>JARQOC010000006.1:122583563-123796974 GCA_033576535.1 Allobates femoralis
ACATTTTTGTGGTTTAGAAATTGCTAAATTAGGCTAAATTAAGACGTCCTGTAATCATCCATTAGAACAGATTCTATAGAGATATCTGTCAAAAAGGTTGTGCAAACACAATTTTTTTTGTCCGTTTAGAAAAAAGTGACTTTAACAGGATCTGTTTACTTACCGTAACATGGGAGTCTATGGAGAATCGATCCATTAACTGATGCGCTTCATCATTCATTTGAAACTGATCCAGTAAGCAAAAAAACCATCACCTACAAATGACAGAAAATACGCATGGCTAAATAGCAGATCCATTTTCCATAGATTCCAATGTTAAAAAAACAGATTCTATGCAAATCTATTTTTTCAAAATTGACAAAAAAGTTGAGTTTGCACAACTTTTTGCCAACAAATCTCTACTGGATCAGTTCTAACAGATGATCACTGGACATAAGAACTTAGCCTTATTATAAAAGCATGTTTGAAGCTGCTGTCGTGCTATATGGATTAGTGGTTGTCTTTCTAGGTGGTGGCTTTGGGTTTGGTGGGGGTTAAGGAGCATTGATTACCTTGGACTAATCCTTCCAATTAATCATGAGAGAACACCCCTATGGGTGTTAGCATCACCAGTTCCAAGAGCGTCATTACCACTGGCTCTTTGCATATCTTGCACATCGTGCATTGCTCTCCCTCCATAGACATGCACAGTGAAGTGTAATGGGGATGTCGCACGCATCAATATTGCGTGCAATATCGCTGCTGCACATGACGTTGCAGCGATATTGACGTGTGTGACAGGGCGCATCAACCAGTGATAAATCGATGGTAGATGGTCGCCAAGGTTTTAGAACCTGCTCTACAACCAGGCGATGGTCGCCCGATGGACACGCAGCATCGCTGCATGTGACACCGGGAGACGATCGAGAAGCCAGCTCCCAGCGCCTTTCAGCAAGCGCTGGGAGCTGGTACCCATGGTAAACTGCGGGTATCTAGGCTGCGCATGCTGCCTAGATACCCGATGTATACCTTGGTTACCAGCCTTCTCCGCTCACCTGGGTAACTAGGGACCCTAGTTACCCACTGTGTTCCTTGGATACCAGCCGGTGAGCGGAGAAGGGTGGTAACCAAGTTATACATCTGGTATCTAGGCAGCGCGCGCTGCCTAGATACCCGCAGTTTACCTTGGAGGCCAGCCTGCTCCCGCTAACCGCAGCCTGGCAGCGAGAGCAAGACATCGTGGAAACAGTATTTAAATCATTTCCACGATGTCGCTGGTCCACTGATCGCTGGTGAGTCTGCCTGTGTAACAACTCACCAGCGATCAGCCTTCAATGGCGCCAGCGATGAGATCGCTGACGACATTGACGCGTGTGACGGCCCCATTAGTTCCTATGTCTATCGGTGCACTGCGCATGCCCAGAGTGGTAGCAGTAATACCGGACTCGGACAGCCATGGATGTACAGAGGAATGGCTGAGGATACAACATCTTGCAACTAATAGTGTCAACATTTTGGCACAAAATAAGCCAACTGATGGTGTAAAATCAGATATGTCATTAAAGTGACGGATGACAAGCTAAAGGTTTGCTGATCGTTGTTTGTTCATAGTCAGTTTAGACAGGGGGGACTCGCCTGCGATGCATACAAAATGATCACAATAGGTTGATCTACACAGACATTCTGCTGATGATTACACAGGACAATGTGCTGCCAAGAATGATGATTTTTAGGCAAGTGTATTACTAGTTTGTAGGGTAATTAGTAGCCGTTACGTTGGAAGGCTGTCAAGAAACCCAAAGTTTACCCAGTAAATATTAGATAGGATTAGTATATTTGACTCATTGCTTAAGGCTTCAGCAGCTTTGACCTTGAACAGTTTGTCAATGGGATTTATCATCAATATGAGATCGATGGGGATCCAGCACCTGCCACCCTCATAATCAGCTGGCAGGGGCCAAAACCAAGCAATATATAGGGTGGAATACATCAGCACAATACATTTTTTTATAGGACCTTTTATTACATCTTTCATATTAAACTGGATACAAAATGTAAGAATGGCTGAAGAGCCAAATAAAAAGTTTTTGTTTTGAATTTCGTCTGCTGTGGAGATATATAAAACAAATAAAATTGTTTGGCAACTAATGAGTTAGGGCCGCTTTACACACACCAACTTCTATGTCCAACTTCTGAACAGATCTCTGGTTGCAGTGAAATCATGGACACATTGTTCCATTTTGTGGCTGTGTACAAATGTAACAATGTGTCCATGATTTCACTGCACCAGAGATCTGTTCAGAAGTTGGACACAAATGTTGGTGTGTGTAAAGCGGCCCTAACTTGTTAAAGTACAAATGAATGACAATAGATAGTTTTCACTGGGATGCTAGCACTTCTCCCTTTATGAATTGCTATTTGATAACACCTAATTAGACTCAATAGATGCCAGATATTGTGATTGCTCATATCTCCGCAATGAAGAGGTAAAACTAAAAACAAACAAAAACACTTTATTCTACTCTGTACCTGTGCCAAGCAGGCGTCACAGAGGGGTACTGCACCTGTAAAAGAGTGCAGATACTCCGGCTGCAGGTGGACCCTAGCATGGTGGTGGTACCCTATCCCAACACTCCTACACTAGTTTACATGGTGGGAGGTTACCCGGGAGGGAATAAAAACACCTCTAGGGGGAACAAGAGGTCTTTTAGTCTTTTGTCTTTGCCTCTAAGTTTAGAGCTTGGAAGTGAGCCTGCGCTCCTAAGCTTTTGCTGCTAGGTCACTCGGCTGAGGGACCAGGAGAGATGGAAGAGGAGGAAAGGGTCTAAGGAGAAAGGAACTTTTCAGGAGAGCAGCCGTTTGGGAAGGGGGCCGTCGTCAGGTTCTCCCAGACAGCTTACCGCGCACCGGAGCCCGCAGACTGCCGTAAGCTACAAGCACAACAGAGAATCCAGATTCCTGTGGAGTCTTCAATTCTCCCGGTCACCAAAGAGGACTGAAAGAGGGTACCAGCACCGCCAAAGAAGGAGCGGCCAGCCAGTAGAGGGTTACCCGACAGCAGTGAAGGGGAGAGAGGAAAGGAGGTCAGCTGATTACAAGTCACCAGGCTTTCCACCAAAAACTGAAAAGCAAGAAGAATAGACGGGTTAGAGAAGGAAGGCACACCAAGGGTTCCACCATACCACCTGGATCCGCCTGCAGCCACCCGATATGTTACCTGTCCTCATAACATCCGAGTTCTGAACTGTAACTTTGTATGAATGCAAGTGAACAATAAAGTACTCGGAGGGAAAGTGACTTTGACTCTGCCTGTGTCCCTTTGAATGAACTTGTTTCCCATACAGGAGCACTGCCCCAGAGGTCCAGCCCTACCTGTAGAGGACTTTGCCAACTTGCCGCATTACCATCAACCTCTGGCGGACTGTGGCGGCGCTGGTGACACATCACCAGAAACTACAGGTGGCGTCACGACATCTTGTATATAGCATCCCCTGTAATTACCCCCTTTTTTCAAAGAAATCCTCCAGGACACGGGATCAGGCGCGGCCACCACTCCCCGTGACACAGTTAACCCCTTGGAGCCTGATACCCGAGTACCCCACAGCCTGTGGCCCGACATTATATTGTGTATCCACGTCACACCAGTTTATCATGAAAAATTTGGTGAAAGGAGCTCTTTAGTGACTGCTGCACAGTACTGATGCTTATCTCCGATTCAAGTGAATGTGCTGCAGTACTTGCAGCTGCCACTAGGCGATGTATATGTGGCGCTCCTGTGGTCTGGTTGCCACAAAGGGGTACTGCACCTATCACACAGGTGTGGTATTCCTGTTCTCAGTAAACGGGATGGTAAGTCCAGACATCCACAAAAGCACCAAACACACCCGGTCCCAGGGACGGCGGGCGTACCCAATAGAGGGAGGCTCAGTTAGCCCAGGAAGGTGGAGGGTGGGAAGTTAGTTCAGTTAGTCGAGAGGAAGTAGTGAGAGGAGGAGGATCCAGAGGACTTGAGTTGAGCAGTAAGGAACTCGTCCTGGGTTCTGGAACAACAAACCGCAAGAGAGACAGAGAGGGCCTCAGGGGTGCGGTCAGTGAGTGAACCACCCGTGTGCCCGAATCTGAGTGAAGTGGAGGGGCAGGTTGAGAACCAGAGGATCGGCCCTGAAGGTGGCGAGGAGACTCTATGCTCCAACCACAGAACCGGAGGCCATAAGATCTATAGGAGCTGTGACCAACTACCGACACATCCGCCAAGAAGGTAGCCATAGTAGAGTCAGGGAACTTTGCATCGGTCACCTGAGAAGACCGTGGCTGCTGGATTGGGGCACTGTGTGCAGAGGCGGAAGTAGGAGTGAGGCGGACAGGCAGCGATGAGAGTAAGAGCAACCCGTGAAGAAAGGAACATAAAAGAGGGTGTCTTGGACAAGCTATACTGGTTCACTGAGGACTATCTGGACTGAGATTGATCAAGGACAGTACCCTGTGGTGCCACCAAAATAAAAGCTAAGTAAACCGGGTATAGAACTCAGAACTGTGTGTGAGAACTGTGTGTAAGACTGTTCATTTCCCGCCTGCGGAGCGGTAGACTGATAAGATGCGCAGGCTGCAGAAGGCCTGCCTGTGAGTCGCTCCAATCCCCCTTTCTTGTCAGAACAACCCTGCTGGCCCTCCATCACTGAACACTATACTGGTTGCCCTGGGAATCGCTCCACCTGTGGGGAGCTAAACCATCAAACCTGTATTCCCATCATCCCCAGAGGTCTCGGACCGCAGCGTCGGCTATCAATAACCGAATACCAAGGTGGCGTCACGACAACCATCCCTAAACCATTATTCCTTGAACTTTTATTGACATCGTCAGGGGCACGGAGCCGGGTCTCGACCCCCGTGACTCCCCAGAACTGTTAGCCCGGTTCCGAGTACCCCACGGCCCTGGGGGGCGTATCACTGAACCACCCATACAGCGCTTAGTTCCGGGCTTCTGCTGGAGATTTATATACAGTGTCCTATACATTTTCATGAAACAAACAAGACATGAAGTATATTATGAATCCAAGGAGATTGTAAAGTTGTAACATTATGAACATATAGTGCATTGAAAAAGTATTCATACCTTGTGAACTTTTCCACATTTTTTCACATTTAACCCACACATCTAAATGTATTGTTTAGGATTTTTTTGTGATATATCAACACTACGACTATGTTCTCACTGTTCATTTTTGATCCGTTTTTTGTGCTGCATTTTTGCAATGAAAGCGGATCAATTTCTGTAAAGCCCAGCAAAGTCAATGAGTTTGCAAGAAATGCTGTTCAGACGCTGCATTTTTACTGTGCTATTTTTGGGGTAGAAAACGCATCAAGAAAAAGAATGACCGTGTCAATTTGTGTGATGTTTTTTCTCCTTTAATTTCTCCATTGACTTCATTCTAAAGGAAAAAAAACGGATTGGTATTCAGACAATCCATTTTTCCAGCTTTTTTTCCAGCCAAAAATGCAGTACTATTCCAAGATGCAATGTCACTAGGAGCAGGAACAGGAAATTCCACCATTTTGGAATCCCTGTTCCCTTTGTGTGACAGTAGAAACAGGGTGAGCCACTGCAGTAGAATTACAATTGATGTAGGTCCCTCATAGAAATGGTAATTATGTGTAAATAAAATGTGTTTTCTAGAAACTGATTTTGTGTGCTTTTTTCTTCTGCATACGACCTCCCTGTATTTTTCATTGGCAGCACATGTAATCCAGGCAGCTAATGTCTGCAAACCCCCTGCTGCCTGGGTTACATGCTCTAGCCATGAAAAATATAGGGGAGCTCTACTTTTTAAAAATTATTTAAATAAATAATTTTAAAAAAATTGGCGTGGGCTTTGTTATATTTTCTATTGCCAGCTAAGGCAACCCAAGCAGCTACTGGCTGCTAACACCCGCTACTTGGTGTTACCTTCACTGGCAATTAAAAATACAGGGCAGCTGACATCAAGCCCTATTGCTAATGTCTATTGCTAATATGCCACAGCATGCCAATTTATCATGCTGAGACACTTAAGGGTATGTGCTCACGGTCTGGAGGCACTGAGCCTTGGACGCAGTGCCTCCAAACCTGAGGGAACTCGCGGGTGAGAGTAGGGAGATTGCAGCTGCCCTGTAGCCACCATCTGCAGTGGGTGCAGGCAGCTACTCCTTGCGTGCACCCCATGGGAGTCACTTCCGACTCCGCAGCATGAAATAAACATGATGCGGAGGAGCCGACACCTGTCAGGAACAACATATTGAGGATGGGATGTCTTGAAATCCCATCCACTATGCTTCTACTGTACAACACAGCATTTTGTACACACACACCCTAAGTCTCCTGAGTGGGAGAACCTGGCAGATACAGCGAAAATACACTGTATCCAGAAAGCTGCGCAACCATGATTGTGGGTATATACTGTAAGTAGCAAATATTTGTGAAGTGTGAAGGAAATTATACACGGTTTTCTAAATATTATGAATATATTTATAAATATGTTTTGATCTAAACCATTCTATGTAGCTCTGGCAGTATGTTTAGGGTCTTTGTCCCCCTGAAAGGTGAAACTATACCCCAGTCTCAAGTTTTCTGCAGCCTCTAACAGGTTTTCCTCCAGGATTGCTTTGTATTTAACTCCATACATTTTCCCATCAATTTTGACCAACTTCCCTGTCCCTGCTCAAGAAAAGCCTCTCCACAGCATAATGCTGCCACCACATATTTGACAGTGGGGATGGTGTTTTCAGGGTGATGTACTGTGTTAGTTTTCCACCCTACATAATGTTTTGCCTCTGGCAGAAACAAACAAAAAAGGGCCCATGTGCACAACCAGTACATGGGTCCTTTTTAGTCAAATAACTCATCAAAATGTACAATTTCTCCTCTATGGAGGTGAAAATAGGCCCCTTTACCTCTTGGGCCACAGTTTGCACCAATGATATGGCTGCCCCTACAATTAGCCCAAAAAGTTCTACTTTGGTCTCATTTGATCACAGCACCTTCTGCCTCATGCTAACTGTGTACCCTACATCACTTTTGGTAAACTGCAAGCAGGATTTCTTATAGCTGGCTTTCCAAAAGTGGTCAGTTTTCTTGACACTCTTTCAAAAAGGCCAGATTGTAGAACATATGACTAAAAGTTTTCCTACAGACAGATTCTCTCCCTGAGCTGTGGACCTCTTCCGCTTCTCCAGAGTGACCATGGGCCTCTTGGCTGTTTCTGTAATTAATATTGGTAGGTTTGCAGTTGTGCCATACTCCTTCCATTTTTGGATTATGGATTCAATAATGCTACATGAGATGTTCAGGGCTTGGGCTGTTTTTAATAACAAACAAACCTGTGAGGTCTTCACAGAACAGCTGTAGTTCTGCTGAGAATAAATTACAGACAGGTGGACTGAATCTAATAATAAGGTGACTTCTGGAGGCAATTGGTCAGCAACTCCTCAGTACACAAGAATATTCAGCTTGGTCTTGTGTTTCTGTGTTCTCTCTGAGAGCTGATGCCAGAGTCCAGATTGAAGCCTATCTTCACACCGATCAAAAGGATCTTGAGATCCTTCTATCCCAAGACAACATCTGGAAAGTTGTTGGGGGCCCTCTTATACATCTTAGATGGTCAGGTGAGAACGAGGGCATCCACAGGTTTGGATGATTCTAAGCCAATGTGTATAGGGTCCTTCTTTAGTTTCCCTCCAAATCTGACATATGTTGTAGAGAGAAACAACTGCACTGCAGGATGGCATTTAAGAATGATTTATGGGTCCTAACCATTACAATAGTACCCATGAATAACTCTCACTAGGTGTGGTACAGTTGCTTTACCAGCCCATTGTGCAATTGTTACTCTGTATACCCATGTCAGATTGTGCAGAAAGTAACATTGGAGGGATACTCTGATGGTGGCTTCACACCTGGCGACGTCGCTAGCGACATCGCCGAAAAAGTACGTATCAGCGATGTTGCTAGCGACGTCGCGCTGTGTAAACGAGCGGCGCGACCGCGTTTTATCGCCGTCGCAGGTTGACAGGTTTACGGGAAGAACCGTAAACCTGTCAACCTGCGACCTGCGATAAGGCTGGATCGCGCCGTGTGACATCGCCAGAGCGATGTCGGCGGCGATCCAGCCTATACCGCAGCGTTGCTGCGGATCGCTCACTGGGCTAAGCCAGCCCAGCGAGCGATGTCACGCCCGCATCGCTGCGGTGTCGCGGCCGCAGCGATGCTGTGTGACAGCTGGCCAGCGATGTCGGAACCGAGCGGGCACCGCGCATCGCTTCCGACATTGCTGGCCAGGTCGTGCTGTGTGACGGCACCATAAAGGTGTATTTACAATGAAAGAATATTGTAAACAAGCATTCATAATCGTAGCTCGTTTCATGATAATCGTCCAATCTAAATGGGCAGCTGATCACCTGATGATGAGCAAAAGGCTTGTTTGTTTGGTGCAAATTGTCACTTCAGGGAGTAAGTAGACAAACTCTAGTGACACTTATTGAAAGTGGCAATCCTAACAGTCATAATTGACTCTTTAACAAGCCTTTTAATATGACTTAGGATTTGTGCCAGATCAGAGCCTCAATCTGCAGATGCTGTGTTTCGGGTACTTGCCCCTCATCAATGCAGTGTATAGGATCTGATCTGGCTGTATCAGAAGCTAAGATGAAGTCCGGAGGAACAACTATTCTCCCTGTGGAGATCAATCTGCCTGCCAGCAGTAAGGCCGGCTTCACACCGCGAAAGCATCAGGTCCGGGGCTGTCCAGTGTAAACCAGATAGCCCAGACCGGCTTTTGACATTATACAGCCCTATGGGGCCGGATGGAACCGGATGGCAGCAATGTGCCATCCGGTTTCCATCTATCCTGTAGGATCCGGGTGTATTCCGATTTTCCTCCCAGACACAAAAACGTTGGTTGCAACGTTTTTGTGTCTGGGGCGAAAATCTGCCCAAATCGGATCCTCCAAATCCTCCCGAATCACGAGCGATCTAGAGCTCCCTAACATGGGGTCTGTGGCTCCGGATCACCCTGGCCTGACAAACCGGACGCCGGCGGCTGAAGTTTAGCAGCAAGCGCTGCTAAACATCAGGACCACCAGCTATCCCCTGCTGAGCTTTCAGGACTGTGGCTAGCTCCCTGCTAGCCACGATCATGAAAATTCAGCAGCAGCTGCGATCCTTGGAAGCAAGCTGCACACTGGACCGGTTCTGTTTGCAAATCCGGTCCAGTGACTGTCCGATTTACATCGGACAGCCCCGGACCTGATCACACGGCGGTGTGAAGTTGGGATAAGGAGTCTTTTAGCCACAATGCTCATCTGGGAAATAGTCGATGTCTGGGGGAATGTTTGTTTGGTGAAATGATCTTTTGTGTTGCACCAAAGACCATCGTTCCCTGCAGCACATTATCCCATGTAAGCAGGACATGTGCTGCCGGGAATAATGGCACCTTATGTGCACAAAACAGTCTATCATAGATGGTCAGTGCACCTCTGAAGAGCAGTCGATCTGTGAGCAAATTATTAAACCGCCAATTGGCAAATATTTACCGATTTGCGGTTGGTTAATGCATTCAGTCGGTTCATGTAAACTATTTTTTCCTCTACTAAGTGTGAATGATGTTTCAGTAGGGAGATGAGTGGCTGCTTGACACCGGGAGCTGCTAATATCTGGGGTAATGTGAAATACAATTCACACTGTTGGATCCTTTGTTCCCTCATAGGAGATGTTGTGGAACAGTCAGTCTTCTTTTACAATATTTACTTACTTATATAGCGCTATTAATTCCACGGCGCTTTACATACATCATCATCATTGTCCCCATTGGGGCTAACGATATAAGCATCCTATCATTATGTTTTTGGAGCGTGGAAGGAAAATGAAGAACCCAGAGGAAACCCGTGCAAGCTCCTTGCAGATGTTGTACTTTGTGGGATTAGAACCCAGGACCCCAGTGCTGCAAGGCTGCAATGCTAACCGCTGAGCCACCATGCTTTTAGATATTTCAAAGATCCAAATAAGAGTGATGATCCAATAAGAGCCACTCCTAGTATATGTAACATGTTCACCTAATTTTATGGATGAGACATATGCCAACAAATCCTGCCCCCAGGTCATGATCCCTAAAATCGCTCGGTGAAGTCAGCACAAGCCCCATGACCTTGAGAAGAGGTAAATACAGATATTTCACTATTCTATGCCATTATGTAATACTTCTCCCTGCCAGAAGTTAGGTAATGCAGCCTCTGGTAATCCGAGTGTGTGTTATTGTCAGCACAGTATTATGTAAGTGGTGCCATCTAACAGTCGGCAGGGCTGGTCTGCTGCTTTTATAGAGCGATGTGTACTGCTCTGAGCCTGATAATCCCAGCTATTAAATGTACCGCTCCTCTCTGTGGCAGGCAGCTGAGCCGACAGGTTTTGTAGCAAACAACATGTTTTAATTACGATTCAAAAAATTAGTTTAGGGCAATGTTTATACAGAAAGTGAATATTGTATTCCCTTCTGTGAAGTCATCCGATTGTCAGGGCAGACGATAACTGGTCAGCAACCAAGGGGTAACTAAATGTATTTTATTAAGAGTTAAATGGAACCTGTCAGGTCCCCTCTGCTCTCCAACCTAGCTGCATTCACATCTGTATGACTAAATGCCCAGCCTAACCAGCCCTGTATAATGTTATTCACTTAACTCAATTTAAAAAAAGAAAAAAAGATTTAGTACCCCCACTCTTCCCAGGCTAATTAGGGCTTTGACTAGCTGATGGGCAGATACAGTCAGGCCTCTGTCCTTGTTATCGCGCCCATGAAAATCTCATATATGCACATGGCTTTGTTCATTCACAGTGGAAGTCAACCCCCCCCCCCCAAGACTAAACCCCTGCCCACTTGAAGTCAGCCAATTACATTGATGAGTGTGTAAGATTTGGTTATGGTGGGGGGGTTTCGTCCTCCGAGCACCAGAATTTTACGCCTCCTGAGAGCTATTATGAGAATTTAGAGGCTCTCACTGGGGTGAGCCACGACCGAACCATCACTAGTAGTATCATTGACACTATTACTGAAGGCAGGGTTCCGGGCACCACACTGGGCAGACCAACTGTTAGTCTGTGAAGATGTGGCGGTGATCGGGTCGGGACAGGGGACTCACGGTGCACCCTCACTGACACTATGCATACGCACATCAGAAAATAGTCATCTTAACAGAATAATTTCAATAATGGGAATGTTCTTATTGCCAATATTTTTACACATATATACAGGAGCGGACACAGATGACACAGGGCCCAAGTACGAGAATATTATATGGGCCCTGTGCAGCCCAATAGCTCAGCATAATGCACAATTCCATCCAATTTGGAGGTACGATGGCCCCCGTTACCTTTTGTGTTCCAGCCAAGCTGCCCAGGTTGTACCAATGGTATATCAACACCCAGGGGCCTATTTCCATCTCCAAGGCAAGAAAAATTGTACATTTTGATGAGTTATTGGACTGGAAAGGGCAGGGGTGCATCAAGCCCCCCTGCCGCCTGAGCCACACAAGTGAGGACCGGGGGGGGGAGTGCTGTCAGTAGCTAGCACCGCCGCCCCTGCAGCCGCAAGTGAGGGCAGGGAGGTTGCAATCTGCACTGCCGCCGCGCCACAGGTCTGTGTATGCAGCAGGGGGAAAGGCTGTGTCTTACCGCAGCCGGCGGCGCCCGTCGGGCAGGAAGACGCTGTATGGATATGGTGCCGCCCCCTTCTGCACAGCCACTCCCCCTGCCAGCTTGCCGACTGAGTTAAAGGACTCACATTGTCCAATGGGCGGTGCGGCCCTGGGAAAGGGCCCATATAATGAAGGGTTAAAAACTGCGTTGGCTTTTGGTACGAACAGATCTGTAGCAAATCTGCATTAAATCCTGGGGTTGCTTTTTTCTACTCCTTTCTTGGCAGGAGGTTTGCCGTGTTTTTTTACTGCGTTTTTGCCGACATTTTTTATGCAGATTTGCCATAGAGACTATAGCAAACACGCAGAAAAGAATTGCCATGCTCATTCTTTCAAAAGCGCAGCAAAACCTGTGGTGTTGACACTTTCTCCAGAGAACAAAAACAATGTGTGTGGACAGCTTATCTCTGATTTACATAGGTTTTGCTGGAAACCAACGGTGCGCTCTGATTTCTTTTTTCTCTAGTATACTTTATTAATTAGCAGATGGCCAAACAACTGGTACTAACTTCAAAATGAACAAACTGACCGCAAGCAGTAGGGTTTAAAGAAGGCGAGGCAGAGATCCCTCCAATGTAGTTTATTTCTGCATTATTGTATTCAGTCTGTGGACCCAATGATCATAAAGGGATTTTCCTCGTCATTGAGACGCATCCTAGTTCTCAATCGCATTTGTTCAGATAATCTGCTTATAGGACATTAAGTGTTTCTGACCATAAGAGGTTTATTATCACCTCATTTAAAGTGAGAAGATCATATCAGGACAAATGAGCGCTGAGTATCTTAGGCGGCCGTCACACGGTTCAATTTGCAGAACGATATTGTTAGCGATCACGTGCACGCGCGATCGCTAACAATATCGCTCACATCGTTGGTGAGCTGTCACACAGACAGACTCACCAGCGATGTGGGCCAGTGAGATCACTGGTAACTATGGTACACATCGGGTTACTAGGCGCCGCGCGGCGCTTAGTAACCTGACGTTTACCATAGATACCATCTCCCAGCATAGGCTCTGCCGCTGGGAGATGGATCATCGTGGTGTCACACACCACGATGATGCAGATTGTTCAAGTGATTATCGCTTGATATGAGCTCCGGCTCACAAATCTGCGATCAAACAATCAGCGATTTAACATTGTAAAATCGCTTGATTACACGCTAGCGTACGGACAAACGATATCGTTAAGCGATCAAAAAGCAGATCGCTTAAGCGATATCGTTCTAGAAAATGATGCGGTGACGGCCCTTAAGAAAACCACATCTCTGTATGTGATACTTTGCTTTACTGTAACATTATGGTACTTCAAAAGATAAATGGGTCAAATTTCAAAGTGCTTGACAACCATCTTTGCAATGTACTTGTTAGTAAAAATTCAGTTTGTTTTTTAGAACAAAGAGATTTTTAATTTATACTTAGAGCTGATTGCTTAGGTTTCCAGCCACTGCTGCAGACTAGCAGAGGTGGCCGGTCTCTTAGTAAATAAATGAGACGGTTGCAAGCTCTTTGTTATACAGCTTTTCTGAAGCTGGACAAATTTTTTTGGGGTTGGTCTTATTTTTGGAAAAACAAGGTTTAAATGTATTATTCCCTGTGTACTAAGTTTACCCCAATTGAAAGCAAATACCCCCTCCAAAAAAAAAATTGCATTTACCAGACCCCAAACATGTAGAGTTGGAAGGTTAAGGGCTTTCATATACACATTTTTGCCACTGTCCGGTCACTCTGTGTTTCCCCCTGCTGACCAGAAGCAGTATCACTCACACATAGTGAGAGCAGAGTGATACTGGGACTCGGTGTGTGAGAGTGGAGTGATACTGGGACTCAGTGTGAGGGTGTGTGTGGGGAGTGAGAGCGGAGTGATACTGGACCAGTGTGAGTTGTGTGTGGTGATGGACGGAGTGAATGGATACACCCGTGGTGTGTGTGTGGTTGTGTGTGTGACAGTGGAGTATACTGGTACCGGTGTGTGTGAGAGTGAAGTGACACTGGTACCCGGTGTGTGTGAGAGCGGAATGATAATGGGACCCGGAGTTGTGAGGGTGGAGTGATACTGGGATCCGTAGTATGTGAGAATGGAGTGATACTGGACCCATGTGTGTGAGAGTGGAGTGATACTGGGATCCAATGTGTGTGAGAGCGGAGTGATACTGGGACCCGGGGTTTGTGTGTGAGAGCAGAGTGATACTGGAACCCGGTGTGTGTGAGAGTGGAGAGTTACTTGGACCTGGAGTGTGTGAGAGCAAAGTGATATGGGACCCGGTGTATGTGTGTGTGAGAGTGAAGTCATACTGGGACCCTGTGTGTGTGAGAGCGGAGTGATACTGGGGCCCAATGTGTGTGTGAGAGCAGCGTGATACTGGGACCCTGAGTGTGTGAGAGCGGTCTGATACTAGGACCCAGTGTGTGTGAGCTGAGTGATACTGGGTCTCGGTGTGTATGAGAGTGGAGTGATTCTGGGACCCAGTGTGTGAGAGCAGAATGACACTGGGACCCAGTGTGTTTGTGAGAGCGGAGTGATACTAGGACCCAGTGTGTGTTTGTGTGTGTGAGAGCAGAGTGATACTGGGACCCTTTGTGTGTGTGAGAGTGGAGTGATACTGGGACCTGGTGTGTGAGAGCAGAGTGATGCTGGCACCCAGTGTGTGTATGTGAGAGCGTAGTGATAGTGGGACCAAGTGTGTAACAATTATGTAGATACTTAGGAAACTGATAGCGTGAGATAATGACGAAACTGAGACCAGGGTTTTGGCTATATTCAGACTGTGTGTTTTTTTCTCTTCTGTTCTGCATTTTTAGCTGCAAAACAGGAGGTGTCAAAGAATGCACCCATCTCGTACTATTTAGCAGCGCACAGGAAAATGCGACTTGTCATTTGCATGCGATATGGAGTCCATCATCCATGGGACTCTATTGGCAGCATTAAGGCAGCATTAGGCTGCGGTCACATTTGCATTTAAAAATTCAGATTCTGATCCGGTTTTGAGCTGTTAAAAAGTTCAAAACCGGATCAGGAACCACAGCCCTTAGGACCCGTTATTTAAATTGGATTGCACTACATGCAATCCGGTTACCGCATCCGGATTTGCAGCCTGCGTGAAAAGCATGCAGACTGCAGTTTTGGGAGTAGTTTGCAATCTGCAGCAGGATTGCTATAATGGGCTCCTTTGGGAGCCAATGCGGCTGCTGCAAGGCAGATTTGAACGCCTGCGGCAGCCGTATACTTTGTTCATCCCTGCTGCCGCATAGACGTAATGTTACAGCTTTCAGGACCATGGATAGCGGCTGATACAGTACGAAGTTTACGTACTGTATCTCCTCCACAGTGAGGAGATGTCGGGTTTCATTCATAAAATTGTAAATGCCGACAATAGCCGTCAATAATGTAATTGCACATATTAACCCCTCACATGCCCACCTGTGTGGACAACATGTCTCTAGAGAGGGTGGGCACCCCCTAGAGACATGTTGCCCACATCTATTATTAACATTTAACCCTTTGTTCATTCCTGCGGCAGCAGGGATGAACAAAGCATACGGTTACCAGATTGCTTACACATCCTGAGCAATCCGATTACCGCATGCGGTGATGAAGACACATTTTTTAACAAAAATGTGTCTGAAGGCACTTGTGATTACCGCATCCAGATCTTCCTAATGTCACCCTAGCCATACACTATGGTAAGGCTGTGTTAATTTACTTTATGTAGATGCCGGGCACTGCTCGCTGTCCTCAGTCTCCTTTCTGCAGGCCTTGCTCCAGACTGGAGCTCACACTGCTCACACAGCTGCTGATGATTTACCTCTGACTCCTGTCAGCGTCCTAAACACGTGTGGTTGTGTCATAGCCTGGAGAAGCGCCCGAGTGCGGCGTGAAACGGCCCGTTGCTTTTTTTAGGGGAATATCCATCCTCCCCCCTGCACCCCTGAACATGCATTTATGCTCTTTTAATGGTATTTACCTAAAATAAATCTAAAATAAAGGATTGATCCTGGAGACCGGTGAGTGCTGCCATCTATCTGTTCTGCTGAATATCATAAGGCTGCGTTAATGCTGCCCGAATTCGAGTCTTTGGCGGACCCCCTAGGACGGAGGCCAAAACGCTAGTGTGGCCCTAGCTTAAGGGTAAATAAATTATATTGCAAATAACAATCAAACAGTTTAAGAAACAGAAACTAACAAAGTAAATCCTAAATTGAATGCAAGCGCAATCAGCACTAAAATGTCAATATTCAGAAATAATATGTGAGCAGTACAAATATGTAATTGTCCAGAATTAATATGCAGGAGTGCGAGCAGCATGAATATCTAAAGTTCTTACAGACCCAGGAAGTCCAGAAGAGGTCTTGAAGGGAGGAAGCCAGCAGCCAGAATCAGGGTAATAATAATAATAATAACAAATAATCTTTATTTATATAGTGCCAACATATTCCACAGCGGTTCACAATTCAGAGGTTCATATTCAAACAGTCATAAGAAACAGTTATCAGAAAATACAATACAATATAAAAAACAATACAATACAAAATACAATACAAAGCATAATTCAATAATTAAAGCAAAATAATGACAGCCCTGCTCATAAGATCTTACAATCTAACAATGAGGTGGGGTCAACTTGAGGAGATGGGGAACAGATAGAAGCAGCATACGTGGCCACCAACCATTATTTGCGATGCATTTGAGATTTGTGGAGTGGATAGGCTATGTCTAAGTGACTTTGACTAGGGATCATGATAGGCCGTCCTAAAAATATGTGTTTTTAGGGATCGCCTGAAACTATGTAAGCTGTGGATAGACCTAATTTCTTGGGGTGGAGCATTCCAGAGAATCAGTGCAGCTCGGGAGAAGTCTTGGAGCCGGGAGTGGGAGGTTCGTATTAATGCAGAAGTGAGTTTAAAGTCACTTTCAGAGCGAAGAGAACGAGTGGGGTGATAGACAGAGATGAGGATGAATGCCCCGTAGACTGCAGGCAGCTGAGAGTAATGAGGCAGAGCACAGAGCTAAGGCTAAGCATTTTTACCGCGTTTGCATGTGTTTTTTCAATACAAGTCTATGGGTGCAAAAACGTATTGGTTTTTAGTGCATTTTATGCAAAAACGCAGTGAAGAATGCAATGCATTAAAAATGCAGCAAAAACGTGATGTGAAAAGGCCCTAACCAGCAGCAGCAAGTCCAGCAGCAACCAGGAGACTCAGAGACAAGCTAGCAATGATTAAAGCCCAGAACCGGACTTCTAAGCAGGACTGACAGAAAGTTTAAGGGCAAGGCAAGGCACAAGACTCCATTTTGAATGAAGGCAAGAAGATACAGAAATACCATGAATAACCTGGAAACCTTACACGGTGTGTATGAAAGCGGAGTGACACTGGGACTCAGTTTGTGTGTGACAATGGAGTGATACTTGCAAGAAAATGATTTAGCGGTCTTGTAGAAGCGCTACTAAAGCTCAGGCACCAGGATGATAAGGTTTATAAACAGCAATCTTTATTTTCCCCTCACAGCTCCACAACATGTTTCAACTGCTCAAGGCAGTCTTCCGTGAGGAAGACTGCCTTGAGCAGTTGAAACATGTTGTGGAGCTGTGAGGGGAAAATAAAGATTGCTGTTTATAAACCTTATCATCCTGGTGCCTGAGCTTTAGTAGCGCTTCTACAAGACCGCTAAATCATTTTCTTGAAAGCTTCTATTCCCCCTGAGGGATCAGCGGCTGGAGCAGCACAGCGAGGGCACAGTGGTGAAGGATCTGGCGTTCCCTAGATAAAAAGCAGTGACGCACATCCGGGACCGGCGCCACGTGACCGGAAAGGTCCTGTACGGACAGCTGGGGACCAGCGAGGTCCAAGGAGCGGAGCGTGCATATTGCCGGGGGTCCCCCATATATCAGAGGCTATTACACCGGGTTGTGCAGGTCGTGCACAACCCAAACAGGTGAGTGGCCACCTGTAATAACGCCATATTAACTGAGCTATAGTGATCCTACACATGCGCCCCTTCTCTCCCTTTTTTTCTTAAATGGAGTGATACTGGAATTCAGTGTGTGTGTGAGAGCGGATTAATACTTGGACTAGGTATGAGTTGGATTGGAACTTTACTGGGATCCAGTGTGTGTGAGAATGGAGCGATACAGGGACCCGGTGTGTGTTTGTGAGAGAAGAGTAATAGGGTAGGGTCACATTGGCGTTTTTTGTTTCAAATCCTGATCCGGTTTTGAGCTTTAAAAAAGCTCAAAACCGGACCAGGAAAGGCTCCTGATGGAAGCCTATGCAAAACACCGGATGGCTTCACAAGCCATCCGGTGGCCGGATCCGGCACTGCTGCCTGCGTTTAAAATCATGCAGGCAGCAGTTTTCGCAGCGTTTCCAGGGACCGCACTGCGGTCACCGGATGGCTCAGGATGTGTAATCCTGAGCCATCCGGTAACCGCATAGTTGCGGTTCCCGATCGGCAAAGTTAATAAAGATTTAATTAGAGCACAGAACTGACTGTTAGAGGTCTGTAGGGGGGCTTAGACCCCCCTACAGACCGGGCGGCCACTTCTATAGTGTGTTCTTCTACAATTGTACCTATGGCACGGGCTGATCTGAGCTCCGTGCATGTGATCCAAATATCCCCCCTCCCCCTATCACTATACAGGGGTGCATACACCCCTCTAGTACAGTACTGCTTTAATTATGTTATAAACACCATGAATTGTCCCAATCGCAAGATAATTAGATATTTACATGTTCCGTAGGCATAGTCCACTGATTTCCATGGGCGGGGCTGTGTGCAGAAGCCTCCGCCCGCTCCTTCTTGATGCCCGCCCCCTCTGGCCGTAATCCAGTGTTGTGGGGGTGGCCGAGTCGTTAAAGGGGCGTGGCTAACCGCGGCACATAGTTAGCCACGCCCCTTTAACGACTCGGCCACCCCCACAACACTGGATTACGGCCAGAGGGGGCGGGCATCAAGAAGGAGCGGGCGGAGGCTTCTGCACACAGCCCCGGCCATGGACATCAGTGGACTCTGCCTACGGAACATGTAACTATATACTTATCTTGCGATTGGGACAATTCTAGTTGTTTATAACCGAAATAAAGCAGTACTGTACTAGAGGGGTGTATGCACCCCTGTATAGTGATAGGGGGAGGGGGGATATTTTGATCACATGCACGGAGCTCAGATCAGCCCGTGCCATAGGTACAATTGTAGAAGAACACACTATAGAAGTGGCCGCCCGGTCTGTAGGGGGGGTCTAAGCCCCCTACAGACCTCTAACATTCATTTCGGTACTCAAATTAAATCTTTATTAACTTTGCCGATCGGGAACCGCAAGCTATGCAGTTACCGGATGGCTCAGGGATTACACATCCTGAGCCATCCGGTGACCGCAGTGCGGTATTATGCACACATTTTTGAGAAAAATGTGTGTGACCGGCATTGCATTCACCGCATCCGGATCCGGATGCGGTGAATGCAATTTAGATTTCCAATGTGACCCTACCCATACTGAGACCTGGAGTGATAGTGGAGTGATACTGGGACCAGGAGTGTGTGATAGTGGAGAGATACTGGTTCCCGGTGTGTGTCAGCAGACTGATGCTGGTACTCGGTGTGTGCGTGTCTGTGAGATTGGAGTGATACTGTGACGCAGAGTGTGAGTGAGACCAGAGTTATACTGGGACTTGGTGTGTGTGAAGGCAGAGTGTTACTGTGACACAGTGCATGTAAAAGCGGAGTGAAACTGGGACCCAGTGTGTAAGAGTGGATTGATACTGGGACCTGGTGTGTGAGAGAGAGGAGTGAGACTGGGACCCGGTGTGTGCGACAGTGGAGGGATACTGGAGCCGATGTGTCTGAGAGCGGAGTGTTACTGGGACCTAGTGTGTGTGAGAATGAATTGATACTGCGACCTGGTGTGTGAGAGAGCGGAGTGAGACCGGGACCCAATGTGTGTGACAGTGGAGTGATACTGGGGCTGGTGTGTGAGAGCGGAGTGATACTGGGACCCGATGTGTGAGAGAGCAAAGTAATACTGGGGCCCGGTGTGTGTGAGAGTGGAGTGATACTGGGACCTGGTGTGTGTGAGAGCAGAATGATACTGGGACCTGGTGTGTGTGAGAATGGATTGATATTGGGACCCGGTGTGTGAGAGCGCGGAGTGAGACTGGGACTCAATGTGTGTGACAGTGGAGTGATACTGGGGCCGGTGTGTGTGAGAGCAGAGTGATACTGGGACTTAGTGTGTGTGAGAGCAGAATGACCCGGTGTGAATGAGAGTGGAGTGATACTGGGGCCCGATGTGGGTGTGAGAGCGTAGTGATACTGGGACCCAGTGTGTGTAACAGCGGAGTGATACTGGGGCCCGGTGTGTGTGATGAGAGAGGGTGAGACTGTAGTGATACTGCAATCAGATGTGTTTGTGTAAGAGCAGAGTGATTCTGTGACCCAATTTAGCCAATATGTAACTTTTACTGCTGCCACCAGAAACCTCACGCAATGCTGGATTGTGTAGACTAAAATTTATTTTTTACTGGTATATAAATACAGCTAAGGCTGGCTTCACACCACGGTTTTTGCCATCCTGTTCTGTTCGTTTTTAAAAGAACAGAACAGGATCGCTTTAGCCTCCTATGTATCCCTATGGTACCAGATTGGTCATAAATGGCCATCCGGTTTTGTGAATTCAGTCCCGGATTAATTTCTGTCCTGTTTTTTCCCGGCCCCAAAATCGGAGACTGCTCCGATTTTGGGCTCTGGTGAAAAAATCAGACCATACCGGACAGAAACAAATTCGGGGCGAACTGGCGCCCCTAACATGGGAGTCTAAGGGCGCCGAATCTGTGAAAAAAACGGAACGTTTCCCTGATCTGATTTTTTTGCACAGAGCATGCTCAGAAATCCTGCCGCTCTAACTTCAGCACTACTTCATGCACAGGCTGTGAATTCAGCACCAAGGACAGCAGGACAGCGGCAGAGCAGACACAGGCAGACTTCAGCACCATGGACAGCAGCAGAAAACGAATCCTGCAAAAAACAGGATCCCGGCCCATATTTGCCACACGTTCTACACATCCTATCATGTCCTGTCCGTTGCTGTCCATGTGGCCTTGCAAAAAACGGGATCCCACAGACAGGAACAAAACCATGGTGTGAAGCCAGCCTAAGGTTGTATTTTTACATCTTATGAACAATGAATTTATAATTATGAAGTGTGATGACTACAATCTGATCTACAATGATGCAATTACAAGCAATTTTCCAGTGATGTCGTCAAACAAAGGGACTTTGATAGTTGTTCATTATCACAAAAGACATTATTTGATCATTACGTCTTGAAACAAAAGACTCACATTGCAATGTACAATCACAGCTTGTTCTTGACCGGTCTTATGATAAAGGCTACATTCCTTGCTATGTAACAGAACCGTGGTGAATAGTGTTTTACAACAGTCCTGATTATTGCCAGGCATTTGTTCCTTTATGCAAGCGTTCAATGTAGGGAAGATCTTGTTTTACAAAAAAGAAACTTTAGTTGGCAGAACAGCACGTTCCCTGTGCACACAAGCGAGCAAAGGCTTTATTATACTTAATGTAAATAAAAAGGATATTGTATCAAGATTATCATTCTGATTGGAAGTTACTGCATGCACCAAAACCAAATAACTGCCCCGCCCCAGGATTGATTCAAAGAATGGGCTCCATTTATACTGAAAATGATAATATGGGATGTACAGTATTTATGGCAGTATTATGGATACGTCCTTCACTCATCACTAGGGATGAGCGATCTGGCCTTTGAAGTTCGGAGTTTGTACCGAACACAGACTTTAAAAAAATCCTCATTGTTCGGGTTCAGAATTCAGGTGCTTTATGTATGCAAATCACTGAAGCGAGCAATGTCAGGGGCGGAACTACCGTGGTGCAGCTGGTTCAGCTGCACCAGGGCCCCGACCGGCTAGGGGGCCCTTTTCGAGCCTGCAGGGGGGCCCCCGTAAGCCGTTGTCAGGGGAGAGGAGGGTCAGGCAAGGGAAGCAGAAAGCTTCCTGCTTCCCTTGCCTGATCCCGCCCCTCCTCTCCTCTGCCCCTCCGGCTCCCAGGAGCGCACTCGGCGTGGCTCAGCAGGCAGGAGAGCCGTCGCAAACACCTCTCCGACGGCCGCCAGCACCACCCCCTGCAAACCTCCCCACCCCCCCTCCGCTCCTCACCTCACCATGGCTGCACCAAGGCCCCCGGGGGTCAAGGTCCGCCACTGAGCAATGCTGTGCTCGGGTACACTCAGTGCTTGGTCCAGTGCCAGCCAGTTGCAGTGTTTGAACTGCTCACACTTGGGGGTAAAATCTGATTTATCATATGAATCATGTAAAATAAAGAAAATGACAAGTTTGATGACAGAACTTTAAAAAAAAAGTCTGGCTGTGCCTCCAGAGCCCGAAGCTCCACAGGTCCACTCACCTCTACTCATCACAAGAAAAGGCTACATTTTATACTAATTTACTGTTAAGGTACTGTCACACACAGCAATATTGCTAACAATTTCACTGGCAATTTGCTGGTTGCAGTGAAATCATGGAGACATTGTTCCATTTGTACACAGCAACAAGATAGAACAATGTGTCCATGATTTCACTGCAACCAGCAAATTGCCAGTGAAATTGTTAGCAATATTGCTGCGTGTGATGGTACCTTTAGGCTAAGTGCACATCTGCATTTGTTTCCCATTTTGCTTGCAATCCGTTTTTGACAGCGTGTGTGCCTAAAAATGCATAATGCACCCATTGATTTCAATGGGAAACGCATTGGAAACACAAGTAAAAACGCATGCCATTTTCTGCAAGCACAAAACGCATGCATTTTTGCAAATGCAGACCAAAACATGGCTGGAAGCATTTTGGTCTGCGTTTGCAAAAACGCAGGTGTTTAGCGTTTGCAGAAAATGACATGCATTTTTACTTGTGTTTTCAAAGCATTTCCCATTGAAATCAATGGGTGCGTTTGCAATGCGTTTTTGGGGACACATGCTGTCAAAGATAGCAAGCCAAACAGGAAACAATGATTTGAAGATGTGAAAAGGCCCTTATACTTTTAGGTCAGCTTTTCAGCTAACTAATTAGAGGTCATTCCGATAAAGTAAGGAAGCTTACATTTCTAGGACTAGTCTGTCTTTTTTTTTTGCTTCCCAATAATTCTGCTGTGTAAACAGGCTGACGATTACCCAAAGAATGAGCAAACTGCTCAGTTATTAGGTAAAATTATTTTTGTATTGGTTTAAACAAATAGGACCAGTGCTGCAGAGAACAATGGCAACCTATGCACACAGAATGATCTATTGATTGTTCTGTGAGAGAGATGTGTTCTCCCTGTCTAAAAAGGCTACTAATTGACCACTGATCCGCAAATATGTAAGCAATCGGCTGTGTAAACACACTTTTCACATGGGCATCACTGGCGGACACAAAGAGAAGAAGGCAACCAGGGCTGTGGAGTTGGTAAGCCAAACATTCGACTCCTCAATTTCCCTGAATCTGACACCAACTTCACCAAAATGGATACCGATTCTGATTTCACGACTCTGAGTCCACAATCATGGTTGTGAAGTCAGTAAGTCAAATATTCTACACTTTAATTTCCCTGAATCCCTACTCCACCAAAATGGACACTGATTCCGACTCCACGACTGTGATTCCACAACCCTGAAGGTAACTATGCAAGAACAGTATATGGACATTTGCAGTTCAATAACTCATCATAATACATAATTCTACGTGCTCTGGATTTTAAAAAGAGCTCCCTTAAATTTCCTCCGGGAATTTAAAGGATCCTTGGTTTTCAATGTTAAAAAGGTCAAATGACCTGTCTCTGGGACTTCTAGTGTTAACCTCTTGGGCCCTGTGTGGCTGTAGAGATTACTCAAATGACACAGTATATCCACCCCT
This sequence comes from Allobates femoralis, assembly GCA_033576535.1. Classification (NCBI taxonomy): domain Eukaryota; kingdom Metazoa; phylum Chordata; class Amphibia; order Anura; family Aromobatidae; genus Allobates; species Allobates femoralis. The sequence goes on from JARQOC010000006.1 coordinate 122,607,178, forward strand.
GTCGGGTATTCAAATTTGAAACAGTATATAAAGATTGGAATACAACATGGCATCATTCAAATTATATATGTTGTGTACTATTACAAGGACTACATATAACATTTTCAACCACAATAAATAAATATATTTAAAGGGAACCTGTCATTTACAATACTGGTAGTCCAACATGCCCCTGCCACCAATTTGGGCAGCTAAGTTGTAACTAACAATACAGACAGCCCAACATGCCCCCGATCATTCAATAGTACTGCTGAGCTATCACTCTGATCCTTACCACCTCAACCTCTGATATTTGGAGAGATTTGGGAATCCCCCTACAAATTAGATGGTTGATAGCTTTGGCTAATATACTGTGCATGTTTCATAAAGGTTTATGCAAGAAGGTTTTTCCCATGTAAAGTGCAGAAACCACCAGTAAGCCCTTATATACAGATACTAGAATATTGTATATATGTCCCCAATCCACCAGGTCTGCTGAGTTTCCTTTGGGTGTAACATGTTTAGGATAATTATTCGACTATTTAGCTGGCTGACAATGGTCAGATCTTTGTCAGTCTTAGGCTGCCTTCAGACTTGCAGATGCCTCCGCAGCGTTTTGCAGAGGCATCTGCAAGTATCTGCATGCAGACCGCGGCCCCTATGTTTATAATGGAGCGCACGGCGGTCTGCAGATGCTTGCAGACCGCCGTGCACTCTCATTGCCCGCCATTAGTGATCTGTACGCAGGAGTATGCCTGCGTACAGATCACACACTCTCGTCCGCACCAGGGACGCGAGATGTTGCGTCCCTGGTGCGGGCGAGAGTGTGTGATCTGTACGCAGGCATCCGCCTGCGCACAGATCACTAATGGCGGGCAATGAGAGCGCACGGCGGTCTGCAAGCATCTGCAGACCGCAGTGCGCTCCATCATAAACATAGGGGCCGCGGTCTGCATGCAGATACTTGCAGATGCCTCTGCAAAACACTGCGGAGGCATCTGCAAGTCTGAAGGCAGCCTTAGCTAACTTTCTAGCGTGTTCCTCATCTGCTGTTCTGATCCTTTGCTGACCTGACCTAGTAATTGCATTTTGACTACTTTCTTGGATTGTTACTTTTGTCTTTGGGGTTTTTCACATCAGAGTTGAGCTGTGTTTTGAACTCAATGCATTTTTCAGCTGCGCTAATGCTATCAAGCGCAAGCGTAAACGCAGCTGAACGCATCCCATAGACTTATATGGGAAACACATTGCACATGAGTTTTCACCCAGCGCACAGGAAACATTGCCTGCAACGTTTCCTATTGCGCTGAGTGTTTCTACCGCGACTGCATTTGGCAATGCGTTTGCAATGCGTTTCCCACATAAGTCTATAGGATGCTATTCAGCTGCGTTAATGCTAGTATTTCCTAGCGCTAACGAAGTGCAAAACGCATTGCAGCCAAACACAGGGCAATGCATTTGATGTGAAATTAGCGTTGATGCACTCTGACCTTTTATCTGACCCTGGACTTGGCCTCTCACTATCCATTCTGACTCATCCCCCTGTCGTTCTCTCCTGGATTGAATTTGGACTCCTTGACTTCCCACATCACGGCTGGTTTGAATGTAGCCTGTTTTGTCTTGGTCAAGCTGCATATACAGGGTGGGCCATTTATAGGGATACACCAAAATAAAATGGGAACGGTTGGTGATATCAACTTCCTGTTTGCGGCACATTAGTAAATGGGAGGGGGTACTAATGTGCCACAAATAGTAAGTTGATATCACCAACCGTTCCCATTATATTTAGGTGTATCCATATAAATGGCCCACCCTATAAATGGCCCACCCTGTAGTTCTCTTTTCTTTCCTTTCCCTTGCCTTCCTGTCCAGGTGTCTTCACTTCTTTATTTTGTATGCATGCAAAGTGTAAGAGCACATTCACACCGGGGCCATTTGACAGACAAAACCTGAGAAAAAAAACTAATTTAATATGTATCCTATAGTAAGTAAATAAGTAAACAGTAAAGGTACCTTTACACGCCGCCACTGTGCCTAGCAACAGGTATCAACCGCACGTGCACGCGCACATTTTTGACGGTTGATACCGATCGCCGATGCCGCATGTACACGCCGCCATTGCGTTGTCAACTGAAGGTATCTTTGTTCCCGGAAGTTCCGACAGATCCTGCAGATAACTTCCTGTTGAATACCTTCGCTGCTTCACACGCCGCTATCCACAAAGGAATATGGGCGTACATCTTTGGCGCCGCAAGTACATAGGCATGACAGAGTTGTGTATTCCGTGACGCTAATACGCTGATTGGACAACGCAATAGCATCATGATTGGTCAGCCTGCGCAGGAAGGCTGGCTATTACATGACAGTAGCCCCCACGAATGATCGCTGATGGGGTGCGGTATCCATGAGGCTGTGTCACGCCCCTGGAAATTCACTAGGTGACGGAAATTCCATCCCTGTGCCCCGTTTAGATGCCACTACCGTGGCAATTGTGCCTTTGTGTTGCCTTGGGTTTTTGAGCACGACTCAGAAACAGGTATCCGAATCAACAGCAGGTATTGCGATCAACTTCCCAATTTACACACCGCCATTTCGTAGCAATTTCATGGCAACAGACACAAAAATCCCCAATGCCAGGCAGTTGCTACAACCCAGTGGCGGCGTGTAAAGGTACCTTAATAGTACATGTAAATAATATAGGGTACTTAGTTGGGTTAGGATCACACTTAGAAGGCACAATCCGGTAACCGCATCCATTACCAATACTTCTTAAAATTTGTCAAAATGCAATCCTCATTCCGGATCTGGATGCATTAATGCATCCGGTTTTGGAATGAGGATTCTTGCAAGTTTCAAAACTGGATCCGGAACCGGTACCGCAAGGTCCCGGATCCAGTTCCCATAGGCCGCCATGTTAAAAAAAAACAGATCCGGTTTTGCAACTGCTCCGAAAAATGCAGCCTGCATGATTTTCACCGCAGGCTGCAAAACTGGATCCGGTAACCGGATTGCCATTTGGGCAATCTGGTTTTTGTATTGCAGCCTATGGGCTGCGGATCCGGACACGGTTTTGAGCATTTTTAATGCTCAAAATTGGATCAGGATGGAAAAAAACGCAAATGTGACCCTAGCTTTAATGCTATTTTGATCAAAAAGCATAAAAGAAATCCCACCGCAAAGAGGTGTAAACAATTCGGACAGTCCTAGCCAGTCTCTAATATTAAAACCTTACTATGTGTCAAACGACGTCAATGTAAATAAGGGCAGAACTAGGGCCCTGACTGTTCAGCCACCATCAAAATAGTGTTAACTACGGTAAGTACCTTGTGTTACTGTAGGATAAATGTTCAATTTGTTATTTTTAAAAAATTTTTTTTTAGAAGATCTGCGTTTTTTTTTCCACATAAAGCTCCTTTCACATCAGCAGTTTTCGATGAAGTGCGGCAGAAAACGGCAGGTGGCGCCGCATCTGCCGGATCTGCCTTCTAACAGCTGACTTGAGGCCCGAATCTGGCAAGCCCCATGCATTATCTATGGGGCTTGCGGTTCCGTGCTGCAAGAGTGGTTACGCCGGATCTGACACTTGCGGCCGTGAAAAAAACCCCAGGTGATCCGGCGTAACCGCACTTGCCGCACCAGACTGCAAGCTCCATAGACAATGAATGGGGCTTGCCGAATTCGGGCCACAAGTCGGCCGTTAGAAGGCAGATGCGGTGCCACCGTCGGATCTGCCGCACATCAGCGAAAACCACTGATGTAAAAGGGCCCTAAAGGTCCTGTCACACGCGTCAATGTCGTCAGCGATCTGATCGCTGACGACATTGACGGCTGATCGCTGGTGAGCTGTCACACAGACAGACTCACCAGCGATCAATTGACCAGTGACATCATGGAAACGATTTAAATATCGTTTCCACGATGTCCTGCTCCCGCTGCCAGCCTGCTGGAAGCGGGAGCAGCCTGGTCTCCAAGGTACACTGCGGGTAACTAGGCAGCGCGCGCTGCCTAGATACCCGACGTGTACCTTAGTTACCAGCCTCCTCCGCTCACCCGGTGAGCGGAGGAGGCTGGTAACTAAGGTACACGTCGGGTATCTAGGCAGCGCGCGCTGCCTAGTTACCCGCAGTGTACCTTGGATACCAGCTCCCAGCGCTTGTGACAGGCGCTGGGAGCTGGAATATCGCTCGCTCCCGGTGTCACACGCAGCGATGCTGCGTGTCCACCGGGCGACAATCGCCAGGTTTTAGGACTGATTCTAAAACCTGGCGATCATCAACCAGCGATTTATCGCTGGTTGATGCAGTATAGGGCCTGTCACACGCGTCAATATCGCCTGCACGATATCGGCTGCACGTGACGTTGCAGCGATATTGACGCGTGTGACATACTGCATCAACCAGCGATAAATCGCTGGTTGATGATCGCCAGGTTTTAGAATCAGTCCTAAAACCTGGCGATTGTCGCCCGGTGGACACGCAGCATCGCTGCGTGTGACACCGGGAGCGAGCGATATTCCAGCTCCCAGCGCCTGTCACAAGCGCTGGGAGCTGGTATCCAAGGTACACTGCGGGTAACTAGGCAGCGCGCGCTGCCTAGATACCCGACGTGTACCTTAGTTACCAGCCTCCTCCGCTCACCGGGTGAGCGGAGGAGGCTGGTAACTAAGGTACACGTCGGGTATCTAGGCAGCGCGCGCTGCCTAGTTACCCGCAGTGTACCTTGGAGACCAGGCTGCTCCCGCTTCCAGCAGGCTGGCAGCGGGAGCAGGACATCGTGGAAACGATATTTAAATCGTTTCCATGATGTCACTGGTCAATTGATCGCTGGTGAGTCTGTCTGTGTGACAGCTCACCAGCGATCAGCCGTCAATGTCGTCAGCGATCAGATCGCTGACGACATTGACGCGTGTGACAGGACCTTATGTCACACGCGTCAATATCGCTGCAACGTCACGTGCAGCCGATATCGTGCAGGCGATATTGACGCGTGTGACAGGCCCTTTAGAGATTTCCTGAGAAAATATCTTCTAAGCCTCTATGTAAAGTTTACAATAACCTATAGATGTAACGTATAAAGACAATGTAGATGTCATTCCCGGTGGAGAAGATAACACAGTTATGGAAGACCTTGAAGAAAAAAACCTTGCAGATAATGGAACGGTTTATTGTTGAACTGGGCAAGGAAGATTTAACAAGAGTTGACTCGATCACATAATCATTGGCAGTGTGAAATAATTTAATCAGCTTCTTTGTCAGCATGACCCTTCTCAGTCAGCATCGAGGTAACAGCTGATCTAGCAGACGTTACAGGGAAGGCAATGTGTAGGGCACAAAAGGGAGAGAACAACTGTTCCTACAATCAGTGGTGAGAAATAAGACCCTGAATCAACAGTATATTTTGCAGATTTTTGCCATTCTTTATGAATGTAACAAAATTAGAAGAAATGTAAAAAAAAGTAATAAAGTAATGTAAAATGAAAATCTCTAAAGGCTGGATTCCGATAGTCCAATTCTTTTTTCCTTGTTACATATATATTATTGGCTATATGCCTCATTCATGACTAACATATAGAAAAGCTGCTTATTATTTCAGCAGTGCCATTATGACTATATAGGTAAGGGTTCCTTCTACTTCATTATTCTCTGGCTTCCTTGCATTCTACATCTTGAGCCTGCATAAGTTTCTCACTATTGTTTTCTACTAGGGCAAAAGGCGACTGAACGGGAAGAGTGTAAAGGAAGCCGGCACATCAGTACAATTAATTATTTCTATTTCTTTAGTAACTGTACATTTTTTGATTATGTGAAATGAGTTAACTTGGGTGTTCTAAAGAACAGTTGGAGTATGACGGTCATTGTTGGGTGCACTTTGTATTTTGGAATAGCCGTCTCTTTCTTGTCTTTTAATATTTTCTGATTTTAGATTGTCATATTATATCAGAATTTCAGATTTTTTATAATCCAAATGTATCACATTAATGTGCATTAAAAGACTGGGGATATGGGGATGGGGCATTTATTTGTTATTACTTTATTAATGTTCATCAAGACAGTGCTGTAACCATGTGGCTTTTGGATATTTTACTTTCTATTTATTATTCACTGTACATTGAAGATATATATTTGGAAAGCATTTCATAATGCATATCTCTGATCTCTGTGACATTTGCAACAGTATAGACATTCAGTGACATACTGTATATCACAAACTGGCAGCTATGTTTACAAAAAAAGTTTTCCTTTAGTATGATGCTTTTTTCAGTATATTATTATTATTTATTTATAGAGCACCATTGATTCCATCTTACTCTACATGAGAAAGGGTTACATACAAACAAGTTAAAAATGCATCGAACCAGCTAACAGTGACAGACTGGTACAGAGGCGAGAGGACCCTTCCCTTGCAGGCTTACATTCTACAGAGCAGTGGGAAGGGACACAGTAGGTTGGGTCTGCTCTTGTGGTGGTGGAGCACCGGGTCCATTGATGGTGGAGCGCCAGGTCCAGTGGTGGTGAGGTGGTACTGTGGTCATTGCACGCTGTAGGGAGTTCTGAAGAGATGGGTTTTCAGGTTCCGCTTGAAGGATCCGAGTGTAAGGGACAGTCAGACATTTTGGGGTGTAGAATTTCACAGAACGGGGGATGCTCGGGCAAAGTCTTGCAGGCGGTTAGATGAGGAACGTACAAGTGTGGAGCACTTGGGAGGATCGAAGATTATGAGTTGTATGATGTCGGGAGATTAGTTCAGAGATATATGGGGGAGACAGATTGTGGACGGCTTTGTAAGTCAGTGTTAGTAGTTTGAATTGGATACCCTGGAGAATTGGGAGCCAGTGGAGGGATTTGCAGAGGGGAGAAGTGGGTAATGGGGAGGAGAGAGGTGGATTAGTCGAGCAGCAGAGTTAAAGACAGATTGGAGAGGTGCATGAGTGTTAGCAGGGAGGCCACATAGGAGGAGGTTGCAGTAGTCGAGATGGGAGATTATGAGGGCATGCACTAGTAGTTTAGTAGATTGAGGGTTGAGGAAGGGACGGATTATGGCAATATTTTTAAGTTGGAAGCGGCACGAGGCGGCAAGGGCTTGGATGTGTGGTTTGAAGGACAGGGCAGAGTCAAGGGTTACTCCTAGGAAGAGGACTTCAGGTACAGGGCAAAGTGTGATGTCATTTATTGTGGTAGATAGATCTGGTATGGAAGATGTGTGAGATGGAGGAAAGACGATGAGTTCGGTTTTGTCTACATTGAGTTTTAGGAAGTGAGAGGAGAAGAAGGAGGATATGGCTGATAGACACTCTGGGATTCTGGACAGGAGAGAGGTGACATCTGAGCCAGAGAGATAGATCTGAGTGTCATCAGCATACAGGTGATACTGGAAGCCACGGGGCTTTATGAGTTGTCCCAGACCAAGGGTATAGATTGAAACAAGGAAGGGCCCCAAGACAGACCCAAACATCAAAATATTTATACAATACAGAAAATTCTAGAGGAAAGTGCAAGGATCACATAACCATGTTTTTGGAAGGGTTCTGAAATGGCTTCAATTATTCCAATAAAATTATTAACTATTAATTGCCATAACAGAGGGATCCCGGCAGAGAAAAGATGGGGCAAGGAGGTTGTGTGGGAGCGGGAGATGCTAAATGTGCAGTTGGAAAGGTAGGACAAGATCCAGGAGAGGGCAAGGTCAGTGATACCAATGGAAAAGGAGACAGTGGTTGACTGTATCAAATGCAGAGGACAGGTCTAGAAGGAGGACGAAGAAATGTCTGCTAGCTTTGGCCGTGAGTAATTCATTAGTAATTTTGGTCAGGGCTGTTTCAGTGGAGTGGTGGGGGCGGAATCCAGATTGAAGATTGTCAAAGAGAGAGTTAGATGAGAGGTGGGATGAGAGTACAGTGTGGAAATGCTTTTCAAAAAGTTTGGAGGTGAACAGGAGCAGGGATATGGGGCGGTAGCTGGATGTAGAAGTGGGGTCGAGGGATGGCTTCTTTAAGATAGGTGTAATTATTGTATGTTTGAAAGCAGAATGAAAACTACCAGAAGTTAGTGATAGGTTGAAGAGGTTGGTTAGGGATAGGATAAGTGTGGTGGTAGGGCTGGGGAGAAAGTGGGATGGGATGGGGTCCAGTGCACAAATGGTGAGGTGTGATCTGGAGAGGAGGTGTGCAAGTTCTCCTTTAGTGATGGAGGGGAGGAAGGTTAGTGGGGAGGCGAGTTGTGGTTGTTGGGCAGCAAAGGCGATATAAGAACTATATCACAGCATACCACACTATTTGAAACAATTAAAAAGAGGTGTTTCATCAAATACCAGCCCTACTTAGGTAAATGGGTACTTTTGGCCTCCATCAGTTTATTGCATCACCGTACACATTAGATTAAAGTTGGATGAACCTGCCTGTTTCAATGAGACCAGCCAACCATCTGATGTATATGGGAGCACACCAACATCATCTGTTGGGAGATTGAAATATTTGTCAGTTGAGAGAAAAACAGGGGCATAATGGTCGCTGTTGCAGAGGGTATAATGGACCTCTACAGATCCTAGGACACAAATTCAGCTAAAAAGTGTATTGCTGCACAGAGACCCATTGGTTTACTGCACTGCAATACAAGCTGCTGGCCAATCAGATATATGCAGCAGATGTCAGCATGCTAGTGCAATCAGGTGCTGCCCATACTTGCACACCGAAGTCAAGTGCCATCTATTGCGCCGGCTGCAGAGAATAACACGGCACATCATTTGAGCAGGGTAGGTGAGAATAATCGTTTGTTTCTTTGTTTGTGCTGGATCAGAAAGTAAGGGTCCCAGATGGGGTGGCATTATTCCAAGACTGGGGGCATCGTACCAGGATAGAGGACATTATACCATGATGGGTGATGTTATATCAGGATGTGGGGGCATTTTACCATGAGTGGGATGGGGACATTATACCAGGAAGGGGCATAGGATGGGGTACATTGCTATACTATGGTGCCCAGGATGGAGGACATCATTACTGGAAGGGGCCAAGATAGGACATTATTACTGAAAGATGCCCAGAATGGAAGATATTATTAAATGAAGGGCCCACAATGGGGAACAATATTGCATGATGGGGAACATTATGCCAGAAAGGTGCCAAGGATTGGGGTCATTATACCAGGAAGGGGCCCAGGATTGGGGACATTATTTCTGGAAGGGCCCAGGATGGTGAATTTTATTAATTGAAGAGGCCAGGATGGTGACATTATCACTAACAGGGGCCAGGATAGGCAGGAGATTATTACAAGAAGGAGCCGAAGAATGCAGAAATTATTGCTTGGTGGGGCAACACTCATGTCTTCATAGGACCTAGAATGCTACATAGGCCCATTCTTCTGACCAACATGCAGGTGGGTGCCCTAGTCCAAATTTTACACCAGGGCCCATTGCACTCTATTACGCCCCTGGAGATAAGCCATAGCCAGAGAAATCTTGCAGCAGCTTTCTAATCACTTGAATGCTCGTGTGTATTTGGAAGATACTGTAGTTATCTGCCAAATGAACATCCAGCCGTCAGTTATTTCATGTGTATGACCAGCTTTATCAAACAAATCAATTCATACATTTCTTCAGCAAATACTACTCAAGGTTACTTTGGTACACTTGTAAACATGTTCCAGTACTTTGGCCTATTCAACCTATGTGGACTGGTTCATTTGGTGGAGACAGATCAAGTTCAAATGCACGAAATAAATGCAAATTGAGAACTGTCAAAAAAATCTAGTGCATATTATTGTCTAGTCTATAGATAAAAAAAAGCTTTATATTAAAATACATTTTGCATACTTGACTTAAAATTATTATAATGTGAAATATAGGTTATTTATTTTTTTTTTTTCAAATATCGCCTAATAGTTTCTAATTTTATTTATTGCCCAATAGAATGAGTTTGCATCTAAAAACATTATATTAGTTCTATGGTAATTTCCAAGGCATAAATTCATGTAACAGTATCTTACCCTGTAGTATAACTGTGCATTGTAATGCCCATAGTAATGTAATATTTCTCCTCCTATCAGGTCTATTCTGTAGACGGACCCTGACCTGCAGAATTATATAGTATTTTACTATTTTAAAGTATTATATTTCATCAAAAAATGAGTAATCTATAGACTAGAAGTATAACATTGATTTGTCTGATATTGTGTTTAACTTTTTATTGTATTTTAAAATGTTTTAGACTTTAAAGTGTGCAATGTGTGTATCTATCTATCTATATAAATATATATCTATGTACACACATAGTACCCAGGATCGATTTTCTTTGTTAGTACAGATGAAGGATTGTGTTTCGCTCACAATTAGGTGTGACTGACAGGCCGAGGTTGTTTACTTGGCTTGTAGAGTAGTAGGACCGGCTTCTCCCTGCTAGATCTGGTTCCTACCTCCCCCTTAGACAAATCGACAAAAGATTAGATACAGAACAATGAGCCTAGGATGAGATGCTAGATCCCTTTTACCCCAATAAAGGACTTTAAAACTTTCTGATACATTAGCAATCCAAAAATATTCTTCATTAGACTATTTTAAGATTTTTTCCAACTTTATCTATTTTTCGTAAAATTTTTGCAACTTCAAGAAATATTGCAACAATATATTGCTTCATGAAGAATGATTTACCAGTGCAATCACCAATGATCTCTTAAGTAATATAAAGTGTGTTGTAGGTATTAACTCTTGTCCTTTAAAGCCTTCTGAAAACAGAGAGGTTTGCTCATTTCAAGGCATGCAATCTATCCATCTAGAGAAACTCAAACAGTAGACAATCAACATCATTTATTAAATATGCACAGAATAATTTCGTAGTCCATATCGATTATGAAAAAAATAACTAATATCTTAAAAATTATAACCATTGAAATGCAATCTTATTTAAAAAAAAAATAAGACAAATAACTCGTGTTTAATATAAATGTTCTTCAGCATAAATTAATTTCTAAATGTTGTATATGATTACTTTTGGGCGTATAAATTCTTTAGGTATGGATCATTTGCAATATCTACATTGTATTAGGTATAAACTATATTATTATAACTGCTGGTTATTTCACTGTATTGAATATAAGATGTACAGTGGGGGAAGGGAAGGCTGTAGGATCTAACGCCAGACAGGCTGGGAAGTAATGAACTCCATTCCGTAACATATCTGCCTCCAGGGTTAGAGTGGTCAACTGTTCATGGGATTAACCAAACCTTGTTATAGGATCCTGTCAAGCTGCACTGTATATAGTATATACTATACGCTGCTGTGTTTATGAGAAACGACTCCACAATGATTGAATTAGAGGAAAAACATCCCTAAGGTCATACCGGTAAATATTTCATTTAGGCTGAGGTCCAAACATTAATTCTATTGGGATCTGTAGCACTTTATAGTACATGCAATAGTTCTACATTTTGTGGTTCATCTATGAGCAGTGATGGATCAGTCATAGGGTCCGTAGTCAATTGTCAAACTCAAGTTATTATTATTATTTATTTATATAGCGCCATTGGTTCCATGGCGCTTTATATGTGTAAGGGCAGAACAAGGACGAGAACATAAATAACGACGAATAAATCATACAGGTACATTAGGGCAGAGATCCTGTCCACAAGGGCTGACAGTCTATATACAACTTTTCCACCACGGCAGATAACAGCGAGCTCTGTGTGACAGCTTGTGTGACTTGCAAAAGAAACCTGCTCTATTTGGTTGTATCCAGTAATAGTATGAGCACATGGATAAGCCCACTATCTATAGAAGAAACTATTGCAATCAGTTATAAGCCCATATATTAACATTTGCTGTGTCTGCTTTAACAAAAGGGTCAGAAACTTCAATAGTTACAAAACTAGTTCAGTTTTTTTTTTAATATATTGTATTTATGAGATATTAGTTTGCAATAATTCTCTATAATTAATAACATAGTAATGCTCTAAAATTAATAACATAGTAACGGACTATCTCAATTTATCAATATTTTAATAAGCTACATTATCTTAGTTTTTGATTTTGTCTATATTCATGAATGATACAACGGCTTCACTATTAATTTGCCTATTTTTTTTCATGTACAATGAAAGTTATGTATTTCGCAGAGCAAAAGAAACAGTTTTGAAAGTGCTAGCTATGAGCGGTGTCTACCCAATAAGGCAATGTATGACCCTTTAACCCCTTCACAACCTAGGCCTCCTCCTTCTCTTTGATATGTGCTCACTTGCTCACATGTGCAGCTAACAGGTGGGGTTGGATCAGAGATCCACCCATGCCTGTTAACCTGTTAGATTGAACTGTCAAACTCTGATAGCGTGATCTAACATGCGGTGGTGGGGATTACGCTGTTCTCCGCCATCAACAGCGACCCCATGACGACCACGTTGGTTTTAAAATAGTGTGCCCCCATGTTGGCGCATGTTAAATCCTGCTGTCAGAGTTTCACAGCGGGATTTAACAGGTTAAAAATAGCGAGTGGAGCTCCACTCCACTCGCGATTGTTAAAAGTAGAACCTGTCTGTAATACACAACTATAACTATTAGCCGGCTCTATACAGCTGCTTACCAGTTGCGCCGTTCATGTACAGCAGATGTCATGAAGGGTTAAAGGGAACCTGTCATGACTCTACACTGAAAGTGCAGCTCCAAAAAGAAATTTAGTTTCACTCCTCCCAGGAGCCATGCATCTATACAGCTGTCAATCAATGTTCCGGGGCATTCTTACACTGACCGCTCACCTTGAATGAATACAGTCCATGAGCACCCCCACCCTCGTGACTGAAAGCCTGAGGGCCTTAGAGAAATAAACATAATATTTCTCCGGTAGTCGTGCTTTCAAGTTTGATGGTTGGACTGCTTTGGAACAATAATAACATGCAGAGTAACCCTATATCTGCAGGATAATAACGTTTGGGGACAGAACCAGTGATGAGCAAGTAGTAATGTGGCGCTCCTGTGAACGGGCAGCCACAGGGTGTACTGCAGTTGGGACAGGTAAGACAGTCAGCTCACAAAAACACACACACACTCCGACCCTGAGCCCGTCACTTCAAGTGTGGGTGGAACGTAGAGAGAACCTGGGAAAGGGGTGGAGGAACTAGACTCCAAGAGGACCCATGAACACTAAGAAGATCGATAGACTGCCTGGGAGGAGGCAGAATTCCCTGGAGGGTGGAGGAGAAGGGACGCATCCCCAAGCCGAGACACCCTTCAGCTGAGTACTGACTGACAGTGACTGAGTGGATAACAAGGCCGGCGGCCTAGTAGACTAGTGGCCAGCCGGGAGCCCAGGCTGAAAACTGGAACCATACTGTAGAAGGAGCGAAGAGACCCCGACTAACCCGGGTCATTGGTGGCTGGGCCAGAGAAGCCAAAGTGCCGGCTTTGTAGATGTGGCCAGGAACGCTTTACGCCCCTAACCATGAGACACCCGGCAGGGTGTGTGAACTCCAAGTACCTGAGACCTAACAACTGGTACAGAGTAGGACAACGCCATCATACTAGGACTAGTGACCCAGAGTGTGGGATGACTCACTGTAGAGCCCGTGACGGCCGTACTGAACCCGTACACGAGAGAGCAGAGAGAACCTGAGGGCCCGAGAGGTACACTGAGGGGAGTGATGTAGAGGAACCATCCCAGCTACAGAGAGAGCCTGAGCCATTGACTGTTGAGTGGACCTGGTCCACAGCAAGTGTGTAAAGAACTGTAACAGTGAATTGTACTGTGAGTTAACGTGGAGAGTAAAATACCCGGCCAAGTCAAGCACTGTGTGAGAGATTTATTGATACAATGACTGCAGCAGCTCGCCTGCAGAGCCACCTACACTGACCTCTGCGCGTGCTGGCTGGAGGCATGAAAGCCGCAGTGAAGATTTACGCGGCATCCCGAGCACGCAGTGTCCATACAACCACCCGGGGATCCAGCCCTACCCATGGAGGGCATACCATCCCAGCTGCCACCATCACCATCGTCCCTGGCGGATCCTATGGCAGTAGTGGCCATGCTGCCACGACCCACGACTGGTGTCACGAATAAAAACCCCCATAAACTTCATTAAAACCCTTTCTATTGCCACACCTGGGACCATGGAACAGGGCCACGCTGCCGTGGCATCCCCAGAGACAGTATGGTCCGGCTCTGAGTAGCCAGGCCCCTAGCGGGTGCGACAGTAGTATATTTGGGTTCGGATAACTCTAACCAAATACTTTTAACGAGTAACAAATCCAGTGTAAGTCAATGGAGAACTCACTCTGATCCGAAAAATGAAACAGTTCAAAGTATTCAGTTAGAGCTATCTGAACCTGAAGATCTGACTATTCGCTCATTACTAGACAGGAGATATTCAGTTTAAGGAGTTAAGGAGAATCATTACTTCCATACTTGCACCCAATGACCAGACTCTGCTCTGCACTGCTGATGGGCAAACAACCTGACCAAGCTGCCTTTAGATAAGTGTAGATAAGTTTCTGGTTTGGCATTAATCTCTAGTCATGGTGCAAGACTCATTAAAGGTTTGGACATTGACTTATAGAGTAGCCAGCTCTTCTAGGTACTGTCTGGTGAAATAGTTTCTTTTGCTCTGTGAGAGATAATTTGCTCACTTTACCCCTCAGTTTTTTTGGAGTATTGCTTGTGATCTGGCCTTTTTAAGGACAGCCAGCACTTTAACTTTGTGTAACTTTGTTAAAATGGATAACGAAATGGCTTTTATTTTCTGTGCGATAGCAGACTTCCTGGAAAATTACAATCCTATATGGAAATAGACTTCATGTATTTATATCAGCACAAATTACTGACCCCAACAACAAATAAAGGGAAGACATATGGGCTTGATGATATCTGTTCATTGAATTAGGAGCCCGAAAACCTGGAATGTGGATGTTTTAATAAATTAGATAACTATAAGGCTACATTCACACACTGCGCATTTTTGAGCGCTCTTTTACAAGCGCTTTTCAAAAATGAGCAGGTGCGTATTGACTGACAACAAAGTGAATGTAAAACTCACTTTGCCGTTCAGACAGCGCGTATTTTCGCGACGCGCCTTTCTGGGAGAAAGCGCCGGCGTAAAAAGAATGACCTTGTCAATTCTTTATGCAGCACTTTTTCCTATAAGGGCGGCACTGCTGCATCTGATGTCACAGAGGGGAGGAAGAATTAATAATAAAGAATTAAATACTTACCTCTCCGACGGGTGTTCCGGTGTCCGGGAGCCAGGAGCCGCCGCTGGAATTGCCCTGCTAGGACCTGTGGTGATGTCAGAGGACATTTCGGTCATGTGATATGTATCACATGACCGCGAGCGGCCAATGAGCGCCGGGAACACCCCCTCTGACATCACGGCAGGTCTTTTTCCATCAGTACATGGCCAGAGAGGTAAGTATTAATTCTTTATTATTTTTAACACTTCTAGCTTTGTTTAATTTTGATTTTGCAGTGTATATTAATACACTGCAAAATCAAATGGGGGCGGTCACATGGCACAGAGGGGAGGAGGAAGCAGGATTCTTCCTCCCTCTGTGACATCACTCCTCCCCCGGTCCGTAAAATAGCTTGCTGTCTGAACAGCACTGCTTCTTTTTTTGCATTTTTTTGCGCGGGTTAAAAACGCTGGTAAAAGCGCACGCGCAAAAACACAGAAAAAGAGCTATGTGTGAATGCAGCCTAAAGCAGTTTTGTTAGTTGGATTAGAGAAGGATCCGCATTCAGACTCAACTACCAGTGCAGTAGATCACAGGGGCTCAGTGGGTTTTGGTCCAGTTAATCCAAAAATAAAAAAACATATCCTATCGGATTAGTTTCAAATTAAACTGACTCTTGTATGTATGTGCATGTTTCAGAAAAGCTGTCTACAATATGAGTTCCATTGGGAACAGGGACTGATATGTTTATTATATCATTACAGAACTGGAAAAATGTTGCCATAGAGAATGAGCATGCACTGCCACTTCTCTGGTGCAAATAGGAACCCATGTTCTTAAATTTCTAAGAATGTCCATACATCAGATAACTCTTGGCAATTATCCACACTTCTTTATACACATTAGTGCTCATCCTATGTGCCCTGAAAACAAAAGTATCGGCCATTGAAATTACATCTCGGAAAGAGTCAGGAGGCACATCAAATTACTGACTGTTCCTGCTATAATATTGATGGCTTCCAAAGACTTTCAACTAATGTCTATGGAGACATTAGGACTATTAGGGCAAACACAATATGGTTGAGATATTTAAGGCATACCAATGAAATGGAAAACAAGTGGTATACGTGCTCAGTCAATGAAAAGATTCATTCCGTTTCCGTATCTCAACTGTAGGAGGAGCTACCATCAGAAGCACAAATTCCTCTCTAAATCAAGGAGCAGCACTGAAATGAGACGGAATAAATATTTTCAGTGACTTAGCATATAAATCTTTATCGCTGAGCACTGAAGCTGGAGAAACTTTCTTCTCTCTAACTCTCTCTAGCTCAGTCAGTGAAAAGATTTAATCTGTCTCAAGTCAGTGCTGCTTCTCAGATGACAGAGCTTCATGGCAGATAATCTTGATGGTTTAAATCAGTGGTCTCAAACTCAGCTGGGTATATGGGCCATACATAGAATAACATTGAATTTGAGGGCCTCATTCCTGTTTTCAGTACACTTTTGATCACTTTTTTCCACTCATTGTCTTACAATTAGCCTCATATAGTAATTTTGGCCAACACATTGTAGTATTGACCCTTCTTAGGCGGCCGTCACACTGCTCAATATCGTGAGCGATATTGTAAGCGATCACGTGCACGCGCGATCGCTTACAATATCGTTCACATCGCTGGTGAGCTGTCACACAGACAGACTCACCAGCGATGTGGACCAGCGAGATCGCTGGTAACTATGGTACTTATCGGGTTACTAGGCGCCGCTTGGCGCTTAGTAACCCGACGTTTACCATAGATACCATCTCTCAGCATAGGCTGTGCCGCTGGGAGATCGTTCATCGTGGTGTCATACACCACGATGAAGCAAATTGTTAAATCGTTCATCGCTAGATATGAGCTCCGGCTCTCATATCTGCGATGTCACTATCAAGCGATCTTACATTGTAAAATCGCTTGATCGCACGTAGCGATGCACAAACGATATCGCTTAAGCGATCAAAAAGCAGATCGCTTAAACGATATCGTTCAAGATATTGTAGCGTGTGACGGCGGCCTTACAGTAATGCACCATCTTGTAGTAGTGCCCCTCTATGCAGTAATGCCCATCATGTAGTAATGCCTCATTTTGCTCCCTTTCTTGCAGTAATTCCCCTTCTTGTAATAATGCTCCATCTTGTAATAATGCCCCATTTTGCTCCACTTCTTGCAGTAATGTCCCAACTTGTAGTAATGCCCCATTTTGCTCCTATTCTTGCAGTAATGTCCCTTCTTGTAGAAATGCCCCATACAACAGTAATGCCCCATTTTGCTCCCCTTCTTAAAGTAATGCTCCTCCTTGTAGTAATGCCCCATTCTGGCCCCCTTCTTATAGTAATGCCACCAATCCTGGTCTCCATCTTGTGGTAATGCCCCATCTTGTAGTAATGCCCCTTGTCATAGTAATGCCCTCCTTGTAGTAATGCCCCTTCTTGCAATATTGTCCCTTCTTGAAGTAATGCCCCTTATTGTAGTAATGCCCCATTCTGGCCCCCTTCTTCCAGTAATGCCCCCAATCATGGTCTCCATCTTGTGGCAATGTCCCATGTTTATAAATGCCACTTTTTGTAGTAATACCCCTCCTTGTAGTAATGCCTCATGTTGTAGTAATACCTCATCTTGTAGTAATGTTCTATCTTGCTTCCCTATTGTGCCATTTTTCAACACACACATTTGTTCTCACTGTTTTCTCGGTGTCCTACACATGTGGCTCAAAGTCACAGCAGACACCTTGGTGATCGCAACTCCTATTACTGCACATTTGCCGACACTGCCAGGATCAAGCTCTTCACAGCTACACTAATGGCAGCAATCAGAGGCCGGCAGCTGACATCAGCTTATGGCTGTTGATTGACAGATGGTTGCCATAGGTGTAGCTGTTAGGGTGCCGATACACCATGCGACACCGCCGGAAATGTCGGCGGCGACGGGCGAGAGCGTGCACATTTTTGGTGCCCCGCCAGGGTCGTCGCCCCCCGTTTACACGGAGAGACATCTCCGTCGATGGCCGGCGAGCTGAGAGGCGGCATAGCCACCGGGGTATCTCAAAACCCCAGCGGCGATGCAGGACAAAGGGAGCCTATGGCTCCCATCGCCTGTCAGCTCGCTGGCGGCCATTTACATGGGGAAATGTGTACACATCGCCCCATAACGGTCGCTTGGTTTCAGAGCACTGCTCTGAAACCAGGTGACCGCTCAGAGACGCCAACATTGCCCCTTTACATTAGGCGACATAGGGACGATGTTGCCGCTGATAGGCCACACCCCTACGTCACCTGTGTAATTGGCGGCGATGTCGCCACGTGTGACGTGGCCTTCAAGGGCTTGATCCTGGCAGCGTCGGCAAATGTACATTCATTGAAGTAAAGCATGTACATCAGCACCACCCTAGACTGGGCCACAATCACCAATGAGTCTGCTGTGCCTGCAGATTGCATAAAGCAACCTCATGGACCACATTTGTCGTGTTAATCAGATTGTGCACCCAGAGGTAGAGGGAACAAAGTTTTGGTGAGCCGCCTTTCCTTTTTAGCATTTAGGGCATGATCTACTGTTAAAACCCAGAGCAGAGAGTATGTATTATATATAAAATGTATTATCACTGCTAAATATAGCGAGCCTAAAAATAAGGAAATTCTCTGATATGGAACTTAAATTGTGGGCCTGATTGGGAAAAGCTGGTGACGACGATGCCTGTAAGGGTGCTTTCACACAGCGATTTTCTGTGATCCGTGGCTGACCGTTGTAAAACGGACAGCCACGGATCAGATTTTGGCCCCATGTTATCCTATGGGCACGGATCACATCGGATTTGGCCTTATTGGCATCCGATTTTTGCCGGATCCGATTCTGCCCGATTTTTTGCTGTGCCCAAAATCGCAGCCTGCTGCGATTGTTGGCACAGCGGGTCAAATCGGACCGAATTGGATCAGACCTGATCCGCGCCAAATAACATGGGGCCTATGGAGCGCGGATCCGAGGAAACAGCTGATGTCTCCTCGGACCCGATCTTAGTGTACTGAGCATGCTCAGTACACTAAAATCGCTGTGTGCCATCTAATATCACTTCTGCAATGTATATTCATACATTGCAGAAATGATATCCAGTGAAATGAAAGGGTTAAAAATAAAAAAATCATTAACCTCACCTCTCCATGATCCAGCGATGCCTCCTGCTCTGTGCTTCTAGGACCTGGCCTGACGTCACAGTGCAGTCACATGACCGGTTACCGCGGTAACCGGTCATGTGACTGTGACATCACGCCAGGTCCTGTTGATCAGAAGAGAGGCTGGAAGCACCGCGGGTGTCGTGGAGAGGTGAGAATTATGATTTTTTAATTTTTAAAGCTCTGCAAAGAGGGAGGACAAAGAGGGGGCCAACAGGAGGACAAAGAGGGGAGACATAGGGGACAAAGAGGGGGCCAACAGGAGGACAAAGAGGGGACAAAGAGGGGAGACAGAGGGGACAAAGAGGGGAGACAGAGGGGACAAAGAGGGGAGACAGAGGAGAAAGGTGACAGGAGGGAGAGAGGAGGGGGACGAGATGACAGGAGGAGCAGGGACAGGAGAGAGGATCCAAACGGATGCTGCTAAATATTGGAATCGGAAGCCTATTTGGCATCCGATTGCAGTCATCAGTTTGGATCCGTTGCTGTCCGAGGGGAGCAGCAAAAAGTCTGATCCCCTCGGACAGCACAAAAACGCTGTGTGAAAGCAGCCTAAAGCACGGCAGAATATCTTGGCTCTTTACATGTAACAAAAATATAAAAAAACATTTTGTACCCAATGAAATGACTATGTACACAATATGCCAACCAATCATTGGTCATCAACAGCAAGGCTCACATTAGATAAGGGTTTATAGGGGAATCCTGGGGAGGATTCAGTGCCAGGGATTTTAACATGCTTGAACCTTTGTTCTACTAGTAGTGATGTCTGCAAAAATGTATCTCATTTTTCTTTATAGGATAAACATTTGTGGGCTGCTAAACCAAGAATGCAGGTGGAGACTTGGGAGGATGTCTGTAAAAGGAGCATTTAGCTGACAACTACTCTATGTGAATGGCTTACGTAAAGTGAAGCTAACATCAGAAAGTAACCTATTGTTTATATCAGGTTTTTGTGTTACATGTACTTTTTTAAACTTTTATGGCAATTTTTTTTGTTATATCTCAAAATGTATAAAAACAAAATTAGTAATACTGCAATTTTCAGAGTGGCCACTAGGACCTTTTAGACGCATACTTCCTGTCCTTCCAGGAAGAGTTTTCAAAAAAGGCTTCTGACCAGCAGAGGCAAAACTACAGTGACTGACAACACCTCTATACGCTGAAGATAAAACAGGATCCACCATTCAGAATTGGTGGTATCACAGATGACCCTGCTCTACCTCATTTCACAATGATCTTTGCACATGCTCATTATGTCGCACCCCAGGGCCGTGGGGCACTCGGAACCGGGCTTTGGAGTGCGTGCGGGGGAGTCACGGGGGTTGAGACCAAGCTTCCGTGACCCTGGGGATCAGTTTTGAAAAGTTCTGGGGGTTAGGATTTAGGGGAAAGGGTGTCATGACGCCACCCGTGGTGTACGGCTATTGGGTCGGCGCTGCGGTGCGGGATCTCTGGGGATGAAGGACGGGCAGCTGTGGTGTTATCGCTCCCCACAGATGGAGCGGTTTCCTAGGGCAACCGTAAAAGTCTATGGCGATGGTTGGCCATTGGGGTGCAGGATTCAGGGCTCTGAATAACTGACAGACACGCAGAGGTTGTTTCCTTTACCTTTACTGTAGTAGCAGAGTCTAGGGTACAGTCCACAGTCGATGATAGGAATCCGGATGGCAAGCTAGGAAGCAAGCTAGGGGTCTCCTCACCCAGCTGGTTTTCATACCTCCTTGCTGCGTTCCTGTCTGCTGGTCCTAGCTGCTTGTAGCTAAGCTGTGACCCCTTCACTCCTGCTGGACAGTCTCTCATTGGTATGGCAGGCAGCTCGAGCCCTTCCTAGGTGTCTTTCCTCTGATCACTGTCCCTGGGCTCTTCCACGCTGCTGTGCCTCCAAGTGCTTTGGTGGCCAGTACACTTGGAATCTCCTGTCCTCTGGTTTTGGCTTCTGGGCCTGGAGTACCCTTGCAACCTCTGACTCCAGTGTCCAGTTCTGGCGCTCCGCTCTGGGGTGAACTGTTCAGCTGGCTCCACTCCCCAGGCCTACTCTTCTCCTAAGACACTTGCTCATGGGTCCCTCACACTGGCTGTTCCTCACTCTGCTATACCTGGGATGAGCTTAGCACTGCTCCAGGCAACAGGTCTTCTTCACAGTCCTCCCAGGAACTGCACTAACTAACCCAGCCTCCAGCCAGAATTTATAGGGGAGGCTCCCATGAACCCAGGTTAGAGCTCCCCCTTCTGGTATGGAGTCAGTAAGGTGTTGTGTGCCGTGGGTTACCTGATGTGGATACCCGATCTTGCTTTCAAGCATGACCCTACACCCTGAGGGAGGCAAGGCTATTGTGGCAACCAGACTCTGGGGTGCCACAATTACATGTTTCGATACTAAAAATAGGGTCAGAGTTTGACCATTATGGCTATGTACATGTGTTGTTTACTGAAGCAAGAGCAAGATAGAATCTAAAAAAGCCCCAGTGTCCAGAGTGAAAATTGCAAGTTTTCAATCTTTTTTATTTTTAACATAAATTGTGATATGTAAAAAAAATTGCCAAAAAAATACATTCAACAAAATCCTGATTTAAACAATATATACTTTGTGGTTATCACTTTCTGTTATGAGTGCAAACACTAAGTAATGACTATTGAAATGTTTACTCTCCAATTTCTAAAACAAAACAGCTAGTCTTCTCTAGTTATGGTAATATATTTATTTTGTTAAGATGATCATACATAATAATAATAATAATAATAATAATTTATTCATTTATATAGCGCTATTAATTCCATAGCACTTTACATACATGAGTA
Organism: Allobates femoralis; assembly: GCA_033576535.1. Classification (NCBI taxonomy): domain Eukaryota; kingdom Metazoa; phylum Chordata; class Amphibia; order Anura; family Aromobatidae; genus Allobates; species Allobates femoralis. The sequence continues at coordinate 122,629,299 of JARQOC010000006.1, forward strand.
ATGCTGTCTCTCCTGGAGCTCACAATCTAAACATCCTATCAGTATGTCTTTACAATGTGGGAGGAAACCGGAGTGCCCAGAGGAAACCCACGCAAAACCAGGGAGAACATACAAACTCCTTGCAGATGTTGTCCTTAGTGTCCTTGGTGGGAATTGAACCCAGGACTTCAAGACCCCAGCGCTGCAAAGGCTGCATATTAGGCACCTTTCACATCTGCGATTTTGCCTGTTCACGCCAGATCTGGCACTTGCGGTGAAGGAAAAAAAACGCTGCTAGCAGCAGTTTGTTTGACTTGCCACAAGTGCCGAATCCGGCAAAACAGCACTTGCCACACCTGACTGCAAGTCCCATAGGGAATGAATGGGGATTGTCTCAGGCTTGCCACAAGTGAGCCGTTACGTGGCAGATGCCAGATCTGCCGCGAGTAGGCAGAATCGCAGATGTGAAAGCAGCCTTAGGGATTCTGTCAAAGGAGAATCTAGATTTTTCAGCACTCGTGACAAGAATTCTTCCTGTTGCCCCCTTCTATGAGTAGTCATCACATGCATTCATATGCAATATGCCCATTTACAGCCATGTGCTGACGAGCTGCTCATCATAATTCTCTCAATGTTCAGTGGGAACCTACCGCTCCTGCTTTATTGAGAGAAGCAGGAAGAAAAAGTAAATGTCACTTGACAGTCGGTTAGAAAGAAAATATGACTGATCATGTGATGACTGCTGGAACCAGCAAGAAAGCTGAACCCTTAGGGTATGTGCGCACGGTGGGCGGGTTTGTGTCGGCGGCGGCTGGGCGGGACCCGACAGGAAGCTCCGGAGCCGTCCACCGGCTTCCTGTCGGGTATGTGCGGCGGGAGACGGGCGGGTGACGGGCGGGTTAGCACCGGCGGTGTTGCGGCGGCTGGAAGCAGTACATGATTCTGCTTGCAGCCGCTGCAGAACCGGCCGGATTATAGAACAAGCTCATTCTTTGCTAACCCGCTGGGAACCAGCGGGTTAGCAACGGATGAGCATGTGTAAACCGCCGCTGTGTGCACAGCGGGTGTCAGTTTACATAGGTTTCTATGTTAATCCAAACGCCGGTTTGGATTAACATAAATTTACATGAAATTTATGTAAACCGACCGGCGGTTTACACTGCTAATCCGACCCTAACCCGGCCAGTGCGCACATACCCTTACAGTGAGTACATTACACGCTGGTAGGATTGGGCATGCTACAGTGCTTAATTTTATAATTAATCCCTTCACGACCTAGGGCGTATAGTTTGAAGGTTATTTTGTTTAAGTAAAGAAATTATGACCACGTGTTTGACCAAAGTGGGAAAGATAACAGAAGAGAGTGAAGTTAAATATGTTCGCTAGGTAGGTAATGACAACCATGGAGAGAGCCTGCAGGAGATGTGAGAGAATAGGGTTACTGGTGTAGACTGTAGGCTGAGAAGAAGCAAGGACACTAGTAACTTATTCTTCTGTAACAGGCTTAAAGGTGGAAAGTGAACTCGTGGTGGGAAGGGAATCCCGGCTGAGGGGATAGTGCAAAAATGTTCCCATGGATAGGGTTGATTTTTTCTAGGAAATAAGTGGCCATATTGTCAGCAGTGGTTGATGACCAGGGCCTGTATTTTAGGGCTCACAATAGGATGGAAAGTTTCAATGAGTTATTTTGGATTGTCGGCTAGTGATGTGAAGATGGTGGTGAAGCAGACTTGCTTGATCAGATAAAGATCAAAGTTATACGTTTTGAGCATGAACTAATAGCGGATGAAGTCTTCTGCTTAGAGTGATTTATTTCACTGATGCTCAGCACATCTTGAGCAACCCTGGAGAATATGTGTTTTCAGTGTGTGCCAGGGTTACAGTCATCTATGTCAAGTCTTTCTGTGTGAAGCAGGTGCTGCTTCATCCAGGGAACTCTACAGTGTTTTATTATAATGTGACAATGCTGAGTATGGACATGAGAGGCAGGGTTCGGAGATAACTCTCACTGTAGATTGTTCATAAACTGCTGGATACTGATGGCATATAGATTTCTGTATAGTGTTTTATTATAATGTGACTATGCTGAGTATGGACATGAGAGGAAGGGGTCGGGGCTAAGGCTCACTGACGATTGTTCATAAACTGCACCATCTCACCTCCCCCTCCTACTGTCTCCCTCCCCACCCCCTTTAGACTGTGAGCCCTCGCGGACAGGATCCCCAACCCTGCTGTACCCGTATGACTAATAGAATGGCCCATGCAATAGTATGGGCCATTATGTGGTGACAGGGCAATAATGGGTTAATCTAACTAGCTGTGAGGTAAGGTTTTAAGGGCACTTTCAGCAATCTATGGTTATGGTCACTTACTGGCCAATGGTTTGTTTTTGCGCCTTTTTTATGGCCTGTGATTGGTCTAAGGCTTGGGAGTTTGGGTATAAATAGAGGTAATTTCTGGCCAGGTCAGTCAGAACAGCTGGTTTCTTGACCATGGAACAGCTGTTGGAGCGTCTCATTGAGAGAGCTTCGGCCTCAGGGGGCATAGACTGGCTCCAGCGGTGCCTGGAGGAGGGAGCACCAGCTGAAGGGAGCAGCTTACCGGTCGTAGAACGGACAGCGGCCGCTCATCAGGCTGGGCGGGAGCAAGAAGTCCGCCTCAGTGCGAGGCCCAGGAAGCGCCGGTGCCTTTCTCCTCCTTCATCTAGGGCAGCAGCCCCACGGAGGACATCAACGAGGGGACGTTTTGGTGCGAGTTCGTCCCGGTCCCGTTTGGAGCCACCGCGTGGGGCAGCGACCGTTGGACTGAGAGCAAGCCACCCGGAGTCCAGGCCGGGAGATCCAGAGGATGCAGCAGCAAGGAGGGCTTCTATGCCACATTGTAATGAGGCACGATACGGCACTGTTGAACACGCCTCACAGGGGAGGGGACTATCTTCAGTGAGGGCTGCGTTATCTGACTGTGTTGAAACCGCAATTCAAGCATCACACCACCAGATGGCGGCAGAGTTCGGTGAATGTGTGAACTCTGGGGAAGACAGGTCTCAGGAGCTACATGATCTCCGGGAGACTGATGAGGGTCTTGTCTCACAGCCAGCAATGATCTGTAGTGGAGCTACAGGGTCTGCGGTGCTGGCCTGCAGGGCGGATGAGAGGATGGGAATGGAATCAGCCCGGAGGTCTGAAAGCTTAGGAGGTGGGCACCCCTATGGGGCTCGATCCTCAACCGGAGGGCTTCGTCCTGCGGCGCATCAGGTGACAGCCTCAATACAAGCGCCGACCGCAGCAACAAGGGGCGCTGTATCAGGGACCCTGGCTCCTGGAGCTCGGGGGTCCGCCATATCAGAACGCTGGAGTCGCCAGGCGTTACGACATAACGAAGAGGTGAGGAGACAGTCGGGACCCTCAGAACGGCCAACGGCTGGCGCGTTTCATGGGACAGTGTCCGAAGATCAAAGGTCGGAGGAGTGGATAGAGAGGGCATCCGCTGGGGGAGGACCAGCGGTGGCCAGAAGAACGGCGGCTGGACATCTTCAGGAGGGTGAGACGTTATTTAATATTAATGCTGACATGATTGATTTAGTAAAAGAATATATAGCTTCGGCTGTCGCTGATGCGATGGCTGGAACTCATTATCAGTCAAATGGAATGGGTAGTGGGTCCTCTATGGTTTCAGTTCCTGGGATTTGCTATAAAGAAGCACTGCCGTGCGTTTTGTCACCGCTGGGTTTTCACCTAGCGGTGACAATAAAGGAGCGAATCTGGGCGGGAGATTTTGTGGACCTATTTACTCTTTTGCCATCCAAACATCAGTCCAAATCTGAGAAGTCTGATTCGGATGAAAAGAAGAAGACCTTTAGGTCTTTTAACCTTTGGCTTCAAGCCTTCTTGATTTATGGGGCGGTGTTGGGAGAGAGGTTTCCTGAATTGTGCTGTGGGCTTTTCCAGCACATAGATATCGTGCTGGAGGCATTCAGACACTTCGGGGGGAACGCTTGGTTGTCTTATGACGAGGCGTTCCGCCAAAAGCTCTCGGTGCAGCCGTCTTTGCGCTGGGGGATAAAGGACGTTGCTTTATGGTTAAACCTGATGATCCCACAGCGCACGGCGGTTGCTAAGCCGATGCCTTCCCAGAATGTCAAGAAAGGTTATTGCTATGCATTCAATGAGTCTTCATGTAAATGGCTACATAATTGTAGGTACAAACATGAATGCTCGCATTGCGGGGGTAGCCACCCTATGGTAAAATGCTTTAATAAACATATGCAACCTCAAGCAGTTCCGGGGAAAGAGCCATTTCTCAAGGGCTCAGACCCCGGTACTGTTGCAGGCACTGCTGCCGTTCCTAAAACAGTACCCCGACAGAGCGAAGGCTGATATGCTGTACGAGGGTTTTAGTGAAGGTTTTTGGGTCCCCCCCTTCTCGGGCATCGGCTGTAATTTTATCGAGAATTTATCTTCGGTTTGTCAATTTCCTGAGGAGGTTCGGGATAAGATATTTAAAGAACTCGAGGCTGGCAGATGCTCTGGCCCTTTTGTTTCTCCTCCTTTTCAGGATTTCCGAATTTCTCCGTTGGGCATCGTCCCAAAGAAGGAAATTGGATCTTTCAGGTTGATTCACCACCTTTCTTTTCCGCCGGGTGATTCTTTGAATGACCAGGTGGACAGGGATTTATCCTCCGTCCGTAATGCGTCATTCGACATGGCTCTTGATTGTGTAAAAAGTGACATCAAATCTGCGTTCCGGTTGCTTCCTGTGAATCCGTGCGGTTTTTCATCATTGGGTTTTTGTTTTGACGGGTTTTATTTTTTTTGACCGGTGTATGCCCATGGGTTTTTCGTTGTCGTGTTTTTATTTTGAGATGTTTTCAACATTTTTAGAATGGGCCGTACATGATGTATGCCCTGGAGGCGAGTCCGTCCATTATCTAGATCAGGGGTCTCAAACTCGGTTGGGTTGGTGGGCCGCACGTAGAAAAAAATTGATATCGGGGGGCTGCATTGCTTGTAGGACTAAAGGTACCGTTACACGTCGCAACACTGCATGCAATTTCACAGGCAATTTGCTGGTTGCAGTGAAATCATGGACACATTGTTCCATTTGTACACAGCAAGAAAATAGAACAATGTGTCCATGATTTCACTGCAACCAGCAAATTGCATGCAATGTTGCGACGTGTAACGGTACCCTAAGTGACATTTTAGCAATACCAGAATTTTTTGCTCAATCTAGTAAAGTACAAATTATGATCTTCTTGTAGTAATATCCCCACCCTGGTCTCCATCTTGTAGTAATGTCCCCATCCTGGTCCCCATCCTATATTAATGTCTCCCATCCTGGTCCTCAGCTTGTAGTAATGTCCCAATCTTTTAGTAATGTTCCCTCCCTTGTCATCTTGTAGTAATGTCCTGGTCTCTGTTCTTTTTGTTCTCTCGCTCACACACACACTCACATAGGGCTTGTCCACACACCTGTGCTCTCAGTATTTAGCGCTTCTGCGCTAAATACTTAGGCTTTGACAGAGAAGCGCAGGTGCGTGTATGCGGCCACTTTCAGCAGACGCTGTCCCTGGTTACCCGATGTGTATCGTGGTAACCAGTTTATACAGCAGCCTACATAGTGTGCGCTTATCCAGAGCGCACAGGGAAACACTGCAAGCAGCGTTTCCCTGTGCGCTCGGGATAAGCGGACAGTGGGCAGCCTGCTGTATGAACTGGTTACCACGATACACGTCGGGTAACCAGGGACAGCGTCTGCTGAAAGTGGCCGCATACACGCACCTGCGCTTCTCTGTCAAAGCCTAAGTATTTAGCGCAGAAGCGCTAAATACTGAGAGCACAGGTGTGTGGACAAGCCCATATATACACACCCGCACATTCACACACACTCACATACATCCACACATACATCCTCAGACATATTCACACAAACACATACACACTCACACATTGACACACTTACATAGGGCCATATCTGGAGTTCCTGCCGCCCTAGGCACTTTCAGCGGTCACGTTCCCCTTCCCCCCCCAGGCTGCTATCTTCGGCTGTAACAGCGCCTTACCTGACTCCACTCTTCTCATTCCGGCAGCTTCTTCCTCTGTGGCTCCCAGTCTTCCACTTGCTGTGAGCAGCCGGCACCAGCCTGCACCCGGCAGCCGGCACCAGCCAGCACGTTGCACCAGCCTACACCCGGCAGCCGGCACCAGCCAGCACATGGCACCAGCCTGCACCCGGCAGCCGGCACCAGCCAGCACGTGGCACCAGCCTGCACCCGGCACCAGCTGCCGGCGATGTGCCGCTCAGGCGGCGCAGGAATACACTCACACATATACATACACTCACACACATATACACACTCACATACAAATATACACGCACACACATATACACACTCACACATACACACTCACTCACATATACACACAAATACACACACTCACTCACATATACACACAAATACTCACACATATACACACAAATACACTCACACATATACACATACACACTCACTCACATATACACACAAATACACTCACTATTATACATATACACACTCACATATACACACAAATACACTCACTATTATACACATACACACTCACATATACACACAAATACACTCACTATTATACATATACACACTCACATATACACACAAATACACTCACTATTATACACATACACACTCACATATACACACAAATACACTCACTATTATACACATACACACTATTATACACACAAATACACTCACTATTATACACATACACACTATTATACACACAAATACACTCACTATTATACACATACACACTCACATATACACACAAATACACTCACTATTATACACATACACACTATTATACACACAAATACACTCACTATTATACACATACACACTCACATATACACACAAATAACTCAACATATACACACAAATACACTCACTATTATACACATACACACTCACTCACATTATACACACAAATACACTCACTATTATACACATACACACTATTATACACACAAATACACTCACTATTATACACATACACACACTCACACTATACACACAAATACACTCACTATTATACACATACACACTATTATACACACAAATACACTCACTATTATACACATACACACTCACTCACATATACACACAAATACTCACACGTATTACACACAAATACACTCACTATTATACACATACACACACTATTATACACACAAATATCACTCACTCATTATAACACATAACATACTATTATACACACACAAAATACACTCACTATTATACACATACACACTATTATACACACAAATACACTCACTATTATACACATACACACTATTATACACATACACACTATTATACACACAAATACACTCACTATTATACACATACACACTATTATACACACAAATACACTCACTATTATACACATACACACTATTATACACACACAAATACACTCACTATTATACACATACACACTATTATACACACACAAATACACTCACTATTATACACATACACACTCACTCACATATACACACAAATACTCACACATATACACACAAATACACTCACTATTATACACATACACACTATTATACACACAAATACACTCACTATTATACACATACACACTCACTCACATATACACTCACACATACTCACTCTCTCTAACACTCACTCATACACACCTGATGCCCCGGGCCATTATATATGCAGCCGCCGCGGTACCGCTTTACTGTGACTACTGTGACAGGTACCGCCGGCTCAGCTCACACAAGCGCCTTCGCGCCTGTACATTCACGGAAGCAGGCGGCCGGCGGACCAATCAGAAGCCTCCTGTGACGTCACAGGCGGCTTGGTCCGCCGGCCGCCTGCTTCCGTGAATGTACAGGCGCGAAGGCGCTTGTGTGAGCTGAGCCGGCGGTACCTGTCACAGTAGTCACAGTAAAGCGGTACCGCGGCGGCTGCATATATAATGGCCCGGGGCATGCATTTTTCTTTCATGGTGCCCCGGGCTGCAGTAAGGAGCGTGGCGGGCCGCTTGCGGCCCGGGGGCCGCGAGTTTGAGACCCCTGCTATAGACGATAGAATCAAAGCACACGTATAAGGGTTTCTTTTGCTTCAAAGTGAGAAGTTTATTGAGACACAGTCAGTACTAATGAAAGCTCTGCTGTATGTGGGGGACTCTGCTGTATGTAGGGCTGGGGTACTGTATATGGAGGGGTCTGCTGTACATGGAGCTGCAGTGCTGTATATAAGGGAACTCTGCTATATATAGGGCTCTGCTGTATATGGGGAGCTCTGCTGTATCTGGCGGGGGTCTGCTGTATGTGGGGGTGCTGAATATTGGGCTGGGGTGCTGTATGTGGGGGGGCTCTGCTGTATATCGGGGTGCTGTACTGTATATTGGGCTTCTGTGCTGTATATGGGAGTACTGTGCTGTTTATGGGGGTGCTGTTCTGTTTATGGGGCAGCTGTGCTGTATATTGGGGTGCTGTATATGGGGGTACTGTGCTGTTTATGGGGGTGCTGTTTACAGCATAGCCTCGTATAACATAATTAGCCCAAGACAGCCTCAAGGAGGATATATATATACTAGATGAGTGCCTGATGCTATTACATCGGAGGGCGAGGATCGGTGCCGCGGCGGGATGCGGGGATGCAGCTAATTGGACACACACACACCTACACACACAGATCTACACACAAAGACACACACCTACACACCCCCTTCCGGTCTCCCCCGGTCTCACCCATCGTTGATGGAAGCTTGAACCGGGAATGAGGTGGTCAGCGCAGCATGGAGGCTCGGTGGTCAGCGCAGGATGGAGGGGGTTAATGGTGGAGGTCACTGCGAAAGACACTGAGGGTGAAGGTGCTGGACTGGCCGAGCATCTTCAGACCTGAACCCTATGGAGCATCTATGCTGCCTTCTCAAAAAGAAGGTGGAAGAGCGCGAGGTCTGTACAGTACATCCACCATCTTCGTCATTATGAAGGATGAAGAAGATCCAGCGAATCCTGTGAAGATCTAGTGACCTCCAGGTCCAAGAGAGTTAAGGTCGTGCTGGTAAATAATGGTGGCCACACAAAATATTTTAGCAAAATGTGGCCTTTTTCCCTTAGGGTACCTTTACACGCCGCCACAGGAAGGCAGAAACTGCCGGGCACTGGGGACAATTGTGCCTGTTGCCATGAAATTACTACGAAATGGCGGCATGTAAATAGGGAAATTCCTCCCGGTGTCCTACAGTTCCTTCGAATACCTGTGTCTGAGCCGTGCTCAAAAACAGGAAGGCACAATACCTATGGTGGTGGTGTGTAATCGGGGCACAGGCAAGGTATCTGCGTGGCCTAGCGAATTCCCAGGGGCGTGCCACGGCGTCATGGATACCGCGCCCCATCAGCAATCATTGGTGGAGGCTCCTGCGTTACGATTGGCTGTCCCTTCACAGGACGCCATATTTAAAGAGCTATCCATTCACAGTCCACAATTGCAATGGCGTCATGTATTAGGCAGCCTTCCTGCACAGGCTGGCCAATCATGACACTATTGCGTTGTCCAATCAACGCTTGTGCATCACAGAATACACAACTCTGTTACGCCTATGTACTTACGGCGTGAAATATGTACACCCATATTCCTTTGTGGTAGCGGCGTGGGAAGTAGCGAAGGTATTCTACAGGGAATAAGCCGCGGCACCCGTCAGCACTTCCGGGGAACAAAGATGCCTTCAGTGGAGCACGTTGTGGCGGCGTGTATATGCGGCATCGGCGATCGGTATCCACCGTTAAAAACGTGCGCGTGCACGTGCGGTGGATACCTGTTGCTAGCCGCTGTGGCGGTGTGTAAAGGTACCCTTAGGGGTGTACTCATTTTTATTTCCAGTGGTTTAGACATTAATGGCTGTGCTGAGTTATGTAGGCGACACCACAAGCTGTACACTGACTACTGTACATTGTATCAAATGGTCAGATCTTCAGAAAGATAGAATAAATTATTTACAAAAATGTGAGGGGTGTACTCACTTTTGTGAGATACTGTATATGTATATATTATGATATAACATATTACTCTGTTACTGGACTTGTAACATAGTATAGATGTGTATGGACACTACAAGTCCCAGCATATCTGTTGGGGGAATTTAGCCTGAATAGGAGTTAGAAAACGCCACGTCATGAAATCACAGGAACCAAGTTCTGCTGCATTTGTCCATTTATTATCTCCGGCTGCTTAACGATGATTAATGATTATTTTTATTCTGATACATTGATCACAGGTGGATGATTTGTTCGGAGCCATCGCTGGCGGGAGACGTCCCCTTCTCACTTCTCAGGGAGATTCCTGCGTCTGTGAACGGCAAACAGAAAAATACGTCAGATTCTGCCTCTAGATCATTCCTGCTCAAAATCTAGAAATATCCCAAAATGATAAATATTCTGTTGTTCCCTGAAAGGAGCGCACCGCAGAGGACACAGTCAGTTACCGGGCTGATTTAGGATAACTTTGTTGCCCGTAGCAACCAATCACAGCTCAGCTTTTGCTTCTAATGCAGCTCGGAATGTTGCATTGTTGCTGGTTGCTAGGGGCAACAAAACCAGTTCTGCTGCTAAATCTGACAATGAGGTATGGCATAATAATGTCAAAGATAGCCAAAAAGAGAATCCCTGTGTCCTCCTCCGCCCTCCTTAGCATATTTACTAACAGTCACCTTTTGTCAGGACAGATGGAGCAAACCCAAAGTGTGTTTTGGGGGTTAGTCCTTAACCTCCAAGATTGTTGGCTTTCAAATATTGCTTATTTTTCATTTGGCAAAAACCCCTGGCTTTGCTTGGACTACTGCAGGGGTCTCAAACTCGGCTGGGTTGGTGGGCCGCACATAGAACAACATTTATAGCGGGGGGCCACATCCCTCGTAGGATTAAGTGATCTTTTTAGTAATATCAGAATTTTTTGCTCAATGTAGTAAAGTCCTGATCCCCTTTTCTAGTGATGTACCCCATCCTGATCCCCTTTTCTAGTGATGACCCCCATCCTGATCCCTTTTTCTAGTGATGCCCCCCACCCTGATCCCATTTTCTACTGATGCTATCCATTCTGATCCCCTTTTCTAGTGATGTCCCCCATCCTGCTCTCCTTTTGCAGTGATGTCTCCCATCCTGAGCTACTTTTGCAGTGATGTCCCCCATCCTGATCCCCTTTTCTAGTGATGTCCCCATCCTGATCCCCTTTTCTAGTGATGCCCCCCATCCTGATCCCCTTTAGTAGTGATGTCCCCCATCCTGATCCCCTTTATTATTGATGTCCCGCATCCTGGTCCCCTTTTATAGTGATGTCCCCCATCCTGATCCCCTTTTGTAGCGATGTCCCCCATCCTGATCCCCTTTTCTAGGTATCTCCCCCATCCTGATCTACTTTTATAGTGATGCCCCCCCATCCTGTTTTACCTTCTTTTTGCACACTCACATACACACTCTCACACACAAACCCACACACACACACATACTCTCACACACACACACACTAACACATTCTCATACACACTCTCACACACACACACACACATACACACATCCTTACTCACATACACTCACACACACACCCTCACACACACTCACACTTTTCTCACTTTAATGATGCATCGCTGCAGTGCAGGGGGCCGCCGCAGTCCTCGCTGTGCTGACTTCTGGCCTCCGCTGTGCTATGACTTCCTCCAGCCGCCGCTCAGGCAAGCTCTGTTGCTCTGCAAGATAAATGCAATCTGCCAGCCAGAGGCCCGCAGGTGACGTCATATTCTGCTGTCAGCTGCGGGCCTCTCATTGGCTGGCAGCTTGCATTGATCTTACTGAGTGGCAGAGCTTGTTAGTGCCGCAAACGGAAGTCATCACACAGCAGGGATTGCAGTGTTCCACTGCACTGGGGCGATGCATCATTAAGTTGTCCAAGGTGCCGTGGGCCGCATAGTGAAGCCCCAGGGGCCGCATGCGGCCCTCGGGCCGCGTGTTTGAGACCCCTGATCTAGATGATTTTTTGTTTGTTGGACCACCTGATTCACCCGAATGTTATAATTTATTGACGGCATTTTTATCCCTTATGAAGGAATTCGGTGTCCCTATTGCATTGGAAAAAACCTGTTACCCGTGTAGGAATCTCGAGTTTTTAGGGATAGAGATTGATTCTGATATCATGGTCTGTCGCTTACCGAGGGATAAACTATTGAAATTGACCTCAGCAATTGAAGAATTTTTGTTACGCACTTTTGCGTCGCTCAAAGAATTCCAGTCTTTGTTGGGATTACTAAACTTTTCACTCCGTATACTCCCCATGGGAAGGGTATTCCTTCGTCGGGTTTATTTAAGCATTAAAGGGTTTTCTGCTCCTTTAGCAAACATTTTTATCACGTCAGAGGTGAAATCAGATTTATCTGTTTGGTTAACTTTTTTGTCAACATTTGATGGTATCTCTTTCTGGCAGGGTAATTTTGTGTCTTCCGTATCACTTACAATGTTTTTTGGGGTCTCGCAGGTGGGTTATGGTTGCTCGTATTCGGGGCATTGGTCATGTGACCTTTGGCCGCAGACCTTGCTCTGTGAGCGTGACATTAAAGAATTATTTGTTATAGCTATGGCCTTCACTTTATGGGGTTCCGAATTGCGCAATACAAGAATTGTATTATTTTGTACTTCACCAGGGGTGTGTCTGTCCTTGAATAATATGTTTTGCAGTGACTTAGTCGGATTGCGAGTGCTGACGTATTTAGTTCTCATCGTTTTACAATATAATATTTGGATTAAAGCAGCATTTTTACCTGAATTTACTAATGTGTTGGGGAATACTCTTTCTTGTCAGCGGTCGGACCGGTTTCAGATGATGGTACCGGATGCAGACCGGGAAGGAGTAGGTTGCCCTCAATGCCTATGGGAGCTGATTTGCAGTTAGTACCAGCGTTTGTGTTAAATTCGCTGGCACCTCGTACATGGACCGATTACGCCGCGGCCTGGCGTCGATGGTCTGTATTTTGTTCGGCTCTTCAAGTGGATCCTTTCTCACATAAGACAGAGCCAACATTGCAGTTCCTGGAGGAACTGAGCAGAGAAGGCTTGTCTTATTCTCTAGTTCATAAGACTCTTTCAGGAATTTCATTTTTTATGAAAATGCATGGAGGCCAATCAGTTTTTTCTGTATTCACTGTTAAACAATTTATGAAAGGATATAAAAAACATAGTTTTATCGCTGATAATCGCCGCCCTATCTCGGCGGCTATGCTGGGCAGATTGTGTGATGTTCTTTCTGAGGTGTGTACGGGGCCATTTGAAACCACGCTATTTAGAGCTATTTTTAGTCTAATGTTTTTTGCTGCCTTACGGATTGGCGAGGTACTCCCTCGGCTAAATGTTCGGACGAGGGCTTGCGCTCCTCGGACGTCACTTGGACATTGGGAGGGGTAGATATTAGAATAAGGAAATCAAAAACTGACCAATTAGGAAGGGGTGCCTTAGTTACGTTGGCCCCCCTTTTTGATTCGGCAGTTTGTCCGGTTTTGTGTTTAGGTAATTGGAACCGACTTCGGCCTTGGGATACCGGTTTATTTTTTGTGCATGCGGATAAGTCTCCGGCCACTAGATATCAGTTTTCATTCATTTTTAAAAAGTGCTTAGATAAGTTGGGGTTATCACATTTAAAATTGTCATCCCATTCGTTCCGGATCGGCACCGCAACTGATGCAGCGAAAGCCGGGGTACATAAAGATTTAGTGAAGAAGGTGGGTCGGTGGAAATCAAATTGTTACAAGCTTTATGTACGACCGCACCTGGATTTCTCCTGTTAATTGTTATTTCCTTGTTTTTTAGGGCCGAGATCCGTCTGGATTCTGGGTCATTCGTACGTCTACTGGGCGCAGCAACGGGCCGGTAAACGTGAATTTGCTCTCAATTTGTTTTTAGATCCCAGTCAGGTAATAATTGAGTGTAAAGGGGTTAGAGGTTTACGATGGGGGCAAGTGGTAGAGTTGTTGATACGGTTACAAGGACTGTTGCCAGAACCCAGTTTGTTGATCATACATGCTTTGGGTAACGATTTGGGGAAGGTGAGGTCGGTGGACTTATTGTGGCAGGTTAAGAAAGACTGGATTCGGATTAGGGAACTTTTTCCAGGAACCTCTTTGGTATTCTCTGAAATAATCCCACGGTTGGCGTGGAAGTCAGGGGAACAGTGCTTTTTGGAAAAAGTTAGGAAGAAGGTGAATAAGGAGATGGAGCGATTCATGCCTTCAGTGGGTGGTTCTTCTTTTAGACATAGGGATCTTGAAGGATTCCTATCGGGATTTTACCGAAAGGACCTTATTCATTTCTCTGACGTGGGGAATGATATTTTTAATTTAGCTTTGCAGAGTATTGTGGAAGGTTGGTTAGGTGCTGGTTTGGGGGGCTCCGCTTCTCTTTGAGAATCGGCGAGTTTGGGGAGATCTGGTGGAAAGATTCTTGGATTAATTACAGGATTACATTAATGAATGTAAATTTGATGATCATACGGTTATTTATGACATTTGATGGAAGTTGATTTTGAATGTGAATTTATGAACCTTACAATGGCACCTGACCAACAAAGTTTTTACAATAAAATGTTTGTATTTATTTATTTAATTTATTTAAAGAATTAAATTTTTATTAATACATTTTCCAAACCAATTATTGGTGTCATTTTTTCAGTATAACTTTAGTGAATTTGCACTTGTCACCTCATTGTGATATGTCATCATTTGTCGTCGTTTGTGGTCGTCCTCGACCACCTGTTTCTGTCTACCCTCCAAATTGTAAAGCGCCATGTATCCTAATGGCGCTATATAAATACCTATTAATAATAATAATAATAATATTAATAATAAATAATAATAATAAACTGCTGGATATTGATGGCATGTAGATTTCTGTATGTGTTATAAGTGGAGGTGTTTTGGCTGTGGAGAAAGTTCTTGAAAGAGAATGAAAGGTTGTGATCAGATAGCAAGAGGAGTGTTGGTATAGTGATACACTGAGCAGAGCCAGGAGCAGACAAGGTCCGCCATATTCCCATCTTCATGTGTAGGACAGTTAGTAAATTGTGATAGGTCAAATGAGGAGGTTAACGTAAGAATATTTAGGCAGATGGAAAGAGCAGTGCATCAATGTTAAAGTCCCCCGTGATGAGAGTAGGAATGTCACAGGATTGAAAGTGTGGAAGCCAGGTGGCTAAATGATTGAGGAACTGGTTATTTATTCCTGGGGGCAATACACAAACGTCATTTACATGGAGAAGGGTTTGACGAGTCTAACAGTGTGGACTTCAAAGGAAGGAAACATAAGTGGGGATTATTATTATATAATGGCCTTCAGCTTGATCTTGAGCCATGCCGACTTGCTGGATGTAGGAAGATTTATCTAGTGCAAGTCTAGATAGGTCCACCAGGGTCTCATCTGCCATTTTCTTGATAGTATCAAGCCATTGGGTTGATGATGGTCTTCTTTGCCTTGGACCTTCTATTCTTTTGACCATGATGTGCTTCTCCAGTGCTTGCTCTCTTCATATGACGTGCCCAAAGTAGGCAAGTCGTAGCTTGGTGATCCTTCTCTTGAATGACATGTCTGGTTTGATTTGTTCCCAAACTGATCTGTTTGTTCTTCTTGCCATCCTTGGTATTGATTACATCTTCTCCAGCACCATATTATGAAGGCGTTGATTCTTGTTCTGTCTTGTTCCTTTATCGTCCAAGTTTCATATCCATAAGTTGCCATAGAAAAAAACAGACTATGTAAGAGGCATGTCTACATCATCAGTAAAGTAAGTGAAAATACCAGGGCTATAACCTGGAAAGCACATTGTGATAAAAGGAGAAGAACTAAATCTTCACCTTATTTGCACTCAAGTCTGGCAGTATGTTAAAGTTGTAGCCCACCATACAAAAGGCAAGCAGCAGCAGTGGTGTCATACTGCTGGATCTAGGTTTCAGTGATAGCCAAACGTTAAGGAAATTGAAAAGGAAGAAGTCATGAATGTAGGAGAGTTTGTGATACGCTGATCGTAGGTTTTAGATGGCAGAAATAAAACAGGCAGGAGTAGGCGAAGACTGAATGTTAATAAAATTAGCAGGGTTTTTTATATGCAGCCAAGGGTGCACCTATAATGAGGCACTTTTTTGGCTGAATGAGGTAAGTTATTTAATGCTGCCTTTTTGAGTAGTTTTTCTAGTTTTTGAATATTTTGATAGGACTTGTAATTGTGGGGATACTTGAGGTAGATTACGAGCTTAGAGTGTCTTGGCCAAAACATTTAACCAATACCTCACAAAAAAGGTTTTTTTTGTTATCAGAAAAGAAACCTTTTGCACGTTTTATCTTTTTTGCGGGTTGTGGCTGGGCCCCATGGGGTGTCATTCATCCAGTGGTGCAGAGGCTTCATACTGGGCTGCCCATTTGGTCTAGTGACAGGGCCAATGAGTAGCTTTCAGACACTCTGCACCATTTTGAATCAATGTGAATGGCATCCTAAATGGATGAGCCTTGAGTGCATAGCAAATCACCTCCCCCATGTTTAGGCAGGTTGATGGTGGTTTTATCGTTCTGTGCACCTGTGCTTGCGCAATTTAAGTGGGGTCTGTTCACTTCCTGCCAAGTGCTGTGTTGGATTTGTTTTTTGGCTGCACGTGGTGAGTTATTTAATGCTGCATTTTTTGAGTAGTTTTTGAATATTTTGATAGGACTCGTAAGTGTGGGGATCCTTGATGTGGATTACAAGCTTACAGTGTCTTGGCCAAAACATTTAACCAATACCTCACAAAAAAAAAAAAGAGTTTTTTGTTATCGTTAAAAAAATCTTCTGCACTTTTTATCTTTTTTGTGTGTCATGGCTGGGTCCCATGGGGCGTCATTCATCCAGTGGTGCAGAGACATCGTACTGGGCTGCCCATTTGGTCTAGTGGCAGGCCCAATGGGTAGCTATCAGAAACCCTGCACTATTTTGTATCAATGTGACGAGTCCTATATGGACGAGTCTTGAGTGCATAGCAAATCACCTCCCCCATGCCTAGGCAGGTTGATGGTGGTTTTATCGTTCTGTGCACCTGTGCTTGCTCCAATTAAGTGGGGTCTGTTCACTTCCTGCCAAGTGCTGTGTTGGATTTGTCTTTTGGCTGCTTGTGGTAAGTTATTTAATGATGCCTTTTTTGAGTAGTTATTGTAGTTTTTGAATATTTTGATAGGACTCATAAGTGTGGAGATTCTTGACATGGATTACGAGCTTACAGTGTCTTGGCATAACATCTAACCAATACCTCACAAAATAAATATTTTATTTCCAAAAAAAGATGGCGGCACTCAGCATTCCAGTTTACAGCTGATTAATTTAATACACCGGACCCTGCTGTACACCAGACCCGTAGAAGCGGGACATCCCGCGAAGCAGTCACCGTCGGTCCTAGTACCTCCCTCCCTGTATCATGCACCTGCTGCTGTAATTTTTTATTAAATTAATCAGCTGTAAACTGGAATGCTGAGTGCCACCATCTTTTTTTGGATATATTGTCTTGAACTCTGGCTGAGCAACAGGAGATTCCACAGCACGCCACCGCCACAGGAGTATACAAGTAACGCTGTGAACAGGTCAGTGCCCGGCTTTCATTTCTATGCTTGAATCTAAATATTTTATTTGTTATCAGAAAAGAAACGTTTTTAACTTTTTATTTTTTATGAGGGTTGTCGCTGGGCCCTATGGGGCGTCATTCAACCAGTGGTGCAGAGACATCGAACTGGGCTGCCCATTTGGTCTAGTGGCAGGCCCAATGTGAATGGCATCCTATATGGACGAGCCTTGAGTGCATAGCAAATCAAATACCCCATGGCTAGGCAGGTTGATGGTGGGTTTATTGTTCTATGCAACTGTGCTTGCTCCATTTATGTGGGGCCCGTTCACTTCTTGCCAAGTGCTGTGTTGGATTTGTTTTTTGGCTGCATGTGGTAAGTTATTTAATAATGCCTTTATTGAGTAGTTTTTCCATAGAAAAAAACAGACTACCGTATATACTCGTGTATAAGCCGACCCGTGTATAAGCCGACCCCCCTACTTTTGCCCCCAAAACCTGGGGAAACCTATTGACTCGTGTATAAGCCGAGGGTGGACCCCACCACAGGTATACAGCCCCCAGCAGTGTGGTATACAGCAGCCTCCCCAGTGGTATATACAGACCCCAGTGGTAATACAGCAGCCCCAGTGGTAATACAGCAGCCCCAGTGGTAATACAGCAGCCCCAGGGGCTATACAGCCAGGGCTATACAGCAGCCCCAGGGGCTATACAGCAGCCCCAGGGGTAATACAGCAGCCCCAGGGGTATACAGCAGCCCCAAGGGCTATACAGCAGCCCCAGGGCTATACAGCAGCCCCAGGGGCTATACAGCAGCCCCAGGGGTAATACAGCAGCCCCAGGGGTAATACAGCAGCCCCAGGGGGTATACAGCAGCCCCAAGGGCTATACAGCAGCCCCAGGGGTAATACAGCAGCCCCAGGGGCTATACAGCAGCCCCAGTGGTAATACAGCAGCCCAAGGGGTAATACAGCAGCCCAAAGGGCAATACAGCAGCCCCAGGGGGTATACAGCAGCCCCAGGTGCTATACAGCAGCCCCAGGGGGTATACAGCAGCCCCAGGGGGTATACAGCAGCCCCAGGGGGTATACAGCAGCCCCAAGGGCTATACAGCAGCCACAGCGGTAATACAGCAGCCCCAGGGGGTATACAGCAGCCCCAGGGGCTATACAGCAGCCCCAGCGGTAATACAGCAGCCCCAGGGGGTATACAGCAGCCCCAAGGGCTATACAGCAGCCCCAGGGGCTATACAGCAGACCCAGGGGCTATACAGCAGCCCCCTGGGGGTACCCAGCAGCCCCCAGGGGTTACCAAGCAGCTCCCAGGGGGTATCCAGCAGCCCCCTGGGGGTACCCAGCAGCCCCCAGGGGGTACCCAGCAGCCCCCTGGGGGTAACCTGCAGCCCCAAATGCTGGCATTTAACCCGACCTTGCAAGGGCCCCCCCCCCCGGGCGCTTCTCTTACCATCCCGGTCTTCTGATCCGCGCTGCTCCTCGGTGCTGCGTCCTCGCTGCTCCCGTCCTGCTACATCCGGGATCCCCGGCCGTCGCACGATGACGTCATCGCGCGACGGCCGGAGATCCCGGATGTAGCAGGACGGAGCACCGAGGACGCAGCACCGAGGAGCGGCGCGGATCAGAAGACCGGGATGGTAATATAAGCGCCCGGGGGGGGGGGCCCTTGCAAGGGGGGGTTAATGCCAGCATTTGGGGGCATATGCACTGCTTCCCCCTGCCGCTGATTGACAGGGGGAAGCAGTGCATATATAATGAGCGGCCCCACGTGACGGGGCCGCTCATACAGCAGCCTCCCCCCGCCTCCTGCAGCCACCACAGCCACGGGACACAGCCCCCACCCGTATTGACTCATGTATAAGCCGAGGGGGAGACTTTTCAGCCCAAATGTTGGGCTGAAAAACTCGGCTTATACACGAGTATATACGGTATGTAAGAGCCATGTCTTCGTCATCAGTGAAGTAAGTGAAAATACCGGGGCTATAACCTGGAAAGCACATTGTGATAAAAGGAGAAGAACAAAATCTTCACCTTGTGTGCACTCAAGTCTGGCGGTATGGTAGCCCACCATACAAAAGGCAAGCAGCAGCAGTGGTGTCGTACTGCTGGATCCAGGTTTCAGCAATAGTCAAAAGTTAAGGAAATTGAAAACAAAGAAGTCATGAATGTTGGAGAGTTTGTGGTAAGCTGACCATGAGTTCTAAACGGCAGAAATAAAACAGGCAGGAGGAGGCAAAGACTGAATGTTAATAAAATTAGCAGGGTTTTTATGTGTAGCCAGGGGGTGCACCTATAATGATGCCACCTGAGTGGCCTGCCTCAGGTGCCGCCACCTGCTGGTGAAAGAGGGGGCAGCATCTGCAGGGGACGCTCATGATCTCCTGCACGCGCCGGAAAAAGTGAGAGCCGGCAAAAATCAGAGAGAAGCCTCCTGTGCTGGAAGATGACGAAGATAAGCAGCTCTGGGTCATAAGGTGACAGATCTGCTGCTGGGCAGAGAGTGAGGGAGGGGCTGGGACCCAGGGGCTGTGAGCATGTGAAGCTGTACATGTACATCCAGCACAGAGAACTGTGTGAGGTATCTGTATAATCTGTGTGTGAGTTGTGTGTGCTGTGTGTCTGTGTGTGAGCTGTGTGTGAGCTGTGTGTGTGTAAGGTGCATGTCTGTGTGTGAGTTGCGTGTCTTTATGAGTTGTGTGTCTGTTGTGTGTCTGTGTGAGTTGTGTGTCTGTGTGTGAGTTACGTGTCTGTGTGAGTTGTGTGTCTGTGTGAGTTGAGTGTCTGTGTGAGTTGCGTGTCTGTGTGTGAGTTGCATATCTTTGTGAGTTACATGTCTGGGTGAGTTGCGTGTCTGTGTGTGAGCGGTGTGGGCTGTGTGTGAGCTGCGTGTCTGTGTGTGAGCTGAGTGTCTGTGTGTGAGCTGTGTGTGTAGGAGCTGCATGTCTGTATATGAGTTCCATGTCTGTGTGTGTTGTGTGTCTGTGTTTGACCTTTGTGTGTGTGTGCGACTTGTGTGTCTGTGTGTGAGTTATCTCTGTGTGTATGTGTTTAGATAGCTTTTGAGTATAATGAAGTGTGTATATACACTTGTCCAGCATGCATGGGCTGTGTATATGATGTGTACCTGCTGAGCATGTGTTATATAACATATATGTACTAAGACATGTATAATGTGTGTGTCTGTGTGAGTGTATGATGTGTATGTAATGAGCATGCGTTGTCCAGTATATGTGTGCTATATATACGTATATATAGTGTAATTTAATCCCCTTCACTACCTTTTGATGTACATATACGTCAAAGCTTGTATTCCTGCCTTTGATACTGGCTCACATGCTCAGCATGCATCAGGTTGCAGGACTGTGCCTGTCTACAGGACCACCAGTCTGCCAGCCATCACTGTGTGTCTGTATGGTTGAGCCAAGCCTGCCATTGCCATTAATGACCCTTGTTCTGAATTCGTCTGTGAGGTCCTTGTATGTGTGTGTGATGGCGCTGACATACATGTGTTTGGACATCTTTTTTTCCTATTCTCTAAATTAAAATGTGCTATTGTGCTCATTTCATTTTACAGGGTAAATATAAATCTTTAAAAACTAGATTTATTTCTACTGATTGAAAGAAAAATTTACTAGGGAAGAAGGGCGCCGTTGTGCAGTGCGCTTCAGGCAGCAGAGAGGCTAGGTTCACCCATGTGTGCAGGAAGAGAGTTATAAATACTAGTGGAAGTAGGCCCATGGTTAGGGGAGATATTGCCAGCCACCAGGAAAAGGAGAAAAAAATATAAAGAGCCGGTGTGGCACCCTGCTAACACAGGTAACTACAGGCTCACCTACAGCATGGATGGGTTTCCACAGTGGGTACATAGACACAGACAACACCTTCCACCCCGGAACAGTAGGGGGAGCACAACCTGCTGCTCTTAGGCAGGATTCCCTATAAATACTGGTGCTGGGGGCAGAGTTAGTTAGAGTGTGCAGAGGCTACAAGATCTGTGAAGATGTACTTGTGGTCGGTTCTGCATTAGGCCCAAGTCAGTTACTCCGAGCACCCTCTCCAGCAGTCCTACAAGGCCCAAGAGTGGGGACGGAAGGCAAGGAGAAGAGAAAGGACAGTGGGGACTGAGGATCCAGCGTTAGATTCACCCCCGAGCAACACATCGGACACCGGAGTCCGCGTCTACTGGAGAGAACCAGGCCCAGTAGAAAATACTGATACATCGTGGAGACTCTAGTCTCCCGGGCATCTGCGCAGTCACATACCAGGGAGCCAGGCACTGCAGAGAGGGAAGCAGCGGTAGTCGAGCGAGGGTATCCCGACGACAGCACAGATGAACAGAGAGAGCAGAGGAAGCCAGGCAAGTTCTACACAGGTGGGGGCTTGACACACACACGGAGAAAACAACAAGGAGGCCTTATACCCACTCGCTGTGGAGACCCAGAAGTGCCTCCCGAACGCTCTGGACATCTACCTGCAAGTTCAACAGTAAAAGAGCAACCAGCTGTGTGTGTGTCAGTTCCTTACCGGTGTCCCTGTCAGCCCAAGAGACTGTCCTGTCTTCCAGCAGCTCGGCCAACTCCCTGCTCCATTCCTCATCAGCACCTCCATTACCACCGGTGCACCCCTGCCCCGGATGGCCAGCTCCACTTACAGGGAGCTGTACCATCTCGGCCGCTATACCACCAACCTCCAGAGGTTTAAAGCGGCGCTGGTGCTCAATCACCAGCAGCTGCGGGTGGGGTCACAATAAACTTTATAAACTCTATTTCTCCCATTTAACCGACCCCTTTTTGAAAGCAGACCACCAGGTCCACGGGTCTGGGCAGGCCTCCAGTGACAACCCCAACAGCAGCAGAGGCCCAGACCCCCGAGTCCCCATACCCTGGGCGAGTCACCGGCAGGTGGGCTAATGATTTATGAGAGTGTTTTGTGCACCTTATGGTGGTAGTGGATGGTTTGAAATGATTGAGAAATGTCAGTAGTACCTGAGTGTTGTGCAAAGGAGAGAGAGGCTGATGTGGAAAGAGCGCACAGAATAATCAAGAGAGTGGTAGATGAGAAAGAAAGTAGAAGCTAAAACATAAGAAGCTAAGAGATTTGAAAAATAAATAGTGAGTTACAACTGAACAAGAAGTATGTTTGAATATCTAGCAAAGCTTACCTGTCTCCTGCTCTGTCAAGCTCCCATGCAGAACTGCATGCACTTTGAAGATATTGAACTTGCAAAGGTACTTGTACATGTGACTCCCAGCATAGGTACTCTGAGCCAGACCTGAATATATAGGAAGTGTCTGGTAGGATCAAGAACCAATTTATCTTGTAAAATAATAAAGCAAATAACAAGAGACCAGAACAGGCATTAGGATGCAAGATGAATAAACACCCATGCTGGACAGAAAAGACCCCAAAAGATCAAGTGAAACAGGAAACTTTGAACATTTTCAAACAGACACAAGTACATTTAGTATATACCAAACATGAAATCTTGCAATATCAAGGGGAGATGTTCACACTTGACATGTGAAGCAAGCAGATCACTGAGTGCATACCCGTGTGAAGAGAAAAGAGTTTTATCTTCATTCCATGTTTAATTGCATGCACTTTGGTAATATTGCAATTAGAAAGATATTTCACACATGACCCCCAGCACACATGCTCTCCTTAAGGCGGCCGTCACACGCATCAATTTCTTGACCGATATCGCCTATGCGATCTGCGTTTTGATCGCTTAAGCAATATGGTTTGTGCATCGCTGCGTGTAATCAAGCGATTTTACAATGTAAAATCGCTTGATTGTTTGATCGCAGATTTGTGAGCCGGAGCTCATATCAACCGATAAACGCTTGATCAATCTGCGTGACACCACGATGAACGATCTCCCAGCGGCAGAGCCTATGCTGGGAGATGGTATCTATGGTAAACGTCGGGTTACTAAGCGCCGCGCGGCGCCTAGTAACCTGATGTGTACCATAGTTACCAGCGATTTTGCTGCTCCACATCGCTGGTGAGTCTGCCTGTGTGACAGCTCACCAGCGATGTGAGCGATATTGTAAGCGATCGCGCGTGCACGTGATCGCTTACAATATCGCTCAAAAGATTGATGCGTGTGACGGCCGCCTAAGCCAGATCTGAATATACAGGTATTCCACCAACATCATATGTTGGGGTAAAGTCAGGAGGCTCCCATACACATCAGATGGCCAGCGGGCCTCCTGAAATCGGCAGAATCGACAAATTTTCATCTAACATGCATGGGGTCCTTTAGAGTACTAGGATCAAATCATCATCATTGAGACATTTAAGGTACAGTATATCCTATCAATGAAGCTCAGAGCAGACCAGCATGTGTATGGCTATGTTCACACACATGCGTTTTTTTGCCCATCCCTGCGTTTTTGGGGTGTTAAAAAAAACGCAGGTGCGTTAACGCAGGGTACATATGAGTGTACATGCGTTTTTCAGGACCACTTGCGTTTTTTTCCCACACCCCAAAAAACGCTGCATGCAGCGTTTTTGGGTGCTGGAAAAAAAACGCAGGTGTGTTTCCCCAAACAACGTTTTGGGCTGCGTTTGCAAAACCGCATGCGTTTTGCGTTTTTGCAAATGCACATGCGTTTTTAACATGCGTTTGCATGCGTTTTTGATGCGTTTCCATTAAAATCAATGGGGACAAAACGCATGCGTTTTGATGCGTTTTTGCGGTAAAAACGCATGAAAACGCAAATTAAGCAAAACGCAGCAGACGCATAGATGTGAAAGGGGCCAGAGACTTTAATAGTAGGAATAAATTATTTTATTTAGAATGTCTTTAAGAATAAAAGAATCTTCTCCACAGTTATTCGTTCCTTACACAACCGCTTCCAAGATTTCTCCGGAATATCTCCCATCCTCTGGAGTTCTGCGCCCCAACACGTCTGATTATCCACCACACTCAGACCCTTCAGATGTAACCTTAAAACCCATCTCTTCAGTAAAGCTTACAACCTGCAATAACCGAGCTGGCGCCCCACCACCACTGGAGATGCCGCTCCACTGCCACCGGAGCTGCTGACCCACCGCCACCTGATCTGCTGCACCCCTAACCTACTGTCTCATCCCCAATATCCTGTAGACTGTAAGCCCGCAAGGGCAGGGTCCTCTCTCCTCTGTACCAGCGTGTCATTGTTAATTTGCTTACCATAAACTATAACTATAATTTTGTATGTAACCCCTTCTCATGTACAGAACCATGGAATTAATGGTGCTATATAAATAAATAATAAATATAATATGCTGCCCTCCTCATAGTGTGAGCTGGCTATTCTCTGACCCGCTGTCAACTGTCAGCGGCTCAGAGAAACTGCAGCGTTCCGGCTCCCAGAAGTCAATTGTACACATGTCTATCAGACGCATGTACAACTACATAACATAGTTAGATCACCCTGTGTATAGAGCTAGCTCAGTTCCTTAGCCCTCTTCATAATAATAATAAAAATCTTTATTTATATAGCGAAAACTACTAGAAAATAAGCAGCATCAAAAAACCTTACCATCCATGGCAAAAACAGAAACCAAATGCACTTACAGGATGCAGTCAGAGCCCAAATGTGAAGCAAGCCCAGGTGCAGGCTAATAAATCACCTCGACCAGCAAGGTGTGGGAGGCGACTTGCCATGCATACAATGGGCCTGCATAGAGCACCATTCACACTGATACATATGATCCAGAGTGTCTGAAAGCTACCCAACCGCTCTGCTGCCTGAGCATTGGGCTGCACAGTACAATACTTCTGCACCACTAGATGAATGGCGCCCCTAGGGGCCCAACTGCACCCTGGATAGATAAAAAAGTGCAAAACGTTTTTCATATGATAAACAAAAAACTTTTATAAATGGGATATTGGTTCCTGTATTGGCCAAGACATTTAAGCTGATGATCCACGTCACGGATTCCCATACTCATCAGTCCTATCTAAATTGTACAAAAACTACTAGAAAATAAGCAGCATCAAAAAACCTTACCATCCATGCCAAAAACAGAAACCAAGTGCACTTACAGGATGCAGTCAGAGCCCAAATGTGAAGCAAGCCCAGGTGCAGGCTAATAAATCACCTCGACCTGCAAGGTGTGGGAGGCGACTTGCCATGCATACAATGGGCCTGCATAGAGCACCATTAACACTGATACATATGATGCAGAGTGTCTGAAAGCTACCCAACCGCCTCCCACACCTTGCTGGTTGAGGCGATTTATTAGCCTGCACCTGGGCTTGCTTCACATTTGGGCTCTGACTGCATCCTGTAAGTGCATTTGGTTTCTGTTTGTGGCATGGATGGTAAGGTTTTTTGATGCTGCTTATTTTCTAGTAGTTTTTATTTATATAGCACCAACATTTTCCGCAGCGCTTCACATTACAAAGTTCATGTTTAAACAATCATAAGAAACAGTTATCAGAAAATACAATACAATACAATACAAAAAACATAGTCAACTTGAGGAGATAGGGAACAGTTAGGAGCAGTATAAATGGCCACCAACCATTGTTTGTGGTCCACTTGAGACTGGTGGAGCGTATAGGCTATGTCTAGATGACTATGACTAGGGAGCATGATAGGCCGCCCTAAAAAGATGTTTATAGGGATCGCCTGAAACTATGTAAGTTGTGGATACACCTAATTTCTTGAGGTAGAGCATTCCAGAGAATTGGCACAGCTCTGGAGAAGTCTTGGAGGTGGGAGTGGGAGGTTCGGATGCAGAAGTGAGTCTAAAGTCACTTCCAGAGCGAAGATAAGGGGTGGGTTGATAGACAGAGATGAGGGAGGAGATGTAGCGAGGTGATGCACTGTGAAGAGCTTTGTGGGTGAGAACAAACAGTTTGAATTGGATCCTATAGTGTATAGGCAGCCAGTGCAATGACTGGCATAGAGCAGAGGCGTCTGAGTAATGGTTAGCTAGATAGGTAATCTGGGCTGCTGCATTAAGTATGGACTGGAGAGGGGAGAGTCTAGTGCGGGGGAGGCCAATTAAAAGTGAATTACAATAGTCAACGAGAGAGTGAATCATGGCCACAGTGAGGGTTTTTGTGGTTTCCAAGGTATGAAAGGGGCAAATTCTAGAGATGTTTTTCAGGTACAGGCGGCAAGAGCAGGCGAGAGTTTGAATATGTGGGGTGAAGGAAGA
Organism: Allobates femoralis; assembly: GCA_033576535.1. NCBI lineage: Eukaryota > Metazoa > Chordata > Amphibia > Anura > Aromobatidae > Allobates > Allobates femoralis. Next base: position 122,656,087 of record JARQOC010000006.1, read on the forward strand.
TCAGAGTTAAACATAACACCCAGACAGCAAGCCTGCTGACTAGGCGTTATTGTGGTGCCTCACACTGAGAGAGAGATGTCATATTTAGGGAGGTTAGTGGAGGGCGGGAGCAAAAGAAGTTCAGTTTTGAAAAGGTTGAATTTCAGATAGAGAGCAGACATGATATTGGAAACTGCAGTTAGACGGTCATTGGTGTTCTTTATTAGAGCGGGAGTAAGGTCAGGGGAAGAAGTGTATAGTTGTGTGTCATCAGCATACAGATGGTACTGAAAGCCAAATCTTCTGATAGTCTGTCCAATCGGGGCCGTGTAGAGAAAGAAGAGAAGAGGTCCAAGGTCTGAACCCTGAGGGACCCCAATAGTGAGAGGAAGAGGGGAGGAAGTGGAGCCAGCAAAAGATACACTGAAAGAGCGGTCAGAAAGATAGGAAGAGAACCAGGAGAGAGCTGTGTCCTTGATGCCGATGGACTGCAGCATGGAGAGTAGGAGATGGTGGTCAACAGTGTCAAAGGCTGCAGAGAGATCAAGAAGGATAAGCAGAGAGTGGTCACTATTACGTTTTGCTGTCAGAAGGTCGTTTGCCACTTTGGTGAGAGCAGTTTCTGTAGATTGTAGATTGTGGTCTGAGATTATTCAGTACATTATAGAGAGTATGGGAGCTCAATAAAGTAAAAGGAAGGAGAGAGGAGCTTAGGCAAAGGCACATAGGACAATAAACATTGAAGTAAAGGACATGGTAAAAAGAGAAAGGGAAAAAAAATGAAAGAGAGTAGCTTACCTAACTCCCGCCCTGACTAACTGCCATGAAGTAACTGCAAGCCACCTAGCATTCAATGCCACTTTGCATGAGATGCCACACGTGCAGACCCCTCCCCCCCCCCCACGTGTACGTGTACTTCATACACCAAAACCCAATATACGGCATACATGTACATTAGATGTCAGAAAAATTTTGAAGATAACCTGTTAGCTCTCCTGACCTCCCTGTTCAGTGAAAACTAGTATACTCCATGAAATAACAATAATGGATAATCTTTTCTTAGAACTGTGTTGCACTGTTCCTCTGTAATTACTCTGTTTAAGAATCAATTTAAAACTGGGTGTTAACCACTTTGCTAGTGAAGGAGATGTGTTTCTACAGAGCCTACCACAGGCAATACTCAGTGATGTAACTAGAGTCTGATGGGCCCCCAGTGCAAGATTTGGATCTGGGTGTTTTCCCATTTCCACCCAACTGCATTTTGGTCAGATGTACAAACCTTGTAGTTTTCTAAATACTATAAAGACATGTTTTGCTCACCTTGTCCCTTCATTATGTAGTAATATCAGTCATCTTGCACTAATGTTCTTTATCATGGGCCCCTTCTTATTAAATATGTTCCTCATCCTGGTACCATCCTGGTATATATGTCTCCTCTTGGTGTATATTCCCCCATCCTGTGCCCATCCTGGTACATATGTCCCCCATCCTGGAATATACTTCTCCCTTTGTGATATCTTTGTGATATATATGTTCCCCATACTGGGACCATCCTGGTACAGTGTTGGCCGAAAGCATTGACACCCCTGCAATTCTGTCAGCTAATACTCAGTTTCTTCCTGAAAATGATTGCAATCACAAATTCTTTGCTATTATTATCTTCATTTAATTTGTCTTCAATGAAAAAACACAAAAGAGAATGAAGCGAAAAGCAAAACATTGATCATTTCACATAAAACTCCAAAAATGGGCCAGACAAAAGTATTGGCACCCCCAGCCTAATACTTGGCACTAATCACGAGACAACTGGGCATGGTACGGGGACTCTATGACCCGCGACCTACCTACCGCCACAGAGTAGGAACACAGCCATCGTACTAGGGCTAGTGACCCTAAAGCAGAGGGAAGCATCACTAAAGAGCCCGTGACGGCCAGACCGAACCCGTGAGTGAGAACAGAGAGAGAGAGACAAGCAGGGCCTGAAAGGTTCACTGAAGGAAGCGACGCAGAGGAACTGTCTGAGCTGCAGTTTGAACCTGGTACCCGAAGCAGTGGTAAAGAACTGTGACTGTATTATCTGTGCTGCAAAGCCACTAAGTAAAGTACTCGGTCAGCTCAAAAGTGCCTGAGACTGTTTAATGTTAAACTGCAGCAGAATCCCCACCTTCGGGGCCGCCTTGCTGTCCCTCCGTGCTGGCTGGAGAAGCTGCAGGAGAGACACCAGTGCAGCATCCAGAGTGCGCAGATCCCCACTACACCTGCCTCGGGGACATCCAGCCCTACCCGTGGAGGGCATCTTCGCTGCCCCTCATCATCATCCCTCAGCAGGAATACGTCAGCAGTGGTCACCCTAACCACATACTACGAGTGGCGTCACGACAATCCCCCTTGTAAATAACCCCTTTTTGATCTGCCACATCAAAACCACGGAGCTAGGCCACGGCACCCTAACATCCCAGAGACGATATGGTCCGACCCCGAGTACTCGGTCCCTTGTGGGTGCGACACTTCACCACACTTGATTTATTTAATGCATATCCTGCCTCCTATTTGTGTATTTATATGTGTGTACATTCAGAATTTGTGTCATTACTAGCCTGATGAAAAGACCTTAGTGTCTTGAAAGTTTGCTTTGCTTTTTCTTACCATCTTTTCAGGTACCAACCATTGAGGACCCTGAAAAGCCAGACATCATGCCGCGATCCAAAGAAATTCTGGAACAAGAAGCCATTTCTAAAGTTTTGGAAGTTCAGCAAACCACAATGAGATCCATTATTCACAAATGGTGAAAACATGGAACAGTGGTGAATCCTTATAGGAGTGGTCAGCCAACCAAAATTACCCCATCAGTACAGAAACAACTCATCCAAGAGATCACAAAAGACCCCTCAACAACATCCAAAGATCTGCAGACCTCACTTGCCTTAGTTAAGGTCAGTGTTCATGACTCCACCATAAGAAAGAGACTGGGCAAAAAACACCTGCATGGTAGAATTCCAAGAGGAAAACCACTGCTGAACAAAAAGAACATAAAGGCTCATCTCAGTTTTGCCAGAAAACATCTTGATAATGCCCAAGACTGTAAACTGATGAGACAAAAGTTGAACTTTTGGAAGGTTTATGTCCCATTACACCTGGTGTAGAAGTACAGCATTTCAGAAAAGGAATATCATACCAACAGTAAAATAGTGTGGTCATAGTATGATGGTCTGGGGCTGTTTTGCTGTTTCATGATATGGAAGACTTGCTGTGGTAATTTTAACCATGAATTCTGCTGTCTACCAAAAAATCCTGAAGGAGAATGTCTGGCCATCTGTTCATGATCTCAAGCTGAAGCCCACTTGGGTTATGCAGCAGAAAATGATCCAAAAATATACCAGCAAGTCCACCTCTGTATGATTTAAGAAACACAACATTAAGACTTTGGAGTGGCCTAGTCAAATCCCTGACCTAATATGATTGAGTTACTGTGGCATGACCTTAAAAATATGGTTAATGCTTGGAAAGCCTCCAATTTGGCTGAATTACCACTATTCTGCAAAGATGAGTGAGTCAAACTTCTTCCAGGGCTTTGTAAAAGACTCACTGCCAGTTATCACAAAAACTTTATCGCAGTTGATGCTCCTAAGGGCGGCCCAACCAGTTATTAGGATTAGTTGGGCAATCACACTTTCACATAGGGCCCTGGGGGTTTTGAGTTATTTTTCCCTTAATAATAAAGACCTTAATTTATAAACTGAATATTGTGTTTACTTGTGTTAGCTTTGTCTAATAATTAAGATTGTTTCGCGATCTGAAACATTCAAGTGTGACAAACACGCAAAAGAATAAGCAATAAGGAAGAGGGAAACACTTTTTCACATGACTGACTATTGTATGTTCCTTATCCTGGTATATATGTCCCTCATCCTGGGCCCATCCTGGTATATCTGTCCCCCATCCTAGAATAGGTTTGCCCATACTGAACCAATTCTGGTATACAGTCATATGAAAAAGTTTGGGCACCCCTCTTAATCTTACTCTTTTTTTTTTTTTTAAATAGTTTTTTTGCAACAGCTATTTCAGTGTGATATATGTAATAACTGATGGACACAGTAATATTTCAGGATTGAAATGAGGTTTATTGTACTAACCGAAAATGTGAAATATGCATTATTTCAAAAATTGACAGGTGCAAAAGTATGGGCACCTCAACAGAAAAGTGACATTAATATTTAGTAGATCCACCTTTTGCAAAAATAACAGCCTCTAGTCGCTTCCTGTAGCTGTTAATGAATTCCTGGATACTGCATGAAGGTATTTTTGACCATTCTTCCTTACAAAACAATTCCAGTTCAGTTAAGTTTGATGGTCGCCGAGCATGGATAGCCCGCTTCAAAACATCCCACAGGTGTTCAATGATTTATAGGTCCGGGGGACTGGGATGGCCATTCCAGAACGTTGTAATTGTTCCTCTGCATGAATGCCTGAGTAGATTTAGAGCGGTGTTTTGGATCATTGTCTTGCTGAAAGATCCATCCCCGGCATAACTTCAACTTTGACACTGATTCTTGAACATTATTCTCAAGAATCTGTTGATACTGTGTGTAATCCATGCGACCCTCAACTTTAACAAGATTCCCGGTGCCGTCATTGGCCACACAGCCCCAAAGCATGATGGACCCTCCCCCAAATTTGACACTGGGCAGCAAGTGTTTTTCTTGGAATGCTGTGTTTTTGTGACGCCATGCATAACGCCTTGTTGTATGACCAAACAACTCAATCTTTGTTTCATCAGTCCACAGGATCTTCTTCCAAAATGAAACTGGCTTGTCCAAATGTGCTTTTGCATACCTCAGGCCACTCTGTTTGTGGCGTGCATGCAAAAATGGCTTTTTTTGCATCACTCTCCCATACAGCTTCTCCTTGTGCAGTGTGCGCTGTATTGTTGACCGATGTACAGTGACACCATCTGCAGGAAGATGATGCTGCAGGTCTTTGGAGGTGGTCTGTGGATTGTTCTTGACTGTTCTCACCATTCTGCTTCTTTGCCTTTCTGATAATTTTGTTGGCCTGACACTACTGGCCTTTACAAGAACTGTCCCTGTGGTCTTCCATTTCCTTACTATGTTCCTCACAGTGGAAACTGACAGGTTAAATCTCTGAGACAACTTTTTGTATCCTTCCCCTGAACAACTATGTTGAAAAATCTTTTTTTCAGATCATTTGAGAGCTGTTTTGAGGAGCCCATGATGCGACTCCTCAGAGAAGATGCAACTAGGAGAACAACTTGCAAGTAGACACCTAAAATAGCTTTTCTCATGATTAGACACACTGGGCTATGAAGTACAAAGCTCAATGAGGTTACCAAACCAATTTAGTGCTTCAGTAAGTCAGTAAAAAGTAGTTAGGGCTATTCAAATCATGAAAATCAGAAGAGTGCCCATACTTTTGCACCTGTCAAATTTTGAAATAATGCATATTTCACATTTTTAGTTAGTATAATAAACCTCATTTCAATCCTGAAATTTTACTGCTTCCATCAGTTATTACATATATCACACTGAAATAGCTGTTGCAAAAAAACAATTTTAAACAAAAAAAAAAAAGAGTAAGATTAAGAGGGGTGCCCAAACTTTTTCATATGACTGTATATGTCTCCCATCCTGGTAAATATGTCTATATATCCCCCATCCTGGTATGTATGTTCCCCATTCTGCATTAAAAGAAAAAAACACTCTACTCACCTCCCTGAGCTCCCCAGCCGAGCGGTTCCCTTTTCTACACCTGGCATAGTAGCCGGAAGCTAACTTCTGCATGCACACTATGGAGCATGACTTCACTGCCATGCGCCTCGAGTCATGGGCACGCTGACATCAGTTTCTGACCTCTGATTGGCTGGCAGGGAGCCGATGGGTCTCTGCCCCACTACACACTTCAGCTAAATGTGCATCCTATGATGAACATCTAGCCAATACTAATTGAACAATCTCAGTCTGTGCAAGAATAGATCTCAGGCTGGAAAGACACTGGCGTTAGACTTGCGCAAGTGTAATGCGTGAAAAAAATCGCATTGCACTCGGACCTGTATCTTTAAATGATACAGGTCATATCAATGCGATTTTCTCACATTACACTCGCATTGCAATGGAAATGCGAGTGCAATCGCAGCATGCTGCGATTGCACGCGATTTCCTCGCGCGGAGTGGCCATTAATAGTATATGGGTGCGAGTCAAACTCGCACCCATACAGCAGACTGTGCGATAGTCACACCCGTGTGCTGTAAAAATCTCTTCAAACTTAGCGGCTCTCAAAGCTGCCAAGTTTGAATGTGCCAGTTTGGCAGTACAGTACTCAATAATGTGTCAGTGCTGTCACAGCAGCGCTGACACATCATAGTTAAAAACTCAGGTGGTAATAAAAGATTTAAGTTATAGGGCTTAATCATCATTTTAACCCCCTCTGCATGCTCTGCGCTGCATGTCAGTACAGAGCCTGCAGATATGAAGGGTTATGAGACAACAATGCACAACTAATGTAAAAACAATTTACCTTAATAAATAAAGACACTTCAGAATGTTGTGGGCTAAAATTATGGTACTTTTATTAAGGTTTACACATCCATAAATTAATTTACCAATAACTCTTTTAATAAATAATATAAAAACGGTCCACCCAGCACGCTGGGCAACCCTACCTCTAACAAAGTACTATTACTTATGAAAAATCCAAAACTTGAAATTAACAATCAGGGCGGGTGGGCGGGGGATTTCTTCAGGTGACACCTCCTGACTGGACACCTAAGCCTAGAGACTCACCTTATATACACAAAGGTCAATGACATCTGACGTAAGCGAGCCTTAAGCCAAATGTTATTTTTTAAAGCTACCAGCACTAAATGCCGAAGCACCTTGCTAATGACTTTAGATTTAGAAGATAATGTATTAATGGCTATACATGTCCCTTTATGCTCAACATCTAGCAAAATCCTCAAGTTCTGCAATTTCGCACCCCAAACTGAGAATGCCACTATAATAGCAAAAACCTCCCTAAGGGTACCATCACACGGGGCGACGGTTGCGGCGATGTTGCCGGCGATGCACGGGAGAGCGCATCCCTGGCAACATCGCCGGGGAGATGTCACACGGAGCAACTTACCGGCGATGTCGCCGATAGTTGCCGCGGCTATCGCTCGCTAGGTTGCCCAGCAACCCAGCGAGCGGTAACTCGCAATGTTGGAGATAGGCAGTGTCGCCCGCAAAATTGCAGGTTGCCGCGTTACACAGGGCGATCAGGCATGATCGCCTCAGCAACATCGCCAGGTTTCCCAACATTATTGGGAAACCTGGCGATGTTGCTCAGGCGATTCATCGCCTGATTATCGTCCTGTCACACGCGGCAATTCGCCGGCCATGTCGCCACAATTAGGCCACGCACCTGTGTTCCCGGCGATATCTCCCCGTGTGACGGTACCCTTAGAGTGTGATTGTCCTGTAGACAGGAAACCAAACCGTCAGGCCACAGTGAGGACACTCGTTGACCCAAAAACATAGCGCAAAAACCTGAAAGACTAGAAGAACTATAAAACGATAAAGATGCAGCAGAAACGAAGGGAGCCTGCCAGCATGTCGCGCCATTGAACTCCTGAAGAAACTCGTTCCACACCGACAAGTCCCATTTAACCAATGAGGAAATAGCAATCCTGTCATTAGCGCTAAAATACCCCTTGATAGAATCATACAGATTCCCCCAAAATGGCCTACCCACTGGAATCACTCTAATGGCAAAATTCAAGCTTCCTATCAAAGATTGGAAATCCTTTAATGATGCATAATCCAGAGACAAGACTCCCTGAAATGATAAAAATCTTCTCTCGTGATAAGCGACATTCCAATTTCTGAGAATCCAAAACTATACCTAAATACTCCAAGCAAGTGCATGGCTGAACCGTCTTTTCTGCAGCGATCGGAACGCCAAACGCCTTCATTCGCTGCAAAAAAGTCGACAAAAGCAAAAAACAATCTTCAGACTGAGCAGGACCAATAAAAAGAAAATCATCCAAATAATGTGTCAGTAAATTACCCAGAAAGACTGATTGTACACTCCACTGCAAAAATGACGAAACAATCTCAAAATAATAGCAAGACATTGCAAAACCCATAGGTAAAGCCTTGCCAAAAAAATAAAATCCATTAAACAAAAAACCCAAAGAATTAAAACCCGAAGGGTCCACTGGAAGCAGCCGAAAAGCAGACTGGATGTCCGTTTTAGCCAATAAAGCATTCCTACCCGCCAGGCGAAGCAAATCAACCACTATGTCAAAAGAAGAGCATTTTACTGAAGCTAAAGAGGCATCAATTTGATCATTAAGGGAAGCGCCTGGCGAATAGGAAAGATGGTGAATCATTCAAAAAGATCCAGACTCCTTCTTAGGAACTACACCCAGTGGAGACAAACGAAAATTAACAAAAGGAGGATTTAAAAAAGGCTCTGCACAACAACCCAACTCAATTTCCTTAACAATTTTCTCATCAACAACCTGTTGATAACGCCGCGCCGATGGCAGATTAGGTACCAAAAGACAACCCTGCACCTCAAAAGGTGGCACAAAGAATCAAACGGATTCAATTAATGCCGCCTTTGTTTGTAGCTGCTTAACCATGGACGCATTTCTTTGATTTTCACATCCTTGGCTCCCCATTTCAGTGATGATTGAACAGCTAGCTTCTGACGATTAGCCTCGTCATAGGCTAACCGTTGTACCGCCAAAATGCCTGTAAGTCTCCAGCACGCTATTGACGTGCTGGAAGAGCCCACAGCATAAGTCAGCAGATTTCTCTCCCAATAATGCTACATATAGGCAAAAGCATTGCAGCCAAAAATTAAATGACCTAAACACCCATTTTTAGTCATTCTCTTGCCTATCCTCCCTCTTTTCTCACCTGTTCATTTCTCTAGTCGGGAACAGGCTAAAAACATCAATAAATTCTCCCGCCAATATTTTCTCTTTAATGGCCATGGGAAGGTGAAAGCCTAAAGGAGACATGTCAAAGGACATTGCCTCTTTAAAGCTAGCCATAGCTATCCCTGGAAAATTTAGTCTCCCTGGGGATTAGTCTCAGTGGCCCCCCTCCCTGAGCACCCACTGCCACCAAAGCTGAGGATACAGCTGAAGCAACAATCTCCTTAACATAATCAGGGTTCATCATACACATCTCACCTGATCAGGCGCAGTAGCAGGCTCTTGCAGGCTGAGATCTTCCATGCGATGGCGCTGCGGCGTCGCTGTGACCGGGATCTCCGCCACTTTTATCCGGCTGGTACTGGCAAGTGCCTCCTCTTCCTCTGCTTCCCCAGCACCCCAGACCTGGAGCGCCGCTGCTACCTGATTAGAGCTCTTTTGCATGGGCTGATGTGCGGCACTCCGGTCCCCAGGGTGCTGTGGTGCGGCCTCTCACGCCGCCACCGCTTGTGATGGGCCGTCCCGCCCCCTCTCCGGAGGCGGCGATCTCGAGATGCCTCTGGAGCTCCGTGACGCGACACCGGGGTCACGCGAAAAGGCCAGCCTCTTCCTGCAAGTCGTCTTCTCCCTGCCGTACGCCAGCGGGGAGTATGAAAGGCGGTAATTCTTCCTCTGTCTCTGGCTCCTGCGCCTCTCAGCAGCTTCCGACGGTTCCCTGTCCACTTCCTCAGACAGCTGGGCAGTCGCAGAGCCGTCATCCGCCACTCCGGGGTCTTCCAGGCATCTTCGGAGCCAATCTTCTCCTCCTCTCTCAGCTGCCCTGGCCAGCAGCTGACTCATGAGAAGCTCCATCGCTCTGCAGTCTTCTGGATTTTTTCAGGTGACACCTCCTGACTGAACACCTAAGCCTAGTAACTCAACTTATATACACAAAGGTCAGTGACATCTAACCTTATCCAGCCAATCCGTCCTCTAGGATTTAGGTGTCCAGAGAACCACATCAAACCGGTTTTGTCCAGTTTATACCATCTGCTTACCTCAGAAATTAACAATTCAATTAAACTCTTCTGTGCCTGTTGCCTCATGATGGCTTCCCATTCAACATATGGGGCCATTTTAATATGCTGTTGTGTGTTGCCATCATGTGTACACAGAGTGTGTACACTCTGTGTACACATTGTGACATCCCACCCTGGCAGTGGAGGGGTTAATAGCAAGAATTATCTGATCCCGGCATTTGTCAGGTTATAGTTTCATTTTATTAAAAGCCGCTCAAATTCAGCACTCAGGGTATTGTCCTTGGTCCCGTACGTAAATTGCGTAGAGGACCAGCGGCAGTGCTGTAGAACTGGAGAGCTGTCCCTTTTACTTACGCCAATAGCGTACACTAACAGCATAGTGCTACTCTGTTAGCGTACGCTATTGGCGTAAGTACCAGGGACAGCTCACCAGTTCTACAGCACTGCCGCTGGTCCTCTACGTAATTTACGTACAGGACCGCGGACAGTACCCTGCCTGACAGCAGGAGCGGAGCGGCTTTTAATAAAATGAAACTATGACCCGACAAATGCCTGGATCAGATAATTCTTGCTATTATTCCCTCCACTGCCAGGGTGGGATGTCACCATGTGTACACAGAGTGTACACACTCTGTGTACATATGATGGCAACACACAACAGCACATTAACCCTTCATACACTGGCTTTTATTAGTCGCATCTGCAGGCTCTGTGCTGATATGCAGCACAGAGCTTGCAGAGGGGTTAAAATGATGATTAAACCCTATAACTTAAATCTTTTATTACTACCTGAGTTTTTAGCTATGATGTGTCACAATATTGATAACTGTACCAGCAAACCAGCAAATTTAAACTCAGCGGCTTTCACAGCCGCTGAGTTTAAAATCACCGGAAAATGCTGTCCCTTGGACATGAAGTTTGCTTCAGGACCATGGACAGCATCACACTCACACGCACCACACATGCACTCAAACCTCACACTCGCAGCACACTCACATCCATACAACCATGCACACTCACCACATGCAGCACACTCACACCACAATCAACCAAAAACACGCATTACACTCGCATCACTGTCATGCATAAAACACGTTCCATGTTTGATGCACGACAGTGTGCCTTCAGCCTCAAATGGTAACAGCAACTTGTAAAGGTTTAATTAGATTTCAGGTAGAAATAACAGAGGAACGCTATAAAAAAAAGTATTTATTAAAATAGCCATGTCAGGAAAGCTGACAGATGTCGGGCTTTCTAGGATTAGAGAAAAAGATCTGCATTTTCTTCCCCCAAAAACCAATGCAACGCCTGTCCATGGGATGTGTGAGTTTGCAGCCCATCTCATAAAGTAAATAAGGCTGAACTGCAAAACTAGACACAACCCAGACGTATTTCAGCTATATGAAAAAAGTAATAACATAAATGTTATTTCTATTGCACCAACATATTCTGCAGCACTTTACAATTCAGAAAAAAGTAGGTGTTTTTCTAACTAACCCTGGACCACCTCTTCATTACCTACATTAAGTGACATAGCTAAGGTAAAATAAGTTTTATTTCCATTGGTTTCAAAGTGCCACCTCCACAGCCAACACCACTATTGACTATGGTCCGTGTCCTAATGTGGGTCACAATAATTTCCTAATTCAGAAACTTATTAGAGCAAATATGAAATAAGGTGAAGTAATTAGTGAGTTTTTGGAATGTCTGGAAGGCACAACCCAACAAACAGCAGAACATACAAACATTGAACAAATGTCATCGGTCACATTTGAGCTCATTGGGTACAGCGGTGGGAACCTGACCATAAGGTCATGCTTCCTGGAAGCACAGGTAGTGTGAATCAGACACTAACTGCGTAATTACAGCCGAGTACATTTTACTCAATAATAAAATGCTGCACTTCAGCATCTTTGATGACAATTCTGAGGCCGGACTCTGTCCTGCTCCCCTAGACTGACAGATCTCTTCCTACTTAATGAGTCCGAGATACTGTTGTGGCAAAGTTTAAAGCCGAATTTGAATAAGAAAAGATTTCCCAAGTTGTAAACATTTCAAGGAGCATTGTGCAAGTGATCATATTAAAATGGAAGGAGTATCAGACCACTGCAAATCTACCAAGACCCGGCCGTCCCTCTAAACTTTCATCTCAAACAAGGAGAAGACTGATCAGAGATGCAGACAAAAGGCCCATGATCACTCTGGATGAACTGCAGAGATCTACAGCTGAGGTGGGAGAGTCTGTCCATAGGACAACAATCAGTCGTACACTGCACAAATCTGGCCTTTATGGAAGAGTGGCAAGAAGAAAGCTATTTCTCAAAGATTGCCATAAAAAGTCTTGCTTGAAGTTTGCCACAAGCCACCTGGGAGACACACCAAACATGTGGAATAAGGTGCTCTGGTCAGATGAAACCAAAATCAAACTTTTTGGGCACAATGCAAAATGATATGTTTGGCGTTAAGGCAACACAGTTCATCACCCTCAAAACACCATCCCCACTGTCAAACATGGTGGTGGCAGCATCATGGTTCGGGCCTGCTTTTCTTCAGCAGGGACAGGGAAGATGGTTAAAATTGATGGGAAGATGGACGGAGCCAAATACAGGACCATTCTGGAAGAAAAGCTGTTAGAATCTGCAAAAGTCCCGAAACTGGGACGGAGATTTATCTTCCTACAAGACAATGATCCCAAACATAAAGCAAATTCTACAATGGAATGGTTCAAAAATAAACATATCCAGGTGTTAGAATGGCCAAGTCACAGTCCAGGCCTGAATCCAATCGAGAATCTGTGGAAAGAGCTGAAAACTGCTGTTCACAAACGCTCTCCATCCAACCTCACTGAGCTCCAGCTGTTTTCCTAGAAAGAATGGGCAAGAATTTCAGTCTCTCGATGAGCAAAACTGATAGAGACACACCCCAAGCGACTTGCAGCTGTAATTTCAGCAAAAGGTGGCGCTACAAAGGATTAACTCAAGGGGGCCGAATAATATTGCACGCCCCACTTTTCAGTTTTTTATTTGTTAAAAAGTTTAAAATATCCAATAAATTTCATTCCACTTCACAATTGTGTTCCACTTGTTGTTGATTCTTCACAAAAAAATTAGAAATGATATCTTTATGTTTGAAGCCTGAAATGTGGCTAAGGCTGAAGGCACACTGGGGCAAGACTCACGCGAGTGTAATGCGACAAAAAAATTGCATTGCACTCGGACCTGTATCTTTAAATGATACAGGTCACATCAATACGATTTTCTCGCATTACACTACCAATGCGATGGAAATGCGAGTGCAATCGCAGCATGCTGCAATTACACGCGAGTGGCCATTAAAAGTATATGCAACTAGAAAAGAGAGGAGATACAAGAGGCGCAGATTGTGCCTTATCAAAAGGACACTATTTGATCTAGTGTGGATTATATAGATATCCACTCACCTTTTAAGGTTGTGAGACCCACAACCAGTTAGAAAGCATAAGGCAGCTGCTGCAGAACCTCCACCGTCACACCAAAAACCGCGGGAAAAACAGAGTCAAACAGGAATGGTATCCATGGTCCGCGCTGCTGCTCTTTACCAAAGGATTTCACAAGAGGTTATTACCATCATAAGGTCCTTAATTCATCAAAAACCTACCCATTTCAGTGCTATCCCAGCACCTTCCTCAGGGCAGCACTGAAACGCGTAGGTTTTTGATGAATAAAGGACCTTATGATGGTAATACCCTCTTGTGAAATCCTTTGGTAAAGAGCAGCAGCGCGGACCGTGGATACCATTCCTGTTTGACTCCTATTAAAAGTATATGGGTGCGAGTCAAACTCGCACCCATACAGCACACTGTGCGCTAGTCGCACGAGTGTGCTGTTATAACTACTTCAAACTCGCTGGCTGTCAGAGCCGGCGATTTTGAATTAACCGCTTTCCCTGTACAGTAATCAGCTACATGTCGGCATAGAGTCTGCAGATGCGGCTAATAAAAGTCGGTGTTAGAAGGGTTAAAATGCAGTTAGTGTGCTACCATCATGTGTACACAGAGTGTGTACACTCTGTGTATACATAGTGACAACACACCCTGGCAGTGCAGGGGTTAATACCTTTATTTTACTGATCCCGGCAATTGTCGGGTCATTTTACATTACTGACAAGTCGCTCTCCTCCTGCACTGAGCTGTCTGTGGTCCTGAAGCTCTAGTGTGATATTACTGTAATATCACGCTGGTGCTTCAGCACCAGGGACAGGGGCTGTCATGGTACGCTTTTTGCATACGCAATTGGCATAAGTAACATGGACAGCTCACGATCTTATGAGCTGTGCTGATGGTACACTATGCCAATTGCGTATGCAAAAAGCGTACCATGACAGCCCCTGTCCCTGGTGCTGAAGCACCAGCGTGATATTACAGTAATAAAGTAGTAAAAAATTCCAAGTGCCGTGAACTTGCAAAAAAATTGAAGTTACCCATTTTTTGGGGGGGGAGGGGGTTAGTCGCCAGGTTCCCTGTATGGTAAAAGAGACGAGATGGTATGATGCGTCAGGTCGATGCGAGTTCATAGATACCCAATATGTATAACTTTACTGGTATCACAGTTGTGGAAAAAAATTATGAAGTTTAAGAAGTTTGAAGAAAATGAAAAACAAAACAAAACACTATTTGCGGCATGTTCTGCGACCCGTAGCGTCCATATTTTGCAGGATTTGGGGCTGTGTGGCATCCCATTATTTGCGTCTTCAGCTGACGTTTGTAATTATAACATTTTTGAGTGGATGCGCTGTTTTGATCACCTGTTATTGCTTTTTATACCAATGGTGCGGCGACCAAAAAAAAAGAAACTTTTCCGTTTGGACCTTTTTTTTCCGATACAAGGTTATATATATAAGGATCTGTTCATGTGTGTCTGAGTGACTACACATACAGTTGTGGCCAAAAGTATTGACACCCCTGCAATTCTGTCAGATAATACTCAGTTTCTTCCTGAAAATGATTGCAATCACAAATTCTTTGGTATTATTATCTTCATTTACCGTATATACTCGTGTATAAGCCGACCCGTGTATAAGCCGACCCCCCTACTTTTGCCCCCAAAACCTGGGAAAACCTATTGACTCGTGTATAAGCCGAGGGTGGACTCCAGCACAGGTATACAGCCCCCAGCAGTGTGGTATACAGGCCCCCCAATGGTAGTATACAGCAGCCTCCCCAGTGGTAGTATACAGCAGCAGCCCCAGTGGTATATACAGCAGCAGCTCCAGTAGTTAGTATACAGCATCCCCAGAGGTATATACAGCCCCAGTGGTAGTATATAGCATCCCCAGAGGTATATACAGCCCCAGTGGTAGTATACAGCATCCCCAGAGGTAGTATACAGCAGCCCCAAAGGTATATACAGCAGCCCCAGTGGTAGTATACAGCAGCCCCAGTGGTAGTATACAGCAGCCCCAGTGGTAGTATACAGCAGCCCCAGAGGTAGTATACAGCAGCCTCAGAGGTATATACAGCCCCATTGGTAGTATACAGCAGCCCCAGAGGTATATATAGCCCCAGTGGTAGCATCCAGCAGCCCCAGAGGTATATACAGCCCCAGTGGTAGTATCCAGCAGCCCCAGAGGTATATACAGCCCCAGTGGTAGTATACAGCAGCCCCAGAAGTATATACAGCCCCAGTGGTAGTATACAGCAGCCCCAGAGGTATATACAGCCCCAGTGGTAGTATACAGCAGCCCCACAGGTATATACAGCCCCAGTGGTAGCATCCAGCAGCCCCAGAGGTATATACAGCCCCAGTGGTAGTATACAGCAGCCCCACAGGTATATACAGCCCCAGTGGTAGTATACAGCAGCCCCAGAGGTATATACAGCCCCAGTGTAGTATACAGCAGCCCCAGAGGTATATACAGCCCCAGTGTAGTATACAGCAGCCCCACAGGTATATACAGCCCCAGTGGTAGTATACAGCAGCCCCACAGGTATATACAGCCCCAGTGGTAGTATACAGCAGCCCCACAGGTATATACAGCCCCAGTGTAGTATACAGCAGCCCCACAGGTATATTCAGCCCCAGTGGTAGTATATACAGCCCCAGTGGTAGTAGATTGCAGCCCCAGCGGCAGTATATACAGCCCCAGTGGTATATACAGCCCCAGTGGTAGTATATACAGCCCCAGTGGTAGTATATACAGCCCCAGTGGTAGTATATACAGCCCCAGTGGTATATACAGCCCCAGTATTATATACAGCCCCAGTGGTAGCATATACAGCCCCAGTGGTAGTATATACAGCCCCAGTGGTAGAAGATTTCAGCCCCAGCGGTAGTATACAGGGCCCCAGTAATCCAGGGCCCCCCCCAGCGTCTCTCCGGTCACCTGAAAAGCAAGCTATACTTATCAGTGTCCGCTGTCCGCGCCCGCTCGCCTCTGCCCGGTCTGCCGTCTGCGATCCTCCTTCTTCATGCGGCGTCTTCCGGTTTCCTGTGCTCGTCGCAGGGAATGACGTCATTCCCTGCGACGAGCACAGGAACCCGGAAGACGCCGCATGAAGATGGAGGATCGCAGACGGCAGACCGGGCAGAGGCGAGCGGACAGCGGACAGCGGACACTGATAAGTATAGCTTGCTTTTCAGGTGACCGGAGAGACGCTGGGGGGGCCCTGGATTACTGGGGATGCGGGGGCTGCTGTATACCGATGTATACATCGGTATGTACCGATGTATACATCGGTATACAGCACTGACTCGCGTATAAGCCGAGGGGGGTACTTTTCAGCCCAATTTTTGGGCTGAAAAACTCGGCTTATACGCGAGTATATACGGTACTTTGTCTTCAATGAAAAAATACAAAACAGAATGAAGCAAAAAGCAAAACATTGATCATTTCACACAAAACTCCAAAAATGGGCCAGACAAAAGTATTGGCACCCTCAGCCTAATACTTGGTTGCACAACCTTTAGCCAAAATAACTGCAATCAACCGCTTCCGGTAACCATCAATGAGTTTCTTACAATGTTCTGCTGGAATTTTAGACCATTCTTCTTTGGCAAACTGCTCCAGGTGCCTGATATTTGAAGGGTGCCTTCTCCAAACTGCCATTTTTAGATCTCTCCACAGGTGTTCTATGGAGTCTTTGTCACTGCTCCAGTGTCCATTGTTAGCAGTGCTGACGTCACTTCATCATAACAGCAGCCAATCAGTAAGCTCAACTTCTCATGCCATTTACACGGGCAGAGCCAATGAACTCAATGATTGGGTGCTTTGTTCATGTGATGATAGTACTACAGAGAACAACAGACACTGGAGTGGGGGCAAAGACTCGGTGTTGGATCTGGGAAGGGGGCACAAGACCATTTTATTAGTGATGGGCGAATCTACTCGCTAGGACTCGTTACTCGGCGAGTAGTAAGGGACTCGCAGGACTCGCTACTCGGCGAGTTTCCCAGCGAGGACTCGCAAAGTAACGAGTCCAATGCAAGTAAATGGGAATCCTAGTTTTACTAGCGAGACTCGCTATATCACATCGCTATGTAGGTTGAATCTCCCCCAAATCGTTTAGAGAATGGCACCGCTTCACGGATACCCGCTGTAAGTAGCGATTCCGAGCGAGTCGTAGCGACTTCTAGCGAATCCTAGCGAGTCTACGAATCCGAGTCCTGTATTCTGTATTCGGGACTCGCGAATACAGAATCTGTTATGTTCCGACAAATCTTCCGAGACAGCCTAGCGTGTTAGGTCAGACAAACTTGTGAAGATGGACAAGGATGTTAGCCAATCTTATTCAGTAATGCCACAGCCCTCTTCTTGTGGCATTACTATGATTGGCTTCTGTCCATCGTGATGGCTATGTCATCGATGACAGGCAAGGCTGTATATAAGCCTTGCCACCGCCATTTTGAGCACATTTCTCTGAAGATCTGAGCTAGAACAGGGTGAGGTAGATTCTGGAGCAGATCATAGGGATTGTCAGTGAGTGTAGGGAACTTCAAGATTCCTTATATTAACCCCAAACAGCTCTTGTGAGAGCTAGCAGGAGGACAGAGGAGTACTGTGTACAGTGACACTGTAGGCAGGCAGGGAAGCAGGGAGCTGCAGCCTTTACAGTGTTCACAGGAGCGACCTCATAGCTTCGCTTACTCACTCAGCTGTTCTAATAGCTGAAGTGAGAGGCTTAGCTGAGGTACTATTTACAATTTTTTGCCAGCTGATAGATTTTGGGTCCTAAAACCCCTTCAGCGTTATTTTGTCTGTGGCAGAACAGTGCGTTGCTGCTCTCCTAGCTGCAAATAGCACGTACGCCACCTACTTCTGCGACTAATTGTGCGCACTTAATAATTTTTTTCAGGGAATAGTGTGCTGCTTCACTGCCAAGTGTTAGCACACACTTAACCCGCCAGTAAGTGACGCCTACAGCAACACCAAACTCCATCTCGGTGGCTGTGCGCACTTTCTAATTTTTTCAGGGAATAGTGTAGTGCTTCACTGCCAAGTGTTAGCACACACTTAACCCGCCAGTAAGTGACGCCTACAGCAACACCAAACTCCATCTCGGTGGCTGTGCGCACTTTCTAATTTTTTCAGGGAATAGTGTAGTGCTTCACTGTCAAGTGTTAGCACACACTTAACCCGCCAGTAAGTGACGCCTACAGCAACACCAAACTCCATCTCGGTGGCTGTGCGCACTTTCTAATTTTTTCAGGGAATAGTGTAGTGCTTCACTGTCAAGTGTTAGCACACACTTAACCCGCCAGTAAGTGACGCCTACAGCAACACCAAACTCCATCTCGGTGGCTGTGCGCACTTTCTAATTTTTTCAGGGAATAGTGTAGTGCTTCACTGTCAAGTGTTAGCACACACTTAACCCGCCAGTAAGTGACGCCTGCAGCAACACCAAACTCCATCTCGGTGGCTGTGCGCACTTTCTAATTTTTTTCAGGAAATAGTGTAGTGCTTCACTGTCAAGTGTTAGCACACACTTAACCCGCCAGTAAGTGACGCCTACAGCAACACCAAACTCCATCTCGGTGGCTGTGCGCACTTTCAAATTTTTTCAGGGAATAGTGTAGTGCTTCACTGTCAAGTGTTAGCACACACTTAACCCGCCAGTAAGTGACGCCTACAGCAACACCAAACTCCATCTCGGTGGCTGTGCGCACTTTCTAATTTTTTCAGGGAATAGTGTAGTGCTTCACTGTCAAGTGTTAGCACACACTTAACCCGCCAGTAAGTGACGCCTACAGCAACACCAAACTCCATCTCGGTGGCTGTGCGCACTTTCTAATTTTTTCAGGGAATAGTGTAGTGCTTCACTGTCAAGTGTTAGCACACACTTAACCCGCCAGTAAGTGACGCCTACAGCAACACCAAACTCCATCTCGGTGGCTGTGCGCACTTTCAAATTTTTTCAGGGAATAGTGTAGTGCTTCACTGTCAAGTGTTAGCACACACTTAACCCGCCAGTAAGTGACGCCTACAGCAACACCAAACTCCATCTCGGTGGCTGTGCGCACTTTCTAATTTTTTCAGGGAATAGTGTAGTGCTTCACTGTCAAGTGTTAGCACACACTTAACCCGCCAGTAAGTGACGCCTGCAGCAACACCAAACTCCATCTCGGTGGCTGTGCGCACTTTCTAATTTTTTCAGGGAATAGTGTAGTGCTTCACTGTCAAGTGTTAGCACACACTTAACCCGCCAGTAAGTGACGCCTACAGCAACACCAAACTCCATCTCGGTGGCTGTGCGCACTTTCTAATTTTTTCAGGGAATAGTGTAGTGCTTCACTGTCAAGTGTTAGCACACACTTAACCCGCCAGTAAGTGACGCCTACAGCAACACCAAACTCCATCTCGGTGGCTGTGCGCACTTTCTAATTTTTTCAGGGAATAGTGTAGTGCTTCACTGTCAAGTGTTAGCACACACTTAACCCGCCAGTAAGTGACGCCTGCAGCAACACCAAACTCCATCTCGGTGGCTGTGCGCACTTTCTAATTTTTTCAGGGAATAGTGTAGTGCTTCACTGTCAAGTGTTAGCACACACTTAACCCGCCAGTAAGTGACGCCTACAGCAACACCAAACTCCATCTCGGTGGCTGTGCGCACTTTCTAATTTTTTCAGGGAATAGTGTAGTGCTTCACTGTCAAGTGTTAGCACACACTTAACCCGCCAGTAAGTGACGCCTACAGCAACACCAAACTCCATCTCGGTGGCTGTGCGCACTTTCTAATTTTTTCAGGGAATAGTGTAGTGCTTCACTGTCAAGTGTTAGCACACACTTAACCCGCCAGTAAGTGACGCCTGCAGCAACACCAAACTCCATCTCGGTGGCTGTGCGCACTTTCTAATTTTTTCAGGGAATAGTGTAGTGCTTCACTGTCAAGTGTTAGCACACACTTAACCCGCCAGTAAGTGACGCCTGCAGCAACACCAAACTCCATCTCGGTGGCTGTGCGCACTTTCTAATTTTTTCAGGGAATAGTGTAGTGCTTCACTGTCAAGTGTTAGCACACACTTAACCCGCCAGTAAGTGACGCCTGCAGCAACACCAAACTCCATCTCGGTGGCTGTGCGCACTTTCTAATTTTTTCAGGGAATAGTGTAGTGCTTCACTGTCAAGTGTTAGCACACACTTAACCCGCCAGTAAGTGACGCCTGCAGCAACACCAAACTCCATCTCGGTGGCTGTGCGCACTTTCTAATTTTTTCAGGGAATAGTGTAGTGCTTCACTGTCAAGTGTTAGCACACACTTAACCCGCCAGTAAGTGACGCCTGCAGCAACACCAAACTCCATCTCGGTGGCTGTGCGCACTTTCTAATTTTTTCAGGGAATAGTGTAGTGCTTCACTGTCAAGTGTTAGCACACACTTAACCCGCCAGTAAGTGACGCCTGCAGCAACACCAAACTCCATCTCGGTGGCTGTGCGCACTTTCTAATTTTTTCAGGGAATAGTGTAGTGCTTCACTGTCAAGTGTTAGCACACACTTAACCCGCCAGTAAGTGACGCCTACAGCAACACCAAACTCCATCTCGGTGGCTGTGCGCACTTTCTAATTTTTTCAGGGAATAGTGTAGTGCTTCACTGTCAAGTGTTAGCACACACTTAACCCGCCAGTAAGTGACGCCTGCAGCAACACCAAACTCCATCTCGGTGGCTGTGCGCACTTTCTAATTTTTTCAGGGAATAGTGTAGTGCTTCACTGTCAAGTGTTAGCACACACTTAACCCGCCAGTAAGTGACGCCTACAGCAACACCAAACTCCATCTCGGTGGCTGTGCGCACTTTCTAATTTTTTCAGGGAATAGTGTAGTGCTTCACTGTCAAGTGTTAGCACACACTTAACCCGCCAGTAAGTGACGCCTGCAGCAACACCAAACTCCATCTCGGTGGCTGTGCGCACTTTCTAATTTTTTCAGGGAATAGTGTAGTGCTTCACTGTCAAGTGTTAGCACACACTTAACCCGCCAGTAAGTGACGCCTACAGCAACACCAAACTCCATCTCGGTGGCTGTGCATTTGTCAACAATGTCCCAAAAACACCAAATTCCCAAAAACCAGTCTGCTAAGGGACAGGGACGAGGTCGGGGCCCTAGCAGTCGTGAACAACAAGGCACTGGTAGAAGTAGACAGACAAGGATTGATCGATCCACCTTCCTGCTGTCTAAATTTCCCAGTACTCAACCGAAACGTGTCTTGAGGCCGGAAGATCAAGACCAAATAACATCTTGGATGGCTGACAAGACATCAACCACGGGTTCTGGCAGCACACAATCATCCTTTACACCATATTCAAGTGCCGCTACTGACAACGCGGGTCATCTAATCCACAAAATCTTCCTATTTCCTCAAGCCATCGCCAGACGGAGGAAAATTTAGACCGCGAACTTGGGCATTCGGAAGATTTATTTGGTTCTTATCAGCCATTCAGACAACCGGACCTTTCTTTGTCACTGCCTGAACAGATACTTGAACCAGACGTACATTCCATCTATGGACAAAGTTTGGATTCACCTCGTCCTGAAGAACGTCCCTTTCAACAAAGCCATAGGCCGTCTCAGGAGGTGGAGGATGATGATGATGATGAGACACACATCTCATCTGGCCAGCCTGACCAGTCACGTTATCCAGATGACTTTGAGGAGGAGGGGTGGATGATGAGACCACTGATCCAACCTGGACACTTGACATGCAGAGCCAACAGAGCAGCCAGGAGGAGGAAAGTGGTTATGTACCACCGCCTAAAGCACCCAGGCTTACTCCTTTATCCCGAATCCAAGCTGTGACAACAGTAGCCCAAATTGTGTCAACTGTTGCACAAACTGTACCAACTGTTGCCCCAACTTTAAGAACAGTTGGCCAAAATGTGTCTACAGTTTGTGTTGGCCAGACTCATCCTTCAGTTCCTACACCACAACCTAAAGGACGAACATCCATTGTCTGGAAATTTTTCAAAGATAGCCCATCAGTACCAAATGTGGTTATATGTAACATCTGCTATGCCAGGCTGAGCAGAGGCCAGGGCAAAGTAAACTTGAGCACCAGCAGTATGCGAAAACACATGACTCTTAAGCACCCTAGTCAGTGGTTGGCCCATCAGGGTTCGACAGCAGGGCCTTCTGACCTCAACACCGTTATGCCACTTCAGAATCGTCCTTCACCATCTACTGTTCATGCAGCAGCTCCTACTCATACGATCTCACCACAAGCTGCATTAGACCAGAGATATGACAGTAGTCAAGTGACTTGTGAGTCTGCGCCAATTGTCCAGTTGTCTGTTCCACAGCTGTATGAGAGGCAGCGGAAACACCCATCCACACACCCTTTTTCTCGACAAATGACAGCGCAAATTTCTAAGCTGTTAGCTGTAGAAATGCTGCCATTTAGGCTTGTTGATACTGAGGCTTTTAGGGAGTTGTTGGCTGTGGCAGCACCACGATACACTGTCCCCAGTCGCAATTTTTTTTCACGTACTGCCATACCCGCGCTACATCTGCACGTGGTTAACAACTTGAAGCGTGCACTGACAAATGCTGTGAGCGGAAAAGTTCACCTGACAACTGATACCTGGACAAGTACTTGTGGACAGGGCAGATACATATCCCTGACAGCTCACTGGATCAACCTTGTCGAGAGTGTCCCAAAGTGTAATAGTGGAATATCTGCGATCCTACCAACTCCACGAATAGCGGGCACAGCATCATTCCGGGTGTCCGCGGCCTCATATACTTCTACAACACAATGTGCGTCTTCAACTTCCTTGACCACTGCTGATTTGTCCGCCACATCACGTCAAAGTTGGGAGCTTTGCAGTACTGCATCAGCCAGGCGACAACAGGCTCTTCTTAAGCTCATCTGTCTAGGTGACACACCTCACACTGCAAACGAGCTGTGGAAAGGTATTAAACAACAGACAGATGAGTGGCTGGCCCCACTGCAACTACAAGCAGGTCTTGTTGTCAGTGATAACGGACGAAACCTTGTTGCAGCAATAAAGCTCGGTAAACTTCAACACGTGCCTTGCATGGCTCACGTACTGAATCTTGTAGTTCAGAAATTCTTGAAAAATTACCCAGAGTTATCTGATCTACTAGAGAAGGTGCGTAGAAATTGCGGACATTCATCAACGGCACTTGCAAGTCTATCTGCCCTTCAACAGCAATTTAATTTGCCCAAACACAGATTAATTTGCGACATGCCCACACGATGGAATTCTACATTCCATATGTTGGCTAGGTTCAATGAGCAGCAGAGGGCTATAGCGGAATATCAGCTGCAACATGCCCGTCACCCAGGAAGTAATACAAGACACATTGGTACGATGGAGTGGGTCTGGATCGCTGACCTTTGCGAGGTTCTAGAGAACTTCGATTACTGCACAAAACTGGTCAGCGGTGATGAGTCCATTATTAGTCTCACCATCCCCATGCTGTGTTTGCTTAAAGATTCTCTCCTGAATCTTAAAACAGAATCATTGAGGGCACAGCAGAGGGCTATGGATCCACATTTTAACATCCAGGATCAGAGCCAGCAAAGCCAATTTCAGCCGGCAACATTGGCTGCAGAACAAAACAGTGATGAGGAAGATTAAGACGATTTATTTCTCCATGGTACTGAGGTGCACCCTGATGGAACTCCCAACCCCAGTTTTATGTCGGTACAGCATGGGTGGGCTGAAGAGCAGGAGGCGGAGACCGATTTTGAGACCATGATGCCTATTGTTCATCAGTCAGGTGACACAGAAGACATGAGTCTTTGTAGCCTAGCACACATGTCTGACTTCATGTCTCAATGTCTGTCCCAGGATCCACGCGTCATTAACATCTATGACAGCGACCTCTACTGGTTGTCAACATTCCTTGACCCACGCTACAAAGACAAGTTTCCATCGCTGCTGTTGCAGTCACCAAGGGGCTTAACGATGGATTATTTCAAAAGTGTGGTGGTTGACAATTTAATGTCAATTTCACCATCTGACTCCGCTATACCACGAACAAGCAGCTCTTTGCCACAGCAGCCTTTGGTTCGAACACAAACTGCCACATTGTCAAGAAGAGGTGGTGGTAAGATGTCCACCAACTGGGCGATGTTTAACAGACCTTCCAATCTGCAACGGATTGTGCCTACGGTCCCCTTGTCTAGGAGACAAACATTGTCAAACATGTTGAACGAGTATGTGTGTGACACTACCAGCTTCTTAACCGACCCCTCTGTACCCTTTAATTACTGGGTTTCCAAGCTTCACGCTTGGACTGAGCTGTCTTTGTATGCCTTGGAGTTGCTGGCCTGCCCAGCTGCTAGTGTGACATCAGAGCGTGTTTTTAGTGCCGCTGGGGGAATTGTCACTGATAGAAGGTCACGGCTGACAACAGAAAATGCCGACAGACTCACTCTCATTAGGTTTAACAAGGACTGGATATCATCAAAGTTCTTAACCCCTTCAGACGACAGTACCCAAACCTAGAGGGACATTTTCAAATTTGTTACGTTTGGCTCAGTGCGGTTTAAACATTATGTCCTCTTCTGACACAAAGGATAAACAATGTCCCTCTGCTAAGAAGATTGGATAAATAATGTTCCTGCAACACTTGCTGCATGACAACAAAACTACACAATCAGTGTCAGTAATGTTACTTTAATAATGCATGCACTTGTGATGTTTTTTGACCGTTGAATTATGTCAGACAATCCAAAACAGTCTCTTGGCTGAATTTTTTAAGGCAACAAGCCTATGCCTGCATTGTGGGCATTTCTCAAACTGAAATAAAACATATAGTTTGGCTCAAGTGCCTTGCATAAATTTTAAAAATGTTGATCCCGCCCCTTGGGCTAATTTTTTGAGGCAACAAGCCTATACCTGCATCGAATACGTTGCTTGTACTATGCTCTCAGGACAAGCAAATAGTATGGGCCACGCGCCCTCCTCAACTTCAAAATAGAGTTGATCTCGCCCCTTGGGCTAATTTTTTGAGGCTACAAGCCTATACCTGCATCGAATACGTTGCTTGTACTATGCTCTCAGGACAAGCAAATAGTATGGGCCACGCGCCCTCCTCAACTTCAAAATAGAGTTGATCTCGCCCCTTGGGCTAATTTTTTGAGGCTACAAGCCTATACCTGCATCGAATACGTTGCTTGTACTATGCTCTCAGGACAAGCAAATAGTATGGGCCACGCGCCCTCCTCAACTTCAAAATAGAGTTGATCTCGCCCCTTGGGCTAATTTTTTGAGGCTACAAGCCTATACCTGCATCGAATACGTTGCTTGTACTATGCTCTCAGGACAAGCAAATAGTATGGGCCACGCGCCCTCCTCAACTTCAAAATAGAGTTGATCCCGCCCCTTGGGCTAATTTTTTGAGGCAACAAGCCTATACCTGCATCGAATACGTTGCTTGTACTATGCTCTCAGGACAAGCAAATAGTATGGGCCACGCGCCCTCCTCAACTTCAAAATAGAGTTGATCTCGCCCCTTGGGCTAATTTTTTGAGGCTACAAGCCTATACCTGCATCGAATACGTTGCTTGTACTATGCTCTCAGGACAAGCAAATAGTATGGGCCACGCGCCCTCCTCAACTTCAAAATAAAGTTGATCTCGCCCCTTGGGCTAATTTTTTGAGGCTACAAGCCTATACCTGCATCGAATACGTTGCTTGTACTATGCTCTCAGGACAAGGAAATAGTATGGGCCACGCGCCCTCCTCAACTTCAAAATAGAGTTGATCTCGCCCCTTGGGCTAATTTTTTGTGGCAACAGGCCTATGCCTGCATCGAAAACGTGGCTTGTACTAAGATCCTGCTGGAGCATGGCGAAGGGTCCCACTGTACGCTACGGAGATAACGCGTAGACGCGCTCTGTTGCAAGTAGACGTCCCAGCCTATCGCATCTATGTTCCCAGTGTTGTTGCCATACCGAGTCATTAAGTAACCCCCCCACAAACACAGGCACTATTTATTTGTCAGCAACATTTGTATGTGCAGTCATGATTTTCCACATAATAACCAAGGTGCCTTCATGCGCCATGCGGGCCGTAAAGTACTTGCTAATGATGATGACTTTAAGCCCACCCACAAAAAAAACCTACACATCCATTCCCTGAAAAAAGACAGACACAAAGCAGTTTTTGTCAACTGGGTATTATTTCGCCATAATGGCAAAGATGTCAGATTTTTTTTTTTTTTTTTTTTTTTTGGGGTTTAAACTTTGTAAAAACAAATAATAACATAACAAAGAAATTGTGCAATGCACAGGAACAAAAAATAAACAAAAAAAAAAAAAGGGGTCTACAGCTGGTGGTAGGTTGCCGCATCCTCCGGCCTTGGCTGTAACGTGGCACCATCACCCTGCTCGTTGAGTAGGTCCAGGGCCCCATGCAGTACCTCACCCAGTGGTTGGAAGCCTGTAGGCTGGGGCATCTGGGCCGGTTGGCCTTGGCTTTGTAGGCCCCTGATTCTGGGACACCACCTCTGGGTCGCAACATACCTGTCCCGGGGTGTGGCCCTGTCCAGGATGTTTGATCTGCTGAGCCGCCACTCCTCCAAAAAATCAAACACCTGCCCAGGATGGTTTGGGGGCCTACACGCATCGAGGACAATGTGTATTGCTGACCATGCCCGCAGTCGTCTCTCGAATGGAATGTCATCCAAGAACGGTATGAGACTGCGGGCAAAGTCAGCACTACACTGTCCTCTGCGGTCTTGTGGTGCCCCCGGGATCAGAGCAGGGCTGCTAGGGTTCCAGTGACTCCCCACACTGCTGCTGGCAGTCGGCACTGGAGGGCGCTGGTGTGGCCCTTCATCCTCCTCTTCTTGTCTCTGCGGCCCCAAAGGTGGTGGTGGTGGTGGCGGCGGTGGTGGTGGTGGTGGTGGTGGTGGCGGTGGTGGTGGTGGTGGCGGCGGTGGTGGTGGTGGTGGCGGTGGTGGCGGTGGTGGTGGTGGTGCTACTCCCTCCTCCTCATCTGGTGGGGGTTGAGGGGCCTCCCTCCCCTCCTCAGGCAGCTGTGGTGGCGGGTTCCAACGCCGCCTCCGAAAGTGAGCAGCTCTGTGGGTAAATATAAAAAACATTTGGTGAATGGGTTGACTTTGGAAACAAAACCATAGGCCAAACATAACATGTGCACGCTTTTTTGACTCAGTGTATCTGTGTATTCTGTGTCTTTTCATTGTTGCCCTTAAGATGGAATTGCAGCAAATAAATTAATGACATTTTTGGCTCATGCCTCAAACTATATTGTATGTGTGGGTACTGTTGCTCCACGATTTTTTGCCATTACATTACAAATTTTAAAATTAGTCTGCACTATTACACTGTGCCCTGACTTAGGCAGGACAGCTATGTAGTCACTTGAAGACATATTAGTGGCCACAACTATTGTTTTGACTTTTTGTGGAAACTTTATGTGGACAAAGCTATAGCCTGACACTGTGAGGCAAACACATTATTCAGGGTTGTTTGCCATCAGATGGACACAAAAACACACAGTGTGGACGGCCTTGGTCTCAATGCACATAACCCAGATCTATAGGGCAGGTGAGCAAGACTGGAAATGGAGTCCTGCAGCATAGGTGACACATGAGCATTTGGCGTTAGTGGCCTACACTCCTTGTTGCTGCCATGTATGCTAATCAGGAATGTCTTGGTAAATAAAACACACCAAACAGATGGCTTGGGATTTGAAACGACTGTAATGGACATAGAGTATGGGGTTGTCTTTGAGCAGCAGGTCACACATTGTTGGTGCCAAACAAGGTGGTATGCACAGATGGACAGTTTTAGTTATTCCAACGGGGCCGAACAAAAAAACGGGAACAGCAAGGACAAACCTCGGGTTTCCTAAAGGACCTTGGACATAAAAGGCTGTTGCACTTAAAATATGGCCCTCTTTAGTTTGATTTAATACAGCATTAATACGCTATCTTTTCCGGAGGATTCGTAATGTGGCCATGAGTTAACGACAAAAAAAGTAAAATTCACATGTGGGGCCCTAATATCTACACCATCACCTTGCAGCCCCAAATAAACCCATGGGAAAACTGAACCACACATATTTGTAGTGATACAGGGTATGTTCTGAAATGTGTGTGAATGTGTCAGCAATCTGGGATGGTGTACAAACAGTTTAGTGCAAAAGGGGTATATCCTTGCAACGTTATTTTGCTGAAAAAAACACCCACAACTAAATGTGTAGGGATGTATGTGGCCCTTATGCAAGTCGAGGCCATTAGGAACTGATACAACTGAGGCTTATGACAGGCAAACCAGACAGGGCCACACACCTTAGAGGCCATTGGAGGAAGAACATGGCTTTGTTCCACAAACATGCCAACAATAATAGCTAATTGTGAGGTCACGGAACATTGTGTCTGACCACCCTGCAGAACATTGCTTATTTGTCCAAACGTCACAATGTGACTATAAATGTGTATGTCCTGGATCATTGCCAAAGGTAATAGAATTGTGTTGCACCATGGCAGAAACAAACCCCTGTGTGGGTATGTAAACCAGCACACTCATTATAGAGCTTCATACGTACATTGTGTGCCCTCGTGGACAGGGTCCTCTCCTCTTGTACCTGTATGACCTGATTGTCTTCATGGACTGTTTTTTGTCGTTAACCCTTATCCTCATGTAAAGTGCCATGGAACCTAATGGCGCTATATTAAAAAATAATAATAACAATAATAGTAAACAACAGTGCGGCAGACACATACCTTGGCATACGGGCCACCGGTTCCAGAAATGACAGCCGTTCATAGTGGCAATATATGATCCCGTGACCAGCTTCCGGGCCCCCCTCCATGATCCTCCGGTGTTGCCGCTTAAATTGGTCGCGGCAGCTCCTCCAGCGCTTCATAATGTGGTCAACTGTGAAATGATTTCAAACCGGGTTTAGACCTCTTTAACATTTGAAACACTAAAAGTATGTGTACAAATCAACAATAACATTTTAATGATGTTGTGTGTGAAATGTGTATACAAGGCACATGGAAACGACAGTGTGGAACATCATCAACAGCATTACGGACATTGAGCTCACGTGGCCACAATCACAAATGGGGCAGGGCACATGTCAACGCATAGAGAATGTAATAGTGCGGGCACCAGACTCCGCTCATTAGTGGTATTTATATACACCCAACCCCCTGGCCTTCAGAGCCAGGAGGAACAGCCCTTAAACTAAGTGTACTATTGTGAACCCATCCAAATATAGGCAACCATGCAACGGCGCATTATAACACATTGAGGGCCCTGTATACCCTACTATGGGGGCCCTGTATGCCCACGGGGCCCTGTATACCCACTGCTGGGGTCTTGTATACCCACGGGGGGGCTGTAGACCCTACTATGAGGGCCCTGTATAACCACTGGGGGCCATGTATACCCAGTGCTGGGGGACCTGTGTACCCACGGGGGGGCTGTATACCCTAATATCGGTGGCATATATACACACTGGGGGGCCCTGTATACTCTGCAGGTGGAGCTGTATACTCTGCTGGGGGATGTCTAACAGTGATAGCCGCTGTATACAAGAATGGCGGTCAATATGGTTTCCCACTTTTTTGGGGCTAAAGTAGGGGGGTCGGCTTATACACGGGTCGGCTTATACACGACTATATACGGTAAATGCAATATAACGTGTGAACACATTTAACTCACCCATATTGGTCTGCACATCATGGCCACAACGATGAAACGTTGGGAAAACGCCCTGTGCGATCTCCCTCCAGGCCGTAGTCCGCTGGACATTATCCCCATATGCAGGGTCAGTGGGCAGCCAAAGCAGGGGCCGAGCCTCCACCAGAGCAATTAATTGCAGGGTGTCGACAGGAGCCATGCTTCCTCGCTGTGACTTTCTGCGCGTCCAGCCAGGAAGCTCGAGTCGGCTTATTTCCTGTTTGCACAAAGCATGGGGTTTGCTGCAGAAAGTCGCTTGCCTCGCCTCCAACACATGCGACTTTGGCCTCGGAGACAGCAGCAAAATACAGTTGCCAGTGGGGCTTCCGACACGGCAATGCGAGCGCTTTCCGACACACATATGCGATTTTTAAATCACACATTACTCGCTATTATTCGCTTCCCCATTCATTAACATTGGACTCGCTAGACTCGCTACGAGTAGCGAGTCCCGGGCTCGGACTCGGTAGAGTCAAGCGAGTCCGAGTAATGTAGGATTCGCCCATCACTACATTTTATTCTTCTTTACAACATATGCACCTGGGGACCCAACTTTTCAGAAAACCCCTATAAGCCCCAAATACATTTATAGCTACAGCCTCATTTAGACGTCCATTATTTTGACATATGAGAAAAGACTGATTGTTTATTTTTAACACTTTCAATGGGAATTCCGGCCACCTTATGTATGACAGAAGCACATCACGAGACCCTGATGTTGAGATAGATGGCAGCATGCTCATGTGTTCTGAGAATACAGAGTGGTGGGGGCACCAAAGGACATATTTGCACAGGGTGACATTCAGCCTCTAGGCCGGCCCTAGTCTAGGGTGTCGTAGGAGGGCAACAGCCCAGGGATAGGACCACTACCTCCTCCTTTATGCAGGGAGTAATGGGAGGAGCCGTGCTAGAGCCCTGTAAAATGACCTCCAGTAGGCCACTAATATCCATGTGTCTGCTCAAACTGTCAGAACACTATATAATATTGCACATTGCTCTTACAAAGTATATTACTAATTTTGACATTCATTGATATATATCTCAAAAATATTTTTCTATTCCCTTCCATGACTGAAATTCTGTGAAGCCTCTACGTAATTGAGTTACATACATAGGAAAACAGTATGTAAATGTAGCTGCATGTTACTGATTCACCAAGGGTTCTATGGGAACTCGGAACCCAGGCGTGGAGTTGGAGGGATGTCACTGGTGGCCCACCCAGACCCGTAGCCCTGATGGTCAACTGAAAATTGGGGAAAAGTAAAAGGAAGTAAATAAAGTCTCGTGACACCACCTGTGGTTTCTGATGAATGCACCAGCGCTGCTGTGGGCCTCCATGGATGATGGATGAGGCAGCTGGGTGGTATAGCTCCCCACAGGCGGAGCAGAGTTCCCGGGGTTGTGGTGAGGTGACAGGGATGGATGCAGGGAGTTGGCTATGCTGCCGGGCAGCTGTGGCAGCCTCTGTAGCGGACAGGGTCAGGGACTGAGGAATCGACACACACACTGTCAGTTGTTTCTGTACCTTTACTAGTGGAATTGCAGGTAATGTCCAGGGTACTCTCCGGTGGTCGGGAAACACTTCTGGATCTCCACAGTGAGTATAAGGCCTCCTAATCTTTTTTCCAATTGTGAAGCTCTTGACATGTGTGTAACTTGGCCTGGCCTCCTCTGCTCTTCTGTCACCTGTTTGTTGTAGTGAGAAACCTTTGTGTGGGCTACCGCTATATCCTCTCCTGCAGTGCCTGGCTCCCTTCTTGGCTGCTATAGAGATGCCCAGGAGACTGGAGTCTCCTTGGTGAACCGGTATTTCTGCTGGGCTAAATGCTCTCCTGCAGACTCGGACTCCGGTGTCTGGGTGGCTTTCTGGGGTGAACCGGTATGGCTCCTCTGCCCCCAGTCAGCTGTTCCTCTGTTACTTTACGCCTTGCCTTTGACCTCTCTCTTAGGCCCCTGCACTGGCTAGGCTGATAATTGCTCAGTTGTCAACTGGCTTGGGCCTACCACGGCTCCGACAAAATCAGGATGTCTTCACAGTTCTCCTAGTGACTGCACCCTCTGACTAACTCTGCCCCCAGCACCGGTATTTATAGGAGATCTTGCTTAAAGGCAGCAAGTGGGGCTCCCTCTACAGGTCCGGGGTGGAAGATGTTGTATGAGTATAGGGCACCCACTGTGGAAATACATCCATGTTTTAGGTGTTCCTGTGGCTACCTGTACTGGCAGGGGTCCACATTACGCATTCATTTGCATCTGTTTTTACGCTGTGAATTACTACACGCTTGTCTCTGAGTTTGTACCTCACTATATATATCATCATTATTATTAATATGTATGCATCAATAAAGAAATTTTGCATTCAACTATAACTTTTGATTGGGTTCTCCTTACTTTGTAGGGTGCATGGGGTTTTGTGTATATTATCCTGCTACTTATGTATTTATAAGGTGCCAAATTCCTTTGGAGTAACCATGAGGGTGGTATGAGGCCCAATGTCCACAAGTGGGTGTTGTGTTTACAGCCCAACACTGCAGCGTGATTGCCATTTGCCAGGGAACACCAAGATTGTCAGATTGGACATTGGTGCGCTGTGCTCTTCACGGATGAGAGCAGTTTCACATTGAGCACATGTGACAGAGTCTGGAGACGCTGTGGAGAACGTCCTGCTGCCTGCAACATCCTCCATCATGGCCTGTTTGGTAGTGGGTCAGTAATGGTGTGGGGAGGCATTTCTTTGGAGGGCAGAAGAGCCCTCCATATGCTTACCAGAGGTATCCTGACTATGGACGGCTTTGTAGGTGAGTGTTAGTAGCTTGAACTGGATTCATTGGGAAATTGGGAGCCAGTGAAGAGATTTGCAGAGGGGAGAAACAGGGGAGTAGCGAGGAGAGAGGTGAATTAGCCAAGCAGCAGAATAGAGGACAGATTGGAGATGTGCAAGGGTGTTAGTAGGGAGGCTACAGAGAAGGATGTTGCAGTAATCAAGAAGGAAGATGATCAGGGCATGTACAAGCATTTTAGTAGATTAAGGGCTGGGGAAAGGACGGATTCTGGAAATGTTTTTGAGCTGGAGGCGACAGGAGGTGGCGAGAGTTTGAATCTGAGGTTTAAAGTACAGGGCAGAGTCAAGAGTTACTCCAAGGCAGTGGATTTCAGGTGAGGGTGAAAGCGTGATGCCATTAGCTGGGATAGATAGATCAGGTAGCGAAGATACGTGAGATGGAGGAAAGATAATAAGTTCTCATTTGTCCACATTGAGCTTTAGGAAGAGAGAGGAAGAAAGAGGATATGGCTAATAGACACTCTGGGATTCTTGACAGCAGAGAGGCGACGTCTAGACCAGAGAGGTATATTCTGAGTGTCGTCAGCGTGCAGGTGGTACTGGAATCCATGGGACTTTATGAGTTGACTTAGGCCAAGGGTATAGATGAAAAAAAGAAGGGGTCCCAGGACAGAGCCTTGAGGGACCCGAACAAAGAGGGAATGTGGTGATGAAGTCATGTGGGAGACACTAAATGTGCGGTTGGGAAGGTAGGAGATCCAGGAGAGAGCAAGGTCAGTGATACCAATGGAAGAGAGGATCTGTAATAGGAGACAGTGGTCGACTGTGTCAAACGCAGAGGATTGGTCAAGAACAAAGAGGATGGAGAAGTGTCCATTAGCTTTGGCGCTAAGTAGGTTGTTAGTAATTTTGGTAAAGGAGTTTCGGTGGAGTGGTGGGGCCGAAGCTAGATTGAAGGTTGTCAAAGAGAGAGTTAGATGAAAGGTGAGAGGAAAGTAAAGTGTTGACATGCTTTTCAAGAAGTTTGGAGGCGAACAGGAGCAGCGATATGGGGCGGGAGCTGGATGTGGAGGTCGGGTCAAGGGATGGCTTCTTTAAGATACGTGTGATTGTTGCGCATTTGAAAGCGGAAGGAAAGGTACCGGAGGTTAGTGATAGGTTGAAGAGGGGGTTTAGGGCTGGAATAAGACCACCAGAGGGAAAATATCTGGTTATTTGTGGCTCTTTAGCAAAATAAGCTGTTTGCTGGAATTCCTGAGATCTAAATCTTTTCTTACAGGAGTTGTCTCTTGTGAGAAAAAACAGGTAGATAAATAGGAGACAGAAATTAGTTTGTTTTAATGGAAAATGTGTAAGGAGTTGGAATTGCTAAATTGCTATCCACACCCCCTCGAAGATAATGTGAAGTTTGGCAATTTTATCAACTATTTTCAATATGTTTCAATGTGTTTATTGATTGACCTGTATGTAGTCCAGCACAAGTGGGGTTAATGTGTAAAGCTGACAGACTGGGGAGGAGTTAAATAGGATGACTTGACGGTTGCTTCCAGGCAGTAGACAGAAAGGTAGTAGTCAGAGTTTATGGTTGGTGGACCCAAGGTCCAAGTGTTAGCAGACAGCTGAGTTTGAGGTGTGTTAGGAGGAGAGACCACTTCATACAGTCCAAGAAGCTGGAGAGGACCACGAGAGTTATAGTGTTTGGTGAACGAGAATAGACAGACAGATTGAAGCCTAGGCCATGGAGGCCGATTGACTATAGAGCGCGGTCAAGAGAGAGGAGGACTTGAATTAGAGGGACATGAGTTACGTTATACTACAGAGTGAAAGGTATGCTAATTGTGAACACTGGAAGAGAGAATAATGGTTGCCATATAGGGACACAAATTCCTCGACAGGGGATTGAGAGAGCATCACAGCCTGGAGTCTGTGACCCTCGGAGAATTATTTATTTATTATGTATTACTTTTATAGGGCTATCATATTTTGGAGCACTTTACAGACATTATCATCGTTGTCCCCAATGGGGCTCAAAATCAAAATTCCCTATCAGTATTTCATTGGAGTGTGGGAGGAAACCAGAGTACCTGGAGGAAACCCACGCAAACATGGGTAGAACATACCGATGTTGCAAGTGTCCTTTGTGTGATTTGAATCTAGTACCCCAGCACTGCAGCACTAACTACTGAGCCACAGTACTGCCCAATGGACTTTGAATGCAATGGTGGGGAATTGTATTGACTCAAACTCTTAAGAGGAGGCTTCACAAAGAAACACGAGATTCAAAAGAAGTGCTAAAGGGCTGTAGTGGGATACAAGTATGAGGGAGGAATTTGAAAGGACCTATTGAGTGACTTAATGGAGAAGATTTTATGCTTATAACAAAAGAACTTTACTAGAAGAAATGGGCCTGCCATCGGTTGTTACCTAGCTAAATTTCAGCAAAAATCATATTTTTGAACATTGATCTCTCTCAATTCACTGTGAACCATCTTGTGCTGGTCTGCTATATCCAGGGCCAACAAGCAGTCTGTAGATGTGTAATTCTCAGGTTAATAGCACCACAAAGATACCTGTGCACACACCTAGACAGGACTCACAGTTTCAAGTAGTGTGGTGGGGTGTGGAAGACAAGTACCTCACCCATGATTACCGACACCAACCATGTTACACTTGTAAGATTTGAGTCTCGCAAGATGGGAAAAATGTGGGGAAAACTCAAGAGTAGTTAAAAATGACATTTGAAAGGATCTAAAGTGTGGTTCGTGTTGCAGCAGATAAAGAAGTGCCCACCTATCATAGGTGTAGAGGTCACCAAAGGGAGCAAAGTATTGTTCAGCCCTTCGCCTGTTATGCCTTCAGAAGAGGGTGTCTTGAGAAAAACCGCTATCCCGCTGTGGGAGGTGTCCGTCTGGAGAGGGTGATGTGGAAAGAAATGTCCTGACCTCTGAGAGACCCCTGAGAAGACTCAGAAAAGTGTGGCCGGGGGTGCAAACGTCGGGACAGACAGGTAATACTGCGCCTGAAGCATGGCACATGCCCATGGAAGGGTGGAGTAACACCAGGAAGTGAGCAGCAGCTGAACGTTCGGAGCCATTTTTTTGCTGGGAACCAGAGATGAAGCAGCACAATGTGAGAAAGTTTGTGATGACGGAATCAAAACCACCAGTTCAGCAATTGAAGGGCGATGAGGAAAACTAGCCAGGTTTGCTCGCTGAAGCCACGATAGGTCAGCCAGGCGATACACAAGAGTCTGGCCTGACACCATCACTTGATTCAGTGGCCAAAGGGTGGTCTGTACCCCAGTTCCCTATATCGACTGAGAGGGGTGTGATGAGGTTTTACAGCATCTTGTAGCAACTCTATAGGTTGGACTTATCGGACTACAATAAACAAAAGGCTGACATGGTGGAGTAAGAGTGGTTGGCAGGGCCACTGGTGGAACATTTTGCGGAACAGTGCTCTCAAGGAGAAGTGACCCATTAGAACCAAACTAAAGGTTTCGGGTTCATTCATGAACAAGGTACCGGTAAAAATGTGTATGTTGATAGCAGTACTGTACTACATAATCAGGTTCATTTGGATGTTAACACAGCCACCTTTGATTGGGTGCATATGACCCATCTTTTTTCATTCATCCATCATTTTTTCCATCTGAGAAAAATGGTTTGATTATGTTGATCTGAATGATCAAAGTTTGAACAGAGTTTGATCAGAGCGCAATTGTTTTTTTTCAGAAATGGAGAATAAAAAAAAAGTTTCTCCATCTTCTCCATTCTGTCCGTTCATAAAAATCAAACCACATTCAGATGTCATCTGAATGCGGTCTAACTCTTTTCACGGACTTGAATGAACTAGTCCAATTCTATTTTTAGAGGCAAATCATGCATTCTCCATTTTTTCCCCTCAGTTTAGTTCAAGGAAAATTTTGAATGTGTGCACTGCTTCATGAAATAACATTGGGGGTCTGAATGCAATCCACTGTTTTGGTGGATGTTAGTAGGACTAAAAATACGATGGTCTGCTTGAGCCCGAAATCTGTTCTGCACACGGCTGTAGTACCAGACATAGCCACAATAAAATGTTTGGAGCTATTCCTGATACACATAGAAGTGTTTAAGGCTATGTGCCCACCTAGCAGATTATTTCTGCATCATCTCCTGGCAGAAAAAATTCTGCGGAAAAAAAATGCTGTGTTTTCAGCATTTTCCATCCATTCTTTAGTGCATTTTTCGGTGCGTTTTGCCCATATGTTTCTATCATATACTCTACGAGAAAAATGCAGAAAGAATGAGCATGTTGCTTCTTTTTATATGCACCAAAATCTTCATGGAAATACCTGAAGGTTGGCACAGCACTTCAGAATTCTTATTGACTTTGCTTGCTAGCATTCGATTCCTCTTGCA
The DNA here is from genome assembly GCA_033576535.1 of Allobates femoralis. Classification (NCBI taxonomy): domain Eukaryota; kingdom Metazoa; phylum Chordata; class Amphibia; order Anura; family Aromobatidae; genus Allobates; species Allobates femoralis. Next base: position 122,693,368 of record JARQOC010000006.1, read on the forward strand.
GAAATCTGCAAGGAAAAACACATAAAAAACACAGGTGGGCACATAGCCTAATACATACTGATGTATGCAATTTTATTGTTTTTGTAAGTTCTTAATTTAAAAATTAAAAACTATATGTGTAAATATTTTCATCGACTTCATTTACTGTACTTATTTACCTAATGTCAGCAAATTTACTTGCAGTTAGTATGTTTAATTGGAGCAATTTATGTATTCCTGCTACTAAGCTAAAATCAACAGCTTTGTTAATGGCATGGCACATTTTCCAGTATGGTGTGAAGCTGATGCAGAGGAATCACATGGGCCTGCTGTTTCCAGGAGAATGCATGCAGAGTAGGGGAGGGCTGGCCGTGGGAGGGCCGTGGTGGGCGGTGATGGACGTGCTTACGCATGAGCTGAACTGTGTCATGCTGGAACAGAGAGTTCTCAAGTAGTAGAATAACATAAACAGTATGTTCCTGAGCCTCAGACGTTGTAAGGAGGATAAAAGATGGACAAGTCATGGCAAGGCTTCCTTTCCTATTCACGCCACAAGACATATCTACTAATTAGGAGAAAGAAAGGAAAATATCACACACTCAGAAGCAGAACAAAATCCTTTTATTTTCCGTGTACAGATCAAATTGGATTGAACTGATAGAATTCTACCTTCAGAATATTAGTCACCGGCTTTTCCACGTACATTTGTACCTTCAGTATCACGTGTAATGTAGATTTACTGTCCGCTCACCTCTGACGGTTCTCTACACTTTTACAATTAGTAATTATTGCTTTTTACTGATTGATCAGAACAGATTGGATATTAAATATCAATATGCATTACATTTTCAGATGAGAACTAAAAAACATACAGGCACCGTTCACATGCCAGTCGTGATTCCTAGAGAGCACCATGAGGTGCTACATTTGTTAAGAGGTGCAAGTCATTTATTAGACTTATTTATTACAGGGCTGGGGAACCTGAGTCCCATGGGCCTAATGTGGCCCTTTATGACCTTTTCTGCGCCCCCCCCCCTTCCCCGGGAAGATTCTTGGGGACTGGTGGAGTGCTTGGGCCGGCAGCCGCACTTTTTGCACCATGCCTGTCCTTTAATTCCAGCTCCCCAGTGATCTTTATGCCCTAGTCTCAGACTCCCCAGTGACATATATGCTCCAGCCTCAGTCTCCCCAGTGACATATATGCTCCAACCTCAGACTCCACAGTGATATCTATGCTCCAGCCTCAGACTTCCCAGTGATATCTATGCTCCAGCCTCAGACTCCCCAGTGACATATATGCTCCAACCTCAGACTCCACAGTGATATCTATGCTCCAGCCTCAGACACCCCAGTGATATCTATGCTCCAGCCTCAGACTCCCCAGTGACATATATGCTCTAACCTCAGACTCTCCAGTGATATCTATGCTCCAGTCTCAGACTCCCCAGTAACATATATGCTCCAGCCTCAGACTCCCGAGTGATATCTATGCTCCAGTCTCAGACTCCCCAGTGATATCTATGCTTCAGCCTCAGACTCTCCAGTTTATTAATGATTAAAGTGAATGAATGAGTAGCACCAACAAGACGAGGATCTTATGAGTATAATGCAATTGTGAAATGCAGAAGCTGCCCTGTGCTATACATGTAAACTGGAGAACTTAGTCTCATTAGTAGCTACTAAAGATTAAGCTTGGCATCCACATCAAGGAGTCTCCCTTGCCAAGTCCTAACACTATGCCTCACAGAAATGGTGTAATGTGAATGGATATATATGTCCTAGGTGTAATTAAAAACGACGATTAGGTGTGTATCAGGATCTAGCAATGGTGTCCAAGTGTGGCAACCAAACTAAAGAAAGGGAAAAAATGGAACATGGGAATTAAATTATGGAGTGGGAGCTCAGTCCAAATAAGCAATATATGAATAAGGTCAAGACTGGCATCAACCACAAGCGTAGGTGCTGGCAGAAAAAATTATATACTTACAGATAGGTGAACCGCCGCGACACTACTATATTAATGATTAAAGTGAATGAATGAGTAGCACCAACAAGACGAGGATCTTATGAGTATAATGCAATTGTGAAATGCAGAAGCTGCCCTGTGCTATACATGTAAACTGGAGAACTTAGTCTCATTAGTAGCTACTAAAGATTAAGCTTGGCATCCACATCAAGGAGTCTCCCTTGCCAAGTCCTAACACTATGCCTCACAGAAATGGTGTAATGTGAATGGATATATATGTCCTAGGTGTAATTAAAAACGACGATTAGGTGTGTATCAGGATCTAGCAATGGTGTCCAAGTGTGGCAACCAAACTAAAGAAAGGGAAAAAATGGAACATGGGAATTAAATTATGGAGTGGGAGCTCAGTCCAAATAAGCAATATATGAATAAGGTCAAGACTGGCATCAACACACAAGCGTAGGTGCTGGCAGAAAAAATTATATACTTACAGATAGGTGAACCGCCGCGACACTACTATATTAATGATTAAAGTGAATGAATGAGTAGCACCAACAAGACGAGGATCTTATGAGTATAATGCAATTGTGAAATGCAGAAGCTGCCCTGTGCTATACATGTAAACTGGAGAACTTAGTCTCATTAGTAGCTACTAAAGATTAAGCTTGGCATCCACATCAAGGAGTCTCCCTTGCCAAGTCCTAACACTATGCCTCACAGAAATGGTGTAATGTGAATGGATATATATGTCCTAGGTGTAATTAAAAACGACGATTAGGTGTGTATCAGGATCTAGCAATGGTGTCCAAGTGTGGCAACCAAACTAAAGAAAGGGAAAAAATGGAACATGGGAATTAAATTATGGAGTGGGAGCTCAGTCCAAATAAGCAATATATGAATAAGGTCAAGACTGGCATCAACCACAAGCGTAGGTGCTGGCAGAAAAAATTATATACTTACAGATAGGTGAACCGCCGCGACACTACTATATTAATGATTAAAGTGAATGAATGAGTAGCACCAACAAGACGAGGATCTTATGAGTATAATGCAATTGTGAAATGCAGAAGCTGCCCTGTGCTATACATGTAAACTGGAGAACTTAGTCTCATTAGTAGCTACTAAAGTCTGGACTGAGCTCCCACTCCATAATTTAATTCCCATGTTCCATTTTTCCCTTCCTTTAGTTTGGTTGCCACACTTGGACACCATTGCTAGATCCTGATACACACCTAATCGTCGTTTTTAATTACACCTAGGACATATATATCCATTCACATTACACCATTTCTGTGAGGCATAGTGTTAGGACTTGGCAAGGGAGACTCCTTGATGTGGATGCCAAGCTTAATCTTTAGTAGCTACTAATGAGACTAAGTTCTCCAGTTTACATGTATAGCACAGGGCAGCTTCTGCATTTCACAATTGCATTATACTCATAAGATCCTCGTCTTGTTGGTGCTACTCATTCATTCACTTTAATCATTAATATAGTAGTGTCGCGGCGGTTCACCTATCTGTAAGTATATAATTTTTTTCTGCCAGCACCTACGCTTGTGGTTGATGCCAGTCTTGACCTTATTCATATATTGCTTATTTGGACTGAGCTCCCACTCCATAATTTAATTCCCATGTTCCATTTTTTCCCTTTCTTTAGTTTGGTTGCCACACTTGGACACCATTGCTAGATCCTGATACACACCTAATCGTCGTTTTTAATTACACCTAGGACATATATATCCATTCACATTACACCATTTCTGTGAGGCATAGTGTTAGGACTTGGCAAGGGAGACTCCTTGATGTGGATGCCAAGCTTAATCTTTAGTAGCTACTAATGAGACTAAGTTCTCCAGTTTACATGTATAGCACAGGGCAGCTTCTGCATTTCACAATTGCATTATACTCATAAGATCCTCGTCTTGTTGGTGCTACTCATTCATTCACTTTAATCATTAATATAGTAGTGTCGCGGCGGTTCACCTATCTGTAAGTATATAATTTTTTCTGCCAGCACCTACGCTTGTGGTTGATGCCAGTCTTGACCTTATTCATATATTGCTTATTTGGACTGAGCTCCCACTCCATAATTTAATTCCCATGTTCCATTTTTTCCCTTTCTTTAGTTTGGTTGCCACACTTGGACACCATTGCTAGATCCTGATACACACCTAATCGTCGTTTTTAATTACACCTAGGACATATATATCCATTCACATTACACCATTTCTGTGAGGCATAGTGTTAGGACTTGGCAAGGGAGACTCCTTGATGTGGATGCCAAGCTTAATCTTTAGTAGCTACTAATGAGACTAAGTTCTCCAGTTTACATGTATAGCACAGGGCAGCTTCTGCATTTCACAATTGCATTATACTCATAAGATCCTCGTCTTGTTGGTGCTACTCATTCATTCACTTTAATCATTAATATAGTAGTGTCGCGGCGGTTCACCTATCTGTAAGTATATAATTTTTTCTGCCAGCACCTACGCTTGTGGTTGATGCCAGTCTTGACCTTATTCAGACTCTCCAGTGACATATATGCTCTAGCTTCAGACTCCCCAGTGATATTTATGCTCCAGCCTCAGTCTCCCCAGTGACATATATGCTCCAACCTCAGACTCCACAGTGATATCTATGCTCCAGCCTCAGACTCCCCAGTGACATATATGCCCTAGCCTCAGACTCCCCAGTGACATATATGCTCCAGCCTCAGTCTCCTCAGTGACATATATGCTCCAACCTCAGACTCCACAGTGATATCTATGCTCCAGCCTCAGACTTCCCAGTGATATCTATGCTCCAGCCTTAGACTCCCCAGTGACATATATGCTCCAACCTCAGACTCCACAGTGATATCTATGCTCCAGTCTCAGACTCCCCAGTGATATCTATGCTCCAGCCTCAGACTCCTCAGTGACATATATGCTCCAACCTCAGACTCTCCAGTGATATCTATGCTCCAGTCTCAGACTCCCCAGTAACATATATGCTCCAGCCTCAGACTCCCGAGTGATATCTATGCTCCAGTCTCAGACTCTCCAGTGATATCTATGCTTCAGCCTCCGACTCCCCAGTGATATCTATGCTCCAGTCTCAGACTCCCCAGTAACATATATGCTCCAGCCTCAGACTCCCGAGTGATATCTATGCTCCAGTCTCAGACTCTCCAGTGATATCTATGCTTCAGCCTCCGACTCCCCAGTGATATCTATGCTCCAGCCTCAGACTCCCCAGTGATATTTATGCTCCAGCTTCAGACTCCCCAGTGACATATATGCTCCAGCCTCAGACTCCCCAGTGATATGTATGCTCCAGTCTCAGACTCCCCAGTGACATATATGCTCTAGCTTCAGACTCCCCAGTGATATTTATGCTCCAGCCTCAGACTCCCCAGTGACATATATGCTCCAACCTCAGACTCCCCAGTGACATATATGCTCTAGCTTCAGACTCCCCAGTGATATTTATGCTCCAGCCTCAGACTCCCAGTGACATATATGCTCCAGCCTCAGACTCCCCAGTGATATCTAAGCTCCAGTCTCAGACTCCCCAGTGATATCTATGCTCCAGCCTCAGACTCCCCAGTAACATATATGCTCCAGCCTCAGACTCCCCAGTAACATATATGCTCCAGCCTCAGACTCACCAGTAACATATATGCTCCAACCTCAGACTCCCCAGTGATATCTATGCTCCAGTTTCAGACTCCCCAGGGACATATATGCCCCCAGCCTCTCCTGTGATATCTAGGGCTCTATAGCAAGCCTGGAAAAGCAGTTGAGAAGCAACATGATCAACACAACCTAATATCACAGCTGTGCCAAAGAGAAGCAGCTCCAATAAGGGTGAGTTGATTGTTTAACCAAATATGTCAGGGTAATTTTCAAGTTGATAATTTTGTGCGGCCCCTGAAGGATAGTAGAAATTCCAAATGGCCCTCCCCTGATTTATTAGCCACTTGGTGCACAAAATTATGCACTAGCTAGGAGCTGGCGTAGATTACTGATGATACTTGAGCCATTTTCTAGCATAAATTATAATGAATACTTAAGCCTCGGGCTCCATCACTCTTGTTCACTAATGCCCATAAGGGCCGCTTTACACACACCAACTTCTGTGTCCAACTTCTGAACAGATCTCTGGTTGCAGTGATATCATGGACACATTGTTCCATTTTGTGGCTGTGTACAAATGTAACAATGTGTCCATGATTTCACTGCAACCAGAGATCTGTTCAGAAGTTGGTCACAGAAGTTGGTGTGTGTAAAGCGGCCCTAAGGGCCCTAAGGGCTATGGAAAAATAGCAAAAAGTTGCAAATCTTTTCACAAAGATATTCAACTTTTTAACACCCTTGATGAGATGACTAACCCTTTATTAACACCCTCCATAGTACACTGCTTTAAATCTAAGTTCCCTGTCCCCTATCTTATGCTCATCTTCCGGCGTTTACAAAATTTTCAATGTCGTTCCGGTCTCATGTCGTGATCTTGTGACTGAGTGGGAAGTTACATCACAAGCTCTTAATGCAAGTCAAAGGAGGTTCTCATAGAGTTGTATTAATTTATGACCCCCAGCTTGCTCCATGAAACATTGTAGCTGCTGGCAGGTCACAAAGTACCTGACACTGATGGGAGCGATGCTGAAAATAGATGAAGATTCAGGAGGGTGAATATAAGACTTGGAGCAGGGGACTTAGAATTACAGGACCACTCCAGTGGTGAAATAAAAAAACAACTCACATGCCAGGTAGAGGGCCATTGCTCAACCTCTAGAATATTTGTAAATGAGTAGACCTCTTATCAAATTGCCATTTGTAAAAATTACTAATAATATAAGTTCTTAAAGGGAATCTGTCAGGTAAAAAATCCACATGTAACTGATATAATTTTCTAATTTCTGTGGTGAGGTTCTTTCTATTCATGATTTCTTTTAGTTATGCTCACCCCCTATCCCGTGTAAACTGCAAAAAAAAGAGATTAATTCCATGTGTCAATCACAGTAAGTGATCATTTACTTCTCTGCTGCACACTCCCCATAGGATGAATATTCATGTAGTGATACCACTGCACTGACCTGATCTGGAAGCATACAACCAAAGCAGCTGAAATCACTCACATGGGGGGGACTCGGTATCCTTTTGTGTGTGCAGCTTTCCAGGCACTCACTGCAGAGGAGAAAGTGTCATATACAGTGTGTGTACCTGAGGCATATGTGTAGTGTGTGCTCTGAGATATTTCTATGTATTTATAGAATATTTGTTCATTTGCTCAGCCAATACACACATTACATGTACGCATCAAACCAAATGTTCATATAAACAGACAGACGTCTTTCAGACAGCACACACTGTAGTGATCTTACTACAAGAGTAGCAGCACAAACACCTCTTTCCTCTCCTCTGTCTCCCTCTCCTTCCAAAGCAGCCTGCAGAAGCCTCAGATTGTCAGTGAGAGATTTCAGCACAGTAAGAGGGACAGAATAATAGCTTGTATAGGCGTGGTTATTTAAATAATGTATAATAATAATAAATGTACATACGCCATGCTATTCAGCAGTGAAAGTAATGGACCGGACTAGTGCACCAGCTGCCTGAAGGCTGTGAAAATGATTATAGCAAGTAAACTACAGAGGGTACTGTGGCGCCCCTGCGACTAGGGTGGCCACAGGGTGAACTGCAGCCTGGTAAGGTAAAGACGGTTTAGAGTAGTGTGGGTGGAGCGTAGAGCAGCACTGAACAAGTAGGTGCAGAGACCAACAATAAAAACCCGGGGACACAAACTTTAGGAACATTTTCCCAGGAGGAAGGGTTCCCTGGAGGATGCAGAATCCTAGAGGCTACATTCCTAGGAGATAAAGCTCACTCCATAGCCGAAGGCGAGGGAAAGAGCTGGAAACAGAGACACCCGACAGTGAGAAAGAGGAAGCCTGGTGATCCCACAGTCATACCTGGGACACTGGAGGTTAGGCAGCTACAGCCAGAGAGCCGGCTTTGTAGATGTGACCAGGGGCACTCTAGGATCCTAATCACGAGATACATCAGCGTGGGGCAGGTACTCTATGACCTGCAGCCTACCTACCACCACGGTCTAGGAACACAGCCATCAAACTAGGGCTAGGAACCCTGACATAGACGGAATCATCACACAAGAGCCCGCGACGGCCAGACCAAACAAGTGAGTGAGGAGACAGATAGAGGAAAGGGCCTGAAAGGACTTGAGGGAAGCAACACAGAGGAGCTGCAGAAACCCAGTTACCTGGAGCAGTGCTTAAGTGTGAGAACTGTAACTTGAAAGAGCTGAAAGAACTGTAACTTGTAAACTGTTGTGAACTGCTGCTAAAGAACCTTAAGTAAAGTACCCGCTAAGCTCACCATTGCCTGAGACTGCTTCCTTCCAGCGTTGCAGCAGAGTCCCACCTGAGGAGTCTGAGACTGCTTTTCCCATACAATGGCTGGATAAGCCACAGCAGCAAAGTAAGTGACTGGTACAAAGCACCATCCCTCGCTACGTCCCTCCACTACTACTACACCTGCCCTGGGGACCCTCAGCCCTACCCAAGAAGGGCTTACCATCCTCGCTGCCCCTCACCACCGTCCCAGCAGGAATATGGCAGCGGTGGTCCTACTGACCACATAACTCGGGTGGCATCACGACAAATCCCCTGTAAATACTTCCTTTATTTGCCGCATCTGGGACAACGGGACCGGGCATGGCACCCTAACATCCTCCGTGAGACAGTATAGACCTGGTCTCGAGTACCCCGATCCCTAGTGTGCGACAGTACAGTAATGATTTTTACATTATTTAAAAGATCTGCCAATGCACTATTCAAGGATACTATTACTGTAGTATCATACTGAAAAATGAACTGACAGAGTCCCTTTAAGTTTACTGTAGATTCTGTTTCAGGTTAAGCTTTATAGGATGTAATTCTTCTAAGGTTGCTCATACACCCTTAGGTAGCTGTTTATTTAAAGTTTTTTCCCGAGAAAATAAGTTATCTGATCTCCTATACATAGGAGATAACTAGCAATTCCAAGAATGTTTCTCAAAAGTTGTATATCCAATGGATCACCCCATCTCCAAACGTGTATGTGTGGCGCCCCACTGGTCAGGCGTCACAAGTGGGGTACTGCACCCAAAGATGAGTGTGGTTATTCCTGTTATAGGTAGAATGCAGAACACTGTGGAAGGATCTGATCCCAAATCACACCCACAAATACAACCGGGGGAGGTCCCAGAGTTAGTGTGTGAGAAAGTGTGAGAGAAGCAAGGTGGAACACATGGGGAGTCTTCAGGAGTGTCTTCCCCGAGGAAAGACGGAGAACGGGAGCTTACCCGAGAGAGAAAAGGGGCTTCAGAAGAGGGCTAGAGAAAGACGTAGCCGAGACAGAAAGGTCCTGACTTGTACACCTGGAGTACACGGGCCTGACAACGCGGCCTGGAGTGTTCATCCTCTGACCGTACTCGTCCCGGCTCCGAAGACGTTCTCAGGGTGTTTATTCCCTGGGACGTACTATTGCCTAAGAAGCAGACCACGAGAAGAGAGAGAAGGGACAGGACAAGCGTAGATCCAAGAAGGTACCACCAGAGACTTCCACAGATTTTGCATTCTGCTGCGACTAGCCGGCTGTCCTGCTGGAGTACTGTGAACTGTACCATCATCTTATTCAGTTTGCTCTTACAAGTAAAGTACCTGGAAGAGTGAAGTGCCTCTGTGTCTCTGTCCTGTTTCATTGACTTTTACTCAATGGTTTGCATCTTGTCGGCATCAGGTAACACTGCTCCGGAGGCTTAGCTCTACCTGTAGGGAGCTGCTCCACCCTATCCGCAATACCACCACCCTCCGAAGGACACCTGTGGTGCTGGTGTCTAGTCATCAGGCACTACAGGTAGCGTCACGTGATAAAGACTGCAACCCCTTAATTGGAGACTGTCAACCCCTCGGGGCCACGGGTCTGGGCAAGCCACCAGTGAGATCCCCCACCGAAGCGGAGGGCAGAGACATCCGAGTTCCCATGCCCTGGGGCGGTACATATGGTGTTTAATCAAACATTTACACACCCCTTTCCTCACATTCAGCATATAGCATGTGGTGAGCTCCATCAAAACATGTTTATAAGTAAAAATTCAGGTACGTTTTCTGACTAGTCTCATTGTAAGCGAGGAATGAGGTAAATTCAGTGCTTTCTTTCATTGTGACATTGTAAACATTGGAATACTAGCTCTAATGTTCCAGTTTGTTCCATTTTAAGGTTCTCTGAATTAGTCTAAAATGGCTCTTGCAATCGTACAATTTCAATTAAAGAGTTTTCAATTACATTAATATATCGTCATGAATATATATTGAATATATAGGTCATGAATATCAGATCTGTGAAGAACATCAATATCAGATCAGTTGGAAGCTAATACATTAATTGGCTGCAATATCCTTTGAGGCCATGTATAAACTGGTATAAGTTTCCAGAGCCGAACAAGAAGCACCACTGTTCTATCATATTATTTCAGGGATGCACAACATATTTTGATCCCAGGGCCACATTGCACACTGAAATATTACAAGAGGCAGCAAAAAAAAACATGTACTTGCATGACTACTTAACTAGAACCACCATCAGTACATGTCTGCTTCAGTGTCTCACATAGGTGTTTCATAAAAGTGTCAAGATATGAAATAGACCAGAAATGATATGAAGCAACTGGGCTCTATCATCTGCCATCTATCATAATCTATGTGCATCGCTCTGATCATCCCCTAATCATGTTGATTCTGTGTCTCCCTACAGGTATGTTTGACTGTATGCTCATGCACCGAGTTTTCCTGCTGATCTGATGTATTTTTCATACTGAAATATATCTCATTCTATTATGCATGTAACTCTCCATTCCACTGCCCCCCTACATACTTCTGTTTTATGATCCTTTGCGTTAGCTACCTGTGAGCCAAAATTTGTCTCTGCCCTGATTGGTAATGGGCTAATGAAGTCCAGGACCCTTCCCCTTCTCCTTCAACTGAATTCACTTCTTTGAGTTTATCTTACAAGCTTAAACCTCTGTTTCAGACATGTCTGCTTCTGTGTCTCACATAAATGTCTCATAAAAGTGTCAAGATATTAAATACACCAGAAATTGACCGGAATTGACTGGGATGGACTGGAAGGTAATGGGATAGAGAGCCACTGAAAACAGTGTGTGCAATTCTTTTCACTTTAATTTTTACTTTGTCTTTTATTTCATTCTTTGTTTTCCTATGTGGTTTTTGCCATCCACTTTCACCACCCCATCCCCCCTCCATCACCACTCATTCACATCAACCCCTCTCTCCTTCCCTACCCTATGTACAGCTTCCATGCTATCTTCAGTTTACTGAAGTATTTCAGCCCATCATATTCCAATAAAGAAGAAAGAAGTTCCAGCGAGGACAGAAAGGGTTAATCCAGTTAAAACATGTACTTTATTGTCTTCATGCTAAAACATGTTGTATGCAGGTAGTTAGATGACCCCAGCTACAGAGCAAATCCTACACATTTCGACAGTTATGTCTTATTCATGGACAGGGCCGTATTTGGAGTTCCTGCTGCCCTAGGCACTCTCAGCAGCCGCCGCCCCCCCCCCGTCACAGCTCCCACCCCCATTGCGGCCCCTCCCCCAGTCACAGCACCTCCCCCCTGTTGCAGCCCCTCCCCCCATCATGGCTCCTCCCCCCCATTGCAGCCCCTCACCCCGTCACGGACAATCTTCCCCCCCAGTCGCGGCCTTCCCCCCCCCCTCCCCAAGCTTCATGTAGCTTCTACCCCCACATTTCATCATGTAGTACATATAAAAGGTTTGTCCAACCACACTACAGAGACATACTGATAGGATGTTTACACTGTGAGCTCCAATGGGGACAGTGTTGATGATGTATGTAAAGTGCTGTGGAGTTCATGGTGTAATATAAGTGCAAAAAATATTACTCTTAATATGATGTCACAATACCAGGATCTGAGGATCTTGTATTTCGAGGTCAGGGGCTCTCTGACGCCGTGTTGCTGCCTGTCTCGCTGTCTTCCTCTTTTGACGCTGCAGTGCGGTGGACAAGAGAGCATTAACTGGTTAATAACAAGAAGTATGGAGTGTACTAACTGAGCCTTAAACCCTCCCCATACCATGTCCCGCAGACATTGTAGGATTACTATATGGATTTTATTATTAGGGTACGGACACATTGGCGTGAAACTTGGATGAGTGCAATGTGTGATTTCATCACATTACACTCAGACCAATGTTAATCAATCTCTGAGAGCACACTGACAGGTGTCGGACGCTTTTTTCCCAGCCAGATTCAGGATGAGAAAAAAAGTCGCAACATTCTGTGACAGTCTGCGATTCACACTGAGACTCAGCAATGCAAGTCTATGGGTCCGACAAAATCACGGACCGCACATGGACCATCCGAGAGGCATCAGTTTTTTTTCACGGATACATTATCATTCTGTAACGGAGAACACTGTAAAATGTTCCTGTAAATGATTCTACAGTAATAGCTGCTGAGGAAAGAACAGATTGCACACGGATGTGATCTGAGAGAAATGTCGGACACTCGCACAGCAGTTGGATGCCAAATGGACCAAAAACCGATGACACTCATCCGACTTTCCTGAATGAGAAACAGACCGATTTTAAGGCGGCGGGAGACAGTGTACCACCATGTCCCCAGCTCTGTGCTGTGCACAAACAGTGTACCACCATGTCCTCAACTCTGTGCTGTGCACAGACAGTGTACCACCATGTCCTCAGCTCCGTGCTGTGCACAGTGTACCACCATGTCCTCAGCTCCGTGCTGTGCACAGTGTACCACCATGTCCCCAGCTCCGTGCTGTGCACAGTGTACCACCATGTCCCCAGCTCCGCGCTGTGCACAGTGTACCACCATGTCCCCAGCTCCGTGCTGTGCACAGTGTACCACCATGTCCCCAGCTCCGTGCTGTGCACAGTGTACCACCATGTCCTCAGCTCCGTGCTGAGCACAGTGTACCACCATGTCCTCAGCTCCGTGCTGTGCACAGTGTACCACCATGTCCTCAGCTCTGTGCATAGACACTGTACCACTATGTCCTCAGCTCTGTGCTGTGTACCACCATCTCCCCAGCTCTGTGCTTTGCACAGACAGTGTACCGCCATATCCTCAGCTCCGTGCTGTGCACAGACAGTGTACCACCATCTCCCCAGCTCTGTGCTTTGCACAGACAGTGTACCGCCATATCCTCAGCTACGGTACACTGTCTGTGCACAGCATGAAGCTGAGGACATGGTGGTACACTGTGCATAGCACGGAGCTGGAGAGATGGTGGTAAACTGTCTGTGCACAGCACAGAGCTGAGGACATCCCAGAAGAGACAGACAGGCCACAGACGGGCAGCAGGACAACACTGAGCCCACCTGGAAGAACAACAACACCCAGCACCCAACACACTGCCTAGAAATCATATAGGACAGGCAGGTAGGAGAACTACAACTCCAAGCATGCCACACCCTGCCAACTCAGGAACGTGGCGGCAGCTGCATGGAGGCAGACACATGGTACAGCCGCCATTATCACCAAACACAGCGGCAGCCACAGCCTCAGTCCTCCCCCGTCTTTCTCTCCTCAGTCCCTCCTGCTGCTCCTGTCCTCCTGCACCTCCGTCCTCCTTTCCTCTGTCCTCCTCTCCTCTGCCCCTCCTGCTGCTCCTCTATCCTCCTGCAACCCCATCCTCCTCTCCTCTGTCCTCCTGCACCCCCGTCCTCCTCTCCTCTGTCCTCCTGCACCCCCGTCCTCCTCTCCTCTGTCCTCCTGCACACCCGTCCTCCTCTCCTCTGTCCTCCTGCACCCCCGTCCTCCTCTCCTCTGTCCTCTTGCACCCCCGTCCTCCTCTCCTCTGCCCTCCTGCACCCCCATCCTCCTCTCCTGTCCCTCCTGCACCCCCGTCCTCCTATCCTCTGTCCCTCCTGCACCCCCGTACTCCTCTCCTCTGCCCTCCTGCACCCCCTGTCCTCCTCCCCTCTGTCCTCCTCTATGCTCCTGCAACCCCATCCTCCTCTCCTCTGTCCCTCCTGCACCCCCGTCCTCCTATCCTCTGTCCCTCCTGCACCCCCGTCCTCCTATCCTCTGTCCCTCCTGCACCCCCGTCCTCCTATCCTCTGTCCCTCCTGCACCCCCGTCCTGCTCTCCTCTGTCCTCCTGCACCCCCGTCCTGCTCTCCTCTGTCCCTCCTGCTGCTCCTCTTGCACCCCCGTCCTCCTCTCCCCTGTCCCTCCTGCTGTCGGCTGTTCTCCTGCACCCCCGTCCTGCTCTCCTCTGTCCTCCTGCACCCCCGTCCTGCTCTCCTCTGTCCTCCTGCACCCCCGTCCTGCTCTCCTCTGTCCTCCTGCACCCCCGTCCTGCTCTCCTCTGTCCTCCTGCACCCCCGTCCTGCTCTCCTCTGTCCCTCCTGCTGCTCCTCTTGCACCCCCGTCCTCCTCTCCCCTGTCCCTCCTGCTGCTCGGCTGTTCTCCTGCACCCCCGTCCTGCCCTCCTCTGTCCTCCTGCACCCTCGTCCTGCTCTCCTCTGTCCTCCTGCACCCCCGTCCTGCTCTCCTCCTCTATCCTCCTGCAATCCCATCCTCCTCTCCTCTGTCCCTCCTGCACCTCCGTCCTCCTATCCTCTGTCCCTCCTGCACCCCCGTCCTGCTCTCCTCTGTCCTCCTGCACCCTCGTCCTGCTCTCCTCTGTCTTCCTGCACCCCCGTCCTGCTCTCCTCTGTCCTCCTGCACCCCCGTCCTCCTCTCCTCTGTCCCTCCTGCTGCTCCTCTTGCACCCCCGTCCTCCTCTCCCCTGTCCCTCCTGCTGCTCGGCTGTTCTCCTGCACCCCCGTCCTGCTCTCCTCTGTCCTCCTGCACCCCCATCCTGCTCTCCTCTGTCCTCCTGCACCCCGTCCTGCTCTCCTCTGTCCTCCTGCACCCCCGTCCTCCTCTCCTCTGTCCCTCCTGCTGCTCCTCTTGCACCCCCGTCCCCCTCTCCCCTGTCCCTCCTGCTGCTCGGCTGTTCTCCTGCACCCCCGTCCTGCTCTCCTCTGTCCTCCTGCACCCCCGTCCTCCTTTACTCTGTCCCTCCTGCTGCTCCTCTTGCACCCATGTCCTCCTCTCCTTTGTCCCTCCTGCTGCTCCTCTGTCCTCCTCTCTTCTGTCCCTCCTGCTGCTCCTCTTTCCTCTCCTCCTGTCCCCTTGTTTCTGTCCCCCTGCCCCTCTGTCCTCTTCTTCTCTGTCCCCCTGTTTCTGTCCTTCTGACCCTCCATTTCTGTCCTTAAGCCCCTCTGTCCTCTTCTCCTCGATCCCCTGTGCCTCTGTCCTCTTCATCTCGGTCCTCCTGCACCTCTGTCCTCTTCTCCTCGGTCCTCCTGCGCCTCTATCCTCTTCTCCTCGGTCCCCCTGTGCCTCTGTCCTCTTCTCCTTGGTCCCCCTGTGCCTCTGTCCTCTTCTCCTCGGTCCCCCTGTGCCTCTGTCCTCTTCTCCTCGGTCCCCTGTGCCTCTGTCCTCTTCTCCTTGGTCCCCCTGCGCCTCTGTCCTCTTCTCCTTGGTCCCCCTGCTCCTCTGTCCTCTTCTCCTCGGTCCCCCTGTGCCTCTGTCCTCTTCTCCTCGGTCCCTATGTGCCTCTGTCCTCTTCTCCTTGGTCCCTATGTGCCTCTGTCCTCCAGAGCCGGGAAAAAAAAAAAAAAAAAACACCACGATCAGGCGCCGCCCTCTAACAAATTCTGCCGCCCTAGGCACGTGCCTACAAGTGCCTAAGGGCAAATACGGCCCATGTCATGGAGACAATCCATACAATTCATGAATAAGGCATAACTGTCAAAACGCATGGGATTTACTTAGCTCTTCATTCACTGACCCACCTGGCACCTGGGGAAGCATTGTCTGACATGTATAGGTAAATGTTAGCTTTATATGGTCCTCTTTATATTGTATTATGCTGTCTACGGACATATCAGAAATTTAAAAATATGTAGAGTAGGACCACTCTATCTGAGACATTCCTTGGCGTGGAAGAGTGGCTCAAGAGATTATTTCGGTAATCTTTTGCGAAATGTCTCTATGTATGCAGTATGGTAGTGACAGGTGTATTTACACATTTATTTTTTCAGCAATTTTTGGCATGTAACTATTTCTATCCCCCACTTCATCAAGATGCCTGGACCATCACTATAATAAGCCTCTGTACTTTGTGTAACCCCTATCTCGTTGTAGATTGTAAGCTCTTTTGAGCAGGGTCACCTTTATTTTTGCTTTAATTATTGTATTGTACTTTTTTCATTGATTCTCTGCTTATTATTTTGTATTTAATTACTGTACTGTATTTTTTACATTGTTTCTCTGCTTTAATTAATGTACTTTTTACATTGATTCTCTGCTTAGTGTATTGAATTTTTCACATTGATTCTCTACTTTAATTACTTACTGTATTGTATATTTTTTTTATTGTTACCTATGACCGTTTGTATACGACCCACTGTATTGTACAGTGCTGCAAAATATGTTGTCGCTATATAAATAAAGATTATTATTATATTATTATTAGTTGGGGGAGAATTAGGAAAGTTTCTGCTGTTTTTGCCCTAGCAAATTATTATGAACACACGCTAAGTAAACTGAGTTTTTGAAGCATAAAGTTGCAAAATTCAACTCAAAATCTCATATCTACATTTTTCAGGGCTTTAAGGTTTTAACATAGCCATGAATTATGGATTCCTACTTGTGTACAAGATCAGAACCACTATCAGTACATGAGTGAGGCAGCAGAACCACCATCAAGGGGTGAGATAGATGCATGAACTATCCTCAATGCTGGATGTCCACATGCACCGTTCTCGCGTTCATATGAAGGTGTCACATCAACCACACAGACTTTGTATTAAGAATCCAGGGGAAGAGGAGATGCTTTTTACCGAAAATCATGTGTTGAGGTACAATGCAGTAGGTAAAAAGGTTGATTCTTCACAGAGCAGCAAACAGGTGTCTAACTAAAATGGCTGCAGTATGATCACATGAGGAAGAAGGAAAGAGTAAACTGACATCACAAAGCTACAGGGAGAGGAAAGGGACAAAATTACTAATAGAGCAACGCTTCTGCTTAGCAACAGAGAAAATGCAATACACACTACAAAAAAAAACAGAATAATTCCCAATCATGGGACATGACAGATACAATATTTATCAGGTCAAAACAAGAAACACTTAGGAAGCAAAAATCCACCAAAGAGAGATTTGAGCCAAATGTATTGACAGTCTCTTTAACTGAGGGACACAACAGAGGTATGCAAGAACTAGAAAACTGCATATTCTTTGAGCTGTGGAATAAGTGATTTATTGTCATTGATTGGAAGCAGACTTGTAAATTTGTTTTGTTACTAAGTCATAAAATTGTAGTATTTTTCATGTGTTCTGCTATTTAGAAATAAAAAGGTTCACCATGCTATACTTCTAAAACTAGACATGTTCAGGACTCTGGGCTGCAAGCCAGACTTCTGCAAAGATAAAGTTCCTAGAATAATAGTAACATCAGACGCCTGCAGGTACTTCCCTATTTATGTCATTTCATAACTAATGCTTGTTTAGGCATCTGCCCAGAGAATATTCTATGCCAGATGCAACTGTTATGAATGCTTGTATGTTAGAGAATTGTCTTACTAATTACGTAAGCTGTTCAATTTGCTAATGGCAGTAGTATTAGGTAGAGCATAGACATGTTAATGGACTTCTCAGGTCAAATACGAAAAGTAAAACTTTCTGGCTTAAAATGGACCAACCAGCAAGCTTTAGGGCTATAAAGTGAATTCACAGCCTCTGGGATACTGAGTGCAATCATATCTTTACTTCAATGATTACATGTATGGTTGCTGAGATAAATGTTATAGAAATCCTTAGAAAGTGTGCAGCAAGGGGGACAGAGTGTGCAGCACATTACTATAACAGGGGCTGGGTTTCTTTGTATTCCTGCCCAATTTTCTCTAAGCCAAATCCTCCCCCCTCCCTCCATCTCCCTGCTTGTGACGATGACAAGCAGAAGAAGCACCCCCCCTCCCCTTCCCCTCCAGTCTCTGTGTGTCCTGATTTGTCTCCTCTCACAGATCTGGACATATCCCTGCTATTGTCATCACAGATCACAGATGACAGATCACAGATGGGAATCTGTCTATGGAGCATGTTGGGAGTTGTAGTGTCTCTGCCTCAGAATCTGCAGATCCAGAGACACTACAACCCCCAGCATGCTCGATCACACAGTCTGCACATTATTATTATTATTTATTTATAGAGCACCATTGATTCCATGGTGCTGTACATGAGAAAGGGATACATACAAACAAGTTAAAAATACAATGAATTAACAGTGACAGACTGATACAGAGGGGAGAGAGAGGACCCTGCCTTACATTCTACAGGGCGGTACATCCAGAGACACTACAACTCCCAGCATGCTCCATCATGCGATCTGCCGATTGAGAGACACTACAACTCCCACTCCATCACACAGTCTGCAGATCCAGAGACACTGCAACCCCCAGCATGCTCCATCACATGATCTACAGATCCAGAGACACTACAACTCCCAGCATGCTCCATCACATGAGCTACAGATCCAGAGACACTACAACAGCCAGCATATTCCATCCCACAGTCTGCACATCCAAAGAAACTACAACTCCCAGCATGCTCCATCACACAGTCTGCAAATCCAGAGAAACTACAACTCCCAGCATGCTCCATCACACGGTCTGCAAATCCAGAGACACTACAACTCTCAGCATGCTTCATCACACAGTATGCAGATCCAGAGACACTACAACTTCCATCATGCTCCATCACACAGTCTGGACATCCAGAGACACTACAACTCCCAGTCAGTACAATACAGATTAATGGGCTCCAAATAGTCCTCCATACATGAAAATGCACCTCACATAGTCTTCCATACTGAAATATGAGCCTCTTATTGCCTTCCATACAGAATAATGGGCCCCGGATAGCCCACCATACAGAATAATGTGCACCACATAGTCCTCCATACAGAATAATAGACCCCACATAGTTCTCCATGGAGAATAATAAGCCCTACATAGTGCTCCATACAGAATAATGGGCCCCACATAGTTCTCCATACAGAATAATGGGCCCAACACAGCCCTCCATACAAAATAATAAGCCCCACATATCCCTCCTTATGGAATAATAGGCTTAACATATCCCTCCATACAGAATAATGGACCCCACATATTCCTCAATACAGAATAATGGGCCCCACATTCGCCTCCAGACAGAATAATGTGCCCCATATAGTTTTCCATACAGAATAATGAGCTCCACTTAGCCCTCTATATAAAATAATGGGGCCCACACAGTCCTTCATATAGAATAATGGACCTCACGTAGTCCTCCACACAGAACAATGAGCCTCACGAAGTCCTCCTTATAGTATTATGGGCAACATATAGTCCTCAATATAGTATTATAGACCCAACATAGTTCTCCATATAGTATTATGGGCCCAACATAGTCCTCCATACAGAATAATGGGCCCCATATAGTCCTCCATACAGACGTATGGGCCTCACATTGACTTCTATACAGAATAATGGGTCCCACATAGTCGTCCATACAAAATAATGAGCCCCACATAGTTCTCCTTAGAGAACGATATGCCCTACATAGTACTCCATACAGAATAATGGACCTCATATAGTACTCCATACAGAATAATGGGCCACACACAGCCTTCCAAACAGATTAGCTCCACATAGCCCTCCATACAAAATAATGGGCCCCACATAGTCCTCCATACAGAATAATAGGCTCCACATAGGCCTCCATACAGAATAGTGGACCCCACAAAGTCCTCTGTACATAATAATGGGTTTCACATAGTCTTTCTTATACTGTTATGGGCATGATATATAGTCCTACATATAGTACTATGGGCCTCATAATATCCTCCATATAGTATTATGAGGCCCACATAGTCCTCCATACCGGATATTGGGCCCCACATGGTTCTCCATGCAGACGTATGGTCCTCACATTGCCTTCCATACAGAATAATGGGCTCCGCATAGTACTCCATACAAAATAATGGGCTTCGCATTGTCCTCCATATAGTATAATGGGCACCATATATGCCTTCATATAGTATTATGAGCCACATAGAGAACCCCATATAGTTGTATGGGCCCTACATAGTCCCCCATATAGTATTATGAGCTCCATATAGTACTCCATATAATATTATGGGCACCTTATAGCCCTCCATATAGTCTTATGGGCACCACACAGTGCTCCATATAGTATTATAGGCCCCACATCAAAAAAAAAAAATCAATAAATAAAGACTCGCCTCTCTCGCTCACCCCTCTTTCCCCTGCTTCTCCTGGTCTCGGCAGTGAGCACTCTGAAGCTCTCCACTGATCAGCACAGGGGGAGCAAAATAGGTGATGTCATCATGCCTGTTGTGCTGAGACTTCAGATGCAGAATGATGGGGGAGGGAGTGCACACCTTCCCTCTTTCATTATTGCTTTCAACTGTATCTATATCCGGGATGCCAATATAGATGAAAGTGCAACGCTGGACATGCAAGGAGAGGGGACGGTGCCGAGGCCCAGCATTGCAGGCCAAATAAAATTAGCCCAAGATCCAGGTGTGGCCCATGGGCCAGAGATTGACATGTGTGGTTACAGCATTCATTAGTTCCTTAAAAAACAATGCAATCTTGTCAGTCCACAGTCTAGTGTATACATAGCAGCTTGTGATTCAAGAGTGTGATGTATATTGTATGCTGCTGACAGTCCACAGTCTAGTAAAAATTCTGTGGATAGTGGAAATGCTACAGTCCACCAATCCACAGTCTACTGTAAATGCTGAGGTCCGGCCACCTTGTAATTCAATTGATGCAGACTGTCAGTCAACAGTCTGATGTACATGCTGCGGTATGTTACTCCACAGTTTAGTGTTAAAGATGCAGTCCTTAGACCCACAGCTAAGGTTGCTTTCACATCTGTGTTTTTGTAAATCCAGCAGAATTCCACCTTTTTCGCAACAACCGGATCTGTCACACTTGTGGCAACATTGCGATCTGTCTAAGGCTGGCTTCACACCACGATTTTTACCTGTCATGTTCTGTCCGGTGTTTTGTAGGAAGCACTGGACAGAACCTGGCAGCCCCGGACAGAAGAGAACCGGAGGTCAAATATGCCCTCGGGTCCTGATGTCTGCCAGAATCGGCAGATCGCAGATTTCAGGAGCTGTCCCAGCTGAAATTTACCCGCAGTCCTGAAATGTTAGCGGGGAGCTCTCCACGGTGCTGAAGTTCAGCCGATTATCTGTCGGATCCAACGCAATCCAGCGCCATAGACTCCCATGTTAGGGGGCGCCGGATCCGGGAGGATCCGATTTATTCCAATTTTTGCCCCAGACAAAAAATCTCAGCAAGCTGTGATTTTGTGTCCAGGACAAAAACCCGAATTCCTCCCGGACAGATGGAAACTGGATGGCAAAACAATGCCGTCTGGCCCCATAAGAATACTATGGGGCCGAACTCGGATCCGGGGACAGCCCAGGATCACTAAAATCGTGATCTGAAGCCGGCCTAATACATTGGTATAGGAGTTCCATATATGTGTGGATAGTGGCGTTTTTATCCGGCAAATCCGGCACTTCCAGCTTGTCTTAAAACCACAGTTAACAACAGCTTTTGTCCAGTGACTGAAGAGTTGGAAGTACCGGATCCGGATGAAAAGGCAAATGCCGCACATGTCCGGAACTCCAATACAAAATGCTTTAAACAGAACGCAATCTTGTCGCAAGTGTGACAAATCCGTTTTTTGCCAAAATGCGGAATTCTGCTGGATTTGCAAAATCGCTGATCAGGCAAACCTGAAGTTCAAAAGTTTAGGTTTGCCTCATCTGCCACAACTGAAAGTTACCGCAGATGTGAAAGCTCCCTTACTCCATAGGTTCCACTCAGTGCACTGCGCAGTGTGAACGCTGCAGCCAGTGAAATGAGTAGTATAAATGGTGTTCAGTCCCGTTTAATGTGCATGGTCGGTCACTTTATAATTTATTGCAAATACTGTAATGTCTTTTAATTTGGCAGGACATGACAGGACATATCCACATGGCACAGATACGCGATGATTTTATTATTCCATGTAGAATTTTTTTTCTTTGGAGTATGTGAATGGTGTAGCAAATACAACCATTATCAAAGGCAGTTCCTATCAGAAATTAGGCTGGACCCTGCCTCCAAGTGTGAACATGGTCTTTTGAGACAAAACGTTTAAGACATTTTTTTCTTAAGCAGAAACTATAAAACTGTGATCACTTTTTGTCATGGGTTCTTAATGTAAATCATAGCTTTGTGCTGGATTAGTCCTAGGATAGATACAAATGGCAACCAAAGGACCCGGATGACCTATAATGGGGTCCATCTGGATGTCTATTGCTTTGATGTAAGAAACGTTTGCGCTATTCTTACTCTCCAAGCTGTCAGAACTCCCATCAGGGACGCTGTAATCAATGATTGTGAACTGAGATTTAGGATATTAATATTTGAAAATAAACCTTTTTCATTACCCAATAATCTAGTGGATTCGGATGACTGAATGCAGAGAAGGGAGGGAAACTCTCATCCAAGAAAACTATCACTTTAAGAACAAAACATTTCCGTATGTTCTTTGTGGCCATAAGGCCTCTCCAGCTAGTACATTTCTGGCATTCACTTTGTCATTATGTATAGATCTGCAGTTATGTGTTTACATAGCCCCAGTAATGTACACATATGTACCTAATATACATCCATGGAGCAGAGGAAGTACACAATGTACAAGTACTGTGCTGTTATATATAGATACTGGAGGAAGGGGATCCTGCCTAGGGGAGGGTTACAAAGCGAGAGTGTGCGAGAGAATATTTTAACATAAGTAATTGCGGCAATTCTATAGTTTGCATAAGCAAGGAGATGATTTGGTCAGGCACAGATATGGCAAAGTATGTCAGCCTACTAAGTCTACAAAAAAATCTTTAAAAAAAATGTAAAGTAAATCCTATAACTTTTAAGGTACCGTTGCAATATCGCCGCCATATGACTGGCAATTTGACATGTGCGCGCACGTCCCGGGCACTTTTTTACCCATCGCCGTCACCCTGTCACATATAGAGATGTCACTTGCGTTCTACGGCGATCCTGCATTCCGGAAATCCCTTGCCGCAGACCGGAGGCAATTTCCCTTTTCCACATCACCGTGTCACACGCCACCATCGTAGCGGCAATGTCTTTGTCGGGCCCACGGGGACAGAGGTACTCGGTACCGGACCGGGTCGGCTGCTGGGGAAGTCACGGGTGGTCCTGGTCCGGACCGTGTCGCTGGCTCGACAATAAAAGGGGGAATATTTACAGGGGATTGTCAGTCGTGACGCCACCCACTTTATGCGGCCAGTGATGGGGCCGCTGCTGCAGAACCCCCGGGGATGATGGAATAACAGCGTAGATGGGATAGTTCCAGTGGGTAGAACTGTGTTCCCTGGGGCAGTAAGGGTTAAAGTCTATGGTGTAGTGTGCAGTACACTTACTATGCAGACGCTGCAGGAATCCTTCCTCTGCGCTGGAGCTGACAGGCTGTGACTCTGCAGGTGGGGGAATTGTTGTAATCCTGTATGGTAGGAATGTCACTCAAGCAGATGGAATCAGACAAGGGAGGCAGATTCAGGGTCTCCGTGTTTACTCTCAAAGTTCTTCAAGACACTTTACACTTTAGTTACAGTTCTTACAAGTTCCAGTTCAAGTACACGGGCTAACTCTCCCCTCCGGGGTACCCTTAATTTCTGCAGCCAGGTCTCTCTCTCTGTGACCCCTCACACTTTATCTGTGTCCTTTCCGGGCTGTTTACGTTCTCTGGGTTCACTTGGTGTGTGTAACGCTTGACAGTATGGCGGTGACTCGGGCCCCTGTGGGTCCTCCTCGTCGTCACTGAGCTGCCTGTCCTTTGGGGCAGGGACCCTAACGTGTAGCTGTGGTCTCCCGTCGTGTTGTCTGAGGATCTGGGTAAAACTACGGTCCCCTCTAGAGCCGACACTCTACTCAGCTCAGCCTCCAGCAGTCCTTCAATATGAGGCTCTACCAGGCTCTTTCCGTCTGCGTCTTTCAGTATTACAGGAGGGCTACTCTGCCTGCAGTCGGTCGCTTCAGCTGTACGTCTAGGGCCCGGGTATCACCTTCCCTCTCTGTCTCCTCACACTCCTGGGGATCTGGCTCCGGATAGGCTTTCTCTCTCCTCCGGCTCACCCTGGCTCGGTACAGATTCCGCGCTCCTTACACCTCACTGTTCCAGAACGTGTGAGTCTTTCTCCTGCTCAGCTTAGCTCGACCTTCCACTGTCTTTTGGCCTGTGCCGTGTTCCTCAGCCTGCTGCTGATCTGTTCTGCTCGGCTCACTCCGGCCTACTGACTCCTTCCTCCTCCCCCTCACTATTTCTACTGTCAAGTCACCTGGCTACGTGTGTGCCCAACCCACTCCTCTAAATCCACCACCCCTCGCTTGCCTAGAGTCTCCAATCTTAGGGCTGGATGCTACCATCTACTGCACGTGGGTTGTGTGGGCTGTGAGAGTGTTGATGTGCAACAATTGTCCTACCTGCCTAGCTGCAGTTCCCTTTTGTGGCCTCCTGGATGCAGGGGCGCCACATTTTCATACTGTTATGATAGGGGCGTGCTACAGTGTGTCTCACCGCGCCCCTATCACTGCAATTGGTGGACATAACTGCGTTCCCATTGGTGAGCCTTGCGTGAACGCACGGCTCATCAAATAAGGCGTCTCTGACACGGGCAGCCAATCGGAACGCAGTATCACCCACCACTCGCCGCAGATGCAACGCGAACACCACTACATCCTAGCACGCCTACTTGATTTCTTTCACGATCACTGTGTACATCGCCCTTTCCCTTGCCCTGTCACACGCCACCATGCTCTGAAATTGCCTGGTGGAAATCGGCTGATTTCTCAGCAGAGCAGGGAGATCAGGCGACGCTCCACCGGCGATTTGACGCCGTAAAATCTCCTTGTCTCACGCCACTATGCACAGGCAATGTGGTTTCCACATCGCCAATATACACAAATTTATGGCGATATGGAAGCTATATTGCTGCGTGTGACAGTACCTTTAGCGGTTTAATGCTGTCTACTAAGGTATATCTGATGGAGTCTCAGATGATTTTCTGTTTTTAACCTTTAGTTCTGCAATAGATTAAATTTGGGAGTAAAGCGTTTGCACATTGGGGAATATATATAAATATATGGGTAATGACCAAAGTATGAAAAATTTAATATCTTTATTGAACAAAAAATAAGATTTAAAACATTTAAATATGGAGAATGTCAGGTAAGGCAAATAACACATAGAAGCATCTCATAAATAAATTCTGCTATAATAAAAAGGCCCTGTTTTTTGTCAACGCACTTGCTATATATAATTTTTACAGCAGAGCGCCTTTTGTGTGACACTTATATGGTTTTTGCATTTGTTTTTTCATGTTTTTGGTGGGGATTGGTCGCAGTTCACACTGCTGCTTCCAATGTGTGCAGACTCATATTCTTTGGCTTCATGTTTAACCCTGCTGGTACAGCAGAAATGGAGGCACCTGCCCCTCCCCTATGAAGTCTGCACACAGAGCTGCCTGCCACACACCCTTATAAGGTGAGATTTTCCTGTGCTCTCCCGCGTCCTGCCTAGAGGTATGTACACATTGGCAGGTTTTTAACGTAGTACTAGGGACAGAGTTAGGACTGTCTCTACCAGGGCCCACCGTGAAGTTGGTGAGGCAGCTTACTGTACGTTTTCTTGCAAAAACGTATGAACCAAAAGGCCCTGTTTTTTGTCACGACACTTGCTATTTATAATTTTTACAGCAGAGCGCCTTTTGTGTGACACTTATACGGTTTTTGCATTTGTTTTTTCATGTTTTTGGTGGGGATTGGTCGCAGTTCACACTGCTGCTTCCAATGTGTGCAGACTCATATTCTTTGGCTTCATGTTTAACCCTGCTGGTACAGCAGAAATTGGAGGCACGTGCCCCTCCCCTATGAAGTCTGCACACAGAGCTGCCTGCCACACACCCTTACAAGGTGAGATTTTCCTGTGCTCTCCCGCGTCCTGCCTAGAGGTATGTACACATTGGCAGGTTTTTAACGTAGTACTAGGGACAGAGTTAGGACTGTCTCTACCAGGGCCCACCGTGAAGTTGGTGAGGCAGCTTACTGTACGTTTTCTTGCAAAAACGTATAAACCAAAAGGCCCTGATTTTTGTCACGGCACTTGCTATTTATAATTTTTACAGCACAGCGCCTTTTGTGTGACACTTATATGGTTTTTGCATTTGTTTTTTCTTGTTTTTTCATGCATGCACTATATACATATGTATTCAATACATGACTGAATTGTTAATGGTAATCCACAGATACCAATCACATCAAAATATTTTTTAGATAGAAAAAAATCCTACAGGATGAGTGTGCTTTGAGAAAAGAAGGGGTTAACAAATTGTTGCAATTAAACAGATTGGTGCAGGACTATTTGAGACTCTTTGCTTTGAAGTAAAGTGCAAGCTGCCCTGTGGGGTTGTCAGACTGAGTGATAAGGGGTTAATTCCAGCTGTGTATTGCCAGCTGGCACTAAGCCTGAGGTTCATAATGTCTGGCCAATGTGAGACCCGGCTATTATGAACATCTAAGTAAATAGTAAATAATACACAGATAATTATTATTATTATTATTATTTTTACACCACACCGTGAAAAAGAACACAATCACAATCCTTTTTAACCTATTTACTATTTATTTGGAGGTTCACAAAGGGCCAGGAATAATATTGACCCAACATTATGAACCTTGGGCTTAGTGACAGCTGGCAATACATAGCTCGCATTAACCCCTTATTACCTAGTTTGCTGACCCCACAGGAAAGCAGGAAGAGTCAGGTGCCGCTCCAGAAAATGGCTCTTCTATGACTGCACCATTTTCTAGGGTGGCTGTGGGCTGCAATTCACAGCGTGGGGGCCAAGAACGCTTAGGCCACCCCAAGATGAGAATTCTAACCCCCAGCTGTTTTTTTTTACTTGGCTGGAAACCAAAAATATGGTGAAGCCCCACATCATTTTTTTTTTCATTATTTCTTAGGGCCACTTTACACACACCAACTTCTATGACCAACTTCTGAACAGATCTCTGGTTGCAGTGAAATCATGGACATATTGTTCCATTTGTACACAGCCACAAAATGGAACAATGTGTCCATGATTTCACTGCAACCAGAGATCTGTTCAGAAGTTGGACACAGAAGTTGGTGTGTGTAAAGGGGCCCTTACTGTACCTGGGCTGGTGACCGAAAAAAACACCAGAACCCCACATCACATTATGATATCAAAAAAAGAAACCTTTTTCCTTAAGGTGGGGTCACACGCGGCGATCTGGCCTGCGATGTCGGAAGCGATGCGCGGGTGCCCGCTCGCTTCCGACATCGCAGGCCAGCTGTCACACGGCACGACGTTGCCGGTGACGCGGAGGCGATGTGGGCGGAGCCATCGCTCGCTGGGCTGGGCTCAGCCCAGCGAGCGATGGCTCAGTAACGCTGCAATATAGGCTGGATCGCGCCGCCAACAGTGTCAGACGGCGCGATCCAGCCTAATCACTGGTCACAGGTTGACAGGTTTATGAACATGTTCATAAACCTGTCAACCTGCGACCAGCGATAATTTGCAGTTGCGTCGCGCTGTCACACAGCGCGACGCACTTGCAATATCGCCCGCGACTTCGCTGTGACGTCACTTTGCGGCGATGTCGCGGGCGAGATCGCCGCGTGTGACCCCACCTTTAGCCCTTAACCTAACTTTATTCACAGTCACAGCAATGAACAATTGATAAAAAAAACACAGTAAAATGAGCATGAAAAAACACCCAAAAAATGCACAAAGAGACCACCAACTTATCAGTGCAGATCTTTGAAACATAGTGGTGATTTTTGGACGTCAAATATTCACAGAGCACAATCTATGTCAGCACATAGCCTAAAGGCCTAAGGTATGATCACACAGTGCATTTTTTATTGAGTTTTTATTAAAAAAACGCATGTATTGTTAAATGTTAAATTTAGTTAAATGATATCTTTGGAGTAATGTGCATCTCTCTCTCCTTTCCATAATAATTTTGCTTTCTTTTCATTTAATTTTTAGCAAAAAGTCAAGCACAAAAACACACCATAAACCTCCAGGCAGCATCTGTCCCATAGCCTGGAACAACTCATTTATATAAAGTGATAAAAGATGATATCTCCACAACAAGGCATCTGATATGAGGCAGATGGGTATGATTATTGTCACAATTATATGAACTGTATGCCTATATTAATAGTTACTTTAGATAGGTCAAATGTGGTAACAGATTCCCTTTAAGGACAGGTTTTCAATAGTTTTCCTTTTATTGATATATGACATGCTATACTCATAAAGTCTTGCTCGTCATTACTCGTGAACCAGTTTATTTACAGCAAAATGATTGTGTCCAAACACCTTCGATAACTTTTATCTAATAGCTGTATCTTTCAATATGACTAAATAATGAATGCTCTGATAAGGTCAAATATAAGTGTGTAACGTGATAGACAAATATTAAAATTTGAGAATCCTCCTTTCAAGAGGTATCAACCACTGAGGACTCTCAAATTTTAATATTTTTCATGAATACGCTGTTCAGTTATGTTAAAACTATAAAAACAGAAAATAATTTTAAAAAATGGTAAATGAATTAGAAAAGTAAATAAAAAATATTTCGGTAGCCCAACAAGTAAATCGAAGCACATGCAGTGAAATATGGCAATATTAATATATTATTTATTTTAGTGCTTTATCATTAATCATGGAATTATCACATCATAAGTCATCGATTCACATTCCATCTTGTTCCAGAATTGTCCTACTGGAAAGCTGTGTGTTTACACGTAGGCGAGGAGGGGTTAAACTATGGGAGGGAGAGGCTTTGCTGAATGAAGTTCTTAACCCTGAGTGATTGGGAACAGATTGTTCAGGAAAACATGAGATCACAACAGCCATAAATCGAGGCAGCCGGGTTTCTAGTATCTGCCGGGGCTTCTGCTTGTATTCAGAGCTATTTACAACCATTGGAGCAGAAACACAGACAAAGAGATGTTTTTCTCCATCACTAAGGTCCTACATAAAATAATGTTCTTGGTGACAAAAAAGTCAGCCGGTGTGCTTGCTCCATTACTGTGACACCCTGTGGTGTAACTTGAAGCTAAAGAGCCCCAATGTAAAAGCTCCAACAAGACCCCCAAATATTGAAAATCTGTTTTTTCTATAGGCCAAATGGACTTTTTGGCCCCCCCTAGGCCTCAGGGCCTGGGTGCGATTGCAACCCCTGCACCTGTTGTGGTTACACCCCTGGTGACATCGTCCAGAAAGACGAGACCACAGAAAAACTACATACTGTATATACAAGGTATAAGTATTATCTGCAGTGGAAATAATGACTAGCCGTGCAAATAATACCACGGTGGACAGAAGCCTAA
The DNA here is from genome assembly GCA_033576535.1 of Allobates femoralis. Lineage (NCBI taxonomy): Eukaryota > Metazoa > Chordata > Amphibia > Anura > Aromobatidae > Allobates > Allobates femoralis. Next base: position 122,722,931 of record JARQOC010000006.1, read on the forward strand.
TGAATTGTAGGAATACACTAAATTATAGTCTACTTAAGGCCTCATTCAGACATAAGTGATTTTCCTAGAGTGCAAAAATTAAAGAACAAGTAACCAACTTATATAGTAACATCAACATTACTGTTGTCATGTACTGCAACCACTCAGGGTATACAGGAATTATATGGGCTTATCGCTTAATACACCACAAACCTTACCAAAAGAACAACATTTCAGCCCAGCATTAGGAGAGTGCAAATTTATTATAATAATCAAGTGGATCACAGAGGGGCATATACAGATCAAAAGACACTCGATGTTAAATTGGGCAACAAAACTTCCACTGTATACATATACATATCACATAACCAAACAGCAATTAACAATTGTCATTGACCACTGATACAAAGCACTAAGCTCAAATATTAATAACAGAATGCTGTATAATGGTTATATTAAATAGCATTAAAATTAACTCTATGCTCACTATGGTGCAGTATTCCTTCAATAAAGTACTGGGTGCTAGGTAACTATTGCACAAGTGCTATATAATTAAATCACAATTATATACTTGGCCCACCTATAAAAGGTCAAACCATATATAAAGAAATATCCACGGCATAAAAAGTTAAGTCCCAATGTCTTATATGCTCAAATAGTTACCTACAGTATAGTTATATAGGTGGATTGTGTACTTAATTAGAATACACTACTGAATCAGTTTTCCTTGTAGCCTCCCATTAGGGGCCATAAGGCAAATAGGGCTGCAAAAAGATAACACAGCCACTATTGACGAGATAGTCACACACTATGTATATTAAGGGACCAGTTAATACAGCCACACAACCACCGCTTACATAGTGAACAATATTAGTTCCATTAAATTATATTTAACCAAGGCTCCATTAGCAAACAACCAGTGAAAGAGTTATTACCTTAGAGTCCTGTCGGCACGAGGAAGCCCTACACATGTTTTGGTATGTAACCTTCGTCACGGGGCGTGTCTTCATTAGGGGAAGTGCGCTTTAAAAAGGCTGCCCCAACCAATCAGCTATTCACTGCCTGTTTACGCCGCCGCATCATGGTTGCAAGGTCATGCATCGATGTGGCGGCGTCATAGCCCGCATGACATATCATGTGACCCTTGTTGCCAAGGGAACAGACGCCACCGCACTTGAGCTCACCGCGCACAATAAAGGCTGCACGACACAAAGAGCAGGCGATTAGTTTAAAAAATTAGATGGGGGAATGAAAGTAAACTAATTTATAGTGCACTATATATACTGTATATACTCGTGTATAAGCCGACCCGTGTATAAGCCGACCCCCCTACTTTTGCCCCAAAAATCTGGAAAAACCTATTGACTCGTGTATAAGCCGAGGGTGGACCTCAGCACAGGTATACAGCCCCCAGCAGTGTGGTATACAGGCCCCCCCCAGTGGTATACAGGCCTCCCCAGTGGTAGTATACAGCAGCCCCAGTGGTAGTATGTAGCATCCCCAGCAGCCCCAGTGGTAGTATACAGCAGCCCCAGTGGTAGTATATAGGAGCCCCAGCAGCCCCAGTGGTAGTATACAGCCCCAGTGGTGTATACAGCCCCAGTGGTAGTATATTGCAGCCCCAGTGGTGTATACAGCCCCAGTGGTAGTATATTGCAGCCCCAGTGGTGTATACAGCCCCAGTGGTAGTATATTGCAGCCGCAGTGGTGTATACAGCCCCAGTGCTAGTATATTGCAGCCCCAGTGGTGTATACAGCCCCAGTGGTAGTATATTACAGCCCCAGTGGTGTATACAGCCCCAGTGGTAGTATATTGCAGCCCCAGCGGTAGTATACAGCAGCCCCCGTAATCCAGGGCCCCCCCAGCCTGACTCCGGTCACCTGTAAAGGAAACTATACTTATCACAGTGCCGCTGTCCGCGCCCGCTCGCACCCGCTCGCAGCTGCCGTACGCGATCCTCCATCTTCATGCGTCTTCTTCCTGTTTCCTGTGCTCGTCGCAGGGAATTACGTCATTGCCTGCGACGAGCACAGAAACAGGAAGAAGACGCATGAAGATGGAGGATCGCGTACGGCAGCTGCGAGCGGGTGCGAGCGGGCGCGGACAGCGGCACTGTGATAAGTATAGTTTCCTTTACAGGTGACCGGAGTCAGGCTGGGGGGGCCCTGCATTACGGGGGCTGCTGTATACCGATGTATATATCGGTATGTACCGATGTATACATCGGTATACAGCACTGACTCGCGTATAAGCTGAGGGGGGTACTTTTCAGCCCAATTTTTGGTCTGAAAAACTCGGCTTATACGCGAGTATATACGGTATATATATATTCTATAGGTGATGTCAATATATATCTATGCCTCCAAACAACATATAAAAGCAGCATAAATTATACTGCTTAATTTGATTGTATATTTACTAAATCATTGCATACTATTATCAATAAGTGTAAGTAACTGAGTAACCACAACAAATATCCGATAATATCCTTGCTACAGTATATATGTGTATGCAATAAACAAAAATATGGTTATATAAACCAAATATGTTATCTGAATATATATTTTTATCAAATACACATAGACATCACGATATGAGATCATATATGGCATAACAATTATCATTTTCAGAAAACGCAAAACGCATGCATTTTTGCAAACGCAGCTCAAAACATTGCATGCAGGTGATCTTTGACTTTTCACCTCCTACCGACTCACAGTCACTCAAGTTGGTAGATGTTTTTTTTTTTTGTGGCTCTGGGCTTCATGTATGATGATCCTGACCATGTCTCTCTTGCTTAGTCAAAACTATGCAAGCTCCAGCAGAGGGAAAATCCCATAGAGAAGTTTTGTTCAGAGTTCTGTAGGAGGTCTACTGACAACAGGTGGAAATGACCCTGCTCTAAGAAACCATTTTTGTCAGGGTCTGTCATAAAAGTTAAAGGATGCTCTAGTGTTATATGAAACTCCTGAGCCTATAAAGGTCACTATAACCTCTGCCGTACAAGTTGATAGATGCTTCCAGGATAAGATCTATGTTGATTCCACCCTTGGTAATACTTCCTAGGGGTGAAGTCCTGCCCATGTGCACTGATGAACCCATGCAATTAGGGGGGCCTGTCAGTCTGGATTTCTCATGTAAGACGTGGGTTTGTTTCTTTTGTGTTGGATGGGGTCACTTTATTGGGGCTTGTCCTTCTGTCCTCAAGCAGAAAATTGTCTGAAAACTTCTGACCCCAAATTGTATGGAGGATTACAACTTGAGTGTATATATTTCCTTCACATGTGTATCTCATTTTATCTTACCTGCAAAAGTGGTCTTTGGTACGAAAACTGAGATAATTTCTGTCGTTCTGGATAGTGGGCCAGGAGCCAGTTATGGTGCATTCTAGGTTTGCTAGGAGCGTTGGTCTCTCCTGTAGCATGCTGGTGAAATCCATTGCCAAATTTGCAATCAACTCTGTACTCCTTGGTCAGGGGAGTTTGCATAGGTTCTCTTTACAAGGAGCTCCTTTTTTTCTACATCCTTTAAGGTGTTCCCACCCCTATTGTATTGGATTTTCTCTGATCGGTTTTACACAATCATGTTATTGACTGGCTCTCCAGAGAAATAGTTAGATGGAGCGATTTTGTAAGAACAATTGCCTGATACTACTAAAGGGAACCTGTCACCTGGATCTAAGCCCCTACACTATCACTACCTGTTCCTGCACCTTCCTAGCTGCTCCTTATCTATCCCTCTCTGAGCTAAATCCGCCCTATAAAACAGCAGAAAAATAACTTATAACTTTCAGAAGTCCCTGAGGCTGGGGACTGAAGAGGCGGGCCCAGGCTCCATTCTGCCCTCCTCGATGCAGCAGCACACGCCCCATTGGGCGGCGTTATTCTTTCTTCATCGCCACCTCCTCCATTTGGAATCTCCCACCCGCTTTACACTGTAAGGTAGCGGTTAGGATCGGCACGACAGAAGGCAGTGACTCAGGTATTTACTCACACAGCACACAGTTTAATGGCACAGTTCAGGTATTCACAGACCTCCAGGTTCCGGGGCGCAGCCGAGTATAACCTCATACAATCCCAACAGCTGATATAGAAGCTCTGTTCCTTCCCCCGGGTAGGCTGTGTTAGGTCAGCACACAACCTTTCTCTCCTCACCGTCCGCTCATTAGCCTCATTAACGTCCACTCTGAGAGAGCTTACAGGCTGTGTTAAATCTTCACACAGCTCTCTGCTGTCCTGACACACTCCACCCCCTCCCCACAGCCCAGGGCAGCTCATATCATCTCCTATTCACCCGTACACCTGGGCGTCAGTGCTTTCAATCAGCACTCAGCTCCAGTAGCAGCTAACCGCATGTGTGCTGCTACCGAGCAGAAGATACAATCTCCCATATGCAGTGTCCTGGTCAGGGGACACATCGAGGTCGCATCACCACAACATGATAGGTGTAAAGCAGGCGGGAGATTCCAAATGGAGGAGGCGGCGATGAAGAAAGAATAATGCCGCCCAGCGGGGCGTGTGCTGCTGCATCGAGGTGGGGCAGAATGGAGCCTGGGCCCGCCTTTTCAGTCCCCAGCCTTAGGGACTTCCGTAAGTTATAAGTTATTTTTCTGCTGTTTAATAGGGCGGATTTAGCTCAGAGAGGGATAGATAGGGAGCAGCTAGGAAGGTGCAGGGACAGGTAGTGATAGTGTAGGGGCTTGGATCTAAGTGGTCATTAAGGTCAAAATTAGCTCCGTCACTAAGGGGTTAAATCTAAGTCCTCCTGTCTTATACTTATCCTCCGTCATCATCACCTTTATTCAGTGTCTCTCCGGTGGCCACAGCACCATCTTGTGACCATAATTTCTGACTGGTTCTATACAAGCTTATGAGAGCCAGAACGAGTTCAGAATAAGGTACCCATAGACTTTTATTGAGTTGTAACCTCTGGCATGCTCTGTGATGCCTGTGAAACACTGGAGCTGCCAGCTGGTCATAAACTGGTGCTAGATGAGCAACGTATCTTCAAGGCAGGGAGTTGCCATTTGAAATGACTTTAGTTTTGTGCCATGTGTGTGATCTGCTTTTTTTCTACAAAATTAAACAACTGAATGGACATCCTCCGCGCCAGGTTATTCCATATTTTTTGCCAGGGGTTGTATAGTCACCCATCCCTTTGGAAAACCTGTACATGAGCTGTAGTTATTGAGATCACTGTAGATTGCAAATGTACAGAGGAAGCTGTATGTATAAAACAGAAAATACGTTGCTCATCTAGCACCAACCCTTGGGAATTTTGAAAATGAGAAAGCTGTAGAACATTTGGGGCTCAGTACAATTAGATGATCATCATTTAGTCTGATTAATGAGTCCCATATGCTGAGTTCTGCATACGGTGGGAGGGAATATAGATTGCAGGGAATGTAGTGCTGTAAAAATAACTCCATCGTGTGTTACATTATCCATAGGATTTACTCGCCATCTTACAGTATGGAATGCTAAACAATTCTTTGCAAGGTTCAGGAGTAGAGAAGAAAGACATTGCTTTCTTATGTAGCAGTTATGTGGAAGAGAAACTCTCATGTTCCTTATTGTATGTAAACAGAGCCCAGGGCTACATAATACCTGATGGATATTACAACGCTAGTGTCCAACAACTGTTCTATCATGTTTCCATATACCGTATATACTCGTGTATAAGCCGAGTTTTTCAGCCCACAAATTGGGCTGAAAAGTCCTCCCCTCGGCTTATACACGGGTCAATACGGTAGCAACAAGGCTGGAGGAGGCGGGGGGAGGCTGCTGAATGAGCGCCCCGTCACGTGGGGCCGCTCATTATATATGCACTGCTTCCCCCTGTCAATCAGCAGCAGGGGGAAGCATTCATATATGGCCCCCAAATGCTGGCACTCGCCCCCCTCCTTGTAAGGCCCCCCCCCGGCTGCTTAAGTTACCATCCTTGCTCTTCTGCTCCGCGCCGGGCTCCATGCTCTGTCCTCGGCAGCATCCGGGGTCATGTGACCGGCCGGTCGCATGACGTCATCGCTACTGGCCGGGGACCCCGGATGCAGCAGAGGACGGAGCATGGAGCCCGGCGCGGAGCAGAAGAGCAAGGATGGTAACTTAAGCAGCCGGGGGGGGGCCTTACCCGGGGGGGGCCTTACAAGGAGGGGGGCAAGTGCCAGCATTTGGGGGCCATATATATACCACTGGGGCTGCTGTATACACCTCTGTGGCTGCTATATACCTCTGGGGCTGCTGTATATCACTGGGGCTGCTGTATACACCTCTGGGGCTGCTATATACCTCTGGGGCTGCTGTATACACCTCTGTGGCTGCTATATACCTCTGGGGCTGCTGTATATCACTGGGGCTGCTGTATACACCTCTGGGGCTGCTATATACCTCTGGGGCTGCTATATACCTCTGGGGCTGCTGTATACCACTGGGGCTGCTGTATATACCACTGGGGCTGCTGTATACTACCACTGGGGCTGCTGTATATACCACTGGGGAGGCTGCTGTATATACCACTTGGGAGGCTGCTGTATACTACCACTGGGGAGGCTGCTGTATACTACCACTGGGGAGGCTGCTGTATACTACCACTGGGGAGGCTGCTATATACTACCACTGGGGAGGCTGCTGTATACTACCACTGGGGGGCCTGTATACCACACTGCTGGGGGCTGTATACCTGTGCTGGGGTCCACCCTCGGCTTATACATGAGTCAATAGGTTTTCCCAGGTTTTGGGGGCAAAAGTAGGGGGGTCGGCTTATACACGGGTCGGCTTATACACGAGTATATACGGTACTTTAACTCTATGCTTGCTGTCTCTTCTCTTGACCAAGAATTATTTCAGATTGGTGATAATTCTGCAAGTGATCAGTCTATAGTGTAGAAATCTGGATACCCTGAGATATAACAATGCTATATTAGACGGCATTAAAAAAAATTGCGTGTCTATGACAAATGAATGTCTATTAGGTTGCAGTCTTGTCCTTAGGCCTCATTCAGACAAGTATGTGTTCTATCGAGGGACTGGAGTAATATTTCTGAAATAAGAAACTTTTGAAGAATTTGACTGGTGGGCGTTGCCATGAAGCACGCTGACTCCTCCCCAGCTCCACCCAATGGGCAAAATACCAAAAGTCACAACATTTGTTGCACAGCATTGTTTCGTCCAAAACACTTTTGACTTTTCAAAGTGTTTTACTCTATAATTCTCAAGTTAATGAATTGGGGCCCAAGTGCTCACCCTTTCTTGTCCGGAGCATACCACTTCCTTACCTCCCAGCTTCCTACTTGTAGTGAGGCGGGTTCCCCAGCTTAATTGACAGTTCAGACCAACGGCATCATTGTGCTGCTGGCCTGATCTGTACCCAGTGATCCTGCAAAATGAGGTGGTTTTGCCTGATGTCTTTGTCTCAGTAGGACTGGTGCTGGCTTGGATCACTGAAGCTTGCAAGATCATTTGTAAAGTGCTTGTAAATTCTGTGCATATTTGACCAGTATGCTGTAGTACCACAAGCCGATTAGGGATGAGTTGCTAGACTGGGGATTAATAGGAAGGGGATAAGCTTGGGGATGATGCTCCCCCCTTTTACTAGTGTCATAGGACGTTTTGGTGGGCTGATTCAAATGGGAAGTGGTGGGGGGGGGGGGAGATGTCAAGGGGTGCTAAGAGAGTTTATAATATAGAGGTCTGTTTCTTGTTCAGTTCTTTTGCTCCTCCCTCTCTATGGTGATATGAATAATGGTACCTGCCAAGGATTAACTGAAAGTGGTTTTCCCTCACCCTTTCTGATACCTGCTGATGAGCTGCCCACCCCCTCCCTTTCTGTTGACCTTGTGTGTCTTGTATGTAGATGTTTTTTTCTTGTTACAGTGAGTTTTCAAGTCACAGCTGACAGTTTGGAAAGAATATGGAGTCAGGGCTGGACTTGTTATCCAGGAGTCCGGGGGTACATACAGTCTTGTGTTTCGTTTTTGAGAAAATGTTATAGTTTGAAAAAAGAGCGTTTAAAAATACGAGAGTTAATAAAGCTGTGGCCGACCCCGTCCAACAAAGAAACAAGGTATGTTGTCTTAATTATTGGGAGAGGTAAAAGGGGGGTATGGTTTTGTTAGTTTTGGTGGGTGGTTATATCAACAGTCTAGGCAATGAGCTGTAAACAATAAAAATGAAATGATTAAAGGAATGATGCATAATTGTATTAAATAGTAAATTGAAATTTTGCCTGGTTTATTTTACTAGCATTTTACAATTAAATCCATCTTTTAAGATGAGAAAAAAGCATTCAAATCAGAAATATAAAGAAGATAACAGCATCATAAACTAAACCTATAAAGCAGCACAATTATGTAACACAAATACTAGTTGGCAAAATGAAGTAAACAACTAATCATGGGACAAAACTGTGATACATTATTATGCAAGATAAAGAAACTCCCAGATGAGATACAATCAGTACAAAAAGCATGAGAAAAAGAAATGTGGAAGGCGAAATGATTGTTACATAGAAGACAAAGGATAAAAGATTAATGTGGTACCCAGGCAAAATAGCTGATTAGCAGGGAAGACACGGGATATAAGAATTGAAAAGTAAAATCCAAAAAAGAGTCACATTAAAGGAAATCTGTAATGTTGTTTTGTGATATTTAGCCGTCCCCAATGTGTGGTGCCCCACCATGTAGGTGCCACAAAAGGGGTACTGTACCAAGAAAAGCGGTGTAGTCACCCCACTGCAATTGGAACAATGGTCACTAGATGGAACCCTAGAGTAACACCCACACACTAGAATGGTAGGTGGGAGGGACCCCGGGAGGATATATAGTGGCCTCTAGGGGGAACTAGTGATCAGTTAGACAGAATAAGAGTCAGTGAAAAGATGGAGTAAGAGCTGGAGCAAGTAGGGTCTCCTCGGCTGAGGGGCCCAGAACAGAACAGATCCCAGAAAGTAGAAGGAAGGAACGGAGGCTCCGCAGTGAGCTAGTTCAAGAAGGAAAACGGGTACAAGAGCCCGTAACTGTGAGTTCCTACACGGCTTACAGGGAATCCGAAGAACGGGGATATTTTAGATACAGCCCCAGTCTCCTGAGTGAGTCACAGAAAAGGGAGCCAAAAGCTAGGAGCAGAGGCCACTGCTTAGCTTAAGAGAAGGTTGTCCCGGAGGCCGCAAAGGAGGGAGAGAGAAAGGAAGAGAAAAGCAGCTGGAGGTCCGATCATCCTTAGGAGTCAGACTTCACCGCCACTGGGAGGCAAGGAAAGAAGGAAGAAGAAAGGAATATAAGGAGGGATCTATCTACAGCCAGACGTTCCAATTGCAGCATCCAGAGCATTTGTCATCATACCATCTATTGAACTGCTGAACTGTATGACTTTGGCGAAGTTTTCAGTAAAGCTACCCGGTGAAGTTTTGACTCTGCTGCATCCATTCCCCAAATAAACCGTTTTTCTTACAGTATGGCTGCCCCAGAGATCCCAGTCCCGCCTGCGGGGACTAATCCATCTAAACCGCAATACCATCGACCACCGGAGGACTGTGGCGGCGCTGGTGAGCATCACCAGACTCAGCAGGTGGGGTCACGAACTTCTATATACTTTATTTTACCCCTTTTTCATTGAGCACCAGGGTCACGGCCTCGGGCAGCTACCCGTGACATCCCAAGAGACCCAAAACCGCCTGAGAGCTGAGTACCCGGCCCTGGGGCGAGTCAAATGTGTTATAAATTATGCAATTTGCATCACTAACATGGTTTAAAAAAACAAAAAAAATTCCAATATTCTATGTATTTATTTTAACAAAAAACATTATATACTTAAGTGATACTTATGCATCGCCCTCAGGGCCGTGGGTTACTCCGTGGCCCTGGATGGACTGCAATTAAAAGGGGACAAAATGTAAAAAGGGATGAAAATAAAATTAAAGTTTGTCAGTGACAACACCTGTGGTATGCGGCCAGATGGGACCGCCGCTGCTTGTCTCAGCTCCAAGGGATAATGATGGGATGCAGCAAGGTGGTAAGCCCTCCACAGGCAAGGCTGATTTAACCCCTGGGCCGGGTTAATAGTTTTTGGTGAAGTGGTTGTGTGGTGACCGTGGGGGTGCAACTTACTTCTGATAGGTGTCCTTCAGATCTCTCAAGCTCAACTTCTTCTCAGATGCTGGTCTCCACAGCCATGGACCTTCAATAAAGACTCTCACACACGTCTCAAGTTTAACCGGGTACTTTACTTCACTGCTTGCTTTTACACAGACACGGATTTCCTGGCAGTGAGCGTAATGGTAGCCTGTCAGCAGCTGGTCTGGTTCACCAAACACCCCCTTTTTCTAAGACTTTCCAAATCTCTCTCTCGTCAGGACCACTCACTACCTCAGGGCCAGCAATCGCAGACTTTTCAGGGGGTCTTGTCACTGACTCCCAAGTCCTATATGAGGCTTTTCCTTGGTGTGACGGTCTGGGGCTTGAAGCTGCCAACCACTTTTACAGGGCCTGTATCCTGTCCGTCGACCCAGTCCCTCGATGTCTCCGTAAAGCCGGTCTTCAACCTTGGACTCCTTCTCCACTACACCTGGTCAGTAGTCTTGGACTCGGTCAGCCATAAGATGACACTGCCGCCAGGTCCCTGTGTTTTTCCTCTGTTGTTACTGTCTCTCTCGGTATGTCACTCCCGTCCTCTGCCTCAACTCCGTTCTGACTAACTGTCACTCTCACTCTCTTTGGAGTTTTGAAAATAAAAAAAGTTGTAGTTAATTTGGAGCTCAGAACAATTACCGTATATACTTGCGTATAAGCCGAGTTTTTCAGCCCAAAATTTGGGCTGAAAAGTCCCCCCTCGGCTTATACGCGAGTATACAGTATATACAGCAGCAGCCCCGGAGGTATACAGGCCCCCCCATCAAGCTCCAGGGCCCTCCCCCCCTTGCGCGGCAGCCTGTAAAGTAAAATCATACTTATCAGTGTCCTGTCGCGCTGTCCCGCCGCTTGCCGACACAGGATCCCGGGCTTCATTCCGCGTCTTCCGTCTTCCTGTGGTCGTGGGCAATGACGTCATTGCCCGCGACCACAGGAAGCCGGAAGCCGGAAGACGCGGATTGAAGCCCGGGATCATGTGTCGGCAAGCGGCGGGACAGCGTGACAGGACACTGATAAGTATGATTTTACTTTACAGGCTGCCGCGCAAGGGGGAGGGGCCCTGGAGCTTGATGGGGGGGCCTGTATACCTCCGGGGCTGCTGCTGTATACAGCCCTGGGGCTGCTGCTGTATACAGCTTTGGGGCTGCTGCTGTATACAGCCCTGGGGCTGCTGCTGTATACAGTCCTGGGGCTGCTGCTGTATACAGGTTTGGGGCTGCTGCTGTATACACCCCTGGGGCTGCTGCTGCTCTATACACCACTGGGGCTGCTGTATACTACCTAAGGGCTGCTCTTTATACCTCGGGGGCTGCTGTATACACCACTAGGGCTGCTGTATATACCTCTGGGGCTGTATATACCTCTGGGGCTGCTGTATACTACCTCTGGGGCTGCTGTATACTACCACTGGGGCTGCTGTATACTACCACTGGGGCTGCTGTATAGTACCACTGGGGCTGTATATACCTCTGGGGCTGCTGTATACTACCACTGGGGCTGCTGTATACTACCACTGGGGCTGCTGTATACTACCACTGGGGCTGCTGTATACTACCACTGGGGCTGCTGTATACTACCACTGGGGCTGCTGTATAGTACCACTGGGGCTGTATATACCTCTGGGGCTGCTGTATACTACCACTGGGGCTGCTGTATACTACCACTGGGGCTGCTGTATACTACCACTGGGGCTGCTGTATACTACCACTGGGGCTGTATATACCTCTGGGGCTGCTGTATACTACCACTGGGGCTGCTGTATACACCTCTGGGGCTGCTGTATACTAACCACTGGGGCTGCTGCTGTATATACCACTGGGGCTGCTGCTGTATACTACCACTGGGGCTGCTGTATATACCTCTGGGGCTGCTGTATACCACACTGCTGGGGGCTGTATACCTGTGCTGGGGTCCACCCTCGGCTTATACACGAGTCAATAGGTTTTCCCAGGTTTTGGGGGCAAAAGTAGGGGGGTCGGCTTATACACGGGTCGGCTTATACACGAGTATATACGGTAGATGTTCATCATATAGTCTGAATAATCAGTTAATGTTGAGTTCTACTTATGGTGGAAAGAAAAATAGATTGCAGGGAATATAGTTTTGTAAAAATAACTCTAACATATGTTACAATATCCATAGGATTTACTCGCCAACTTACAATATGAAGTCCTAACTAATTCCATGCAGGGTTCAGAGGTGCTTCATCTTGGTCCCCATGTGTCACATCCTGGGCCCCATATGTCTCCCATCCTGGTTCACATATGTGCTCCCTACTGGTCTCCATATGTACTCCATTCTGGTCCCCATATGTACTTTATCCTGGTACCCATATTTTCACCATCCTCGTTCCCATGTGACTCTTATCCTGGTTCCCATATGTCTCCCATCCTAGTCCCTATGTGTCTCTTATCCTGCTCCACATATGTATCCCATTCTGGTCCCCATATATCTTCCAACCTGGTCCTCATATGTTCTCCATCCTGGTACCCATATGTCTCCCACCCTGGTCCCCATATGTCCTTCAACCTAGTCCCCATACATCTCCCATCCTGATCCATATATGTCCTTCATCCTGGTTCCCATATATTCTCCACTCTAGTCCCCATATGTGCTCCATCCTCGTCCCCATAAGTCATCCTGATCCCCATAAGTGCTCCATCTCATATGTCCTCTTTATTGTATTTAAAAAAAAAAAGATTAATCTTACCTGTACACAGTCTAGTAGCGTCCTCTTCCTGGTCCATTTAAAGTGCGGTCAGGCCGACGCATGGGAATAATGTTGTGCACTGGTGTCAGCTGCCATCTTTTACTGGCCGGTGGCTATTTTTACTATTGCAATACAGGAAGGGTTTGCTGCACTGTAATTTATTTCACCCTATAAGGTTCTCATGTGCGAAACTCAGTGGCAGCATTTTAAGTATATGATGACATTATAAAATATAAAATCCCATTATTTATTTCTGTATTCCTGCAGCCCTTTACTTTCTGTGTTCTAAAGTCTAAAAGTACCATCACACACAGCAATATTGCTTGCAATTTCACTGGCAATTTACTGGTTGCAGTGAAATCATGGACACATTGTTCTATTTTGTTGCCGTGTACAAATGTAACAATGTGTCCATGATTTCACTGCAACCAGTAAATTGCCAGTGAAATTGCTAGCAAAATTGCCGCGCTTTTTTTCTGAGTAAAAATGATTTTAAAGGGCTTGGCCACTACTCACACAACCGCTTCTCAATCCTTCTGTTTCCCCACAGTAAAATAATAACACCTACACTCACCTCTGGTGCCAGCACCATTCCAGTGATGTCGGCACTGGCTCTCCCGTAGATCATGTGACATTATATATCTCAATCCCTGCAGCCAATCAAGGAAATAAACTTTAATTCCCAGCGTTCCAATTTTGGTCATGGAGGTGGCTCAGTCACCCCTCTATGTACATTGACCAATAGCAGGTTCTAAGGCTGAGTGGCTGTCAGTCAGTGCAGGGGGTGTGATTACAGCTAGCGCTCTCCATACACAGAGCGGTGAATGAATCAGTACCAGCGCCGCTCCCATGACTGAGATCTGAACGTTGCAAGGAGGATTAAAGGTAATTTCCTCCCGGTAACAGGGTTTGCTGTAGAGGCAACAGACAGGCTCAAAATGCTATTAACCTGCAGAATAACCCCATATCTGCCGGTTAATAGCAAATTTCCACATGACAATTTCCCTTTATAGCGAGGATCTGTCAGCTACAATGTAATCAAAATTGTTGGTCGATGCTAGGGAAAGTGGGATTTACCCAAAATATAATGTCTTTGACTTTATGAGTGGACAGTAATACTACATAAACAACACATACATCATTCAGAGGCACAACGCATACATCACACAGAGTCACTGTCATGAGTGTGCCACTTCCTGTTGTCACCTCTGGGGGACCTGAGGTAAAAAGGTGTCAGCATTTCATTAATTTTAAGCTTTCTGCAGAGCTCTCTTGACAGTTTTATCAATTTGGTTGCTCTGCTATGCTGAAGGTGTTAAGGACCTTTTCCTTGCTAGATGAAGTAATTAGCCTGTAATTACTCTCCCGTTCCCGCTATGTCTACCCCCTCTGACCTCACCACATGCCTGTGATAGAACTTGTATACTTGCATATGTAGAATCTTGCTGTTGTTTAGCCTTGATGCTGTTGCTCTTGCTCACGCATCAAAATTTTGATTCCAACCAGGCAAAGATTGCTATATATTTAATATGTCTAATATATTACCAGGCAAAGATTGCTAATAAGGAACACCTTTCCTTGCTCCTATAGGCCTACATTCTCCATTACTCGCAGGTATCAGACAGCCTATAAAATGCATCCAAATTGTGCCAGAAAATAGGTAGGAAGGGATCAAGGGACCTAGTTGACAAGACACACCTCAACGTGGTGACTGGGTGGTTTATTAACGCGCATTTATAAAGCTAAGTGTCTTCTTTAACCTTTTTAGCTTAGCTGCAATTTTCTTTTTTCATATTTAATCACTAAATAGTGCTACTTATATTTATATAGTCCGGAGGATGTACCCTGGATGAGAACGAAGCAAGCCACAGCGTACCGAGGGAGAACCACCGACCACTACAGCTCCACTGGGGAGCCCATCTGCCGTCGCTGCAACTGGACCGGCCACTTCGCCAGGAGCTGTCCTTTAAACGGGCAGACCCTGGGGGCCAGGGCCAAACCTCAGGAGTAACTCAACAGGGCCCAGCCACTTGGCACAAGACCTTCATCGGACAGGTCGTTCCTGTCAGTTGTACTAGATAGCATCCCAACACCTGCTCTGCTGGTCACCGGGTCACAGGTGACCACCAACCCCTATATCCTTTACAAAAAGTACTGGGCTGATGCAGAACTGAAACAGCCTGCCCTAGACTTCACCCTCAATGCATCTAATGGTGAACCGATTACCGTAATGGGGGTTGGAGAAGTACCAATAAAGGTGGGGGGGGTGGAATTGCAGAACCAAGGGGTCATAGTAGTAGCAGAAGTTAGTAATGCAAATGACTCGTACATAATACTTGGTACAAATGTTGTTAGCAATTGCATGGGGGAAGTTTTGTCTTTGCTTCAACAGATTGCAGATACTGCCAAACCTGGTCAGAGGAAGGTCCTTCAGTGTGAAACAAGAGCCCTCCTGCACCATCAACAGGTAACAATTACAGGTGGCAAAATTGGTACTGCACAGGTGACAGACCTGTTTCCTACTGTGATTCCCCCAATGAGTGAAATGATGATTTGGTGTCAAGCAGCTATAGGTCTGAGAGGGCAGGACTACCAGGCATTAGTGGAGCCCGTCAGCACAGAGCACAGACCTACACTCTTGACAGCCAGGGGGGTGGTTGATGTACACAATGGGAGAGTACAAGTTTGCATCTTAAACTGTGGCAGTGAAGAGGTTAAGTTACCTAGGTATGCAACCGTTGCTAAATTGTACACTGTAAACAACAACGAGATCCAAGCAGTGGGACCCTTACCCCATACCAAAGGGACAAAACCTGATAATACGACGGTGCCACTGGAGGACTGATGTTAGCAGTTCCATGTCGGAACTGACACCACTCCTGTGTATGAAAAGCAAGGTGCTTACCAGGTGGTCAAAGAACTTGAACAAGTCTTTAGTAAGCATTCACTTGACTTTGGTAGGATAAAAGGGGTGCAACATCATATCCCCACAGGTACACATCCACCAATCAAAGAGCGGTACAGGCCTATTCCACCTGCACATTATCAGAAAGCCAAAGAAATGTTACAGGACATGAAGGACGCAGGGGTTATATGAGATAGCTGTAGTCCCTGGGCAGCCCCATTAGTCCTAGTCAGGAAGAAGGATGACAGTATGAGAATGAGTGTTGACTATAGGCAAATAAACCGCATAACACACAGGGATGCTTACCCGTTACCTCATATAGAGGAATTCTTAGCTGCATTGAAGTCTGCCAATTACTTTTCCACCTTAGATCTCATTAGTGAGTATTGGCAGGTGTCCATAGCAGAGGAAGACCGTGAGCAGACGGCATTCACGACATCTATGGGCCTGTGTGAATTTAACAGCATGCCATTTGGACTATGTAATGCATCCGGACCCTTCCAGAGGTTATTGGAGAGTTGCCTGGGGCATAAGAACTTTGAGACGGTACTGCTCTACCTGGATGACGTGATCGTGTACTCTAAGGATTCCGTCACACGCCGCAATATCGCCTGGCGATATGTGGCGATATAACGTGCGCGCTCACATTTTTCGTGCTCGCCTCAGATCGCCGATGGTGGCAACACACACCACAATATCGCCCTGAAGGTAAGGCGATGTGTCGCTCCGGAAATCGCCTCACCTACAGCGGAACCAGTCTTGCCTTATTCCCTCACCGCTTCCCATGCCGCAATCTCAAAGGCAATGTGGGCGTACATGTTCAGCGCAGCGAGGACATAGGCGTGCCGCAGTGGTTCACACCGTGCCCCATACATGCTCATTGGACAACGCAACAGCATTACGATTGGTCAGCCTGCTCTGAAAGGCTGGCTAATGCATGATGCCATTGTCTATCTGAGCTTGTCACAAATACATGCTCGTGTCCTCAATTGTGGCTCCTGCAACACACTTTCGAGGCGCCAAAGTGTCACACAGGAGCGGTCTTGTGCACTACACTGGATTACACTAAGAATGGCTAGGTGTGCGTTTGTAGGTGATGGCGGTAAGATACAAATAACACTATGGACATATGTGCCTATATTGGTCCACGCCATGCCAGAGCTGCCATGGCTGAGCTATGTGTGTGCACACATGTTTGCGTGTGTGTACTGAAGTGTACCTACATCCCCCACAAACACCATTGCATTCTACATGTGTGTGGACACATTCCCATGTGGCCAAACACATCATAATGGACATGTACACACAGTCACGGCATACAGTGTGGCCCAAAGGGCTGGACCTGTGTACTGAGACGTCCGCAGAGTGGGAGCAGTATAATGTACCCAGCAGTGTCACCAAATTCACATACATAGGGTGATTGTTGTGCATGGTCCATGACACCCATGTTAGATGTGTAGCCCAACATCTGAGCTGTTATGTGTGGCACTATACTCCACACAGCGCAACTTAATAGACGCGGCAAACATAGCTTGCGCTATTCAATGGCGCACGTAATTGCACTGAGTTTGCGGACGGTTGTGTAGATGAAGATGTGTGTGGTGCTCAATGGACAGCTCTTCAAATATGGCTCGGTGTTAAGTGTCAGCCAATGGAAAAACAGTAGCCCACACCAATCATCTCAGACGGGGCGCGAACTACAGAATGCTCGAGGCACACCTATGGGAAATCATTGAAAGCGCTATTTCCATCACTATCGCCCTGTCACACGCCAAAACCCCAAAATATTGCTTACCGATTGTCCCTAATTACTGAGAACTGTTCAGGAATCAGGCGACGGGAGATGGGCGATTTATCGCCTCAAAATCCCCCAATCACACGTCACAACCGTGAGGCAATTTCACAACGATTGCGCCTGGGTGACATATCGCCTTTATGATCTCCAGGCGATATTGCGGCGTGTGACGGTACCTTAAGACCTACAAGGAACACGTATCCCATCTAGCAGAGGTGTTTGAAGCTCTGGCCAAATACGGGATGAAGCTGAAACCATCCAAATGCCACCTGTTATAGCCAAGAGTACAGTACCTGGGACACATAGTGCTGAAGGCGTGGCCCCTGATCCAGACAAGGTGACAGCTATCAAGGAGTGGCCAGAACCCAAGACCCTGAAGGAAGTATGTCAATTCCTGGGACTGGTGGGCTACTATAGGAGGTTCATAAAGGAGTACACCAAGAAGGCTGCTCCCCTGCAAAACCTCTAAGTCGGCCAGCCCAAGAAGGGCAAGTCTAAGGATTCTCCGTGGGAGTGGGGCAAAGAACAAGAAGAATCGTTCCAGATAATGAAGGAGGCCCTAACAGAAGAAGAAATCCTTGCTTACCCGGACTACAACCTGCCATTCCTGCTGTACACGGATGCCAGCAATGTGGGACTAGGAGCCGTCCTTTCTCAGAGGCAAGGGGGCAAAGAAAGAGTGATCGCCTATGCCAGTAGGAAGCTGCGCCCCACAGAGAGGAACCCGAGAAACCTTCAAGCTGGAATTCCTGGTCTTGGTCTGGGCCGTCACAGAGAGGTTTAAACACTACCTGGCATCTAGCAAGTTTACAGCCTACAATGATGACAATCCGCTAACCCACCTGGAGATTGCAAAGTTGGGAGCCATGGAGCAGAGATGGATGGCCAGATTGTCCAACTACCAGTTTACCATCAAATACCAGGCTGGGCACCAGAATGGAAACGCGGATGCCTTATCCAGAATGCCTCAACTGTCAGACATGGGCGTGGATGAAGACGAGCTAGAAGAAGTGGAGTTACCTGCATTCCATCAATTAAGAGTAACTCAGTGCCAGCAAACCCATAAAGACCCTCCTGCAAGAATGGTGAAGACGTTGCCCCACTTTGGTTGGAAGGAAGTGCAAGACAATGACCCGGCTGTCAGCTTGGTAAAGCAGCTGATAATCCAAGAGTCAGCAAAGCTACCAGAAAAACCCCAACCCGAAGTTAAACATTTGTGAAGCGAGTGGAGTAAGCTATTCATTTACCAGGAGAAGCTCTGCAGGAGGCACATCAACCCGAGGACACACGAGATGGTCTGGCAAATCATCGTGCCGAAGTCAGAAGTGCAGATGGTGTTAAACGCCTACCACAACCAGACTGGTCATTTTGGGTGGAAGAAGTTGGAAATGCTGCTGAAAGATAGGTTCTTTTGGGTCGGAATGCGAGGATCCATTGAGAGGTGGTGTAAGAACTGTGAACCCTGCAGCCTTAGAAGAAAGGACTTACAGAGCCAGAGAGCACCGCTCCAGCCCATAGTGACGAAGCAGCCCTTGGAAATAGTAGCCTTGGATCACGTAAAACTGACTCCAAGTAGATCTGGCTACACATACGCGTTGACCATGGTAGACCATTACTCGAGGTTCCTGATGGTAACCCCTGTGAAAGACTTGACAGCTGCCACCGCTGCCAGAACATTCCAAAACGTATTCTGCAGACCATTAGGTTATCCAGAACAGATCCTAACAGACCAAGGATCAGCTTGATTCTGGATATGACAATGACAAAGTGTGTCTCATCAGCAAGAATGGCAGAAAGACCACTCACACAGTGTCAAGAAACCACATCAAGAAGTGTCCAACTGAATGGGAAGACCAGAATCCCCCAACATCACTACAAGAACAATCAGAACATGAAAAAGAACCTAGTCCTTGTGAAAACTTAAAGGAGAAGGTAGTCTCAACAATCCTAGGAGATTTCCCAGAAGATTGGCCTCAGCAAGATGGAGCCATCTTAGTGCCTTTACTGAATTTCTACCAGCCCCAAGAAGTGGTACAAAGAAATCAGGAAGAAATACCCGTTGCTAGAGAATCTGAGGATGCTGCAATCGGTACACCTGCTAGCCCTGTAGTGAGACTAAGGCCACGCAGACGCTTACCTGACATACCTGTAGTGCGCAAGTCACAGAGGAGCACACAAGGTCAACCCCCGTCTAGGTATGGAGACTGGGCATAGTAAAAAGGTCAGAGGTAGAATAAACGGTAGCAGTAACATGTAAATAGCAGTGTACATAGTAGTGTACAGAAGGGTGGAGGAACTGGGCCCAGCCCCATGCACATTAAGTTGGGAGCAGAAAATGCCTTCGGTGGGGAGGTACCAGGTCTCCTAAGCAGAGACACCCATAGGAAAATGTGTTTATTGAAAATGTGGACTTTTGAAAGACTTTTCCCCTATTCTTACCCGGAGCGTACATAGACCTTACTGTATAGACTCTTGTGAACTGAACCTTCCACTTTGAACTTTTTCCCGGATTACAATTAAAAAAGACCATGGTCACAGGACTGGTGTTACAACAAACTTCTTTTTCTTTTTCAAAGTCTACGGTGAATGGACTAGCACCGTATGGACTTACCTGTTTTCATTTTTACCATCTTTTTTCAGTGGTTTATGTAAATTTTTTTATATTTTTGAGACTTTGTAAATATGTTGCCTGCTATTATTGTTAATTATTGTTATCCCTTTTGTTTAAAAACAAAAATGCTCAGTCCAGGAGTACTGATGTTAAGTAGGGTGTTATGTTGCGCCCTGCTCCCGCAGGTAGCCACAGCCTTCCCTACTGCACAGTTGGGTTTCCACAGCAGGTACCTACTACATGCAACACCTTCCACCCCGGCACAGTAGGGGTAGCCCAACTCACTGACTTTAGGTGAGATCCCCTATAAATACTGCTGCTGGGGGAGGAGTTAGTTAGAGTGTGCAGATGCTAGGAGAGCTGCGAAAACGTCCTGGTGATCAGTGCCGCGGTTAGGCCTGAACCAGTGACCCGGAGTGGCCCTTCTACACTCAGCCAAGCCTAGGAGTGAGGACAGAAGGCAAGGAGCAGAGCTGAGGGAGCGAGGAACCGGTGGAGGTTCGCCAAAGAAGTACCAGACTTCGGGTGTCCGCACCTGAAGGATTACTCCAAGACTGCAGAAAATCCCGACACACCGTGGAGACTTTAGTCACCTGGTCCCTCTACGTACCCAGCGAAAGGGAGCCAGACACCATAGTGAAAGGCCAAGCAGCGGTGATCATAGAGGGTAACTCGTGGACCGCGTAGGAGGAGAGAGAGAGGACCAGAGAAAGTGAGGAGGCCAGTCGTGTTCATACAGACAGGGCTTTAGCAACAGCAGGGAACCAGAGGAGGCCTTACACCCACTTGCTGTGGAGACTCACTATGCATCTGGTCACCCGACAGTGCTCTGGATATCTTTACCTGTGCGTACCATCAGTAAAAGGTAAAAGACACTTCTTCAGAGTATGTGCGTTATTCCTATCCATCCCCAACCTCCCTATAGACTGTCTTACTGCTTCTTACCCTGGCCTCAAGCCCCACTCCAAGCTGTCCCATTACACAAATGTCTGCTTTTCTTTTGAGTACTTGGGTCTTCTTTTGTACAAGGGGTGGTGGGACTTGGAGAGAAAAGACAACAAGCATTACAATCTGAAAGGAGTATACTACATAATGAGGTGACCTGCTCTCAGTAATGTTAGCAACAAAAGGCTACAAGTTTGTAACAGGAGATGTGGTCCTAATCCTATTCAGCAGGTGAAAGCTGAGACGACAGTCTGCATGCAGTCTACGTCTAGGCTGTCTGGTAATACCTGAGTGCAGTCCGATGATTTGCACACACCCATAGACGTTAATGGGTGCGTGACGTCCAATATACGCTGCTAATCGCAGCATGCTGTGCAGAAGAGCTAGTCAGCACTATGTCATAGTATAACAATGGGCCGAGTGTAATCTGATAAACTATGATTGTAGTTAGCTGTGTTATAAGCAAGTGTGAACAAGCCCGAAAGATTTTTACACATGGGTTTTTTTTTTGCCTTCCTCTGGATCAACATGTTAGGGCCGCTTTAGGCTACTTTCACATTACGATCTTAAAGGGAGCCGATGCTGTCCGATAAATTCGGACAGCATCGGCTCCCGTCTGATGCCTGGAATACCTTCTTACTTGTATGAAATTAAATCTTAAAAACAACAACACATTTTTAGATGTTTAACACATAGCAGTGTCAGTCACAATTCCTCCATGAAGATGCTGTCTCCTACATGGGGATGGTCATATTGTTGGTCAGGGGCGGACCTACCGTGGTGCAGCTGGTTCAGCTACACCAGGGCCCCAACCGGGTAGGGGGCCCCTCAAGCCTGCAGGGGGGCCCCCAGCCGACCCCCATGTCCCTTAGTCAGAGGAGAGGGGGCTAACTGAGGGAAGCTTCCTGCTTCCCTCGGCTGATCACGCCCTACCTCTCCTCTCCAGCCACGTCACCCAGAGGCAAGAGCCGCACGCTCCCCCCTGCCACCCCCACTTCTCACCACCACAGCACCCGCAGCCTCTCGCCCGACTGCCAGCACTCCCCCCGTTCCTCACCTAAGGCTGCACCAGGGCCCAGCAGGCTGAAGGTCCGCCACTGTTGGTGGTGGTTCAGTCGTGAAAACAGACATTGACATTTATCTCTATATCTGCACAAAAGAAGGTATATACCTTTACATGTACAAGCAAATAGAAGTACACCATGTTCCAAATTATTATGCAAATAGGTTTTAAGTGTCATAGGGTTTTTTTTTTCCAATGAAACCCATTAATGGTATTGTGTCTCAGGGTTCTTAGGATCACTAAAATCAATCTCAGATACCTGTGATAATTAGTTTGGCAGGTGAGCTGAATAAAAGGAAAACTGGGTGTTCCACAATATTACACAGGCCACAGTTTTCAAGTAACATGGGAAAGAAAAAGGATGTCTCTGCTGCCGAAAAGCAACAAATAGTGCAATGCCTTGGACAAGTGATGAAAACATTAGATATTGCACGAAAACTTAAGTGTGATCATCATACTGTGAAGAGATTTGTGGCTGATTCTGATCACAGACGTGTTCGTGCAGATAAAGGCAGAATGAGAAAGGTTTCTTCCAGGCAAGTTCATCGGATTAAGAGAGCAGCTGCTAAAAAGGCCTTACAAACCAGCAAACAGATATTTGAAGCTGCTGGTGCCTCTGGAGTCCCTCGAACCTCAAGGTGTAGGATCCTTCAAAGGCTTGCTGTGGTGCATAAACCTACTATTTGGCCACCCCTAAACAGTGCTCACAAGCAGAAACAGTTGCAGTGGGCCTGGACATACATGAAGACTAATTTTCAAACAGTCTTGTTTACTGATGAGTGCTGAGCAACCCTGGATGGTCCAGATGGATGGAGTAGTGGATTGTTGGTGGATTGCCACCATGTCCTACAACGCTGCAACGTCAGCAAAGAGGTGGAGGAGTCATGTTTTGGGCCGGAATCATTGAGAAACAGCTGGTAGGCCCCTTTAAGGTTCCTGATGGTGTGAAAATGACCTCTGCAAAGTATATAGAGTTTCTGACTGAGAACTTTCTTCCATGGTACAAAAAGCAAAAACGTGCTTTCAGGAGCAAAATCATCTTCATGCATGACAATGCACCATCTGATGCTGCAAAGAATACCTCTGTGTCATTGGCTGCTATGGGCATAAAAGGAGATAAACTCATGGTGTGGCCACCTTCTTCCCCTGACCTCAACCCTATAGAGAACCTTAGGAGTATAATCAAGCAAAAGATCTATGAGGGTGGGAGGCAGTTCACATCAAAACAGCAGCTCTGGGAGGCTATTCTGACATCATGCAAAGAAATAAAAGCAGAAACTCTCCAGAAACTCACAAGTTAAATGGATGCAAGAATTGTGAAGGTGATATGAAAGAAGGGTTCCTATGTTAACATGTAACTTGGCCTATTAGGATGTTTTGGAGTTAAATAGCTTTTTATTTCAGTGAATGTGACTTCCTAATGCTGCAAATTGAACAAATGAACATTTTCATTTCTTTCAAACTTATCAAATGTTTAGAAACTCTACTGTGCGTAATAATTTGGAACAGTGCATTTAGAGTTTTTTTTAATTTTGAAGATTATACTGTTATCATTGGGAGATTTCTTCAATAAAATTCGATGTATACTCTAATGTGTGATGACTTTTATTACACTGACTGTCATTTGCACCGACCATTTAGGAAAATCAGAGAAAAAGAAGAACATTTGCATAATAATTTGGAACATGGTGTATATCCACTAATGTGCAGGCAGCAAAAAGAAGCCCAGGCCATAGGCTAGGTCCACATTAGCGTTGTGGCATCCGTCTGGACTGATCTGCCATAGAGCAGCATTAGCGCAGGGGTAACGCAGTGTACGCTGCCTTAATGCTGCCGTAGAGTTATATGGGTGAGCTGATCCCACGCGCATGCAAACGTAGCCACAGAAGTGCATGTGTTTGAAATCTCGCATTATTTTGTAGAGGACAGCTGAACATGGCAAGTGGCATTCAGCTGCCCGCTGCAAAAAGCGTGAGATTTCACACACAGGCACTTCTGTGGCTACGTTTGCATGCGCGTGGGATCAGCTCACCCATATAACTTTATGGCAGCATTAAGGCAGCGTTACACTGTGTTAAGCCTGCGGTAATGCTGCTCTATGGCGGAGCCGGGCAGATGGATGCCACAACACTAATGTGGACCTAGTCATACCTGCTATCACTGAATTTGTAAGTCGCTCAGACATGGCTTAGGCTGCATTCAGACTGTGCTTTTTTTTTTTGCTTTTGTTCTGATGTGTTTTCGGCTGCAAAACAGGAGCTGTCAAAAAAACTCACCCAAAAATGGATCATCTGTTTTCTGATGCATTTTTGGGTGCTGCGTTTTTTTGACCCATTGACAATGGCTCCTATGAGAAAGGCGGATCAGGAAAACGCAACACAAATTAACGTCATTTTCCAAAACGGGGCACTCCAAAAGTGAAAAAACAGATAAATTTCAAAGTGCCCTGTCTCAATGGCAAAAATGAAAACCCATAGACTTTGCTGGGGTGTCATTTGAGTGATGTGTTTTCTACAGTGCACTGCAAAAAAAGGATAAAAAAAAATGCAGTCTGAATGTAGCCTTAATCCAGCAGAACCCTCTTTTTTCATTAAATCTTTGGCCAAAGAAGGCACATACAATTTATATACATACACAATGATCTTCTATGCCATGTCAGCAGTAGACTATGATTACGGTATACTACTAAAATTCCCTTGTGTAATTCAGGAAAGTCATGCAGGAAGGGTCTTGCTCATCCTGATATAGTTTTTTTGGAATGGTATTAATTTATTTAGGCCTGATTGAGAGACATCAGTGTTTCACATACGTCTTCTATCTGCGTACCTGTTATAGTTAATATAGCAGTTCGCATATCCCTGAATTTTTGTGGACTGAGTGCTGCATACCAAAACATGTAGACAGGTCCGGTTTTGATCCGTGTCACAGATAAAACTTGCAATGCAAGTCTCTGGATCCATTTACAGATTGTACTTGGATGCCATCTGTGTGCTGTCTAATGTGCCAATGCTGTTTTTACGTGTAAAAAAATACTAGAATCTCAGAGTCCTCAGTGGTTGATACCTTTTAATGGCTAACTGAAAAAATGATAAACATTTGCATTTGTTTTTAGGTGTAAAAAGTTTCTGCAGCAAAAACGCTGCTAAACTGCACCCTGTGGCTGAACCACAAAACGCATGCATTTTTGGTTCATTTAGGTTCAGTTTGTGGTCATGTATTTTTGTTAGAATGGTCAATGTCTGGGAGGGCTACAAGACATAGCAAACAATTGACACACTCATTCTTTTGTCTTGACCACAAACAATCTGCACCTAAACTGCAAGGAAAAAATAAGCATCGTGGGTAGTGATGGTCGAACCGTATGATGTTCAAGTTCGCCAGGCTCGCGCAGGTTTTTTTTAAAGTTCGAGGACTACCATCACTCAAACTTGAGTGCGAGCCTCGAACTTGGGCTTTAAAGTTTTAGGACGGGAGCAGGGCAGCTGTAAAATAAAGCATATAGTTATTAAATAGCATCATTGTACTTATCGGTAATACCGGGTCCCGCCGTCTCCCGGTCACGCTGTGCCGCTGGTTGTACTTCCGGGGCTGCTCATTAACTTCCAGGATATTCACTGCAAAGGAATCAACAGCCAATCACAGACGCTGTTGTCACAGAGAATGGGCATCTGAGATTGGCTGCTGGAGTAAGCAGAAACCAGCCCATACATTCATATGAGCATATTGGAGCCTTCTCCAACAGGCAATCACAGACGCCCATTCTCTGTGCTGGTGTCTGTGATTGCCAGATATCATAGTACTGTAAAAAGAAATAGAAAATTTATAAAAAATGACATAGCACCTAGCGGTATTTTTGATTCACAGTGCAGACAAGGCGGACGGCTATGGGCTGCCACCCCCAGCTTCCTGGGTTTACCTTGGCTGGCAATCAAAATACACGGAAGCCATTTTTTTTTAAATTATTTAAATAAATAATGAAAAAAAAATTGTGTGGGCTCTATTTATCTGACCTGTATTGTTGAAGACGTGAGGAGCCGGAGGCTATTGAACCAAAAGACATTGAGCAAACTTTTTGCAGCACGGAGCCCTGGTTACATCAATATTGTTGTGTTTTATTAAAGACTAGCTGTACTACCCGGCTAGGCCCGGGTTAATAAATAACTGATGTTAGCTATAACAAAATAGAATTTGAATATGTCATATTAATGACCTGTAGCAAAATAGAAGCTGAGCTGTGATTGATTGCTATAGGCAGCCTGATAAATCTCCAGCCAACAGTAAACCCTCCCCCCGGCCGGGTAGTATATGTTACCTCACACATACACATAATAGTCAGCTCATGTGACTGACATCTGCCTTAATTCCCTATATGGCACATGTGTTGCACATTGGCTGTTTTTAATCATTTTAGGAAATTAAAGATAGCACACATATGAGGCGAGTTGTGTGAGACGATTTGTGCACATCTGTGTCTGTCGGAGTGGTGTGTGTGTGTCCCTGGGGTGTGTGTGTGTCCCTGTGGGGTGAGTGCATGTGTCCTTATAGGGTGTGTATGTGTGTGTGTCCCTGTGGGGGGAGGGTCTGTGTAATGTGTGTGTGTCTCTGTGTTGTGTGTGTCTCTTTGTGGTGTGTGTGTATGTGTGTGTCCCTGTGGGGGGGGTCTGTGTGGTGTGTGTGTGTGTCTGTGTTGTGTGTGTCTCTTTGTGGTGTGTGTGTGTCCCTGTGGGGTGAGTGCATGTGTCGCTATAGGGTGTGTGTGTCCCCGTGGGGTGTGTGTGTGTCTCTGTGATGTGTGTGTCACTTTGTGGTGTGTGTGTGTTCGGGTGCGTAGTGAGTATCCAATGTTAGGGCTGCACCTTAGTGACTATACACTTGCTGTTACTCTTTTTGTGCGTGTGGTGTGTATACATGTCTCCGTGCGTGGTGAATATTCCATGTTAGGGCCCCACCTTAGTGACTATATGCTGGTATATGCTGTTAGTCTTTGGCGCTGTCATTAAGCCCCTCTCATTTACAACTGTCAACTGGTAACTGTCACTTTTTCCCCATTATGTAGATCGGGGCAAAATTGTTTGGTGAACTGGAACGCGCAGGTTTAAAATTTCGGCTCACAACATAGCCTATGATGCTCTCGGGGTCCAGACGTGTGACTGTGCAAAATTTTGTGGCTGTAGTTGCGACAGTGTAAATGCCAATCCTGGACATACACACACACACATACACACATACACACATTCAGCTTTATATATTAGATTTGCTTGTTTGATCTTCAATTTTGAGTTCACAATTTGAAGGGGGAATGAGTTGTGAGCATGTGTCATCCTAGTTGGCCCTTAAACTCTAATGTAATAATACCTGAAGTAGAAGTAATTATCCTTCCACCTGGTGATGGGTGGTGTATCTTTGTTCCTCTCTGCAGGGGGTTTCTCCAATACATAATCCTGCAGACAGGGCCAGAGACTGGGCTTCTGCAACAATGAGCCACAAGTTGGAGTCAGTTGGTGCTGTGAATTGGAAGTGAGAGGATCTGTTGCTGAGGCCAGGTCCTGAAGCCCAAGGAAGGACTATAGAGATGAGAGCTGGATACACATGCTACGGTCATATTTACCATCTAGATTTCATGAACTATCCTTAGGACTATTGTTGCCAACATTTAGAGGCACTTAAGGACTATTGTTTCTGGCTGATTTGGTATCTTGTGAACTGGGGGCATTGCATTGTGGCCATCTACCTTGGGTTTCTGATACATATTAAACTTTTTTCTTGTGCCCGTGACTTCTGACTGTCCAGAAGTCAGAAGTTACATCACAAAGTCTCAATGCAAATCTAAGAAAGCCAGAACAAGGTCTCATACACTTGTCTGAGTTATGACCTCTGACGGGCTGCATGAAGCACTGGAGCTGCCGGAAGGTCACAAATCACAGGAGACTGATTGGAGCGACACTGGAAATGCTGGTGAGTATAAAACAGGGGGCAGGGGACTTACATTTATAGCACCACTCCAGCGGCGAAATAAAACACAAAAGCTGGAGTGGTGCTTTAAGATGCAATATGGTATTTTAAAACAGCAGGGACATATTCTGTTCTCCAAATGCTGTATGAAAAGTGGCAAAAGTATAATATTACAAAATATAACAAATAACATAACTAGCTAACAAGTATAAATTACATTTATTCGAATAGTCTCTGTTAACTCTGAATGAGGGATATATCGATATTAATTTAGACATAGAATAACGTAATACATCATATGCTTCTAATCTGACTCTGTACTGTGAGCAGCAACATCTGCTACTCTCACATAATAAGGACGTGGGAGACAACCTGTAGCATACAATTACACGCAGCGGAGGAGGTGGGATGCCATCCTCCAACGCTACAGAACAAATGCCATCGCCAATACAGCTATCAACACATCTGTCCCTGCATAGCACATGACAGAAGAGTTTATGGCAAGGGCATCAGAAACTGCAAAACACGGCTGACTGTCATGTGTGAGATCCAAAAGATATGGACTGAACAATCTTATGATGAATTGTATAATTTGTTTTTAAATATCTGAAGAAAAAAATCATTTTGGAGGTCAGGAACAACAAACAATGGAAGAAAATACTATTATATAACTAACTAGTTATTATAAACTTTTAGCAAAAAATATAATTACAAAATCTAATGATTTAATAAAAACATGCTGAAAGTAACCCTGATTGTAAGGGGTTTGCACAAATAATTTAGGAACCATCCTTTTTCTGGGAGTTATCGTTGATTGAAATTAGAGTGTGTGAAGAGCTGCTGTGCACAATGTATACAGGCCGGCCTTAGACAGAGTGGGGCCCTGGGCTAATGTTTGAAGTGGGACCCTAAATGCTCACATATTTCACCATTACATTCAAAGTACCTATACTGAGTTCAGACTGGTAAATGAGTGCGATTGATAATACTATGTCCTTTGGTGCATGATTCTGACCTCTTTGTGCTGAATGAGTAAAGACTGATGGGCACAGAATGATCATTACTAGTAGATCAAACTGTCCCCCACAGTATCATTGTATCAGTAGCCCTTCTGCAGTTTGCACCAGGCAATGGGCTGCAATGATTTAAATTCCGTCATAAACAATTCAATCACCTGATGATGAGCAGCATTGTGCTTGTTTGTTGGGCGAATGCCAACATGTTGACACCTATGAACTCTTGTCTGCATTGCTGGGATTGCAATGGATACTACATACACACAGTATGTGACACAAACACTGTATGTTACACACACATAGCACACACACATGTATACACCGAGAACATACAAACACACAGATACAGGGACATCCATTCACATCATTGAGTGTCATGCAGGACGGGTCTTCTAGTGAGGCTGGTTTCACACTGCGGTTTTTCACTGATCAGGTTCGATCAGGTTTGTGTGCCAAAACCAGGAGAGGAACCAGGAGAGGAACTTGCAGAGAAAAACTATAATTGAAAGACTGACACCTGTTCTAGGTTTTGGAGACACTCCTGGTTTTGAAACACAAAACCTGATCGAACCTGATCGAACCTGATCTGACCGCAGTGTGAAACCAGCCTGAGAGAGGCTCTGTGCAACCACCTATACTCTGTCCGAGAGATGGGGATACTGAATGCAGGACTCCTTATATTAAGAATTACCTAAACATGTTTAATAAAATAGATTTTACAAACTGGAGAGTCAATAAGTATGTTTTTATAGAATGATCTACTTATATGTAATTTTTAACAAAGATCTCCTATATACTTTATACTAAAGTCTATTTGTACACAAAATAAGTTAAATTTGAATAATTAAGTTCCATTCTGGAGTTCTTATGTTTTAAGGGGTCACTATTAGAAATGTTGAACTTAAAGGTGAACTCCGGGGAGATAAAAAAATATTGGTACTGTCCCTGCCCTCCTACATGATGCAGCAGAACTGGGCACTACAGTTCTAGGATCTATAGATTGCTTATACATCAATAAAATCATATCTGCTCCTCAGCTCTCACCCTTCCCTTCGGGAACAGAGAAATTCAGCCTCATGCTGCTGGTGAGAGCAGGAGGTATGTCAGAAGCATGGAACCTGGGGGCTCCAGGATCATCTTACATTCCTGCCCCCTCACACTTCTGCATAGGCAGAGTGCATGACAGGGGGCGTGACCACAGGCCCCATGGTCAGACTACAATCCAGCCCCTGATATACCATTCTATGTAATGTAAGAACAAGGGCTGTTCTCCCTTCAAATAACAATCATGTAACCAAGAAGATATAGATACACACTGATCCTCTGCTGTACAATGATATGATGGTGCATAATGTGTGCTGACATGTATCAAGCTAGGAGTAGAGGCAGAGCACTGCATTGATTGATTCAGCACTGCCATGGTCTCCCCTCCCCCATATTAACTTAGTAGCTTCCTGTCTCCTGGAACTTTGGCACTATGCATTACTGAATTTCTCTGTCCCCAAAGGGAGGGGTGATAGCTGAGGAGCAGATATGATTTTATTGATTTATGAGCAATCTATAGATCTTAGAACTGTAGTGCCCACCTCTGCTTCATTAGGTAGGAGGACAGGGACAGTGCAATTTTTTTTTTCTCTCCCTCTGGTGTTCCCTTTTAATGCTTTGTAAGTTCTGCCTGCTTGAACACTGTCAACAAATTTAGGAAATTAGGAGGTCCCTTAACCCAAATTTCATTTTAGGAATATGATTTTTTTTTAGTTTGTTAGTAAAACCATCATTAACATGTAAAGAATGAAGCCTGCAGGGAGCTGCCTTGCTGCTATTCTAACACTATTAGGCTATGTTCAGACCGTGCATTTTTTGTGCGCTTTTGCTGCGCTTTTTTTTTTTTTGTCAAACGCTTGTACAACATTCCGCAGCAAAGTCTACAAGAATTCTGAATTGCAGTGTCAACTATGCATTTTTCCTTGCAGATTTTCAGCATTTTTTTGTCCAGAGAAAAAAAATGAGCATGTCAGTTCTTGGTGTGTTTTTCAAACCTCCCTGCCATTGACAAATAGGCTGAATACTCACAATGAGTATACACAGCGTTTTGGACGCAGCGTCTTGCCGCTTCGTCCAAAACGTTGCATAGTACAGTATCAGCATAGTGGATGGGATTTCATGAAATCCCATGCCCACTATGCTTAATTTGCCCGAAGCGTTGTTTTAGCTGCGGTGCAGGTTGCCGGCATTCCACTCCCCCCAGCAGGTTCATTTCATGCTGCAGAGTCGGAAGCGGCTGCATTCCGATGCATGGAGGTAGAAGCCGCGCTGCACCCGCCGCACATGGTGAGTACAGGGCAGCTGCAGTCTCCCTGCGGCCACCCGTGGGTTCACTCAGGTCCAAAGTAGAGATGAGCCACCATCCTAGTGTTCGAATTCGATTCCAATCGTCGAATTGGGGGGTGTTCGTCGAACACCATTGAAAACAATGGCAGGCAAACACAAACACATACAAACACATAGAAAACACATAGAAAACGCCTTCTAAGGTGTCCAAAAGGTGACAAACTACTCAGAAAACACAACAAACACATGGAAAAGTGACAAGTACATATTAAAATGGGAAAAGAAAAGAGCTGGATGAGTAAATGGAGGAGCAGACACAGATATAGGCATGTCACGCCCTTCTAAAATCATGTCAAACACATTTAGGGGACTCCAAGAGTCTCCATTTTTTCCAAATATTTGGACACAGACACCACTTAAGTGGCATCAATTGCCCCACAGTTGCAAACTTTAAATGGTTACTGTCATGAAGCACAATCAAAAATCGACAAGCCTTTAGTCTCCCCAGGATGACAGAGGGGTAGAAAAGTCCATAACTTGTTCATCTTGATGAACGTTAGTCACATTCTGGCTGGACAGACGCGTGCGCTTATCTGTCAGCACACCACCAGCATTGCTGAAGATACGTTCAGAGAGAACACAGGCTGCGGGGCACGACAGGATCTCCAAGGTATGAGTGGCGAGCTCAGGCCATTTTTCCAGCTTGGAAGCCCAAAATGAGCAAGGCTTCAGTTCCCCAGTCATGGCATCAATGTTTACTTGGCGATACTCCTGTCAGATTCACTCTGTGTACCACTGGTGTTTTGTGAAAAAGCCAAACTAAGATTGTGTAACAGCTTCTGCTGATATTCCTGCATGCGTGCGTCCCTTTCTGTGGCAGGAACTATTTCACCAAATTTTGTCTTGTACCAGGGATCTAAGAGTGTGGCAACCCAGTAGTTGGTATTACTTCGAATTTGGACAAACTGAGGGTCATGTTGCAGGTAGTACAGCAAGAAGGCGCTCATGTGTCTTGCACATCCAGGAGGACAAAGTTCTTGTTGTGTTGGTGGTGGCGAGGTGAGAATCATGCTTCCTTCCTCTGCCCTCTACCCTCAACCCTGCACAACAGAAATGTCATCAAGGTCTCCCTCATCTGCTGAGTCTTCCATGCCCATCGCCAGTTCATCCTCCATTTCTCCCTGGGCTCCTGCACCTTCCTCAACAGTTTGGCTGCTACAATGCGCCCTCATTAATCCCTCTCCCCCACTCTCCCATGCCTGCCGTCTTGGTGCTGCCAACCGTGAGGACCTCGGTGATCTTGTTATTTCTTCCACATAGGACTCCTCCTGTACTTCCTCCACCTCCTCTTGTCCCACTACCTGACTCCGAATACTGTTTAGAGTGTGCTCCAGCATGTAGATGACCGGAATAGTCATGCCAATAATGACATCGTTAGCGATAAACATCTTCGTTGCCATTTGATATGAGACCACTCCAGCAGCATGATCTACCCCACTTCTGGATCTCATTAGCCCAGGCTATACGTCATAATGTATTGCACCAGGGCTCGGCGGTGCTGCCACAGTCGCTGCAACATGTGCAGAGTGGAATTCCAGCGTGTCGGCATATCGCATTTTAGCCGGTGAACCGGCAGTCGAAAGACTTCTAAAGCGATGCAAGTCGTTGAGCTGCGGGATGTGAATGCCAGAAGTGAGCACACAGCGACTGTGCCCTCTGCACAAGCTCATCTAGGCCAGGATAGGGTGTTAAAAATTGCTGGACAACCAGGTTCAACACGTGAGCCATTCAAGGCATGTGTGTCACATTGCCCCGACGAAGGGCCGCACCCAGGTTTGTAGCATTGTCGCACACGGCCTTCCCTGGCTGCAGGTTGAGTGGAAACAACCATTGCTGAAACTTGGTCTCCAGAGCTGACCACAAGTCCTCAGCTCTGTGACTCGCATTTCCTAGACATTTCAAGGTAAACACTGCCTGATGGCGTTGAGCCCTGCTGCCAGCATAGTAAGGAGGTGTGTTGGATTCCGTGTGCGCAGTTACAACATGGGTGGCATTACCAGGCAGACTTTGGGCGCAGGTGGAGGACCGAGACGAGGTTGAGGAGGCAGAAGCAATGGAGGAACTGCCACGTACCAAGGATTGATGCAAAAGTCGTGGGGACGGCAAGACTTGTACAGCAGACCATAGTTAACCAGTGCCCAGTCAGCGACATGTAACGCCCCTGTCGATGCTTACTGGTCCAAGTGTCTGTGGTGAAATGCACCCTGTCGCACACAGAATTTCTCAAGGAAGCGGTGATGTTGTCTGCGACATGCTGGTGTAGTGCAGGCACTCCTTTCTAGTCGCGTCTGGGCATCTGGTACTGGGGCACTGCGACGGACATAAGGTCTCTAAAATCCTCTGTGTCCACCAGGCGGAAAGTCAGCATGTCTGTAGCCAACAACTTGCAGATGGTGAAATTCAACCGCTTAGCTTTGTCATGGCTGGGAGGAAATGGTCTTTTACTTGTCCACATCTGAGGGACGGAGGGCTGGCTGCTATACTGAGACGGGGTTGAGTAGGCTGTCCCCGGCAAACTGCTGGTCTGTGAGGAAGGTGCAGGCGGAAATATAATGTTGCCTTCATCCAAAGGTGGTGCTCTCGATGTCTGAGAGAGCTCAACACAAGCAGCATTTTCCACTTCAAAAACAAGTGATGACCTGGCAATCACACTGCCTGTTGCGGGTAAAGAGGTGGAAGGTCTGTGCCCAAAAGCATGTGTGAAAGCTGTCCCCACAGTCACAGAGGATGCACTTGATGGGGCAGATGGTGGTTGGCACGCCCCACTAGCCCGCATTGTAGCACAGTAAGCTTCCTACTGCGACTTGTGCTTCATATCCATGTGACGGTTCATGCATGAAGTACTCAAACTATTGAGTTTTTGGCCTCTACTCAGAGATTGGTGACAAATCTTACAGATCACATGAGTTGGGTGATCCTTGGCGATGTCAAAAAAGGCCCAGGCTAGGCAAGGCTTAGAGCCCATGCGACCTGCAGAGCCACCACGACTTCTGCTCAGAGGTAGAATTGTGGCTGCGGATGCTGTTGTTGACGTGCTTCCAGTACTCCGTCTCTGTCGAGGAATGCGCAACCTAACCTCGTCATCACTATCATCCTCCTCCACCTCCTCTGCTGACCTCATCGACTGGCTGACTGGGGGTTGACAGTAAGTGGGATCTCGAATCTCATCATCACCCTGTGTGTTCTCACACCCCTCGTCCTCAGAGACAACCTCTTCCTGCCCTGACTGAATAGTTAAGTTGTCGGTCCAATCAGGTATCTGAGTCTCATCAGCATCTTCCTCATTGTCTCCACCAAGAGGAGTTACAGTTTGGGAAAGAGGGTCTACATTATGCTTAGAACCTTCTTCATCCTGGCCTGTATCCGATTCACAAAGCTTCTGGGCATCAGTGCAGATCATTTCCTCGTCTGGACTCACTGCAGCTTTGGAGCAGACCTCTGATTCCCAGCCTATAGTGTGACTGAACAGCTCTGCAGACTCAACCATCTTTCTTACCCCATACTCAGTAGGGCGGCTGGAGACTAGGGAGCTGGGAGGAAGCAAGTGTAATTGGGGTGACACCTCAGAGGACTGGAGGGTTTGGGATGTTGAAGTTGAGGTGGAGGAGAGGCCACTTGATGGAGCACTTGAGATCCATTCAAGCATCTGCTGTTTTTATGCCTCATATACAATAGGCATCGATGGTCGTGTCCGTAAGAAAGGGATCATATCAGATTGTCCACGGAAAGAAGTAGACATCTTACTTTGGCTGGAAGAAGGTCTTTCTTCAGCAGATGTTACTGTTGCTTTACCACCTACCCATGGACACAAACTTTTTTGCCCTTTCCACCACGCCGATTCCCCTTTCCACTAGCAGCAGGCCTTTTGCCACTCATTTTGTATGTGACCATATTGGCAACTCTGCAGTTGTTGGGAAAAAAAATTAGGGTGGAAATCGAGCAGAGCTGAGTGGCCAAACAGTGGTACTAGGCCCAAACTATTACCTTGGCTAGGTGCAGTTAAAAATTAGTCTGAACTAGACAGGCGGTGTAGCTTGTTTCACAAGTGGGCTACACCACTATCTAAATGACACTGCTACTAGGCCCAAACTATTACCTGGGCTAGGTGCAGTTAAAAATTAGTCTAAACTAGACAGGCGGTGTAGTTTGTTTCACAAGTGGGATACACCACTATCTAAATGACACTACTACTAGGCCCAAACTATTACCTGGGCTAGGTCCAGTTAAAAATTAGTCTGAACTAGACAGGCGGTGTAGCTTGGTTCACAAGTGGGCTACACCACTATCTAAATGACACTGCTACTTGGCCCAAACTATTACCTGGGCTAGGAGCAGTTATAAATTAGTCTGAACTAGACAGGCGGTGTAGCTTGGTTCACAAGTGGGCTACACCACTGTCTAACTGACACTGGTACTAGCCCCCAAAAATTGCCTGCACTTAGTGCAGTAAAAAATTGGCAACTGGATAGACAGGCGGTGTAGCCTACTTTACAGCTGGGCTACACCGCTGACTACCAGATACTGCTACTAGACCAAAAAAATTGCCTGGACTAGCTGCAGTAAAAAATTGACTACTGGATAGACAGGTGGTGTAGCTTACTTTACAGCTGGGCTACACCGCTGACTACCAGATGCTGCTACTAGCCCCAAAAAATTGCCTCGACTAACTGTAGTAAAAAAAATTGGCTACTAAAGACAGGTGGTGTAGCTTTCTTCACAGCAGTGCCACACTACCTGCCCTAAAGGATTGCCTGAGCTAGATTTGGCCAGATGCTGTGAAAAACACTTGCACAGCACTGGCACACACCTGCCTGGCAAAAACTAATACAGTAGAAACTGCTCTAACCTAGCCCTCAAAAGGGCTGATATTATAACTAGTCCCTACATCTATGAAGTAGCCCTGAAAAGGGCAGATATTTACAACTAATCCCTACTCCCTACTTGTCTGAAGTAGCCCTCAAAAGGGCTGAGATTCTAACTAGTCCCTACTCCCTAAACCTAACTGTCTATCTAACTTGAGATTTGCTCACTATCTATCTAACTAACACTTTATAGCGCCCACAGCAGCAGTGAGGAAATGGTGGCGATGGGGAAAATGGCTGGGTCTTATAAAGCAAGGACATGTGACATACACAACCAATGACACATGCCATTGCTTGTGTGCAAAAAAATGCACTTTGCTGTGTGTGTGATTAGCTGACAGCCTGCTCCGCCCCATTGTATATGCAATTAGGAGAAAGAAAATGGAGATCGGCATTATTTCCGCAGCACTGATTTAATAAACCCCTTCCCCCCCCCTTCCCCGCACACTATACACTGAAACTGGATATTAACATTCATTAACAGTATTACTGTGAAAAGCCAGTTACCCTTTTGGTGATCGAACCGTTATCGAACATGACCTCGAACTGCTGAATTTTAAGCTAATTGTTCGCATTCGTCGAATGACTCGAACACCGCCCAAAACAGCTAAAATTTGTGATTGGCGAACATTTCAAATCGAACACCGCTCACCTCTAGTCCAGAAGAGCTGCATCCAATGCGCAGCTCCTCCTGACCGTGAGCACATACCGATAGAGAAAAAATGCAAAACCTAAATCTGCACCATAAACTCACCAAATATATAAACTCACTAAAAACGCACCAAAGACGCATCAAAAACACATTGCGTATCTGGTGCGTTTTTCTGGCACATGGTGCCTTTTAGCAGCGTTTATGCTGCAGAAAATTTTCTGCACCAAATACTCAGCCTCTGCATATACCCTTACAAGGATTTTAACCGTTTCACCACTAGGCAATTTTCAGTCTTTGTTTTTATTTCCCATCAATATAGCTGTATGAGGGCTTGTGTTTTGCAGGACAAGTTGTACTTTTGAATTAGGGGCCTTTCACATCAGTGTTTTTGCTTATGTGCGGCAGATCCATCAGATTTACGGCATCTGCCGCCTAACAGCTGCACTTGCAGCCCGAATCCGGCAAGACCCATGCATTGTCTATGGAGCTTGCGGTCCGGTGCGGCAAGTGCGGTTACGCCGGATTTGCCAGATCCGGCACTTGCGGCTGCAAATAAAAAAACTGCAAGCAGCATTTTTTTCGTGGCTACAAGTGCCAAATCTGCCACATCCGGCAGAACTGTCCTTGCCACACCCGACCGCAAGCCCAATAGACACTGCATGGGGCTTGTCAGATCCGGGCCGAAAGTCGGCTGTTAGGCAGCCGATACGGCAGATGCGGCGCCACCTCTCGAATCGGCCACAAACATCAGCAAAACGCTGATGGGAAAGGGGCCTTATACCGTTAATTCTAAGGTCGGCTTCACACCACGGTTTAATCCGATCCGGGGCTGTCCGGTTGGGGCTGGATGGAGCCGGATGGCAGCTCTCTGCCATCCGGTTTCCATGTGTCCGGGAGAATCCGGGAGGAATCAGATTTTTCTCCCGGACACAAAATCGGAGCACACAGCGTTTTTGTGTCCGGGGAGAAAAATCTCCCCAAATCAGATCCTCCCAGATTTTCCTGGATCCGGGGCAGTCTGGCGCTCCCTAACATAGGAGTCTATGGGGCCGGATTGCCCCGATCCAGGAGGATCCGGCAACCGGACACTGGCAGCTGCATGCTACTGTAATTTTAGGACCACGGCTAGCTCCCTGCTAGCCGCAATCTTGAAAAATCAGCAGCTGGGGCTGCAATTAGCAGCATCTGGCTGCACACCGGACCGGAGGGCATATTTGCCCTCTGGTTCTGGGTCCACCTCCGGTCCGGGGCTGTCAGGTTCACCCCCGGATCGGATCTGGCCATGGTGTGAAGCCAGCCTAAAACATGGTGCACTTGAAAGCAGGAAAAAAATTCCAAGTGGTTTGAAATTGCAAAAAAAAGTTTTTAGTTTTTTTTATTTACCATATGGTAACTATATTTTATTTAAAGAGGACCTGTCACCAACCATACATGGTGATCTAATTACAGCACTGAATGCAGCATGTCTGTTGCATCCAGGCAAGGGGTCCCCCAGCCCTTGAGCCCCTCTGTACCCTGAGATAATACACTTTGAAAACTTACATAGTGGCGCCAAATAGGAGGTGGCCTGTGGCTGGAGCCAAAGGGCAGTTTCACACCCCCTGGCCTGCATGTTTAATCTGCCCATGTATACCTATGGGGATCGGACCGATTCGGATGTGCACTAAATGGCATCCGAATTGCGTCTGATCCGATTTTGTCCGATTTCTTTCCCACAGGACATCGCCCTTCCTGTAGGGGGCTACAACACCTTGCTGCCACCCATCACCACGGAGGTTCCAGCAGCACTGGTGCCATCACCAGACCTACAGGTGGCATCACAAACAAATTTGATTTTATTTTTAATTTATTTTCTTTTATTCATTGACCACCAGGGCCACAGACTCAGACACCACCACCCATGACCTCCAGACTGCGCCTGAGATCTGAGTTCCCTGGCCTGGGTGAGTCAACTTGGCATCACGAACAGGATTCAAACCGACCCGTATCTAATGGGTACTGTGCGCTTTACAGAACTTTATTGACCATCCTGGAACTCTGTCTATATATGGCACTAAAGGACGTTTCCCGCCATTTCTACTGGGCCAAGATGGCGGGTCCAGCAATGTAAGAGACAATGTGCTGGCCCAGGGGCATGCCTCGGCCCCTCATCATGGGAGGGCCACGGCAGAGGCGTGAAACTGTTTGCCTGCCCCGATTGCCAACAAACAACCAAGGAGGCGGGCCAAAGACTAAACTACCCTGCCGGAAACTAAAAATGGCGGCAGGGATGGAGCAACACAACGGAGGTCCGGCAACCAGGAGCTGGAACCGGGAGCAAGAGACCGGTCCACGGTTGAGCACCCGGTAACCAGTGAGGACCCGCCAGCCGAGTTGCAGCCCATCATCACTAATGCGGAAGTCGGGGCAGAGCAAGATGACCCTGAGGCCCTACCTGATGACAGCGGCAGCCAGACCGGAGCGGAGTCCGAGGAAGCTGAGGAGCCGTCCAGCCAGCCAAGCTCTGAGGAGGGGGATGACCGGAAAGGCGACATCGAGGAAGTACCTGCTATCACCGGTGAGTGGAACCGTGCACCAGCTCCGGAGCACTCAGACTGGGACTTGTACCATAATGACTGTACGAGCTGTGAGAGACATGCGGGGCCCCGTGGATGGTGCGCCCTGCGTGTATGCAAATGTGATAAGTAAATTGCAACACCCTGGTCCTGTATATAGTTGTTAAATGTGAAGTGCTTTCTCTTTTGCAAAACCCATAGACTTTCATGAGGACTTTTTGCTAAGAACTGTTTTGCAACGTTTAAAGACACAGTACCTCCCGGACGGGAAGAATACAAGTATCCATGTCATTTTTAAAAGTGTTGTATTGTTGTTATGCATACCTAAAAACTTTTACTCTGTAATGGGAAGGGTAGACTGGACACTTGGGGCCAAGTGTACTTTCCCATAAGGGAGTGTGGCGCCCCGCTAAGAGTGTGTCACAAAAGGGTACTGCACCCCTGACTGAAGGTGCCGTATGCTTTGTTCTGGTAATGGGTAGAATAATCCTGAAGTTCCAGCACCGCACACACACTCAAAGCAGGGGACTAAAGGGTTAACTCCTCTTCTGAGAAACCCAGTCCCGGGTGGGAGGAGTGTGGGGAGAGCGGGAAAGCACAGTGAGCAGGAGGCAGAACGTAAGAGGAGAGAGAAGGAGAAGCAGCTCAGAGAGAGGGGGCCTGAAGGAAGGCAGCCCAGAAGAGAAAGGGGATAAGAAACAGGGTAACCAAATGCCCTAGCCCAGTCCAAACCCGGAGTACCGGCTCTGAAGTGGCTCAGCCGGCAGAATCCCTGAGCCACAAACCCAGAGTGGTCGATGACTTCTTAGGAGCACGATCCATCTGCCCTACACCAAGCACGGTCTCCACCAGAAACACTAGACTGAGTTGGGTTCTCCTTGGAGAGATAAGGGGATGCCACATATCTCGACGGGCCTGGTCTAACAAGCAGGATCCATGCAGGGCAGCAGAGCAAGGGACAGAGCGTGATAGAGAAGGAACACCAGTGGAGCTTCAGAGGGATGCTGATCATTGCCAGAATCACCCGGTCCACTACTCTGTAAGAAGAACTGCATTACCCTGTAACCCGGCAGATTACTGGAGTAAAGTACCCATTCAGAGTGAGCTGCGTGTCAGTGATTCTTTCTATGAACTGTGATTTACCTGCCTTGCTCCACAGTGACCGCGCTGCCCTATTCCACCATTTATTGCTACTTCCAACACCCCGGGGACATCGCCCTTCCTGTAGGGGGCTACAACACCTTGCTGCCGCCCATCACCCCAGAAGTTCCAGCAGCGTCGGTGCCATCACCGGACCTACAGGTGGCGTCACGAACAAGTTTTCTTTTATTTTCTTTTATTCATTGACCACCAGGGTCACAGCCTCAGGCACCGCGACCCGTGACCTCCAGACTGCACTTGAGATCTGAGTCCCCTGGCCTGGGTGAGTCAACAGCACAGCACAAAGGTACCTAGAAACCTACCAACTTACAGAAGTCAACACAAAGGCTATATTTTTCACCCAGCAGAGATGACTACAGTTCTCATAAGACTGGCCAGGCCACCAGCCTTGTGGAGGATGTAGCACTCTGGATCTGCTTGAACATTGTCAGTAAAAGGTAAAGCAAAAGACTGTTTGCTCCTGTTTATTTCTTGTAGATTGTGAGCCCTTGCGGACAGCGTCCTCTCTACTTCTGCACCTGTGTGCCTTATGTTGTCAATGTACATTGTACTTGTCTTTGTATACCCCTCCATATGTTAAGCGCCATGGAAGTTCCGCTTTACCCTGGACTGGAGCAGCATTCCATAGGAACCTTACCAGATCCTAAGAGATCGATGTGCCATTGTATAAAGATACACTATAATAATAATAATAATAATAAAGCTTTATTTATATAGCGCCAACTTATTCCGCTGCGCTTTACAATGTAGGGATAGAGTACAGAAAATATACAGTAAGTAATTACAGTAGAGAACAAATACAGTACAATAATTGGATACAAAACAATAGGCATAGAATCAATGTAACAAAGAAAATACAAGAAATAAAGCAAGAAATGAAGGTGACCCTGCTCCAAAGAGCTTACAATCTACAACGGGATAGGGGTTGCACAAGGTACAGGGGCTTATTGCACTGATGGTCCAGGCATCTTGAGGAAATGGGGCATAGAACTAAGCTTACATGGATGGGATCGTCTGAAGCCATGCAAGTTGTGGATAGTCCTGATTTCTTGGGGTAAAGCATTCCAGAGGATTGGTGCAGCTCTGGAGAAGTCTTTGAGGCGGGAGTGGGAGGATTGGATTAGTGCAGATATTAGTTGAAGGTCATTTGAGGAACGTAGAGAACGGGTGGGGTGATAGACAGAGATGAGGGAGGAGACGTAGGGGGGTGCTGCACTGTGAAGAGCTTTGTGGGTGAGAACAAGCAATTTGAATTTGATCCTGTAGTGTACGGGCAGCCAGTGCAATGACTGCCACAGAGCAGAGGCATCTGAGTAACGATTGGCCAGATGGGTGATCCTGGCTGCTGCATTAAGGATGGACTGGAGAGGAGAAAGTCTGGTGAGGGGGAGGCCGCTTAATAGAGAATTGCAATAGTCAAGGCGGGAATGGATTAGGGCCACGGTGAGGGTTTTTGTTGTTTCCATGGTGGGAAAGGGGCGGACTCTAGAGATATTCTTCAGGTGTAAGCGACAGGAGCGTACGAGAGATTGTGTTTGGGAGGAGAAGGAGAGATCGGTGTCAAACATAACTCCCAGACAGCGAGCCTGCTGCCTAGGCGTTATCGTGGTGCCGCAAACTGAGAGAGAGATGTCCGATTTAGGGAGGTTAGTGGATGGGGGAGCAGAAGAAGTTCAGTTTTGGAAAGGTTTAGTTTCAAATAGAGAGTGGACATGATATTGGAAACTGCAGCTAGACAGTCATTGGTGTTATTTAATACCGCAGGGGTAAGGTCAGGGGCTGAAGTGTATAGTTGTGTGTCATCAGCATAAAGATGGTACTGAAAGCCAAATCTGCTGATGGTGCGTCCAATTGGGGCTGTGTAGAGAGAGAAGAGAAGAGGGCCAAGGACTGAACCCTGAGGGACTCCAAGAGTGAGGGGAAGAGGGGAAGAAGTGGAGCCAGCAAAAGATACACTGAAAGAGCGGTCAGAAAGATAGGGGGAGAGCCAGGAGAGAGCAGTGTCCTTTATGCCAATGGAGTGCAGCATAGAAAGTAGGAGCTGATGGTCGGCAGTGTCAAAAGCTGCAGAGAGATCAAGGAGAATAAGCAGACAGTGGTCACCATTACATTTTGCTGTCAGAAGGTCATTGGTCACTTTGATGAGGGCAGTTTCTGTAGAGTGAAGGGGGCGAAAACCAGACTGTAATGGATCTAGAAGAGAGTGAGCGGAGAGGTAACGGGTGAGGCGGGAATAGATCAGGCACTCCAAGAGTTTAGAGATGAAGGGGAGATTGGAGACTGGTCTGTAGTTATTTGTGCAGGTTGGGTCGAGAGTGGTTTTCTTTAATAATGGAGTAATGATCGAGTGTTTGAAGGAGGAGGGGAAGATGCCAGAAGAGAGGGAGAGATTGAAGATTTTGGTTAGATGAGTGGTGACGACTGGAGAGAGGGACTGGAGCAGGTGTGAGGGAATGGGGTCAGTAGTGCTTGTGGTGGGACGAGAGGAAGAAAGGAGCCTGGAGACTTCTTCTTCTGTGACTGGGTCAAATGTGGAGAGTGAACCGGAGGAGATGTGGGGAAGAATGGGGGTGGCAGCGCTTGGAGGCTGAGAGCTGATTTCCTGGCGGATGTTGTCTATTTTCTCCATGAAGTAGGAAGCCAGGTCATCAGCACAGAGGTCAGTGATGGGGGCCTGCACTTTAGGACTGAGGAGAGAGTGAAAGGTGTCAAAGAGTTTTTTTGGGTTGTTGGATAGTGAGGAGACCAGGGTGGTGAAGTAGGTCTGTTTGGCAAGGTGAAGGGCAAAGTTGTAAGTTTTGAGCATGAATTTATAGTGGATAAAGTCTCCTGGTGAGCGAGTTTTCCTCCATAGACGTTCAGCATTCCTAGAGCATCGCTGGAGGAATCGAGTTTGTGGTGTTAGCCAGGGCTGCTTTGTTCTCTGTTTGGAGGTTCTGAGGGTGAGGGGCGCTACTTGGTCCAGGGAGCTTCTGAGAGTGTCATTGTAGTGATTTACTGCCTGATCTGGACAGGAGATTGAAGAGATTGGGGACAGAGATGAGATGAGGGAGTCTGTGAGTGCATGAGGGTTAATGGCCTGTAGATTTCTGGATGTGTGATAGGTAGGATTGGGCTGTGGTGGCCGAGGGTTAGTGAGTGAGAAGGAGAGAATGTTGTGGTCAGAGAAAAGAGGGGAGTTATCCAAGGGGGAGGATGAGCAGAGTCGGGTAAAGACCAGGTCAAGGGTGTTACCGTCTTCGTGCGTCTCAGAGGTTGTGACTGTGCTTACCTATAATTTACATATATATATATAAAACCTCTACACTTAGGTCTGCGCCTTCTGCTTTTTTATCCCCTCTAGACCTACAGCCTAAGGTCTCGTGTGTAATGGAATTAATGGCACTATAATAATAATAATAATAATAATAATAATAATAAATACCCTGCACCCCATCATTACTACTACCACCCCAATCATCACCATTGGGAAGGGTTTAACAACTGCACTGCCACTATATCTATCTACCAGGGATCTCCTGCAGTGCCAGCCATATCTTGCTGATTATTCCAACTGGCATCACAATCTCTTATTTGTTTATAGCCTTATATTTCTGCATTTTTACTCTCCATTTTCAATGTGAGCCAGGGCTACAACACTGGGCATAGCCACCATAAATTTAACCACTGCCCAGCTGCTGAGTACTCCAGCTCTTAGTGTGGCGCCCCACATGGTCAGGCGTCACACCGGGGTATTGCACTCGTAAAAGTATTGTAATCTTCCCCAACTGCAGGTGGATGCTGGGCTGGTGGGTGGGACCCATTCCTGCACTCCTACACTAGAGTAGTCGAGGGAGGTTACTCCTGGGAGGGAGATATAGTCACCTCTAGGGGGAGTACAAGTTAGTCGGAGAGTTAGTAAGAAGTCGAGGAGGAGTGTGGAGCGAGTTGGAAGGTCTAAAAGGACAGCTCCAGGCTGATCCTGAGGAAAGATAAAAGGGTATCCTGAGAGAGGGTGCCTGACGCGTGAGTCTGGGCCC
Organism: Allobates femoralis; assembly: GCA_033576535.1. Taxonomy (NCBI): domain Eukaryota; kingdom Metazoa; phylum Chordata; class Amphibia; order Anura; family Aromobatidae; genus Allobates; species Allobates femoralis. The sequence continues at coordinate 122,767,671 of JARQOC010000006.1, forward strand.
GAGAGAGAAAATGGGAAGCCCAACGTGGAGCGACCATACTCTAGGGAATTCCCCAGTCCACCACGGGAACACCAGACCCAAGGAAACGGCCAGAGTCTACCTCTGGAGTCGTCAACCGGCTGCTGAGGTCTGTTCACCGGCTGCAGCACCCTGCCAGATGGAGCGGTCATTATTCTTTTTCTCTGATTGTTCCTCTCCTGATTTTGAATTACAGATGCTGAGGTACGAAACTCAGAAAATATTGAACGTGTGGACATGGCCAAGTTGTAATATTGCATGATATAGCTAGTAGATTTCAGGAGATGATGCATGAAAAAGGCATTTAAAAAGGTGTCAACAATGCACAGAAAATGTGTTGTGTTTTCTGTCAGGAGATGCAGATGTTGTGCTGAAAGTTCTGCAACCAAATACTTAACGTGTGCACATAGCCTAATGGTTGATCTTAAGAATTCAGGGCATGGGGATGCAATGAGGTTGCAATGTACCTAAAAAAGTCTATGTGGTTTGAGAAGTACATGTGCTTTTAAACACATATTGGGTGGGATAGCTATTGAAATTAGGAAGTCCCTTGCTTTCACTATTTTATAACACGTATTCAGGAATATAGAAAAAAATAACACATTGTACACGGGAGCATCCTGTCACGTCTCTCACATAGACGCACTATTACAGGTCACAGATGTTTTTCTAGTACTGTATCGTGTATGCAATACATGAACCCTATGTCCTATAATGAATATCTAACTAAAGCAACAAACCAAGCATTTCTGACCAATCTAAGAAACATATTACAATTCCTAACATTGAAATTGTAACACCAAGAAGGAAAATTAGTGGAATTATGGAAATCACAGGATGACTATTTATGTTAATGATATGCAAAAGATGAAAAATTAAAACTAAATTTTTAAACCATCTTGGTTTATTCAATACAGATGCCACGTGAACAAACAAACACACTTACATGCCAATAGTACAGCCATTTCTCCAATGTGTTCTAGGCAGTGCTTTTTTTGTGGGGGTACGTGCCGGTTCGGCGTACCGGAAAATCTGCAGAGGGGGGGGCGTGAGTAGAGCCGTCCACAGTCCACTGGTGCACAGGATCTCCTGGCCGCCCGGCACCCCCGGCTCCTTGATCACGGCCGCCGTTGGACAGCACCCCTCTCCGCTACTCAGTACCAGTCGTCGGCAGTGCGCCGGCGCCTGACAGCAAACACCCACCCCTGCTCCTCAATCTCAACCGCAACTGGTGCCTGCCTTACAGCACCCCAACCCCACCACCCGCTCCTTCAATGTCAGCTGCAGTGGCCTGACAGCACCCCCCCGCTCCTCAATCTCAACCGCAGCTGGTGCCTGCCGGCGGTGACTGACAGCACCCCCCATCCCCCTGCTCCTCAATCTCAGCCGGCAGTGACTGACAGCACCACCCGCTCTGAGAACAGTGAGTACTGGAAAATATTTTGTTACAAAAAAGCACTGGTTGTAGGAGCCATTTTACATCATGACAGCACCAAGCTGATTGTTGTTCATTCTACTGTGAGCAGCTTGTAAGGCTTAAACGTATTACAATGGCCACAGCATCTCCAGACATGTCTTCCATCGAGCACATCCTGGATATCATCAGTCTGCAATTGTAAAGTCAGCTGCCAGCAGCGGATCTTGATGATTATTTTGTCCAAGTGTATTTAGCATGGACGAACATTCCTCAGACAACAATTAATAGCTTCACTGATGGCAGCCAAGGTGCATAAGCATGGGGATTTCTTGTGTTTTCCACTTATATAATCATTTGCATATAATTCATATCTCTATAGATCCTGTGATTCCACAACTCTGTGGTTTTTCTTTCTTAGTATTGCAATTTCAATGTCGACGAGGGTATAAGCAGATGGTCAATACAATATTTATTTGTAGCAAGCAAAAACCGATGAGTCACATTTGGTCTCAAGCCGAGCAATAAAACTACACGTGACAATCTTTACCCACTTAAGGCTCGGACACACTGGCGTGAAACTCGGATGACTGTAATGCGAGTAAAAATCGTATTGCAGTTGGACCAATGTTAGTCAATGCCCGAGAACACATTTACGAGTGTTTTCTTGTCTGATTCATGGATAACGAGTCAGTTACAACACGCTGCGACAGTATGCGAGTCTTGGACAAGACTCGCCAATGCAAGTCTATGGGTCCGGCAAAAAAGGCGTACCACACTCGGTCCGCAGACAGACCATCCGAGTCGGTTGCGATTTTTCAATGATACATTATCATTCTGTAGGTCAGCCGCGGTTTTTTTCGCTGCCGCACCTGCTGCAAGTGCAAAACCGCACTTGCCGCACCTGCCGCAAGTACGCCTATACTTTGCATGGCGTTTACCGCAACCGCGCCGCAAGTGCAGCCGGTATGCGGTAATTGCGGCAGATGCGTTTTTTTCACCGCATCTGCCGCAAATTTCAAAAAACGCTGATGTGTAAGGGCCCTAAATGCTACTGTAGTAAATAGCTGCTGAGTAAAAAAACGGATTGCACTCGGACAACACACGGAAGCCACACTGACCAAAAATCGGATGATACTCGTCCAACTCTCGAATCCGTCAATCGGACCATTTTTGCTCTCGCCAGTGTGTTTCCAGCCTTAAAGGGGAGCTGTCACCATGAAAATTCTGTCCAATTTGCAGCCACCATGTTATACAGCTGGGGGAGCAGAATAGATTGATGCATATATTTGTTAGAAAAGATTTATTATATCTTGTAATTAAAAAAAATTGACACCTGTGCTCTTTCTGAAGATAGTGTCACACGTGGCGATGTCGCCCGTGACATCGCCGCAAAGTGACGTAACAGCGATGCCAGCCCAGCGAGCGATGGCTCCGCCCACATCGCCGCCGCGTCACCAGCAACATCGTGCCGTGTGACAGCTGGCCTGCGATGTCGGAAGCGAGCGGTTACCCGCGCATCGCTTACGACATCGCTGGCCAGATCGTGCTGTGTGACAGCACCTTTAGATTTTTGGCCTAAATTTCATCAGCGTCTAACAGGTCGCATTGTATACGTGTGCACACAGAGATAGATGCATTTAAAAGGGAACCTGACTTGTGCAAACACACTATTTACCTGCAGATATAAATTTAATCTATAGGTAAACAGTGTTAAAATGCTGCCTAGCCACCTTAGGGTCTGTGCAAATGACCTTTTTTTTCAGGCTGATTCTTCCCAGAATCCAACTGAAAAAAAATACTCAATACACATTACTCAATTCACATTAAAAATAATAATAATACATTTTATTTATATAGCGCTGACATATTCCGCAGCACTTTACAATTAAGCAGGGGGCAATGCACAGACAACACAAAGTAGCACATAGTTCAGCAGTTACAGGAGGGGTGATGGCCCTGTTCACAAGCTTACAAAGGAAATAGGGAGACACAGTAGATGAATTATGCTTGTAGTGTCTGGTCCAGCTATTAATAAATTGTGTTTTTTTCATATGAGGCTACATGTATTTGCTATTAGTTGTATTGAGGATGTGGAGACAGATTGGAAAATAGAGGGGAAAGTTAAATTAGTAAATTGAGGTTATAGGCCTGTCTACAAAGGTGTGTTTTTAAGGCACCCTTTAAAACATGAGGGCTAGATTAGTTGCAACGTTTGGGGTAGTGCATTCCAGAGCACTGGTGCAGCACAAAAGAAATCTTGGAGAAAGAGGTTTGAGGTTCGAATTATGGGTGATATTAGCCTGAGATCATTTGCAGAATGGAGGGCACGGGTTTTACCTGTTCCCTGTACTTGTTATTATTCTCCTGGTATTTTGACTCCTGGAACATAACTTGTATATGCCTCTGTTTAATCCCTGAATCCTGTTCAAGATTTCCTTGGAAAACCGGACCCTGGACCATTACTTTTAAAGCCAAAAAACAACAAAAAAAGACAATAGAGAAGATACTGCAGGAAAAACTGACAGCATTTTCCAAAGGTGCATTTTCCTTTCAAAACTATGTGGATGTGCTAATGTCTATAAGATGCTGTGTGCACATATCTTTCTGAAAGGATGGCTACTGTGAGGGAATTAGGTCACATCCTACCCGGAGCCACTCGCTTTCAGCCAATGGGTTTATTAATACAGAGATTATAGTCAACACTCATTATACATACATGCTGCAGAGTGAGCTGTCAATCAAAGTGCCTGGTAGTATTTACAGCCTCCACTCAAAGTATAGTGAGTGAAGATTGGCCCCGCTCTATGTAAGATAAGCCAGCGGCTTTCAGGACAAATGAAGTTCATTTTCTCCTGGTAGCCATATATTCAGTAAGGTGGCTGGGAGGCATCTAAACACTATTTATTTAGTTGCAGGTTAACCCTGTATTTGCAGGTAAATAGTACATGAAATATACTACCCAAATGAAGGAAAAATGCAAGCTGCTGACTGCACCATAGTGCTTATCTGTGTCTGCTAATGGTGGAAACTTTGAAGCAGGAAGCATCATGGACCTTGTCACCGTAAATCACCACAGAAGACTTTGTTTACCAGTGGTCAGCACATGAAAGCTGTAGCGACATGGGAGTCATGATGCCAGTTGTCACATGCTGGCTAACTTTAAACTAGGACTGGATGAAGCTAAAGAAGACATAACGATTACACATGTACAATGCTTGTACATGCCCTCATCATCTCCTGCCTTGATTACTGCCACATCCTCCTCTGTGGCCTCCCTGATAACACTCTTGCACCTCTCTAGTCTGTCCTCTACCCTGCTGCCTGACTAATCAACCTTTCTCACTTACACTCCCGTTTCTCTGCTCTGTAAATCCCTCCACTGGCTCCCAATTCCCCAATCAAATCCAGTTCAAACTACTAACACTTACCTACAAGGCCATTCATAACCTGTCCCCTCCCTATATCTCCGAACTGATCTGCCAATATCATCCATTACGTAATCTTTGATTCTCCCAGGACCTACTCTCCTCCACACTTATTCGTTCCTCACACAACTGCCTCCAAGATTTCTCCCGAATATCCCCAATCCTCTGGAATTCTGTGCCCCAACAAGTCCAATTATCCACCACACTCGGATCCTTCAGACAAGAAATCCCATCTCTTCAGGAAAGCTTACAACCTGCAAAGACCACTCTTCCGTATAAGGTTTATTATGTCTTTGTACCTGTAATTGGTTATGTATAATTAGGGGGTTGGGTTTACACTATTTAAGCGTGATTTTATATACTGTGTATTGTGCTTGAGAAAGATATTGACTAATCGAAATGTCGCATGGGTGGCAGAATAAAAATGAAGATTTGATACCAACACTAACTTGTGAAGCGCTTTCCTTTTCATTTGATTAGAACCTCAAAACCCATCTCTTCAGGAAAGCTCACAGCCTGCAATGACCACTCTGCCGCCCCACCCGCATCATAGGGGCTGCCTCAGAACTACCACTGGAGCTACCGTCTCACCACCGCCGGAGCTGCCGCCTCACCACCGCCGAAGCAGCCGCTTCACCACCGCCGGAGCTGCCGTCTCACCACCGCCAGAACTGCTCCAACCTCAACCTACTATCTCCTCCTCATTGTCCTGTAGAATGTAAGCCCGCAAAAGCAGGGTCCTCTCCCCTCTGTACCAGTCTGTCATTGTTAATTTACTTACTGTAAACTATATCTATAATTTTGTATGTAACCCCTTCTCATGTACAGCACCATGGAATTAATGGTGCTATATAAGTAAATAATAATAATGATTGATATGGGAACAGTAGGTGTATGGATATTTCATAACAAGCAGTAGGGAAATGGTTACGGCTCAAACACATGAGCGTTGAAATCGGATGAGTGTATTGTGAGATTTTCTCGCATTGCACTCTGACCAATGTTAATAAATGAGTGAAACCAGATCAGCATTTGTCTTCAGCTTTTTTCTCATCCAGATTCTGGATGAGAAAAAAGTAGCAACATGCCGCAACTGGATGTGAGTCTCGTGCGAGACTTACCAATGAATGTCAATGGGTGCAATACAAAATCGCACAGTACACTGACAGCACACTTATAGCACACTGAAGACATTTTTAGCATGGTCTTTCCCATGCTGGAAAAAGTTAGGAAAGAATAGACAGGTTGATAGGATAGAAAGATGATAGGAATAGCTAGAACATCTTACCAGTCTCCCGTTGCTACTTCCGGGGCCACACATTAAGCTACATGCATATTCACTGTACTGACCGGCAACAGCCAATTACAGACGCACACACTCTGTGAGAGCCTCTGTGATTGGCTGTTGCAGTCAGGCTGCATTTCCACAATATAGACAGTGATTGTGCTGGGTTGCCATACACATTAGTATGTTAAATAAATAATTTTAAAAAATGTGCGGCGCTTCGCAGTATTTTTCAGTCTAGCCCGGTGAAAGCAGACATCTGTGAGCTGCCACCCTCAGTTGCTTAATTTTACTTTGACTAGGTAAAACTAAGCAGCTGAGGGGTGGTATTCTCAGCCAGGTGAGGGCATATTGTTTTAGGGCCTCCCACTCTGAAGAATTGCAGCCCGCAGTCGCCCCAGAAAATGGTTCATTCATAGTAGCACCATTTACAGGCTGCGGGCTGCTATTCTTTAGCGTGTTGGGGCCCTAAAACAATGGGCCTTCAGACTGCAAAGAATACCAGCCCTCAGCTGCTTAGTTTTACCTTGGCTGGAAATTAAAAATAGGGCGGAGTGCACGCATTTTTTTGACAATCAAAGTAAAATTAGGCAGCTGAGGGTGCCAGCTCGCCCTGTCTGCTTTCACCGGGCTGCACTGAAAACTACTGCGAATCCCCACGTGTTTTTTTTAAATTATTTATTCATTTTACACACTATGATGCAGGTCGGTTGCCATACACTAATGTGAATGGCAACCAAGCAAAATTACTGTCCAGATTAAGGAAATACGGCCAGAGTGTAACAGCCAATCACAGAGGCTCTCACAGAGTGTGAGCGTCTGTGATTGGCTGTTGCCGATCAATGCAGTGAATATGCATGAAGCTTAATGGGTGGTCCCAGAAGCAGCAGCAGGAGACTTGCAAGCCAGATCTAGCTATTCCTACCATCTATCTGTCTATTGTATCTGGCTATTCTTTTCAATCTATGCATCCTATCTGTCTATTCTTTTCTAACTTTTTTACAGCATGGGAAAGACCATGTTAAAAATGCATTGCACACGGACACCCCACGGATGTCACACAGATACAATACTGATGTTAGCTGAGGAAAAAAAACGCACAATTGCATTGCACTGGCATGCCACACGGATCAAAAAATGGATGTCACTTGTCCTACTCTCCTGGATGAGAAACGGTCAGATTTTTCATACACTTGTGTGTTTCCAGCGTTAATGGGAGAATAGCAGTGAGTAATGGCACCTGATCCTTGCTTGCAAATATGGTTACATACAGGAGAAATAGACAAACAGACAATTAGGCTTTGGAGCACAGATGTACTGTGTACAGACAGGAACTTCTAGATAGGAAATGGTTAACCATAGAAAAACAGTGAAGCATTGGCAACTAGTGCTTACTTGTAGAGGTGAGAATCACACATAAATAGCAGAAATAAACAGGCAAACTGGTAGACTGCATCTGGGTGTCCACCTCCAGTAAGTGTATATGCCCAGGCCCGGACTGACAAGCGGGCTATGCAAGGCATTTGCCCAGTTGACTCCTGGCAATTTGAGCCGTTGTGCCTCCTCCGGCCGGCTTTAAATCATGATTCTGCCTTTCTGAGTAAGGCTGCTTTCACATCACGATTTTCGGTCATCCGATTGTATCCGTTTCAAAATGGATACAATCAGATCCGAAATCAGATCCTATGTTCCCTTATGGGAATCGGATCGGATCGGATGTGCCACTATTGACATCCAATTTTGGCACCATCCGATCTGATCCGATTTAATTACGGGCACAAAATTGTAGCCTGCTACGATTTTGTGTCCGTGACTCAAATCGGACAGCATTGGATCACTGCTGATCCGAGTGCTCACAACATGGGAGCCTATGGACATCGGATCCGAGTTCACCTCGGATCCGATGTCGGCTCCGTATTCCCTGTCTTTCCCTGCTCCTGCCTCCTCCATCTTGTTCCCTCTGCTATTCTATGCTGTCTCCCCGCTATTCTATTCTGTCCCCCCGCTGTTCTATTCTTCTGTGCCCCCGCTTCTCTATCCTCATCTAATCCCTATCCTGTCCCCTCTTGTCCTCCCTGTGTGTAAAAAAAAAAACAAAACTCCTCCCGGAGTATACATCACCTGTCACTGGCTCCCACGCTGCAGCACCATCAGGACTGAAGGACCTGTGATGATGTCAGAGAGCCAGTCACATGACCCGTCAGCTGACCGGCTCTCTGACATCATCACAGGCTCTTCAGTCCTGATGGTGCTGCAGTGTGGGAGCCGGTGACAGGTGATGTATACTCTGGAAGGTTTTTTTTTTTTTTACACGCAGGGAAATCAAGAGGGGAGAGGATAGGGATTAGATGAGGATAGAGAAGCAGGGGCACAGCATAGAATAGCAGGGGGACAGAATAGAATAGCGGGGGAAGAAGATGGAGGAGGCAGAAGCAGGGAAAGACAGGGGACCGAAGGATCCACACGGATCCTGCATAGAATCGTATCAGGTGGCTATTTGCCATCTGATTGCAGGGATCCGTGTGGATCCGTGCCTGCCCGTGGGATCCTCTTTCAAAGTCGGATCCCACGGACAGGCACAAAATCGTTATGTGAAAGCAGCCTAAGCAGCCGCTAGAGCTGTGCTAGCAACTATATGAGAAACAATAGGTGTGAATGAACAAATGGGATCACCAAAAAGATTATACAAGCAAAATAGACAAATGTTTATTAGTAGTGATGAGCGAGTGTAATCGTTACTATTCGCTACTCGCATAGACAGTCCGGTATTCGTGATACTCGTTATTCGGCGAGTATCGCTGGTGCTCGCGAGTGATATGTCGATCTTTATTGATCTGCCACAAATTGGCAGCTCCCCCTTCAGTAAACAATGTGAGCTGGCACCCTAGTGAGAGTAGATTGAATGTTAGGGCCTCTCTTGGGGGCACAGCAAGGTGTTTTAGGCATTGAAATCATAAAAAAGCCCACCCTCCTGCCCTGTCCGGGAAATCTCATTTTACAGCCGGAAGTGTGTGGGTGGAGCCTATCACTAATTGACTAACATTAGATTTGTTATTCAGACGAATATGCGAGCATTAAAAACTACTCAGTACAAGTACAGCCAATGCGAATATTTCGCTACTCGCTCATCACTATTTATTAGACATCACAGAATATAAAAATATATAATAAAAATGTGTTTATTTTGCTTAAATAATCTTTTGGGTGATCCCATTTGTTCATACACACTTGCTGTTTCTCTCTCTCATATAATTGCAATGTATGAGGTGTGTTTTTTTGGATTGATCCCCTGGCAAATATTGTGGTGCCCTCTATTTTTCCTACACTATGCTAGCTGACATGACATCACACGGCAGCACATTCTTTGTGGCCTATATGAAAGGGCCTATTTGTGGGTCTGCCTAATACTACCTACATAGGGACTGGCTGACTGTGTCCTGTATGAAGGGGTCTATGTGTGGGCGTACATAAGGGCTGGCTGTGTCCTGTATGAAGGGGCCTATGTGTGAGCCTGTCTAATACTGCCTACATAGGGGATGGCTGGCTGTGTCCTGTATAAAGGAGCCTATGTATGGGCCCACCTAATACTGCCTACATAGGCACTGGTTTTGTGTGTCCTGTATGGAGGAGCCTGTGTGTGGGCCTACATAGGGTCTGGCTTTGTCCTGTATGAAGGGGCCTGTGTGTGGGTATACACAGGGGCTGGCTGTGTCCTGTACGGAGAGGCCTGTGAGTGGGCTTGCCTAATACTGCCTATATAGGGGCTGACTGTCTGTGTCCTATATGGAGGGGTCTTTGTGGGCCTAATACTGCTGACCACATGGGCTGTGCTGGCTGTGTCCTGTATGAAGGGGCTTGTGTGTGGGCCCAACTAGAACTGCCTACATAGGGGCTGACTGTATCCTGTATGAAGGGGCCTGTGTGTGGGCCCACCTAATATTTCCTACATAAGGGCTGTCTGTGTCCCGTATGAAGGGACCTGTGTTTGGGCCCGCCCATTACTGCCTACTTAGGGGCTGGCTGGCTGTGTGGTGCTAATACTGTATATAGGGGCTGTATGTGCTCATTTATGTGGGGACCTGTGTGTGTCTAATACTGTAAAGGGGGGTTGTGTGAGCTCATATGTGTGGGGGCTAATACTGTATATAAAGGATGTGTTGGTCCTATATGTGGGGGCCTGTGTGGGGCTAATACTATCTATAGGGGCTGTTGTGGGCGCCTGGATGCTGTTGGCCAGTGCAGCATCAGTAAGTTTTCCTGCAGGCGGAGTTGGCACTTTGCTTTCCGGGCATCTCCATGGATTCTCTTACTGTCTATGCCCAGTGCTGGAACTTCTGCCGCCGCCTTTCATCTTTACCCATTTTCATGATCTGGGTGAATCTTGGCTATCTATATACCACAGCCTCCTGTGTATGCTGTGTATAATTCTCCTGTCCTACATACTGAATGTAATTCTCAGTATCTGTATTATTCTGTATATGTACATTGCACTGTACCACTTCTCCTGTCCTGTATACTGGGTGTAATCCTCAGTATCTGTATTATTCTGTATATATACACTGCACAGTACCACTCCTCCTGTCCTGTATACTGGGTGTAATCCTCAGTATCTGTATTATTCTGTATATATACACACTGCACAGTAAAACTTTTCCTGTCCTGTATACTGTGTGTAATCCTCAGTATCTGTATTATTCTGTATATATACACTACACAGTTCCACTTCTCCTGTCCTGTATACTGGGTGTAATCCTCAGTATCTGTATTATTCTGTATATATACACTACACAGTTCCACTTCTCCTGTCTTGTATACTGGGTGTAATCCTCAATATCTGTATATATACACTGCACAGTACCACTTCTCCTGTCCTGTATACTGGGTGTAATCCTCAGTATCTGTATTATTCTGTATATATACACTGCACAGTACCACTTCTCCTGTCCTGTATACTGGGTGTAATCCTGAGTATCAGTATTATTCTGTATATAAAGACTGCACAGTACCACCTCTCATGTCCTATTGTCAAAGAGGCGGCATTGGACTTTGTGATTTTCAGCATTTTACTGTTGCTTAAATTTATTATCTCGAATATGGAAGTCATCAGTTATCTTCTGTGTAGGTGATGACTTTCCTTCACTATGGATCTGACCGCTGGGACCCCCACAATCCTGAGAAACGCAGCTTTGAAGATCACCATGTAAATGGGGCTGTGGTAGATCATATGCTCACCTGCACTATTCACATGTGGCTCTTGAAATTACACCTTTAAGAAAATGATGAGGCCACGACAACGTAAAAAACAAATTCACTGATTGGGGCTGATAGGTGTTATAGTATGTGGGCTGGTGAGGTTTTTTTTGCCAGGGATGCTTTTTGGTCCCAGTCCTGCCCTGGTATACACCCAAAAATGAGGCATGACAAAGAACAGGGTGACTCCGTGTGCACTATTACTATTCTAATTATAGACCCCACTGATGCATACGTCCGAATCCTGTTTTGCGGGGGAATCGGACATAAGCCCCAACGGGATCACTCAACGTGCGGAAGACCGCAGTGTGAAAGGGGTCTAAGTGTTATTGGAGTTTTATAATGTTCTCAGATGTTATTTTATCACTTATTATGTTGAATGATTTTCCATATAGAAATAATGTTCTAATAGAAATCTGTATAGAGATTTGTTTAGCAGATCTGTGCAAAACAACAATTTTCCCTTGGAGAGCTGAATTGAGCTTCGCAGGCAGATGCCTCTGTAACCTTTCTGTTGTGGTATTATTTCTAAAATAGGCGCTCACGAGGAGATAATCTATTTTAGAATATGAGTGTTCCTTAATGACTAAAAATAAATCTGGTTTTGAGACCAGGAAAATAAGGTCTATATATATATATTTATAAATATATACAGAACTTAATGAAGTGGCAATTGAGATGATGAGGACGCAGCCCAGGTGTACTAGAACTCAGGAGACAAAACTAAGGCTATGTGCCCACGCTGAAGATTTGTTGCAGAAAATGTCTGCACAAAATCTGCATCCTCAGGCAGAAAAATGCACCAAAATCCGTAATGCGTCTTTGCACATTACAGTTTTTGCATGCGGAAATGTGCGATTTTGCTGTTTTTCTGTCTTCATTTCACTTCCAGGAAGCTGAAATTGTGAAATTCTTCTTCAGGGAAGGAGAGAGGGAGAGAAAGAGAGAGAGAGATAAGAGGGAGGAGATAGAAGAGGGAAGGAGAGAGGGAAAGAGAGAGAGAGATAAGAGGGAGGAGATAGAAGAGGGAGGGAGAGAGGGAGAAAAAGAGAGGGAGAGAGGGAAAGAGAGGATTAGAGAAAGAGAGGGGAAGAGAGAGGGTGAGAGAGAAAGAGGAGAGAAAGACATAAAGAGGGAGAGAGAAAAAGAGGGAGAGAGAAAGAGGGAGGGAAAGAGAGAGAGGGTGACAGACTGAGAGAGAGAGAGAGAGGAGAGAGAGAGAGAGAGAGAGAGAGAGAGAGAGAAAGAGGGATAGAGGGAGAGGAAAAGAGGGAGAGAAATTAAAAATAATTTCTGGTAGCCAGAAAATCATTTCACCACATTTAAGTAACCATGCGTTTTTTGGGAGGAATATGCACCAATTCCACAACAAAAATTCACTGTGTGAACACCCATGCGTACTTGCAGTATTTTTTTTTTCATTATTACAAAAAGGTCAATGGAGAAAAAACACTAATAAAGGAAATGCTGCCACATGGGCACGGCTCTTTTGAACTCACATACACTTTACTGGCTTCAGGATAAATTTTGATGCAGATTTATAAAAAAAATGCATTAAAAAAGCAGCGGTGGTACACAGCCTAAGACACCCAATACGTAGTGGAAAGTCTGAAAAGGCGTCTAGAGATGCGACAATATATCAAAGTGCATGAGGGGCTGTGAAAAAATTGGTGCATTTTAAATATTAAAATGAGTAAATCTAACTCAGGTCTCATATTTGAAAAGTGCCTTCTCCTAACAGCAATTTTAGGATCTCTCTACAGGTGTTCAACAGGATTTAGATCTTGACTCATTGCTGCCACTTCAGAACTCTCCAGCACTTTGTTTCCATTCACTTCGAGGAGCTTCTTGAAGTATGGTTTGCGTCATTGTCCTGCTGGAAGACCCATGACCTAGGACGCAAACTAGCTTTCTGATGCTGAGCACTACATTACAACCCAAAATCATCTGGTAATCTTCAGATTTCATGATGCTTGTCACTTAATTAAATTAAGGAAGCTTTAACGTTTTTGAGCAGGCGCTTGGAGATAAACCTCAGAGACAGCTTTTTAGTACCTTCTCTTTACTTGCTCAAATGTGGACTGGTCATTCCTCACGTTTTGGTAGCTGATACCGCCTTAATGAGGTCACTTGATGAAGGCGGTATCAGCTGCCGAAACATGTTGTGAGGAATAACCAGTCCACATTTGAGCAAGTAAAGAGAAGGTACTAAAAAGCTGACACTTTTCAAGGCTGTCCCAGCTTCTTCCTCAGGAATACACCAAGAAATTGTATTTCTTTGTGTATTCCTGAGGAAGAAAGAAGCTGGGACAGCCTTGAAACGCGTTGAAATAAACACCGTCTTCATAAAGATTTTGGTCCATTTCCATTCAAACAGCAGCGGGGATCGTTTTGAATGCTTTGTCCTTTGGATCTGTAGAGGCAGCAAAATAACCCTGAAACACCTTTGAACTTCCACCATATTTGACAGTAATTACTGTGTTCTTTTCCTTGTAGGTCTCATTCAATTTTTGGTAAATAATAGAATGATGTGGTTTACCAAAAAGCTCTACCTTTGTCTCATCTTGGCTTGCTCACATACATTTTGGCAAACTGCAGTCTACTTTTTCCCTCTCTCTAAAGGTACCGTCACACACAGCAATATTGCTAGCAATTTCACTGGCAATTTGCTGGTTGCAGTGAAATCATGGACACATTGTTCTATTTTGTTGCCGTGTACAAATGGAACAATGTGTCCATGATTTCACTGCAACCAGTAAATTGCCAGTGAAATTGCAAGCAATATTGCCGCGTGTGATGGTACCTTAACAGCAATGGGTACTGCTGAGTCTCCTGCCATAGCGTTTCATTTCATTCAAATGTTGGTGGATAGTTTGTGATGACACTGATGAACCCTCAAGGTTTAGTGCTTTGATTTGGGCTGCTTATCCACCATCTGGACTATCCTACTTTGCAAATTTCAATAACTTTTTCTCTGGCATCCACATCCAGGGAGATTAGCTGCCTGGCCATGGTTGGAAACGTCTTGACTATGTTGTGCACCGTGGACAAAGGAACCTCAAGATTGTTGATATTTTTCAACACGTTTGGTTTTCTATTCCTCGGATAGTTCTCTTCTGCTGTTTTCCATGTTGGCACACACACACACACGATGCAAATATTGAGTCAACATCTCATCTTTCATCTGATTTCAGATTTTTATATTGCCCACATCTGTTGCTTTTCACAGGTGAGTTTGAGTGAGCATAACACGAATGTAACAAAATTGTTTACCCACAATTTTGGAAAGGTGCTAACAATTTTGTCTAGTCCCAATTTGCTTTTTTTCTCAGTTTTTGTGTGTAATTTATTGAATCACAGAATAATATAGTTGGAAAGGACCTCCTGGGTCATCTGGTCCAACCCCCTGCTCAAAGCAGGATTCACTGTCATCCCAGGCAGATGTCTGTCCAGCCTCTGTATGAAGACTTCCATTGCAGGGAAACTCACCACCTATCGTGTCAGCCTGTTCCACTTGTTGATCACCCTCATTGTCAAAAATTTTGTTCTAATATCTAATCTTTGTCTCCTCCCTGAGGGGCGGGGCCAAACGGCAAGTTCTGAAAAAAAAACCAAAACTCTGTTTAATGCTGCTGAAGAGGGAGAGAATGATTGGCAGCGGTGGGCAGATTAAAGGGGGTCTGAATCTGCCCTTCGGCTCCAGCCCCTAGCCACCTTTCCGGCTGCATTATTTAAGTTTTCTAAGTGTATTATCTCGGGGTACAGAGCTGCTCAAGGGCTGGGGGACCCCTTGCTTGAATGCTGCAGACATGCTGCATCCAGTGCTGTAATTAGATCACCATGCCTGGTTTGGTGACAGGTCCTCTTTAAATGTAATCACTTAACTAAAGGCATGATTGCACTCAGTATCCCAGAGTCTGTAAGGTCCTGGCCTCACTTTATAGCCCTAAAACCAGCTGGTTGGTTCTCTTTAATTTTCTAGAACAATTTCAAGGGTGCCATCACTTTTGGGCATAAAAGTACCTACTCCCCATTTTCATGTGGGTTTTCTCCTACACTCAAAAGGTATACTGTTAGGGACTTTCAGTTGTTTACCTAGATCTGTAAAGCACTACAGAAGGGGTTGGTGAAAGAAGTAAAAAAGAAAAATTCACTGCCTAGTAATAGGACAAAATACACATTATGCCACAAGGTCATTAGTCAACCACAACCAAGCCCATCTACTATATAATTGCCTAAGACGTTTTCGTGTCGGACCCCGACAACGTGCCGTGGATATGTCACACTCTGTGACGTCATCACGGCGAAGCATTGGCCGCGTAGCGGCCATTGCGAGCCGCTGACGTCACCACGCACGAGCAATGGCCGCGAAGCGGCCATTGCGAGTCGGTGGCCGAAAATAGAACCAGAGGCTCGGCCACAAATTTAGCGATGTACCGCTGAGGTAGCGCGAGCAATGGCCGCGAGGCCATTGCGAGTCGCTACCTCAGCCGCCCTGTGCCCCTGTGCCCCTGTGCCTCAGTGCCTCAGTGTGCCCCTCTGACTCCCGCTCCGAACCTGTGACCCTGTGCCCCAATGCCCCTGTGCCCAAGTGCCCCTGTGCCCTGTCACCCCCGCCATCCCCTGTGCCTCAGTGCCCCTGTGCCTCCCGCTCCGAAGCAGCTGCTGTCAGCACATGCTGATACAGTGCTCCGGAGCCTGTGCCCCTGTGCCCCAATGCCCCTGTGCCCAAGTGCCCCTGTGCCCCTGTCACCCCCGCCATCCCCTGTGCCCCTGTGCCTCTGTGCCCCTGTGCCCCTGTGCCTCTGTGCCCCTGTGCCTCTGTGCCCCTGTGCCCCTGTGCCTCTGTGCCCCTGTGCCCCTGTGCCTCTGTGCCCCTGTGCCTCTGTGCCCCTGTGCCCCTGTGCCTCTGTGCCCCTGTGCCTCTGTGCCCCTGTGCCCCTGTGCCTCTGTGCCCCTGTGCCTCTGTGCCCCTGTGCCTCTGTGCCCCTGTGCCCCTGTGCCCCTGTGCCCCAGTGCCCCTGTGCCCCTGTGCCTCTGTGCCCCTGTGCCCTATTGCCCTGTGGATTACCGCAACCGCGCCGCATATTAACTCGCTGGCTCAGTGCGAGCACTTGCGGCGCGGTTGCGGTAAAACCCATAAGGATTACCGCAACCGCGCCGCATTGCGAGTCGCTGGCTGAGTGCGAGCACTTGCGGCGCGGTTGCGGTAAAACCCATAAGGATTACCGCAACCGCGCCGCATTGCGAGTCGCTGGCTGAGTGCGAGCACTTGCGGCGCGGTTGCGGTCAAACCCATAAGGATTACCGCAATTGCGCCGCAAGTGCCAGTTGCGGCGCGGTTGCGGTAATCCCCATAGAAAGTATAGGGGGACTTGCGGCAGGTGCGGCAAGTGCGGTTTTGCCGCACCTGCCGCAAGTCCCCCTATACTTTCTATGGGGATAACCGCACCGCAGATGCGGTTTTTTAATAAAATAACATAATTTTAATACAAAAAAAATACAAAATAATAAATAAATTTAATAATAATAATCGTAAAAAAAATAATAAAAATAAATAATAAAATAATAATAGAAAAAAAAAAAAATTACATTAAGATATTAATTACATTAATTTATTAAAATATAAGTATTGGACCCCCCCAAAAGTATTGGACCCCCCCAAAAAAATTATGTGACCCCCCAAAAATCCCCATAGAAAGTATAGGGGGACTTGCGGCAGGTGCGGCAAGTGCGGTTTTGCCGCACCTGCCGCAAGTCCCCCTATACTTTGTATGGGGATTACCGCAACCGCACCGCAGATGCGGTTTTTTAATAAAATAACAATTTGAAGACAAAAAAAGTCACTTAAAATACAAAATAATAAATAAATTTAATAATAATAATCGTAAAAAAAATAATAAAAAATAAATAATAAAATAAAAAATAATAATAAAAAAAAAAAAAAAAAATAAATTACATTAAGATATTAATTACATTAATTTATTAAAATATAAGTATTGGACCCCCCCAAAAGTATTGGACCCCCCCAAAAAAATTATGTAACCCCCCAAAAATCCCATAGAAAGTATAGGGGGACTTGCGGCAGGTGCGGCAAGTGCGGTTTTGCCGCACCTGCCGCAAGTCCCCCTATACTTTGTATGGGGATTACCGCAAACGCACCGCAGATGCGGTTTTTTAATAAAATAACATAATTTTAATACAAAAAAAAACACTTAAAATACAAAATAATAAATAAATTTAATAATAATAATCGTAAAAAAAATTATAAAAATAAATAATAAAATAAAAAATAATAATAAAAAAAAAAAAAAAAAAAAATTACATTAAGATATTAATTACATTAATTTATTAAAATATAAGTATTGGACCCCCCAAAAGTATTGGACCCCCCCAAAAAAAGTATGTGACCCCCCAAAAAAAGTATCTGACACCCCCAAAAAAGTATGTGACCCCCCAAAAAAAATATGTCACCCCCAAAAAAATGATGTGACCCCCAAAAAAATTATGTCACCCCCCAAAAAAAATATTGGACCCCCCCAAAAAAGTATGTCACCCCCCCAAAAAAGTATGTGACCCACCCAAAAAAGTATGTGACCCCCAAAAACTATTCACACCCCCCGAAAAGTCCTCACACCAGCTATAACTACTATAATCAAATTAATGCACATTCTAGACACCCGATGCATTTGCATCGGGCTCACAGCTAGTATTATATAAATGTGTATAGGATGATGCCGAGGAGGTTCGAGTACCCTGGATTTTAACATGCTTAACCTGCCAAGTGTTTGGCAATGGTTCATCTGCTATCTCTTTATTGGATAAACATCCATGCGCTGCTTAACCACGAATGCATGATGAGGAGATCAGAGAAATTAGCTGTCTGTAGAATGAGCAACTACTCTTTGTGGTTGTCCATCTTAAAGGGTAACTTTACATTCAGGTAACAATTCAGAAAAAGCGTGCACACATGAGGGAGAACACTATTTTTGGACATCATATGACTTCTACCTGCATTTTCACCAGTTTTCCCATTTGCAGACTCTTTCTCTTATTTACAAATCCTTCAGAGCTGATTGGAAGAAATGAGCTGCTGTGATCTCACAAAGAGGGACTCCTACTCTTCTGTACCTCGCTTTAGCACACAGAAGCAACAGTATGGAGGAAATTAACCTTTGTCAGGCTGCATAATTTTATATAAAATATCTCGACCCTTATCTCTGAAGAGGGTGGAGATATTTTATTGAAATTTGGCCAATATATTCTAGACCAAAACTGCAGAGATGTCACGAAATTTCAGCCCTCTACGGCTTTTCGAAAAAAAAAATTTATTGCAATTTTAAAACTGAATAGTTACAATTGTACCTACTCAGCCGGACGAAGGTTAAACAGCAGTAGTCAGTGTAGATGTGAATCCAGCTTAGTATTGACGTAAAAGACTTGATAGAAAGCTCACTCTGATCCTCCATTCTCCCTCTCCTCACTAGAGCGCACATAGAGCACAATAGGCTGTCACATCACACCACAGTGAGACTGACGTCTATTTTGTATAAGGTGTTCTTTATCCGAGTTAATGAAAAGTTTATAAAGTGGCTCATAAGTGGGGAAATAAGCTGATTTCTGATGAGATATATTACAAAGCTTCCTATATTCCCATGTACTAACGATGAATGCAAAGTTTGCTAAAAGTACTATTTAGGCGCAAGTCTAGCACAACGTAACGAATATTCAAACATTTCCTCAATAATTTCTGAAAAAAACAAAACAATCCTCTCTTAAGTGTTTATTTTGTCAATCTGGCCATACACTTTAGATCGGGGTCATCTGAACTATGATTTCTCCAGACTCCCTCAAACACAAACGTTCAGCTTGAAAAAAGTGTTGGGTCTCCGGTCTAAATTATTTGTATTTTGTCATTCAGTCCCATTACAAGAGGTGTCTAATATCCAGCCCTACACTATGCAGTTTGCCTGTACAAACATGTGACAAACGTGGTGATTCTACAGAGCGCTTGGAATGCTAGTGTGCTCCTATAGTAGGATCCACCATTATATGATGCTATGGATTTGGGGAAGTGTTTAGGAACCACAGCAATTGGCCACAAAATGGAACATGTAAAGTTACAGAGAGGTTTCCCAGTGCAGAGGCAAATACTGCAAAAATGTCACCAATGTCCACTGACTGCAGAGTCCAAACCTTCTCTGTCATTAACCTCAGCACAAAAACTGTGCACCATGAGCTTAATGGCAGGAGAGTCCATGGCCAAAGATCTACAAACAAGCCTTATATCACCATTGTGCTAACAGTAAAGTTTGATGAAGGAGGGGTAATCCACAATTTAAGGGGATATCAGGGGATAGCTCAAGCCCCTTATTTCTAGTAAGGGAAAATCTTCATGCATACAAAGCCATTTTTGGAAATATTATGTTGCTACGTTTTTGGGAACAGATTGGGGAAAACCCTTTTTTGTTCAATAGGGACTGAGCCTTAGTGTGTAAGGTGCATAACGGCCTTGTTAAAGGGAATCTGTCACCTCTTTGACCTATCTAAACTATTAATATGGACATACAGGTTATAGACCGCTGACAATAATCATACCCTTCTGCCTCTTGTCAGATGCCTTTGTGGAGCCCACTGGGACGGGGTACTCGGTGCCGGACCGGTGTACTGCTGGGGGATGTCACGGCGGTCTTGGTCCGGACCGTGTCCTGGGCCCACACAATAAAATGGGGGTTATTTACAGGGGATTTGTCACTCGTGACGCCACCCACTATATGCAGCCATTAATGGGGCCGCCGCTGCTGCAGAACCTCCGGGGATGATGGGATAGCAGCTTGGATAGAATAGTTCCTGTGGGCAGAACTGGGTTCCCCGGGGCAGTGGTAGTAGTAGTTAAAGTCTGTGAGGATAGTTATTGATGCTGCAGGAGAGTAGGGGTAGCAGTAGAGATGATGAGAGTAGAGGTAATCGCAGTATATGAGGGCAAGTGGGGCTTCAGTATAAGGATCACACACACTCACGGTTTCTGTTGTTTTCCAAGTCTTTACTTGTAGATGGTATTACACAGTATTGTCCACGGAGTCTGTACCAGGTTGCTCCCACCCTGACCGGGTCCTTGGCTTCCTACTTAAGCGCTGTGTGTGGCCCTGCTGCTGCTTGTAGCTATACTGCTGGCTCTGTCTCTGCTCACGGGTACCAATATGCTGGGCAACTTGAGTCCTCTGTGTCACTGACTCCTCAGTGTTGCTTTGCTATGGTGCAGTGAAGATGGTGGACCTTCACTATGCCGGTGTTTACTGTCCTGTCTGTCTCAGGCACAGCCTCGGATCCGGTATCCGTCTTAAGCGCCCCTCCGGGGTTAAGTTTGGGGTAACTTTTTATCCCGGGGATGTTCCTCTGTCTCCTTTCCTCAGACCTCTCAGGACCTCCACTTCTACTTGACTCTGCTCCTGCTCCAGACTAAAACTGAACTAACTGTCACTCCTGCTCTGTGGTAAACAACTTAGCTCCTCCCACTAGTGCAGGTGCCACCTAACCCTAAACTCCTCCCACTTTCTAATGTAGTGTTGTGTGGGGAGTAAACCTGTGTTGATGTTTCTGTGGCACATTAACCCTTGGGGTGCCACATTCCCCCTTAGTTAAAGACAGTACTCCGGGACTGTGGAACAATAAAGAACAAACAATTAATACAATTAATATTTACAAAGACTTAAAAGTAAAAATCACAAAAATCACTAAACTTCAAAAACAGTCCAAAATTCAAAAAGCAGTCCTTCCGGGGGTTTAGTCTTTTGCCTCCGGGCTTATGAATATATACAAGAAAGTTTGTACCACAACCAGTCCGTGGTAGTATGGTCCATAAAAATAAAATAAAAGGAAAAAGTTTGAAGAATATGCAAGAAGTTCATACAGGATAGTCTCTGTAGGTACTGGGCTTTTTTAACGTTGCATTAACTATGTACATTTGTTTACCGGGTTCAATTTATATTTATACAAACATATTTATATTTTACAGTTAATTTGACCTTTTAATCCCTGTACCTAGCTGGTAACTGACCTCTGGTACTACGCTCGGATCTGCATAAAACGGGTATACTACTTGCATGTAGCCTATTGGTGCTGGTAGGCATGTACCTATTTGTAGTGTTTGGTACTATGTTAGATGAAGATCTAACTGTAGGACTGGCAAGCTCACTGTAACCAGGAATTTGTTCTTCCTCTACGGGTTCTACTTCCAGTTCTTCAGGTCTTGGGACTTCTTCAGGTAACACAGGTTCTGGTGTTGGTTCCACCATTGAAGGGAATGCAATCATTGGTACGACAACTGCTCCATGGTAATTTGGCCATGTTTTAGGGAAATCTCCTAGTACCGTGTGGAATACTTCTTCTTTTTCTTTAATAGGTTGGACCTGTACGGGTTCTGTTACTTCAGGTGTCTTCAGTGTTTCAGGACACAATTTTAGCTGATCACGAGATACGACTTGTGACGTTTTTCCTTCATCTTTGCTTATCAAACAGGTTTTAACATTGTCTAGGTTAGATGGCAAGACTGTGTATGGGACGGTTTCCCACTGATTATCCAGTTTGTCAGTGCGTCTCTTTCTCTTGAGAACTTGATCACCTTCTTGTAATGGCATTGCTTGAGCATGTTTGTTAAAAGTTTTCTCTTGTCTTGCTCTTGCTTGCTGAAGATTTCTCTCTACACATTCTTGAACTTGTTGATACTGTTTCTGACGTTGGGTATCCCAATGTGATTCTTCTTCTAATTCTGTATCTGGTTTTACGATTCCCATTTCTAGATCAATTGGTAATTTACCGGGTCTTGCACGCATAAGGTATGCTGGAGTGCAGTTTGTAGAACTCACGGGTACATGGTTGTATAAGTCTACCAAGTCAGGTAATTTATCTGGCCACTGGTTTCTTTCTGATTCTGGTAAAGTCTTTAACAGTTCAATTACAATATGATTCATTTTCTCGCATAAACCATTTGTTTGAGGATGATACGTTGTTGTGCGAATCTTCTTACAACCGTACATATTGCAGAATTCCTTGAATAGTTCTGATTCAAAAGCTGGACCTTGGTCTGCAAGGACTTGTTCTGGGTAACCATGTGGTCTACAGAAATGCATCTGGAATGCTTTTGCTGCCGTCTTCGCTGTCAGATCTTTGACTGGTACCACCACTAAGAAGCGTAAGTAATGGTCCACAATGGTTAAGGCATAGACATAGCCTGACCGGCTTGGTGACAACTTGACGTGGTCTAATGCGACTAGATCGAGTGGCTGCTTGGTTACTATTGGTTGAAGCGGAGCTTTCTGTGGATCTTTCCTTCTGAGGTTGCATGCGGCACATCTTCTGCACCATAGTTCAATGGATTTTCTCATGCCAACCCAATAAAATCTCTCTCTCAGGATCGCTTCTAACTTCTTCCATCCAAAATGACCTGCACCGTCATGATAAGCTTCTAAGACCATTTGAGTGGCTCTCTTTGGCACAATTATCTGCCAGACTAGTTCATGCGTTTTAGGATTGGTATACGTTCTGCAGAGCTTTCCTTGATGTAGAAACAACTTGCCTCTATCTTTCCATAGCTGTATAGCTTCAGCTGAGGCATTCTGATCAGGGTATGCACGTTGTTGCGTAAGCAGTTCTTTCACTAGCTTCACGGCTGGATCTTTATCTTGGGCTTCGGCCCATCCGTAGTGTATTAACGGGTTAAGATTTACTTCCTGCTTTCTTTGGTAGGCGCCTGGTTGATAATCTTGTACCTTTGAACGATGAAAGGCCGGTAGTTCAATCTCTCCCAACACTTCCGGTTCCTCTTCCACGTCTTTCAGGTGCGGCATCCGTGACAAGGCATCTGTGTTCCCGTTCTTGTGACCTGCTCTGTATTTGATAACAAAGTTGTAATTAGATAGCCGGGCTATCCATCGCTGCTCCAGAGCTCCTAGTTTCGCTGTATCCAGGTGAGTCAACGGGTTGTTATCCGTGTAGATGGTGAATTCTGCACCTGCCAAGTAATGTTTAAAACGTTCAGTCACAGCCCAAACTACTGCCAGTAGCTCTAACTTGAAGGAGCTGTAGTTCTCAGGATTTCTTTCTGTAGGCCGGAGTTTCCTACTTGCAAAGGCAATAACTCTTTCTTTGCCTCCTTGCATCTGTGAGAATACTGCTCCCAGTCCAACGTTGCTGGCATCCGTGTATAGAATGAAGGGTTGATGGTAATGAGGATATGCCAGGATCT
This sequence comes from Allobates femoralis, assembly GCA_033576535.1. Taxonomy (NCBI): domain Eukaryota; kingdom Metazoa; phylum Chordata; class Amphibia; order Anura; family Aromobatidae; genus Allobates; species Allobates femoralis. Next base: position 122,791,310 of record JARQOC010000006.1, read on the forward strand.
CTTCTCCCGTCAGTGCACTTTTCAGCTTATTGAAGGAATCTTCTCTTTCCTCATCCCACCGTGTCAGGAAATTACAGGATGAAGTCTTCTTTGATCGTCCTACTAAATGTCTTGCAGAGGAGCTGCTAGCTTCGTGAATCCTCTGATAAATCTTCTATAATAGCCTACCAGGCCCAGGAATTGCCTCACTTCTTTCACGTTCGTAGGTCTTGGCCAATCCCTTATCACTGTGACTATCAGGATCCGGTGCTACTCCCTCTGAACTCACGACGTGTCCCAGGTACTGTACCTTTCGTTTGAGAAGGTGACACTTGGATGGCTTGATCTTCATGCCGTATTTCGATAGGGCTTCGAACATTTCTGCCAGATCTTGTAGATGTTGCTCATACGTCTTGGAATAGACTATGACGTCATCTAAGTACAGGAGGACAGTTTCAAAGTTCTTGTGTCCTAAGCAGCTCTCCATCAGACGCTGGAAGGTCCCGGGTGCGTTGCAGACAATTAAACTCACAGAGGCCCATCGGCAGAGTAAATGCTGTCTTCTCCTTGTCGGCCTCGGCCACAGGAACCTGCCAGTACCCACTAGTCAGATCAAGGGTGGAAAAGTAGTTAGCAGATTTTAATGCAGCTAATGACTCCTCAATCCTAGGCAATGGGTATGCGTCCTTATTTGTGATGCGATTAATCTGCCGATAATCTACGCACATTCTCATGGTCCCATCCTTTTTTTTAACTAACACTAGAGGTGCTGCCCAGGGGCTACAACTGTCTCTTATTACCCCTGCAGATTTCATCTCTCTGAGCATGTCTTTGGTGGTTTGGTAGTGAGCTGGTGGTAAAGGTCCATACCTCTCTTTTATAGGCTGATGGTTACCTGTGGGTATAGTGTGCTCTACCCCTTTAATCTGCCCAAAGTCTAATGGGTGTTTACTGAATATTTGTTCATATTCCTTCACTACCCGGTATACTCCATGCTTGTGACGGGGAGGTGTAGAACTGGTACCTACATGCAACTTTTGGCACCAATCCTCCAGCTTCTCCTCTGAGCCATTGTCATCCGCCTGACATGACGGGTTCAAGGGCTCGGCGGCTGTGATGTTATTATCAACCGTGTACAACTTAGCCATGGTAGCATACTTAGGTAATGTGACCTCATCTTCTCCGCCGTTTAATAGGCGTAATGGCACTCTTCCCCTGTGTACGTCAACTACTCCTCTCGCTGTGAGTATGGTGGGTCTGCTGTCTGAGTACACGGGTTCTACCAGGGCTTGATAGTCTTGCCCCTTAATGCCTATTGCGGCTCTACACCAGACCAACATTTCAGTTTTGTGAGGAATTACAATGGGTATTGGATCACTTACTCATACACTGCCGATCTCACCTCCGGAGATTTCTACCTGTTGCTTCAACATCAGAGCTTTGATCTCTTTGTGCAGAAGCCTCTGTTGTCCAGTTCCGGCAGTCTCGGCGATTTGCTGCAAAAGACTTAACACTTCGGAAAAACACTTCTCAATTACATTCATTGCTATCAGCATCACGGGTTCACGTTCTCGCCGGTTAACATCGATGATTATAACACCCTGGTTCTGCAATTCTACCTTGCCAACCTGAATATTCATCTCTCTAAATCCAACCTTTGGTATTACCTGTCCATTACTAGCCCATACATCAAAGTTAAAGTCATCTGGCGCATTAGTAATGTCTGAATCAGCCCAGTACCTTTTATAAAGAACATGTGGGATGGATGTTATTTGGGACCCGGTATCCAGCAAGGCACTAAAGGGAATACCATCCAACACAATAGGGATCACCGGTTTTTCCTCCCACGAATCTGTCGTACCAGGCTGAGGGGCCTTGAGTGTTCATTCCTGGGGAGCGGCCCGCCTGCCCAGGGAATCGTCGTTTAAAGGACACTCACGCGCAAGATGGCCTGGTTTCTGGCAACAACGGCAAATGGGCTGTCCATCTGGTTGGTAGCGATCGCTGGGTCGTCCTCTTGCTGCTGGGTATCTTCTGGGCCTCGTCCACTGGACATACTCTCTCATGGTTGCCGACTTGGTCTTGGGTGCAGGCTTTGACTCTCGCAGTTCCTTGATGACCTTGGCCATGGAGATCACGGTGTCTGTCAGGGCATCTAACTTTTGATTGAGGGCTGCTTTGGTGATCAATTCCCCGGCCTCAGCAGCAGTTGCTGACATGGCAGATGTCGCTGGCGCTGCCGGCTGCTGCTACAGTGTCTGGGACAGTTGGTAACTCCCGTGGCTCTTCCAGCTGCTGCAAACGGATAGCTCTATCTTTCAGCTCAGTAAATGTCATGTCAGGGTTCTGCAGCAGTATCATGCTTAACTGTCCTCGGTGGGAAGGGGAATGGAGGCCCTCTATGAATTGGGTCAAATAGCATTTTATCAGCTCCCGGGGCTAAAGCAGGTTCTGCCAGCTTAAGGGCTCTGAGTGCTTCCTGCAGGTTCAAGGCAAAGTCTCTGGCACTCTGTTTAGGTTTCTGGTGGCATGCAAAGAACCTCATCTTACCCCGGGTATCAGCAGCAGATTCAAACGTTGCTTTCAGTCTAGCTGCTAGATGTTCTACAGTGTCCTTATCTGTGTCCAGCCAGGACACAACCTCACGCCGTGCATTGCCCGTTAACTGTCCCATTATCATTCCTACACGCTGGGCTTCAGTGAGGGGGTACATCTCATAATATTCCTTTATCTTTAGCATAAGGTCAGTTAGTGTATTAGGCTCACCAGAGTATTGGGGCAGCCACATTGCCCCTGAAGTATACGGCATCAGGAACGGCATGATGGGTGCTGTTCCTTGCGCCGCTGCACCGCCGGGTACTATCGCTGGGTCCGGCGCTGCAGCTCCACCGGCTGCTCCGTCGCCGCCTTGTGCATTGGGCTGCGACATCTTGGCCCCCTTAGTTAATATCCGCCCTCCGTCTTCCGCTTCCGTCCGGATGTCTAACAAAGGTTCCGCTGCGCACCAGGGATTCTCTTCCCTTCCGGATGACGTCAGAGCGGTGAGCGGTTTTTCTTCCCGCGCGTCGCGCGCTCTGCAATGGCGGATTCTGAAATTTACAGTATCTGTAGCGCAGTTATAATTCAGCTTGCCGCGCGCCCAGCTCCATCAGAGCATCCTTTAATGTGGATATAGCCATATATGGACCCCAAGGCTGCACAACTTTAAGCCATATAGTGCATTTCAACAGCGACTTTTGATAAAGGCTATTGGATTATAGCCGAAACGTCACCCAGGTCGCATGTCTAATGTGTACAGCACTAAATAAACTCAACACAAGTTTGTCACCTGCAAAACCGCCTACTGAGAGTGCATTTGTTTACAGTATTTACTATATGCAGAGTCTTCAATGACCCCTACAAATAGCACCTCCAACTCACAGAAGGAGTGCACGCCAATTAACTATTTGTAAGCGCGCCCAGCAATGGCGGCAGATTTAAAACAGTCACTAATCACGGCACACAATGTCCGGTAATGGGCACGGTAGATCCTGTTCGTGACGCCAGGTTGTGGAGCCCACTGGGACGGGGTACTCGGTGCCGGACCGGGGTACTGCTGGGGGATGTCACGGCGGTCCTGGTCCGGACCGTGTCCTGGGCCTGCACAATAAAATGGGGGTTATTTACAGGGGATTTGTCACTCGTGACGCCACCCACTATATGCGGCCAGTAAGGGGGCCGCCGCTGATACAGAACCTCCGGGGATGATGGGATAGCAGCTTGGATAGAATAGTTCCTGTGGGCAGAACTGGGTTCCCCGGGGCAGTGGTAGTAGTAGTTAAAGTCTGTGAGGATAGTTATTGATGCTGCAGGAGAGTAAGGGTAGCAGTAGAGATGATGAGAGTAGAGGTAATCGCAGTATATGAGGGCAAGTGGGGCTTCAGTATAAGGATCACACACACTCACGGTTTCTGTTGTTTTCCAAGTCTTTACTTGTAGATGGTATTACACAGTATTGTCCACGGAGTCTGTACCAGGTTGCTCCCACCCTGACCGGGTCCTTGGCTTCCTACTTAAGCGCTGTGTGTGGCCCTGCTGCTGCTTGTAGCTATACTGCTGGCCCTGTCTCTGCTCACGGGTACCAATATGCTGGGCAACTTGAGTCCTCTGTGTCACTGACTCCTCCGTGTTGCTTTGCTATGGTGCAGTGAAGATGGTGGACCTTCACTATGCCGGTGTTTACTGTCCTGTCTGTCTCAGGCACAGCCTCGGATCCGGTATCCGTCTTAAGCGCCCCTCCGGGGTTAAGTTTGGGGTAACTCTTTATCCCGGGGATGTTCCTCTGTCTCCTTTCCTCAGACCTCTCAGGACCTCCACTTCTACTTGACTCTGCTCCTGCTCCAGACTAAAACTGAACTGTCACTCCTGCTCTGTGGTAAACTTAGCTCCTCCCACTAGTGCAGGTGCCACCTAAACTCCTCCCACTTTCTAATGTAGTGTTGTGTGGGGAGTAAACCTGGGTTGATGTTTCTGTGGCACATTAACCCTTGGGGTGCCACACCTTGTTGTGGAGAAATCATCTTTGCTCACTTTATGTAAATGAGCTGTTCCAGGCTATGGGACTGGAAGACAACTTCGCCTCTGGGGCCTATTTTAAATAAAAAGGAGTTATCATTGTGAGGCTTGCCCTTTGCCCTCCTGATTTCACTGTAGAGCTGTATGTAGTTACTTATCTACAGCTTCCTCTCAGCTTAAGCTTCCATCTCACAGGTAGAAAGGGTGGGTGTAATATTGTTACAATATAGCAGAGCTCAGTGAGCTGCGAAAAATGTGTTTGCAAGAAATCAAATATCAGTTCTCCTGTTCTGTATCAGTTACTTGTCTCACACAGGTAACTCCCCTCATATTTGTAATAATCTCTAGAGGCGGAGTTATGTTTCAGGCAGCACACGCCCCATAGCCTGTAACAGCTCATTTACATAAAGTGATAAAGGATGATTTCTCAACAATGCATCTGATATGCAGTAGACAGGTAGGATTATTGTCAGCAGACTATAGCCTGCATGCCCATATTAATGGTTTAGAAAGGTCAAATGTGGTGACAGATTCCCTTTGTAAGAGTTTTGTGTGGAATACCCTCACTGGCTTCACAGAGCCCCAACCTTAACCCCATTTAATACTAATAAGATACTAATAAGATAAAGTTAAATGGAGATTGTGTGCCAGACCTTCTCATCCAATATCAGTGTCTAACCTCATACCTCATAAATGTTGTTCTGTAGAAGATATCTAGTGCCATTTATTCAATGGTGCATTACATGTGATATGGGCAACAATTTGCACAGACATCATCTCCAAAATAGTTGAAAAAGTTGTCAACAGAGTGGAAGTTGTTATATGTATTGTGACTGGGTCACTGGCCTTGTAGTTGAGGGGAGGTACGTGTCACGCAGGTTACTAACCTGTGTGACCTAAAACCTGTAATGGCCCCTTTACACGCAGCTACAGGTAACAGGTTTTCCACAGGTAACTTACTGGTTGCAGTGAAATCATGGAGAGATTATTCCATTTGTACACAGCAACAAGATAGAACCTTGTCTCCATGATTTCACTGCAGCCAATAAGTTACCTGTGGAAAACCTGTCACCTGTAGCTGCGTGTAAAGTGGCCATAAAGGTACCTTCACACGCGGCAATATTGCTAGGCAATTTCACTGGCAATTTGCTGGTTGCAGTGAAATCATGGATACATTGTTCTATTTGTACACAGCCACAAGATAGAACAATGTGTCCATGATTTCACTGCAAACAGCAAATTGCCAGTGAAATTGCCTAGCAATATTGCTGTGTGTGACGGTACCTTAAAAGTTACCCAGCATGTTATATGTTGCAGGGTTAATTTCAAAAGGGTGTGTGGTTGTAGGGGAATCACTAAGAGGGAGGGAGGTCATTCCCCCTACCTCCTGAGGGCGTGGCTGAGCCACATTGAAAGCTCAGTCCTGTTTTTTTTCTGTTGTTGGAGACTGGAGTGTGCAGCCTCCAGACCGTGGAATTCAGCTGAGGAGTAGCTGGAGTTTGCTGCCAGGCGGTACAGGCGGACCTGTACGCATCAGGGCTGTTATGGTTTTTGTTTTGTTTTACCTTTCAAGCCAGTGAGGCAACATGGTTTTGTGCCAAAGTCTGCTGGGTTTCTGCTGTACCAATAAACCTGCAGCCGAACACCATTCCTGTGTCTACTTCTGCCTGCAGCCAAGTGAGTCGTCTTGACACAGTAAAAAGAATGCAAAGGAGGACCTACTGCATAACAATGTCTATGGATTTAGAATGGGATGTTGGAAAGACTCCTAAAGGTGAATTTTGGAGATGCCCAAATACGTTTGTCTGTGTAGTGTGTGTTTATATATACAGTACAGACCAAAAGTTTGGACACACCTTCTCATTCAAAGAGTTTTCTTTATTTTCATGACTATGAAAATTGTAGATTCACACTGAAGGCATCAAAACTATGAATTAACACGTGGAATTATATACTTAACAAAAAAATGTGAAATAACTGAAAATATGTCTTATATTCTAGGTTCTTCAAAGTAGCCACCTTTTGCTTTGATTACTGCTTTGCACACTCTTGGCATTCTCTTGATGAGCTTCAAGAGGTAGTCACCGGAAATGGTTTTCACTTCACAGGTGTGCCCTGTCAGGTTCAATAAGTGGGATTTCTTGCCTTATAAATGGGGTTGGGACCATCAGTTGTGTTGTGCAGAAGTCTGGTGGATACACAGCTGATAGTCCTACTGAATAGACTGTTAGAATGTGTATTATGGCAAGAAAAAAGCAGCTAAGTAAAGAAAAACAAGCGGCCATCATTACTTTAAGAAATGAAGGTCAGTCACTCTGAAAAATGGGGAAAACTTTGTAAGTGTCCCCAAGTGCAGTTGCAAAACCCATAAAGCGCTATAGAGAAAATGGCTCACGAGGACCGCCCCAGAAAAGGAAGACCAAGAGTCACCTCTGCTGCGGAGGATAAGTTCATCAGAGTCACCAGCCTCAGAAATCGCACACACAGAGTTCAAGCAGCAGACACATCTCTACAACAACTGTTAAGAGGAGTCTTTGTGCAGCAGGCCTTCATGGTAAAATAGCTGCTAGGAAGCCATTGCTAAGGACAGGCAACAAGCAGAAAATACTTGTTTGGGCTAAAGAACACAAGGATTGGACATTAGACCAGTGGAGATCTGTGCTTTGTTCTGATATGTCCAAATATGAGATCTTTGGTTCCAACCACCGTGTCTTTGTGCGACGCAGAAAAGGTGAACGGATGGACTCTACATGCCTGGTTCCCACCGTGAAGCATGGAGGAGGAGCTGTGATGGTGCTTTGCTGGTGACACTGTTGGGGATTTATTCAAAATTGAAGGCATACTGAACCAGCATGGCTACCACAGCATCTTGCAGCAGCATGCTATTCCATCCAGTTTACATTTAGTTGGACCATCATTTATTTTTCAACAGGATAATGACCCCAAACACACCTCCATGCTGTGTAAGGGCTTTATGACCAAGAAGGAGAGCGATGGGGTGGCCTCCACAGTCACCAGACCTGAACCCAATCGAGATGGTTTGGGGTGAGCTGGACCGCAGAGTGAAGACAAAAGGGCCAACAAGTGCTAAGCATCTCTGGGAACTCCTTCAAAGACTGTTGGAAGACCATTTCCGGTGATTCATCAAGAGAATGCCAAGAGTGTGCAAAGCAGTAATCAAAGCAAAAGGTGTCTACTTTAAAGAACCTAGAATATAAGACATATTTTCAGCTGTTTCACACTTTTTTTGTTAAGTATATAACTCCACGTGTTAATTCATAGTTTTGATGCCTGCAGTGTGAAACCCACACACACACACACATATATATATATATTTTCACAGTGGGAATGGAAAGTATACAGACCCCTTTAAATTTTTCATTTTGTTTCATTGCAGCTATTTGTTAAATTAAAAAAAGTTAACTTTTTTCCTCATTAATGTACTCTGCACCCCATCTTGACTGAAAAAGACTGAAATTTAATAAAAAAAAGAAAGACTTAATACTGAGCAAAGGGTCGATGATATTTAAGTAGAAGCACTCTTTTCAGCTAGTAGACCCAGGAGTCTTCTTGGGAATGGTGCAACAAGTTTTTCACACCTGGATTTGGGGATCCTCTGCCGTTCTTCCTTACAGATCCTCTCCGGTTTCATGAGGTTGCATGGTGAACGTTGGTGGCAGCCATTTTCAGGTCTCTCCAGAGATGCTCAATTGGGTTTATATCAGGGCTCAGGCTGGGCCAGTCAAAAATGGTCACAGAGTTGTTGTGAAGCCACTCCTTTGTTATTTTAGCTGTGTGCATTGAGTCATTATATTGTTGGAAGGTGAACCTTCAGCCATGTCTGAGGTCCAGAGCACTCGAAGAGGTTTTCATCCAGGATATCTCTGTACTTGGCCACATTGATGTTTCCTTCAATTGCAACCAGTCGTCCTGTCCCTGCAGCTGAAACACACCCCCATAGTATGATGCTGCCAGCACCATGTTTCACTGTTGGGATTGTATTGGGCAGGACATGAGCAGTGCCTGGTTTTCTCCACACATACGGCTTAGAATTATCACCAAAAAGTTCTATCTTAGTTTCATCAGACCACAGAAGCTTATTTCTCATAGTCTCAGAGTCCTTCATGTGATTTTTTTTTCAAACTCTTTGCGGGCTTTCATAGGTCTTGCATTGAGGAGAGGCTTTTGATGGGCCACTCTGCCATAAAGGCCCGACTGGTGGAGGGCTGCATTAATAGTTGACTGTGTGGAACTGTCCCCCATGTCCATACTGCATGTCTGGAGGTCAGCCACAGTGATCTGGGGGTTCTTCTTTACCTCTCTCACCAAGATTTTTCTCCCACAAATGCTCAGTTTGGCTGGACGGCCAGGTCTAGGAAGATTTCTAGTGGTCTCAAACTTCTTCTATGTAAGGATTATGGAGGTCACTGTGCTCTTAGGAACCTTGAGTACTGCAGAAATTCTTTTGTTACCTGGTCAGATCTGTGCTTTGCCACAATTTTGTCTTTGAATGCCTTTGGCACTTCCTTTGACCTCATGATTCACATTTGGTCTGACAATTACTGTGAGCTGTGAGGTCTCATATAGACAGGTGTGTGCCTTTCCAAATCATGTGCTATCAGTTTAATTATACACAGCTGGACTCCAATGAAGGAGTAGAACCATCTCAAGGAGGATCACAAGGAAATGGACAGCATGTGACTTAAATATGAGTGTCTGAGCAAAGAGTCTGAATACTTATGACCATGTGAGATTTGTTTTCTTTTTCAATAAATTTGCAAAAATGTCTACATTTTTGTTTTTTTTCAGTCAAGATGGGGTGCAGAGTGTACATTAATGAGAAAAAAAATAAACTTTTTTGAATTTACGAAATGGCTACAATGAAACAGAGTGAAAAATGTAAAGGATATGAATACTTTCCGTACCCACTGTATATAAAATAAATATATATCTAAGTACACACACACACTATAGAAATAAATACTGTATGTTTTTTCCTTAATGAGAAAGTTTGAGCCTAATGGGTGGAAGACCCAGGAAGGTGGAAAGCACAGAAACTATTGCCACATTATGGAAGGTGGGTGAAAAAAGATTCTATAGTATTAATGGTATTAAGAATCATACTTCTACAGATAGTTACCACACATTATATCAATAAATGCCTCTGTTACCTGGTCACTGGATTTCTAATTTGTTATGTTTATACTGGCAGTCCATTAAATCTTTCCCAAATGTGTGTGCTATAATAAAGACACTAATGAAAAGTTAGTTCCATGGTTTACATTTATTTTAGAAAATAAAGTATGAAAACAACCCAACAATAATCAAAATGGCAGCAATATATTGCACATAAAAAATTATTTTGTAATATATCAATGTGTAAACATTCTTCCCTGATCCTTCACAGCTTAGGACAAAGGAACACGATAATCACAAATTGTGAAAGTGTTCAACAAATGTCTATTTCTACTCGCTCTGGTTTCCAAAAGGCTGTAATGTAATATATTACTGTTTGAAGAACCGGTTACACGATATATAATGTTAAGCCCTTTAAGCAACACTACATCCAAAAACCATAGTTCATTGTGTCTGTATTGTCAGACTTCAGTGTCAGCAGTCTGTAGGTCACTTTCTCCCTGAAGAAGGCGTGAAGCCCAGGAGCTGTTCGATTGGCGTATATCTCCACTCATCGGCCTCCAGCTCCTCCACTAATCCAGCCAATTTCTCCATTCGGGACACTTGTTGATCTGAAAAGATTAGACCTAAACAAATGTTACTGCAATTAGAACAGGATCCTCCTCTGTCTCTCAAGGTCGTTCCATGACTTCAGGTCATCCCTGCGGAGGATCGTCATGAATCACAGGGGATGACGGGAACATAGTTTTATCTGGGTACACAGTGACATGAACAAGAGTTTGGGATTAAGCTGGAAGGGTCTAGATGAACTCTTATTAGAGGAGACAGTAGGAACATAAGTGACATCTGACTCCAATCAAAAGCAAACATGGCCATTAAGAAGATATTCCGCTACGTGGATGGTTTGAAGAATCTTCCAACACAAATGGTTCTGCTATAAATACCAGTTTTAATTTAGATAAAATGTCTCGAAAAAATGTAGACATTCAAGGCCATGGTAAATAAAATTACTGCAGCAGCTGATGTCTCATTTATTGTAAACCATTTTCGGCAATGTTTGGGTGAAATCATTTCTATATATTTATAGCAATGGTACATGTCCTGTACAGAGTAGTTTACCACTATGGTGCATTGGGATGTAGACTTTACCATTAACAGTGGTTCAGATGCACAATGTGGAGGATATGCAGTTCTTTAAAAAAGCCAGAATTCTGGCATAATTTACACCATAAATTTAACAAAAGACTGACCTGCAACATCAATGAATGTGAACAGGAGCTGACAAAAACATGACTAGAAAAAGACATATAGCTTCATATTAGAACACTTAGAGACTATGGCCCTGTATTACTGTAGAAGGAACATTCATAGAAAAAAGGAAACATACACTTGGCTTATTATAAAATTGAAATAGAGAAAATCTGAGCCTGATTCCCAACAAGGTGATCTCATATATCCTCTCTGACCACAGATGCAGAGTTTTAATCTCACATTGCGGCATTTCAGGTTAGGGTCCCCATATATGAAATAGTCTTGTCATGGCCATCGGGCTTATATGCATTGGCCAATACATTAGCTAAGAATTTCCTTTATTCAAATACAGTGCTGTGCAAATTTATTGGGACAAAGCAAGTCTTTACTCGTTTTTCTTGCATTAGTTTTACTATTGCTGATAAGTGTTTTATCAGTTCTTGGTGTCGTTTTTCCTTTTTCTTCCACATTTCCCTTTTCGTTTTGGAGAAAACGATCCAGTTTCATTGTGTGTGTGTGAATTACTCTTGAAACGGTAGATTTTCCAATACCAACGGTGGAAGAGATTTCTCTTACAGTCAGACTTGTATGTTCATTAAGAGTAATAATTCTAGACCTTTTCCGTGGAGTAATATCCATTTTTACAGGCACGAATCACACAGAGAAAAAGTACACTAAACCACTCCTCACAGAAACAAGCTCTCAACTGAAGCTGAGGGGGCAGCTAGGGGTTATTTACTGACTAAAACCAGTCAAACCACATTTTGTTGCTTAAGGTTGTACACTCACACCTGTTCAAAGCAGTTAAAACTGGTTTGAATCACTGACCGGTAACCCCAACTTACAATTTTACTTAAAAAATGCTTTGTTCCAATTAATTTGCACAGCACTGTACCTACAGCAGTAATGCTATGTCATATTTTCTTTATTTGAATTTTACAACAAGCTAAGTGTATTTTTCCTTTTTTCTCCCACCCGTTCTTTTCGCTCTGGAAGTGACTTTAGACTCACTTCTACATTAATCCGAACCTCCCACTCCCGGCTCCAAGACTTCTCCCGAGCTGCACCAATTCTCTGGAATGCTCTACCCCAAGAAATTAGCTGTATCCACAACTTACATAGTTACAGGCGATTCCTAAAAACACATCTTTTTTGGGTGGCCTATCATGATCCCTAGTCAAAGTCATCTAGACATAGCCTATCCGCTCCACCTGTCTCAAGGGGATCACAAATAATGGTTGTGGCCACTAATGCTGCTCCTATCTGTTCCCCATCTCCTCAAGTTGACTATACCATCATTATAAATAAGCACTTGTACTTTGTGTCACCCCCACCTCATTGTTAAGATTGTAAGCTCTTATGAGCAGGCTGTCATTATTTTGCTCTAATTATTCTATTGTATTATGCTTTGTATTGTATTGTATTTTCTGTTAGCTGTTTCTTATGATTGTATAAATATATACCTCTGAATTGTGAAGCACTGCGGAATATGTTGGTGCTATATAAATTAAAATTATTACTATTATTAAAATGTTCCCACTGCAGCAATTCAAGGCCATTGTCCATTTAATTTTAAGTGTTCTAGTGTGAAGCTGTATGTCTTTTTGAAGTCAAGTTTTTTTCAGCTAGCACTTGTTCACATTCATAGATGTAGCTGGTCAGTCTTTTGTTAAATTTGTAGTATTTTTTCTGGCTGAGCACCCCCACCCTTTAACCATGGCAAATTTGTAATCACATGGTGACATGTCATGTTAGTGTCCTGACATATAAAGTCACCTTGTCATGGTTATCGGCTCATATGCATTGGCCAATACATCAGCTAAGAATCTCCTTTATTCAAACATACCTACAGCAGTAATGCTATGTCATATTATCACTATGTCAGTTATATTTTTCCTTTTTCCTCTTTCCTCTAAATCTTCCTACTGCAGTAATGCATAGCCATAGTCTCTTTAATTAATTCTAAGTATTCTACAGGTTGAGCAATTCATATGGATACACCTAAATAAAATGGGAGTGGTTGGTGATATCAATTCCTGTTTGTGGCACATTAGTATATGGGAGGGGGAATACTTTTCCAGATGGGTGGTGACCATGCCGGCTATTTTGGATCCAACTTTATTTTTTTAAATGGGAAGAGGGTCATGCGACACATCAAACCTATCGAAAATTTCATAAGAAAAACAATGGTGTGCTTGGTTTTAACGTTACTTTATTCTTTCATAAGTTAATTACAAGTTTATGACCACTCATAAAATGTGTTCAAAGTGCTGCCCATTGTATTGGATTGTCATTGCAATCACCAACTATTCCCATTTTATTTAGGTCTAGCCATAGAAATTGCCCACCCTGTAGTGTTAAGCTGAATGTCTTTTTGTCATTTACACCATAAAACTGTCTTACATTTCGTGCACCACATTTATTATGGGTTTCCTAGCTTGAGGGGAAAGAGGTATGACATAAATTGAAATACAGTGTGCTAAAATTAATGACATTTTCCCCATTATGTCCAAGTGGTACCATGATGTAAATTATATTGATTTTATTAGCGAGACAGCATGAAAATAAGCAAGTTTGAATGGACTTGCTTTTTCGGTCTGCTGTCCTTCTCCTGCAATGGGATATTTTTTCTTTTATAGTGAACAGCTCATTTCCATGGATTTAGGCCACTAGTGACTGCACAGGCTGTGGCCGACAGTGTGCAATAGCTACATTCCAAGAGAGGAGTTAACTCTTAACATACAAGTCAGTTCTCCCCAGAGCTCATGGATTTCTATATAAGAGAGAAACCATCTTAAAGGAAACTGTCAGCCCCTTTGGGCATTCTAAACTGTGCCCACCAGCTGTAATATGGTATTATTAGTGCTCCTGTAACCCCGCTATATGCCCAGACGTCCCCCTGCATACCCCAGAAATACACTTTTATTCTCTCCCATGCTGTACGGTAATGACTCCTGGAAAGGTCCGGTGGGGGGGGGGGGGTCTGTTCTCTGTGGTCGTTGCCACCCCCGTCTGGAATATCCACCCCACTCTTTTGAAACTGCCGCCCCTCCTGTGCATGGGTGCTCCATTGAAGATGCAGTGCTCGAAGCAGTGTGAGATTCTACTGCACAGGTGCGAGACTGCGTCTTCAATCGAGCACAGTGTCTCGCGCGAGAGTAGGGCCTGTCAATCAACATCCATACACAGGAGGAGCAGTTTCAAGAGAGAAGGGTGGGTATTCCAGGCAGGTGGGTGGTGAGGACCACAGAAAGCAGACCCCCCCCCCCCCCCTCCGTAGTCATTACCATATAGTGTGGGAGAGAATAAAAGTGTATTTCTGACGTGTAGGGGGGTATCTGGGCATATAGAGGGGTTACAGGAACCCCAATTACATCATGTTACAGCTGGTGGGCACACTGTAGAACTCCCAAAGGGGGTGAAAGGTTCCCTTTAACTAAGACATGACCGCTTATTACAAAGCCACTTATTATATTTTGCATATACTGAAGGATGTCATTTTATTAACTTTGCTGGAATAAAACTTTTGATTTCAGCTGGATTCATGACTGGAGGAATTTCTCAATTGAATTAATTGATTTCTAAACAGCAGTTATCTGCTCACCTCCCTCCCCCTCATCTCCTGAGTGAGCTCTTACCAGTCCTGCGTAATCACAATCCACAGCATCCAGCATCAGAGATCTCACTGTGTAGGCGCTGTGAGCTCGTGTTAATGCCCTGTTATCTCTACATGTAAATATAGTGGACAAACCAATGTGCTACAGCAGAACTTGTGCTGAGCTCTTTAGTTCTTCTAATACTACAGCTCTGCTGTTCACCAGTCACTCAATAAACCAAGAAGTAAGGAGACTGAAAAGTTGTGTGCTGCTCAAGAAACAATTTAAGAATAACTCTTCAAGAAATTAAGTGCATGCCACTTTTCTGCTTCTTTACTCTTCAAGCGGCTATAAAATATCAAAACCACATCAGGTGAGAGCTGTGGCAAGTTGCTGATAAAGGGACAGATGAGATGCTATGAAGCGCAATACAGCTATTGCCTTGCTGCACCTTCCGCTGCCAGAACAATAGAGAAACAGTAAAATGTTCACTGTACTGCTTTACTTTATAATAAAACTATAATACCATGATGCACCACCTATATCTGTAAATGTAATCAATGATCACCCATAGCAACTGAGCAAGAGTTATGTTCAGATCATGTTGTAGTTAATTAAGACATTTTGGGTAAAATCTTTGGCACAAAGCTAACTAAAAAGGTGATAAAATGTAGACTAGACAGGTTAAAGATCAGTGGAATCAATGGTGCTCTGAAAAGAAATAGGAATAATATTATTAGCAAAAGATGCACCAAATATATAAAAAATGAGTCACTATGATACATTTGGCACAAGATTATCTAGTTTAAAGGGGTTGTCCAGGAATATTTTATTTTTTGCCATATGCCTAAGAACTAAGTTAGCTACTACCTAACTACCTGCCTGATTTACCCGATGCCAGCTCAGAGTGGTCACGGACCACTCCTGCCAGCAATTCTAAAGCTTCACTTCAATGGAGCAGCATTCCTTCTTCCAGACTGCCCTGCTGTGACTGCTGACATGATGCGAATTGACAGCCTGCTCACGTAGTAAGGCAGAGGGGAGACCCAGCCGTCAATCAGCATGAAATCAACAATGCACCGTCAACTGGGCACAGTGGAAGAGTTGCAGCTGCTGTGTGGACATAACCTCTCTGTGCCAGCAGAGATCAATGCCCGGGCAGAACAGGCAGATAGTGAGCAACTACCCACCTGTTATTTCTTAGGCTCATTTAATAAAAAAATAAATAAATAAATAAATAGTCCCAGATGACCCCTTAAAGTTTACACTAAATAAATTAGCCAATATCAAGGAGTAAGGGCCACTTTACACACACCAACTTATCTGTCCAACTTCTGACCAACTTGCTGGTTGCAGTGAAATCATGGACACATTGCTCCATTTTGTGGCTGTGTACAAATGTAACAATGTGTCCATGATTTCACTGCAACCAGCAAGTCGGTCAGAAGTTGGACAGATAAGTTGGTGTGTGTAAAGTGGCCCTAGGTCTTGCTCACGTGCCCCAACAATGGTGCTCCGAAGTATTAGTCTAAATACTAGTCTACATATTAGTCTAAACTCTGGCGCTCAAAATGCAGATTTTGGGCTCAAAATTTCAGAAAGTCGTATGTCTGGAAATATAATCCGTCAATATAGCTATAGCCAGGGTGTAAAGTGGAGCATTCAGCTCATGTACATTGCATGCATCAGTAATGGTCAATAGATATCCCGTTATCGGCTATTCTCCATTATATCAGTAAGCAGGAAATGAAGGTCACCTTACTCTAATCAGTAGTTACAGAAAACTGCACAACTTCCATTCTTTAGCCCCAGGAAGCAAACAACAAAGCTTCACAAATGAATGCTAGGAGGCAAGACCTGCTCTACTCCCATTTAATTGCCCCCATCAGGGATTGGTGTTAAAACATGCTGCCCTCAAGGAAAGAAAAATTGTAAAGAGCAAAATAACCAGAGTTGATTTCTGGCTCTCCTTTTGTAGCAAAAGTCACCATAGTAATGTGTCAGCTGATGGGATCTAGACAAGAGAAATGATTTATGAGCCCTCTGCAGACCAGAGAAGAGAATCTACAAGGTCTGGGAGAATAGCTATTCTCCTTATGGAGATCAATCTACCTACTGGCATGAGGAGACTAAGGGTATGTGCCCACAGGAAGGTTTAGTGGCGTTCAAACCGTCAGTAAACCGATGGAAATGATCAGTTCTGAGCTCTGAAGTCTCCAGCGGTTTCCCAGTGTTTTTTTCAGCGTGTGCACAGCGGTTTTCAGTCGGTTTTTCCAGCGGTTTTCTATGGAGGATTTTGTTCATGGAACCGATCAAAAACTGCTGAGAAGTATTGACATGCTGTATGCTGCTAAACCGCTGGGAAACCGCTCAACCGCGGGCAGATCCGCTCACATAAACCCACTATGTGTGCACAGCGTTTTCTAAATTACATAGGGTTACTTGTAAGTCCTAACGCTGCTTAGGATTTACATAAATTTAAATAAAACCTATGCTAAACCGCCGGCGGTTTTCGCTGCTAAACCGACGTTAAACCTTCCTGTGGGCACATACCCTTATAGCTGCAATGCTCCTCTAGTAAATCTGCAAATTGTCACTTCAGTGAGGAAGTGAGGAACGCTAGTGCCACCTATTGAAAGTAGCAATCCTAAAAGTCATAATTGACTCTAACAAGTCTTTTAATATGATTTAAAGAGGACCTGTCACCAAACCAGGCATGGTGATCTAACTACAGCACTGGATTCAGCATGTCTGCAGCATCCAGGCAAGGGGTCCCCCAGCACTTGAGCAGCCCTGTACCCCGAGATAATACACTTAGAAAACTTACATACTCCAGCCACTAAGGAGGTGGCTAGGGGCTGGAGCCGAAGGGCAGATTCACACCCCCTGCATGTTTAATCTGCCCACCGCTGCCAATCATTCTCTCCCTCTTCAGCAGCATTTAAACAGAGTTTGTTTTTTTTCCAGAACTTGCCGTTTGGCTCCGCCCCTCAGGGGGCGGGGCTAAACAGACTTTCTGGGAGAGAAAAAAAACCTCTGTTTAATGCTGGAGAAGAGAGAGAGAATGATTGGCAGCGGTGGGCAGATTACACATGCAGGGGGTGTGAATCTGCCCTTCGGCTCCAGCCCCTAGCCACCTCCTTAGTGGCTGGAGCATGTAAGTTTTCTAAGTGTATTATCTCGGGGAACAGGGCTGCTCAAGTGCTGGGGGACCCCTTGTCTGGATGCTGCAGACATGCTGCATCCAGTGCTGTAATTAGATCACCATGCCTGCTTTGGTGACAGGTCCTCTTTAAGGTACCGTTACACGCTTCAATGTCGTAACGATTTCACTAACGATTTCACGGGAGTGTGGTCGTTAGGACGTCGTTGGCGAGATGTCACATTTGTAGATATCGTGAACGACTCACCAACGATGCGGCGAGCAGCTATCGTTCACACAACCCAGCGAATGATACTTGTTCAATGTTGTGAATGGGCCAAGTCGTTAACGATATCTTAATCGCGGTGTCACACACAGCAATGCTGCAGGTTGGCTGATTGAGGATCGTTTGATTTGAGAACATGTTCTCAAACCTGCGATCAACGATCCAACGATTTATCGTAGTCGTATCTCAGTGATACATGCAACAACGTCCTAACAATGTCGTTTCAACGACTCCAAACCCGTGACGTTTCAGCGATATCGCTCACGATCTCGTACCGTGAAATGAGGCCTTTAGTATTTGTGCCAGATCAGAGTCCCAATCTGGAGACGCTGTGTTTTAGGGTGCTTGCTCCTTAGTGCAGTGTATGGGATCTGATCCGACTGTATGAGATCTCCATAAGGAGAATAGCTATTCCCCCAGACCTCGTCTCAGCCTCTCATGGAGCCAGATCAGAATCCCATACACTGTACTGATGAGGGGCAATCACCCCGAAACGCAACGTCTTCAGATTGGGGTTCTGATCTGGAACAAATCCTAAATCACATTAAAAGGCTTGTTAAAGAGTGAATTATGACTTTTAGGATTGCTACCTTCAAAGGGAATCTACAAGACACGCAAGAGCAAAAAAGAGGCATGACAGGCAGCAACCATTCTAGAGCCAAGCACCCCCTATTTAGCTTCAATTCATTACAGATACAGGGATAGATGATACATGGTGGTGGTTAGGATTCACATTCCAAATAGGTGTGATTAGTGGGGATGTCAGGGCTGCAGTCCCCAGCAATCTGTATGCACATGCCCAGTCACCCGCTGCTAACCTATTAAGAAGGGGCAATATACAGCTAAAATTATACAGGGCAGAAGTTAAATAGATTGCCTTTTTAAAATGTATTTTATTTATTCTTTTTTTTGGGGTAGAAAGGCCCCCACAGTAATCACATTGAGTCTCCTTAGTAAAGACCCCTGAAATAAACTATATAATCAAGGGCATTTGTCAGCAACCATTTAAAGTTACTACAAATGTAATTACCGTATTTTTCGGATTATAAGACGCACTTTTGTTCCCCCAAATTTTGGGAGAAAGTGGGGGGTGCGTCTTATAATCCGAATATGTGGAGGCAGCGGAGGCTGGGGGGCAGCTCTGGAGCGTGTCCGGGGCTGGTTGCAGGGCTGCAGAGAGAGCGGGGAGATCTCCTGCTCCCGCTCATTTAATATGCACTGACGCTGTCCACCTCTCAGTGCTGAAGTTGCACTGAGAGATAGACGGCGGGGAGCAGTGCATATTAAATGAGCCTGCACTCACCCCCCGCTCTCTCTGCAGCCCCTCCATATGCTCCCCCCCCCCCCCCATGTCCTGTATATGGCTCCCCCAGATAATACACCCACCCCTCAATATGCTGCCCCCACGTAATATGCTGTTCCCCCCCCCCCTCCATTAGAAAGATGGTCCCTTGCCCTGCACTCCCCCCATCATTAATGCGCCCCTACACTGGCCGGCAGCAGACAGAATATAAAAAAACCCTCCTTACTCACCGTCCCGCGCTAAGCTCAAAGCGTCACCGCCGCCTCCCGGTCTCCATGGTGCTCTGCTTCTTCCGCCCATGTGATCGGGCGATGATGTCATCGCTTATGCCCGATCACATGAGCGGAAGAAGCTGAGCACCATGGAGACCAGGAGCCGGCGGTGACACTTTGAGCTTAGCGCCGGAGGGTGAGGAAGGAGGGTTTTTCTATTCTGTCGGCTGCCGGCCAGCGTGGGGGCGCATTAATGATGGGGGGGAGTGCAGGGCAAGGGACCATCTTTCTAATGGAGGGGGGGGAGACAGCATATTACGTGGGGGCAGCATATTGAGGGGGTGGGTGTATTAAGTGGGGGGGGCCCATCAATAGGGGACGTGTGCCATCAAGGGGGACGTGTGCTTGCAGTAAGGGACATGTGCCATCAAGGGGGATGTGTGCCTGCAGTAGGGTACATGTGCCATCAAGGGGGACGTGTGCCTGCAGTAGGGGACGTGTGCCATCAAGGGGGGACGTGTGCCTGCAGTAGGGGACGTGTGCCATAAAGGGGGGACGTGTGCCTGCAGTGGGGGACGTGTGCCTGCAGTGGGGGACGTGTGCCATCAATGGGGGACGTGTGCCATCAATGGGGGACGTGTGCCTGCAATGGGGGACGTGTGCCTGCAATGGGGGACGTGTGCCTGCAATGGGGGACGTGTGCCTGCAATGGGGGACGTGTGCCTGCAATGGGGGACGTGTGCCTGCAATGGGGGACGTGTGCCTGCAATGGGGGACGTGTGCCAGCTATGGGGGACGTGTGCCAGCTATGGGGGACGTGTGCCAGCTATGGGGGACGTGTGCCAGCTATGGGGGACGTGTGCCAGCTATGGGGGACGTGTGCCAGCTATGGGGGACGTGTGCCAGCTATGGGGGACGTGTGCCAGCTATGGGGGACGTGTGCCAGCTATGGGGGACGTGTGCCAGCTATGGGGGACGTGTGCCAGCACAAGGGGGCTGTGTGCCAACACAAGGGGGCTATATCCAATATGAGGGTGCCATATCCAGATTAAGGGGGCTAATTCTAGGA
Source organism: Allobates femoralis (assembly GCA_033576535.1). Lineage (NCBI taxonomy): Eukaryota > Metazoa > Chordata > Amphibia > Anura > Aromobatidae > Allobates > Allobates femoralis. The sequence continues at coordinate 122,811,838 of JARQOC010000006.1, forward strand.
TGAGGGACCATGTACCAGGATGAGGGGGCTATGTGGGACATATACGCTATATACCGTATATACTCGTGTATAAGCCGACCCGTGTATAAGCCGACCCCCCTACTTTTGCCCCCAAAAACTGGGAAAACTTATTGACTCGCGTATAAGCCGAGGGTGGACTCCAGCACAGGTATACAACCCCCAGCAGTGAGGTATACAGCAGCCTCCCCAGTGGTAGTATACAGCAGCAGCCCCAGTGGTAGTATACAGCAGCCCCAGAGGTATATACAGCCCCAGAGGTATATGCAGCTCCAGAGGTATATGCAGCCCCATATGCAGCCCCAGAGGTATATGCAGCCCCAGATGCAGCCCCAGATGCAGCCCCAGAGGTATATACAGCAGCAGCAGCCCCAGTGGTATATACCTCAGCAGCCCCAGTGGTAGTATACAGCAGCCCCAGAGGTATATGCAGCCCCATAGGTATATGCAGCCCCAGAGGTATATGCAGCCCCATATACAGCCCCATATGCAGCCCCAGGGCTGTATATACAGCAGCAGCAGCCCCAGGGCTGTATATACAGCAGCAGCAGCCCCAGGGCTGTATATACAGCAGCAGCAGCCCCAGGGCTGTATATACAGCAGCAGCAGCCCCAGGGCTGTATATACAGCAGCAGCAGCCCCAGGGCTGTATATACAGCAGCAGCAGCCCCAGGGCTGTATATACAGCAGCAGCAGCCCCAGGGCTGTATATACAGCAGCAGCAGCCCCAGGGCTGTATATACAGCAGCAGCAGCCCCAGGGCTGTATATACAGCAGCAGCAGCCCCAGGGCTGTATATACAGCAGCAGCAGCCCCAGGGCTGTATATACAGCAGCAGCAGCCCCAGGGCTGTATATACAGCAGCAGCAGCCCCAGGGCTGTATATACAGCAGCAGCAGCCCCAGGGCTGTATATACAGCAGCAGCAGCCCCAGGGCTGTATATACAGCAGCAGCCCCAGGGCTGTATACAGCAGCAGCCCCAGGGCTGTATACAGCCGCAGCCCCAGGGCTGTATACAGCCGCAGCCCCAGGGCTGTATACAGCCGCAGCCCCAGGGCTGTATACAGCCGCAGCCCCGGAGGTATACAGGCCCCCCATCAAGTTCCAGGGCCCCCCCCCACCTTGCGCGCAGCCTGTAAAGGAAAATCATACTTACCGGTGTCCAGTCGCGCCGTCCGCAGCTGCCGACATGACGATCCCGGGCTCCATTCAGCGTCTTCCGGCTTCCGACTTCCTGTGCGCGCGGGCAATGACGTCATTGCCCGCGACTACAGGAAATGCGGAAGACGCTGAATGGAGCCCGGGATCGTCATGTCGGCAGCTGCGGACGGCGCGACTGGACACCGGTAAGTATGATTTTCCTTTACAGGCTGCGCGCAAGGTGGGGGGGGCCCTGGAACTTGATGGGGGGCCTGTATACCTCCGGGGCTGCGGCTGTATTTTTTTTTTTTTTTTTTTTTTTATATACTCGCATATAAGCCGAGGGGGGACTTTTCAGCCCAAATTTTGGGCTGAAAAACTCGGCTTATACGCGAGTATATACGGTAATTTGTTAGACGGACCCTGGCATTATAAGACGGACCCCATTTGACATTAAAAATAATTTTTTTCTCTTTTTCTTCACCAAAATTGGGGGTGCGTCTTATAATCAGGTGCGTCTTATAAAGCGAAAAATACGGTACTTTTTCATGAATCAACAGTGAAGACAAGAAACTTAGTTATAGATCTAATTGGAGCAATTGGATTCTTTCTCCACTTATCAGACTTTTTTCCTGCATTAATGATTATTTCTAAATAACTCTTATTATTCCTGTGTCTCTAATGCTCCCTAAAGAACCGAACGTTCAAGCAAAAGTCGGGTCCAACCATTCTCCATGTGTTTTATTGCAGGGCTTATGCTTTGCACTGAACCAGCGCTGCTCCAGCCTGCAGGGTGACCCAGCACCAGTGTGTACAGACGTCTGCAGGGTGGGATACTGCTTGCCGCACATAGATGTGATTGTCATTCATTACTTACCATGTTTTACCTGCTTTAGTGTTGATGCAACCTGATAACTGAATACAGATTCACAAAGGAATCGCTCTGAGCCATCTGCAAACAAGAGCAAAAATCACAAAGCTGCAAATATGAAGAATTAAGCAAAATGGGCTCAAACGAGCTTATAATCATAGATAAACGGATGTTATTAACTAATATGCAGCTGAAAGCAAAAAAATCCCCCAAAATTATGTGGGAGAAGGTACAATATACTGATCGCCAGCTGACTAATTAGTATTACAGCTGCAGTCACAGGGCTACTTGTAGAGCACCACACAACTAATTAGTGGACTATGCAGCACACCCTACAAATCATTAACACCCAGTCTACCAAACCATCTGAAGCCAGTACTGCATATGGAGAACTGTCTCTGACATTGGAACAGAGCCATGGCAGCACATGAGCCACTCTGCTCCATCCATTGTCTATAGGTCTGCTGGATATAGCAGTACAGAGGTCGGCTACCCTTGTCAGTACCATAGACAATGAATGGAGCAGCAGAGCTCATACATGGCTAGTGCTCCATTCAGATGCAGTATTTCAGGATAGGTGGAGGTTTTAGAGCTTGGACTCCCATGTATAGTAGGTGATCCGGCTATGTGGCTGCAGATTGACATTTTCCTGTATACTCTGAGTGAGTGGCGGTCTCATCACCGTATGGATCAGATTTTTATACTTGGGCTCACGTGCGGACTATTCTCATCCAGCTCTTCTCAAATCTCATGAAAAAAATCCCTCCAATAGTAGTGACTCCAATAGTAGTGACTCCAATAGTAGTGACTCCAATTTTCAAATGTAAGCAAAAACTATTCCTTTATTAAATATCAACACATTAAACAAACAAACACAAATGGGATTTGGATCCACAATACATAGCTTTGGTGGACAATCACTAATGTGCATCAGATGAAATATGGAGACCACAATAAATTAGACATACACAGTATGATTCCACAGAGGGATATTAGTGTGTAAAACTATTCCAAACATTACTAAAGCATAACCATCATTTTAAGTTTTATTTCATAAATCAACAGTACACATGTAAATAAGAAACTTTGCAATATTTCTTATCAGAAAAATTTTCTCTCTCTGTATTCAGTGAAGACTTTCCCACTACTGAGATAGGAGATGGTAGAGGAGATGTGTAGATAGGAGAGTGGGTGGAGCTCTGCCTCTAGCTCCTCCCTCTGCATTTAGCTCCTCCTATAATAGAATCTCATCAGCACCATCTGCCATCTCCTATCTCAGTAATGGGAAAGTCTTCACTGAATACAGATTTTATTTCAGAATTGAGAATGTCTTGATAGAAATGTTACAAAGTTGCTTATTATTATGTGTACTATTGATTTATATGAAATAAAAATTGAAACGACGGTTATGCTTTAAGCCAGACAGTGAACTCTAAAATTCTAATACCAGTATTTACATTTCCAATAAACTTGCTCCCCCTAGTGGGGTGTACAAAGAATGGCATGCTAACACACTATGGATTCACAGCAAACATGAGCAATAACTCAAATACAAAATGCTGGATGTGAAACTACATACATAAATCCCAGTCGACTGTCGTGAAAGTAATATCATTTCAATATTCCAACAGGATTATGGTTTAGATTATATAGGGGGTCATATTACCACACAATGGTCGCCACCAGGAGACCCCCCCCCTAATTGGAGCCATTACTATAGGTGAGTTTTTTTCCATGTGATACAGACTCTTTACAGTGGAGACCACATATGTTCACATTCTCTCAGATCTCCTTCAGAGAAGCCAGATGAGAATGGTCGGCCCATGATCACCAGTATGGGAGTCATATATACGCGGTCACATGACTGTGCTTTCTAAGGTGTATAGCCACCAAGGCTCGGCACGCCTGGATGTTTTGTTCATTTATGACATCGAAAAAGAAGAAAAAAAATGTCACTTCTAGGCAACCCTCCAATAGTGGGCCCAGAGAGGTGGAAAAACAACAAAAATGATTGTCACCTCCCAGAACGCTCCTCCGTACTCTGCTCTCCTCCATCTTCTAGGATGTCTGTGCTGCGTCTCCCACCGCTCGTGTTACATCATTACGCTACATGAGCCCCGGAGCCAGGCAGAGGCCACTATAAGTGGCTTCTCTCACTTCCTTCAAATGAAAAACTCCATAAAAAAGGACATATAATAAAAATCATTCTTTTAAGTACTAAAATGTTTAAAAAGAGATGTAAAGGAGGGTTATTAAACAGAAAAAATAACAATGGTTACAAAGAATCTCTCAGCTTACATATAAGGGTACTCAGATCAAAATATACTGTATAATGAGAACATAGCTCAGTAGTAGGGCTCCTCCTAGTGGATATGCACTACTACCAAGCTACGTTCCATGATACATTTTTGGATGCACTCGTTGATCTGAGTACCCTTCTATCACTGGATTTTGTCTGTTGAAGGGTTAATATCCACGATCTGGAGACACTGTGTCCTGGATGCAGTATTTCTTCTCCTGCAAAGACACCACTGTTCTCCACAGAAGAGCGCGGTGTCCATGCCCACAGTCAGGAGTCGTTTCTTGTAAGATTACTTCTCCAAACTATCTTTTGGTGTTCAAAAGACATGTGAAATCTGCCGACCATGAGCGGCCGCTGATTGACCGCAGGGTTCATGTAGCAAAGCGACGTAACGAGAGACCCAGGACAGACATTACGCAGCGGGAGGGGGGTAAAGGTAATTTGTATTTTCCACTGAAGAATAAAGTATTTAAGAAGGGGCTGTCTGAGTAGTAAAAGAAACCTTTAATCAATGAAGGGAGAAAAATGCTTGTATATAAAAACTCAATATGCCATTAGAGAATGCCACTCATCTGCTCAACTCCTGCAGTCCTTCGCTGCTCTTCTCTATTGAGTGTATTATGTTTTCATATTAGAATCTGAGAGTCCTCAATGGTTGATACCTTTTAATGGCTATGGCTGTGTGCTCACAGTGGGTATATGCAGCATTTTGGATGGAGCGTCTTGCCGCTGCGTCGTACAGTATAAGCATAGTGGATGGGATTTCAAGAAATCCCATCCTCACTATGCTTAACCCGCCCGCAGCACAGGATCTGTGGTGCGGGATGCCGGCAGTCCACTCCTCCGCATGTTCATTTCATGCTGTGGAGTCGGAAGTGGCTCCCATAGGGTGCACGGAGGGAGAAGCCGCCCTGCACCCACGGCACATGGTGAGTACAGGGTGGCTGCGGTCTCCCTGCGGCCACCTGCGACTTCACTCTAGTCCGGAATAGCTGCATCCAACACGAAGCTCCTCCGGACCGCGAGTATGCAGCCTAACTGAAAAGATGGTAACAAGTAGCAAGCTTTCATGTAAGCCAATAACGCCCTCTAGTGGTAAACAAGCTCCTTGCTATGTTTTGCTTCCTCTACCTTATCCTGCCTGGTCTCCTCAATAACCCAGTTGTGTATAGTTTTCCATAATTGTAGTTTCCATGATTCTACCTTACTGGGGTCAGAGAACTGGTTTCTGGCCTCCATCTGGATAGATTACGTTTAGCATGCAGGCTTGAATATGACAATATGACTTGTGAACCGAGCCCACAGTGTTTGGTTCCTTTCTTACTATGGCTTTCCTTATTTTCAAACTTCTAAAATGGGTGGCAGGGTTGGTTAAATGGCCTGCAATGCTCGGGCCATAAAAGTTGACTTCATAAAAAACAGGTCAGTCTTGGATTTCAAGATGCCTCATATTGTTCAGTCTTGGATTTCAAGATGCCTCATATTGTTCAGTCTTGGATTTCAAGGTGCCTCATATTGTTCAGTCTTGGATTTCACGATGCCTCATATTGTTCAGTCTTGGATTTCAAGATGCCTCATATTGTTCAGTCTTGGATTTCAAGATGCCTCATATTGTTCAGTCTTGGATTTCAAGGTGCCTCATATTGTTCAGTCTTGGATTTCAAGGTGCCTCATATATTGTTCAGTCTTGGATTTCAAGGTGCCTCATATTGTTCTCGCCAGGAAATCAGTGTCTCCTGCTGTGTACTGTAGACACTTATTCTTTTCAAACAAAATGCAAGTTAGGCCAATCACATTTTGTGATGTAGCGGACATGCTTTATTTTTATGCAACTTGCCATCCCCACCTCCATAATGTAAGGCTTTGGCTTGAGCCTTAGAAGTCAGATGTCCATGACCAAGCATGGCACATCACATCACTATACCAATAAAGCATGCTGGGTGTCAATGTTTTTTGCTTGTACTGCACAGAACCTGTAAGAGGATTTCACAATAATGCTTTGTGGGAAAACATATTTAATAGAACCACCTGTGGGCAGCCATTGTGTAAGTCAATGTCCAACCGTGTGGAATCATGACTCTGGTTACCAGGTTGTGGAACAACTCAATTAAAGGAAAAAACTGTCAGGTCTAAAATCCACATGTAACTGCTATCATTTTCTAATTCCTTGCTCTAAACTCTTTCTATTTATGTATTTCTTTTATTTATATTTCCCTCTTAGCTTCTGTAAACTTCAAATAAAGAGACTCATTCCATCTGTCACTCACAGTGAGTGATCCACTTAATTCTCTGCTGTTCACTCCCCCCGTAGGATGAATATGCATGTCACATATTCACATCACTGCACAGGACATCAATGTGGGCGGGGGATGAACTGTATTCTCCTCTCTGCTCTCTATGTTTGCAGCATCACAAGAGGTGAAACACAACACAAAAACTGTCACAGCAGGGATATCTGCTTAGATAAACAAATGGAGTCTAGATAAGGCTGATCTGCAATAGCTCTTTCCCTCTTTGTCCTCAACAGAAAAGAAGCTACTGAAGCCTGACATCGCACTGTTAGCAAAGGGAGGAGGGAGGAGAGAGCTGCTGAGAGGGAGTGCATAATTACATGACAGTTTATACAGCAGCCAGACTATTCCTGTTTGCTTATAATGGAGAGGAATAATCCAGGAGCTCCCTGCTGGGTGTGAAAATGCTGATACCATGGAAACTACAGACAGTAAAATAATGATTTTACATGTTTTTAAAAGGTCTGCCCAGGCCCTATTCAAGGGTAATATTAGTGTCATACTGAAAAATGACCCGACAGTGTCCCTTCAATGATTGCCCTCTAGGGAGAACGGGGAATCGGTCCCAGACTATAAATATCAGTGGTAGGTGGCTCTACATAATATTAAAATCTCCAAGACAATCAATTCACTTCATTTTACGAGTGTTGTTTACCTTCCAGCATCTCCCCGGCTGCTTTTGGACAAGTGAAAAGAGCTTTTCTCGGTGGAGCCAAATCTGAAACACTAAACCCAGATCCGGTAACAGAGCTCCCACTCACACCGCCGGCTGAGGACGATGAAGACGAGGCGGCCATGACTGAGGACCTGAGATAAAGGAATATAGAGTTAAATGTGTTCTGCCATAAGTCATGTAATTGATGCCATGTATGTACCAGATCAGATTACTTCCCACATTAAGAAATGATATAACAAAACCTAGTAATGGAATTACTCTGTATGTCCTGCGAGAAATCAAAGTCTAACATCAAGAAAAGACAATAGATAACTGGGCACATCCAGCAGTAAATACGTAGAAACAAGCTACACTATATACAACACGATAAAAACCGCACACTGAGAAACTCCGACACAGTCATGACATACAATAACCGCCAACACACCCTCCCATCTACCCTCTTAACCTTCGTTACTTTTTTATCTACTTTTGGGCATTGTTTTTGCTGAATAGATTTGAACAAATTTACAATTGTGTTAATGGGGTTATCCACTATTTGGACAACCCCTTCTTAATCACTGTATTTCCCCCTTATAAAATAGCAGCAGATATACTCACCTCCAGTGTGGGGACATTTCTAATGATGTCTGCGCTTGGTCTCCTGGGGCTCACGTCATGTTATGTCACTCAGGAACAGCAGCTGATCACTCTCACTTCTATCAGACAATACTAACACTTGGAAGAAGTGAGAGCCGATGCCCTGGATGCCAGTTTTGTCCAAAGAAAAAGAGGGAGGCAGCCACTGATTGGTTGCAGGGCTCATGTGACAACAATGTCATGTGAGCCCCTGGAGACCAGGCACTGACAGACCAAAGAGAAGTATAGTGGTTATTATCTTATAAGGGGGAAATATACTGATTGAAAACATGCTTCCCGAGTAGTGGACAACCCCTTCAATGTATGAAGTGTTTATGTGGCATGTCAAACTCAACACTTTGTATTTTGGGTCTAATACAACTTATTGATTGATTAATAATTGATTATTATATTTTTAGGCTTAAAAGGTTTTCCCACATGCCAATATTTTTAAAAAGTACAATATATGTATGACTATATTTAGGGTTTGTTCACATGAATGTATAAATTGAGCAAGAGCAATGCCAGAAAAGAATAAAAAAAAAATCAGATTGCACTGAGACCACTGTTATTCAAAGAAGAAGAGCTGGTCTGATAGTCTTTCCTCAACTGTATTCGGCCTGAAAAAAAAATTGCAGCATTCTGCGAGATGATGCGTAAATTTGACAAAACTCACCAATGCAAGTCTACGGGTGTGAGAAAAAAACAAAAAAAACAAAAAGACACCACACTGACCATCAATATGGCATTTGTTTTTTAGGGGCCTTTCACATCAGCGTTTCTGGATCCGAACAAAAGAACACATCTGCCTCCTAAAGGCCTCACTTGCGGTACATTTGTGGCAAGCCCATGCATGGTCTATGGGGTTTGCGGCAAGTGCGATTGCGGTATTGTCGCGATCCGGAACTTGTGGCAGGTGCAGCCGCGCAAAATAACTGCAGTTGATCGCATTTTTTTTCACGGCCGCAACTGCCGGATCGCAGCAATACTGCAACCCGCACTTGCCGCAGGCCCCATAGACAATGCATGGCCTTGCCGCAAGTGCACTGCAAGTGAGACCATTAGGCGGCAGATGCATGTTTTTTAGTCCGGATCGCCTGGATGTGAAAGGGCCTTACAGATACATTACCATTCTATAAAATAGAACACTATAAATGATTGTACAATACTAGTTCCTGAGATTAAAAATGCATTACATATGGATGTCATACCAATTGCTAGGCGAGAAACATGCATGACATATGGATACCACACTGATTTGCTCATCCTGCTCTCCTGGATGAATATCAATGCAATTTTTCATATGCTCCTGTTGGGTTATTATATCATACAAACCCAACAAAATGTTTGTTTTTTTCTTGTACCTTTGTGAGGTTTTCATGTTTCTTTCTTGTACCTTTGTGTAGACCTTCATCTCCTTCAGCTTCCTATAGTAGACTAGGCAGTTCTATTCTTATCTCAACATTGGCAATATGTATATCCATGGATGAGGTGATCATTGATAGCTGGGAATGTAGGGGTGTTGGTGAATGTTTTTAGGGTAGCCATCTATAGTGCCAGCCAATGTGGTGCGGGGGCACTTCATCTATTAGGGTGCTACCCTCCATTGTCAGGCAGGGTTACTGAGGGCTGCATACTTTCCCCTCCTTGCAGGCCTATTTACTGTTTCTATGATCTTTTGGTTTTTAAGGCTGACATCACTATACAATACCCCAAATTTATGATACTGTGGCAGGTTCCCTACTTGACAAGGACATTATGTGTTCAAATAATTTATAATGAGAATTATAAAGTATATATACACAAGTGCATCTCAATGAATTAGAATATCATCAAGAAGTTAATTTATTTCAGTAATTCAATACAAAACGTGAAACACATATATTATATAGAGTCATTACAAACAGAGTGATCCATTTCAAGTGTTTATTTCAGTAAATGTTGATGATTATGGCTTACAGACAATGAAAACCCAAAGGTCATTATCTCAGAAAATTAAAGTAGGGAAGATGAACAGTTAAAAAGGGCGCTGCTGTATTCCTTGAATCATCAAAGCGTGAATATAATATTGACTTATTATTCAACACATTTCAGGCCTACCTGAAACGCCCTGAAACATGGTAATATGATAATGATTTTTCCTGAGGAAGGGACCCCTGAAACGCGTTGACTAATAACTCAATATTATATTCACCCTTTGATGTCTCATGGAATACGGCAGTGCAGTTTTTAACCCTTCATCCTCCCTACTCTAAATGCACCACGCTGGGGACTGCAGCAGCCGTGATCTGCTTTTATAGTGGTTGTGACTCTCACAACCACACAAGGTGAAGCCTCTGATAACTATTTAGGTCATATTTCATCTCTCAAACCCTTTATCCTTCCTACTTTAATCTCCTGAGATGATGACCCTTGGGTTTTTACTGGCTGTAAGCCATAATCATCAACATTTACATAAATAAACACTTGAAATAGATCACTCAGTTTGTAATGACTCTATATATGTTTCACTTTATGTATTGAATTACTGAAATAAATTAACATTTTGATGATATTCTAATTCATTGAGATGCACCTCTATATGTATGTACACATACATATATACCGTATATATATAATTTTTTTTTCCTTTATGGCTCTACTTTTCATGAATTAGGCAGGGTCACTAGGTGCACAGGAAGATGGTATCTTTAGCACAACATAACTAATCTGTGCCACACCCTTGCTGTCAGAAGTTTTATTACACAGGGTCATTAGGTGTATCTGTGTAAATAGACTCTTCATAGAAAAGTGGACTAGCATTATCTGTTGGATATAGCAGTCCTGAAAGTCAACATTGACTCTGATGAGCCTTGCCACATGACTTAGGGTACTGTCACACTTGGCGATGCTCCAGCGATCCCGACAGCGATCAAACCTGGTAGGGATCGCTGGTGCGTCACTACGTGGTCACTGGTGAGATGTCGAACAGTCAGATCTCACCAGCGATGCAGCAATGATATGGCAGTAGTTGGGATCCTGTCACTCTCAGGCGTAGTATTGAGATCGTTGTTTGTTGTCCCTGTCACACACAGCGATACAGCAGTCGTTGGGATCCTGTCACTCTCGGATGTAGTGTTGAGATCGTTGGTCGTTGTCCCTGTCACACAGCGATGCAGCGTTCACAGTGGGAGCGCAACGACCAAAAAATGGTCCAGAACGGTTTGTAATGATCAGCGATCTCACAGCGGGGGCCTGACCACTGCTACGTGTGACACATGGCGAGGTAGCTGTTGCATCAAAAAAATTGCGAGAATGGTTCACCGACAGCATAAGAACAAGAGGACAGAACATGTGATGTTGTGGAGTAAAGAGCACCATGGTGGGGGGGAGGTGAAATCTGCAATCAGTGTAGATTGTATTGGTACACATGATTCATCCTGTATTTGCATAAAACTGAGGCCATATTATGATTTAAAGCTCCACAGCGGATTTTTTTTAGCCCTGGAGTGGTGCTTTAAATGTAAGACTTCCCCCCCCCCCCCCCACATCCCCCGTCTTATAATCGCCTTCAGACTTTACAGACACCAGTCCGGTCCCACGGCGCCATCTTGGGCCCGTAACTTTTGACTGGCTGGAAATCAGAAATGTTGTCATAGGCACTCAATGCATCTCTATGAGAGCCAGAACAAGGTCAGGACGAGGCTCCCATAGAGATGTATTGGGAAGTGGTCTCCACCATGCTCCATGAAACACTGGAGCTCCCGACAGGTCACTTTCACCAAAGACCATCTGGAGCGCCACAGGAAAATGATGAGGCGGTGGAAGGTGAGTATAAGACAGGGGTCAGGGGACTTACATTTAGGGTATGTGCACATATGCCGGGTTTGTGCCGGTGGGCGGACCCGCCAGGAAGCTCTGCAGCCGTCCACCGGCTTCCTGGCGGGTATGTGCGGCGGGTGACGGGCGGGTGCACAGCGGGTTAGCGGCGGCGGTTATGCAGCGGCTGGAAGCAGCACATGATTCTGGGAACCCAGCGGTTTAGCAACAGATGAGCATGTGTAAACCGCCGGTGTGTGCACACCGGGTGTCGGTTTCCATAGGTTTAATGTTAACCCAAAAGCCGCTTTTGGATTAACATAAATTTACATAAAACTCATGGAAACCGACCGGCGGTTTCCGCTGCTAAACCTGCACTAAACCTACCAGTGTGCACATACCCTTAAAGAAACACTACAGCGGACCAATGAAAAAAATTCTGAGGTGGTGTTTTGTTTGTTGGATGAGTGATCACGATGCATTATATCCATGTGCCTCAATTTCTGTTTAATGGGTGTGTTGTATATAGTGTAACTTGTCAATCAAACTATTAGTACTGAGCCCAATTATGTGTCTTTTCTTGCAGTTCACCTTTGATATGTTCGCACTCTGGGTTATACATGAACGTACACTTCTATTGCTGTCCTTTATTCGTGTCTTAGCCCAAACTATAAGGAGATCATATGGCTAAACCTTGTATTATAAAACAGGATTCATTTCTCAAATAGACGTTCAATATAAGTTCTTCCAAGATCAGACATATACTCCTGAAAATGGTGCAGCACAGAGCACACAGAGACTCGGTCTGCACCACTAAAGTCAATGGCTCATCAGCTCATACGTCCGAAGCCCGCTCTGCCGTTCAGACATAAGCCCCGACGAGATCAAACACGTAGTACAACACAATATAAAAGTAGCCTTAGGATCATGGAGTCCCAGCCATCACCAGTCCGGGCCCTCTGAAGCACCATCACTTTATCACATAGGAGGGTGTTTGATACATGCAGGTGTATTGGGGGGTAAATACAACCCGCAGAGTCCAGCGCCAGGGATCTATCTGTACATTGCTGTGGGGTAAATTGCAGGGGTCATTCCACTGGTCCATAGGATACAGGAAAAACATGTTTGGGGTCCGATCACCAACCCCCACTGGTCCTGAGAATGGGGCTTTGAGTGTGTCCAGAGAATGGACCGGTGGTCACACGTGTACAGCACTGCTCCATCCATAGTCTGATGCACTGACACAGATAGCTGGGTACAATGCCCGTCCACAATGACAGAAGTATGGTGAGCACCAACTGCCACTCTGGGGGACTCTGAAGAGCCTCATCATCACTCAGCACTGCACCCTGGGGGCTCTGTACAGCCTCATTATCTCCAGCCCTGCACCCTGGGGGCTCTGTACAGCCTCATTATCTCCAGCCCTGCACCCTGGGGGCTCTGTACAGCCTCATTATCTCCAGCACTGCACCCTGGGGGCTCTGTACAGCCTCATTATCTCCAGCCCTGCACCCTGGGGGCTCTGCACAGCGTCATTATCTCCCAGCACTGCACCCTGGGGGCTCTGCACAGCCTCATTATCTCCAGCACTGCACCCTGGGGGCTCTGCACAGCCTCATTATCTCCAGCCCTGCACCCTGGGGGCTCTGCACAGCCTCATTATCTCCAGCCCTGCACCCTGGGGGCTCTGCACAGCCTCATTATCTCCAGCCCTGCACCCTGGGGGCTCTGCACAGCCTCATTATCTCCAGCCCTGCACCCTGGGGGCTCTGCACAGCCTCATTATCTCCAGCCCTGCACCCTGGGGGCTCTGCACAGCCTCATTATCTCCAGCACTGCACCCTGGGGACTCTGCACAGCCTCATTATCTCCAGCACTGCACCCTGGGGGCTCTGCACAGCCTCATTATCTCCCAGCACTGCACCCTGGGGGCTCTGCACAGCTTCATTATCTCCCAGCACTGCACCCTGGGGGCTCTGCACAGCCTCTATATCCAGCCCTGCACCCTGGGGGCTCTGCACAGCCTCATTATCTCCAGCCCTGCACCCTGGGGGTTCTGCACAGCCTCATTATCTCCAGCCCTGCACCCTGGGGGCTCTGCACAGCCTCTATATCCAGCCCTGCACCCTGGGGGCTCTGCACAGCCTCATTATCTCCAGCCCTGCACCCTGGGGGCTCTGCACAGCCTCATTATCTCCAGCCGTGCACCCTGGGGGCTATGCACAGCCTCATTATCTCCCAGCACTGCACCCTGGGGGCTCTGCACAGCCTCATTATCTCCCAGCACTGCACCCTGGGGGCTCTGCACAGCCTCATTATCTCCAGCCGTGCACCCTGGGGGCTATGCACAGACTCATTATCTCCCAGCACTGCACCCTGGGGGCTCTGCACAGCCTCATTATCTCCAGCCCTGCACCCTGGGGGCTCTGCACAGCCTCATTATCTCCAGCCCTGCACCCTGGGGGCTCTGAACAGCCTCATTATCTCCAGCCCTGCACCCTGGGGGCTCTGCACAGCCTCATTATCTCCAGCCCTGCACCCTGGGGGTTCTGCACAGCCTCTATATCCAGCACTGCACCCTGGGGGCTCTGCACAGCCTCATTATCTCCAGCCCTGCACCCTGGGGGTTCTGCACAGCCTCTATATCCAGCACTGCACCCTGGGGGCTCTGCACAGCCTCATTATCTCCAGCCCTGCACCCTGGGGCTCTGCACAGCCTCATTATCTCCCAGCACTGCACCCTGGGGGTTCTGCACAGCCTCTATATCCAGCACTGCACCCTGGGGGCTCTGCACAGCCTGGTGATGATCTGTCATGTTGAAGCCCCTGTGTGAATAATACAATTCTGGGATGACAGATGACATAGGGGCTGTGAGACCCAATGAGGCACCAGGTGCCTCCATCAGTCTTCCCAGAGAGATCGCATGATAAAAATGGTGGACTGCAGTTCTCCTCAGCATTTCTTTTGCAATGTGCCAGCTGGGAATTGTACTGCCCCTACACAGCCCTCCGCCAACCCCCGATAGATCTCACCTTACAGTCGCGCCGCCAGTCCGGCCCGCGTTCGTTATCTGCACGGTGCGCGCACACCCGGTAACGTCATCGGTGACGTGTCCCGCCGCCATATTTGAGATGGGCAGAAGCCAGTCTTACTTGTTTGTATACATTACATTTCCAGTCGCACACATGTAATAAATACACTGAAAAATAGAAAAATGAATGGTAATAAGTAGAATTCAAGTCCAAAAAATGATCAAGACCCTTGTTATTGGATTTCTTTCCAGTAACTAACATGGCGGCGGTGTGTTCGTGTTTCTTGCTTCCTGTCGCAGCGCGGTGATGACGTGACGTCATTAGCTGGTGAGTGAGTGTGTGTGTGGGCATTGTATGGTGCGGGGCATGGGGCATGTGTATGAGGTTGGTGCACGGCCTCCATACACACAGGGCGCTCACTAACATACCCCCCTCCTGAGCTGTGCTACTGCTCTCTGGTATCAGCCAGTCCAGGCAGCAGAGAAGTGGCCTGAGTGAATCACAAAATGCTACCATTATCACCATGTTATGTGTTGTAGACCTCACTGGGCAGGAGGGGACATGGCTGCCCATTGTCTGCTCCAATCTCAGGGTTCTGGGGAAGATTCTTTTTTAATGCCTAAAATGACATAGGCTATGTGCCCACAGGACGTTTTTCCTGCAGTTTCCACCTGCAGTTTACCATTGGTTTTATGGTAATTTATGCCAATTTGTTCCTGCGGTTTGGATTCCCAGCAAAACCAATGTGTTTCACACAAGCACTGCCCCCACACATTGGTTTTGCAAGTGTGAAGAACTGTCAAATCCCTGCGTTTTTGCTGCAGATGGCAGAGAATTGACATGTTCTATTTTTCCTCCAGTTTTGCTGCAGACAATGGCAAAAACGCAGGAAAACCGCAGCATTAAGGGTATGTGCGCACTGGCCGGGTTAGGGTCGGATTAGCAGTGTAAACCGCCGGTCGGTTTACATAAATTTTATGTAAATTTATGTTAATCCAAACCGGCGTTTGGATTAACATATAAACCTATGTAAACCGACACCCGCTGTGCACACAGCGGCGGTTTACACATGCTCATCCGTTGCTAACCCGCTGGGTTCCCAGCGGGTTAGCAAAGAATGAGCATGTTCTATAATCCGGCCGGTTCTGCAGCAGCTGCAAGCAGAATCATGTACTGCTTCCAGCCGCTGCAGAACCGCCGGCGCTAACCCGCCCGGCACCCGCCGCACATACCCGCCAGGAAGCCGGTGGACGGCTCCGGAGCTTCCTGGCGGGTCCGCCCAGCCGCCGCCGAAACAAACCCGCCCACCGTGTGCACATAGCCTAAAAACGCGTGAAAAACGCGATTCAAAATTATGCAAATATCCCCAGTCCTCCGCCGTCCTGTGTATTGAGGGGATGTGGACTCCTTTGTGGGTTAGGAACAGCTCTGAAAAGTGCTGAAGTGCACTGTGGTGCGAATGTCCAGACTCTGAGGGTCTCCGACCGCCTCAGGTGTCCAAATACACAAACAATTGAAGACATGTCCTGACCGTCCTTCAGTATTGGCCCACACTGCCCATTTGGTGCAAAGATTTTCTGCACCAAATCTGCACCCTCTGGTAGAAAAACGCACCAAATACGCAGTGAGGTTTTTGTGCAGATTTATGCCGTGTGTTTTTACAATAAAGTCAATGGCTGTAAGCTGAAATCTAAACCAACAGTTGACACGCTGCCGCTTTTTTCTGCAATTAAAGTGCACCTGTCACCTGTTTTGGCATTATAAACTGTGCCCACCACCTTTAACATAGGCCCTTTTCACATCTAAGGCCAGGGTCACACATACCATCCATTTTTTGCGAACATTTTGGACATTTTTTTTCTCAAAGTCCAAAAACACATATGCTTTAACGCATGTGTGTGTGCGGTTTTTTAAAAAAACGCATGCGTTTTTGTGCAGCATTCCAAAAACACTGCTAGCACCTACAAACATTGCTAGCAGCTAGCCCCTGCATACCTAAATCAACTTTTAATGTGTCCCACATTGCATGTAAATTACTTGTTAAGGCTGAAGGCACACTGTGCGAGGGACTCACGCTAGTGCTATGCGAGGGAAACTCACATTGCTCTCGGACCAGTGTTGCCCTATCAGGCAGGGCACACTGGTGAAAGTCCCCCGCACTCAACTCGCATTGCGAGTCAGAAGCGAGTGCAGTCGCAGCATGCTGGTAGTGCACGCGATTCTAACGTGCGTGCGTGCAATGCAAGGCTATGGGTGCGAGAAAATCTCGCACCCAGACAGCACACTGTGCAAGTTTGTAGCACCATGCTGGTCAAAGTTATAATGGATTGAATAGCTACCGTGTTTCCCCGAAAGTAAGACACCGTCTTATATTTTTTTGGGGGCCAAAAGTAGCCCCATGTCTTACTTTCCCACTGCAGCCTCCCATACACACACATACACCACACACCCATACACACACACACCCATACACACACACATACACACCACACACCCCACACACTCATACATACCCATACACACACATAACCATACACACACACACATACCCATACACACAAAACATTTTTTACCGGTCTCCGGTGGCCCCCGCTCTCCGGTGTCGCGCTCTCCCCGCTGGCCTCCGCTCTCCGGTGGCCCCCTCCGCTCTCCGGTGGCCCCCCATGCTCTCCGGCGTCCCCCCGCTCTCCTCCTTCCCACTGTAGCTGCCAAACTCCGCCCAGGTCAGGAGCCATGTGCCAATTACAGCGCAGGAACCGTGAGCCAATCACAGCCCAGGACCCGCTAGCCAATCAGAGGCCATGCACGATGTCAGCTTGCCGCGGATTGGCTTGCGGTTCCTGGGCTGTGATTGGGTCACGGTTCTTGCGCTGTAATTGGCGCAGGGCTCCTGACCTGGGCGGAGTTTGGCAGCTACAGCGGGAATCAGGAGAGCGGGGGCCGCTGGATAGTGGGGGCAACCAGAGAGCGGAGGGGGCAACCGGAGAGCGGGGGACCACCACAGTCCTCAGGCAGATACGCCTTATAATCGGGGGTGTCTTATATTAGCAAGTAGGGCGCCCCCCCCAAGCATGCCTTACTTTCGGGGCGCCCTACTTTCGGGGAAACACGGTAGATCAAGTTTAATAGTCTCCCGTTGTTATAGCTGCTTTACTCGTCCCAACATCGTTTCGATATTGTATACAACGGCACGGGAGCGCACACTTTTTTGGCAGAAATCCAAGATTGCATAGGAGCTGTCACACAGGGAGATATCGGCAGGCAACACAACTGCGATGTATACGCCCTCTTGTACTCACGAACCATGGAACGACCATTTAACATGGGAGAGTATAGGGGAAGTTGTTTTCCAAATCGTTGTTGGGCTGTAACACAGCACGATCCTGCCACATTGTCCATCCAATATCGGGCAGTTGCCGATATCGTTTTGGCATCGTTCTTGCATCGAATTGTACATTCACACCACACAACGCACTAACGATATCGGCGCCAACGCACGAACCACGTGACTTTTTATCGAAGTTGGACGACGATATCGGGACGTGTAAAGTGGCCATTACTTCCGGGCCGCCTATTAAAGGGAACCAACCACCCCAAATGACCCCCCCGGACTGTTTATATAGGTCCCTACACCCAGCACACCCATTTGCTGCAAGCGTTTTTGCTAAAAAAACTGTTTTATAGAAGTGAAGATCTACCTTTGTAAAGTTTATAACATTAGGACGAGTGGGCGTTACTTAACTCGTTCTCCAGCTGAGTTGCACCTGCCCGTCATCATCCTCTCCCCCATCGCTGCAGTGAAGGCCAGCCCTTTCTTCCTAGTCGCAGGCTGGTGCACGGGATCTCATGCCCGTGCACACGTCATCAGCTAGAGACGGGTCGCGAGCACACGCTCTGACTTCCTGCGTTCAGCTGGGCTTCACTGCAGCGATGGGGGAGAGGATGATGACGGGCAGGTGCAACTCGGCTGGAGAACGAATTAAGTAACGCCCACTCGTCCTAATGTTATAAACTTTACAAAGGTAGATCTTCACTTCTATAAAAGTTTTTTTTAGCAAAAACGCTTGCAGCAAATGGGTGTGCTGGGTGTAGGGACCTATATAAACAGTCCGGGGGGTCATTTGGGGTGGTTGGTTCCCTTTAAGCTAATTACATATTCACTGTACTGTCAAACAAACACCAAGTCACAGGAGCTCACACACTATTGGAGCCTCTGTGATTGTTGTAATCAGACTGGATTTTCTCAATCTGGACAGTGATTCTGCTTGGTTGCCATACACATTAGTGTATGGCAACCAACCTTGCGTTATAGGGTCTTAAATAAATAATTATTGAAAGAAAAAAAACGTGTGGCGCTTTGCAGCATTTTTAAGTCTAGCCCGATGAAAGCAGACAACTGCGAGCTGCTACCCTCAGCTGCCTAATTTTCCCTTGGCTGGCAAAAAAAATGCGTGGGCTATGCCCTATTTTCAATGCCAACCAAGGTAAAACTAGGCAGCTGAGGGCTGGTATTCTCAGCAGGATGTGAGTGCCCATTGTTATTCCCCCCCCCCACTAAAGAATAGCATCCCCCCAGCCGCCCCTGAAAATGGTGCATTAATAACAAGTGCCATTTTTAGGCGCCTTACCGGCTCTTCCAGTGGCCCAGGTGGCGGTGGCACGCTGGGTAATAAAGGGGTTGATACCAGCTTTGTTTTTTCAGCCATTAAGAATCTCCAATAAAGGGTTAAAAAAAAGCACACATTATTAAAAATAAAGAGACAGACACCATTGGGGACTCCATCTTTATTACCACCATGCATCCTCCCTCCAACGATCCAGATCTTCTTTCTTCTCTCTTCTGCCTTCCTTCTTCTTATTGAACTGATTAAGCTCTGCTACATTACACAGCAGGGGGCGGAAGTGCGCTCCCTGTGCTGTGAGATGAGTCAGTGAGGCTGTGGGCATTAAGCGGTGAAGTCACCGCTGGCCCCTTTGCTATGGTAACCAAATTATCGATTACTATAGCAACTCTAAGCATCGCCCCGTGTGATGGTACCATAAGGGTCATTTAGGGTGCTGCTCCCTGCTGTCAAAGCCGCCCCACTGCATTGAAAATGCCACCCCTGAGTGACCGCATGTGAATGACACAGCAATGTTATTCACAATTCTCGCGCCTGTACGATCGAACCTCGTGAGACTTCTGGCACAATGACCCATGCCGCTGCACAGAGTTGTGAATGATGTTGCTGTGTCATTCACATGCAGTCACTCTGGAGGGGGTGGAGTTTTCAATGTAGTGGGGCAGGTTTTCCATGCTGCGTGGCGGCTCTAACTGAAGTGTGCCGCACCCAATCAGACCCTTAAGAACTAATTTACATACAATGTTGGGCACATTAAAAGTTGATTTATGAGGTATGCAGAGGCAAGTCTGGGGATATAAAGGGGTGACCAGAATCGAAATTACATTATGTTAAAGGTGGTGGGCACAGTTTATAATGCCCAAAGCAGTTGACAGGTGCACTTTAATTGCAGAAAAAAGCTGCAGCGCGTCAATTGACCCCTATTCATCCTATATGTATGCAGTGTGTCTATGACTGCTGGGTTATCCATCTGAATCCCTGAAATAGGTGAATGCATTGGAGCCATAAACATCGTTTACATGGACTCTGCTTTTTTTTCAACAGCGTTTGTTTTTACAGACACACACAAGACTGTACTAGACCTCCGCTTTTCTTAGGGCTTGTTCACATGAGCATCTATTCAGTCCATGTATTGTCAGAATGGAAAACAGGTAGAATGCAGACAGCACAGTTACCAAGTGAACTGATGAGCCTCGTGAAAAAAAAAATCACAGCATGTGCTAATGCAGACTCACATTATAAATCAATGGGTTGACAAAAAACTGGTATCATACAGGTCACAATTAGAGATAGGTAAACCCGCAGATGTCCGGGTCGGTGGGTCCAAA
Source organism: Allobates femoralis (assembly GCA_033576535.1). NCBI lineage: Eukaryota > Metazoa > Chordata > Amphibia > Anura > Aromobatidae > Allobates > Allobates femoralis. Next base: position 122,832,536 of record JARQOC010000006.1, read on the forward strand.
TGGACGTTTTTCAAAGACCGGATTCGAAACCTGGCTTGACACGAACTTGAACCCAAACTCTGAACCTGGCTTTACAGTTTTAAAACGGTGGCTAAGAAAGCAAAACAGTGATGAAAGCAGCAGCATACACTTACCGAGTACAACACGATTGTAACCCTACTTGGGGGTCCGCTCATTAACCTTCGGTTTACTCACTGGACTCTGCCTCCAACAGCCAATCATGGATGCCCTTCCTCTGTGACAGCGTCTGTGATTGACTTTTACACTCCTCACCCATTGTGCCGACATTGGTGATTGGTTACAGTAGGGAACAAACTTGTTGCAATAAGGGTGTAAAAATAAATAAATCATGAAAAAAAAATTGTGTAGGGGTCATCTGTATTTTTGATTCTCCGCGCAGATAAAGCAGGCAGCTACAGGCCGCCACACCCAGCTGCCTGAATTTACCTTGGCCGGCAATCAAAAATACAGTGGAGACCATTTTTTTTATTGAAATATATAATGAAAAAAAGTGTGGGGGCTGCTATTCTCAGTATGGTGAGGGCCATGGTTATTGGGCCCCCCATGCTACAGAATAGTAGTCTGCAGTTGCTCCAGAAATTGGCACATTCATTAGAATTGCCAATTCCTTGCGCTTTACCTGGCTTTTCCCGGTGCCTTGGTGCAATGGCATTGAGGTGATAGAAGGGGTTAAAGACAGCTGAGTATTGACAGCTGTCAGTATGCCCAGATTGATAATGTTCAGGCATCTATGAGACCCACACATCAATCACATAATAGTTAAAAAACATGCACACACAAAGAAATTGTCACGGGTGGCACGGATGACAGGGTAGAGGCCACGCGCAGACGGTCCCAGCGTTTGGCCAATCAGCCATAAGGTTTGAGGACGGTCCGTCTTTCAGGGGCATTTACCTTCTGTGTAGATAAAGAGAAGGTATGATAAGATCTCCCTATCATGGGGAGACGGCTGGGAAGGTCTTGTGCTCGGTCTGGTTTCTACACCAGTATTCTGGGTCTCTAGGACCCAGCAGGTTCTTCCCACCTTTATAAGGAGTTTCATTGCCCTCCCTCGGTGCAGGTGATATTTCCTTGTGGACTCATTATCCTTGCTCCAGCAGAAGCTGAGGTTGTGGAGGTTGCTGTGCTCTGCTGCAAGATAAGTGTTTTCTTTCCCCATTGTCTGTTTTTTCCTTGTGTTTGTCTTTAGTTGTTAGTGGAGGGGTCTAGTGAACCTCTCCATCTGATCCTTAGATAAGGTAGTGCTAGGATCAGAGAGGGACGAGGTTCGTGGTCGGCGACAGTTGAGGAAACTGTATAGGGACGTTAGGGCAGACAGGGTCAGCCCTAGTAAGACTAGGGGTCACCCTCTCCCTCTTGTGCCCATAGCTTTAGGGACTCCTTATTCCCCCCCCCCCGTCGTGGTCCTACGCTGAGTGCCTCTCCCGCTCCCAGCGTGACAGAAATATCCTTTATTTGAAATAAGACACACAGACAACCCTCATTTTCCCATTTATTAACCCTAAACACACCCTCCAACTTTGAGCCACAGCGATGTTCAGTGAAGCACACTGGCCTCTGCTGCATGTGGTGACTGGAGACATTAGTGTCCGTTCACTACAAGTAGCTCTTTCAGTCTGAGGCTAAGGGTAGAGACACACTAAACAAGATACATGCGAGATACTTGACTGGAGTCTCTCTGGACGGGAGCATGGAGCTGCATAGAAACAAATACAGCTGACGTGCTCCCGTTCCGGGTGAGTCATGCGAGACTCATGCGAGTATCTCACATGCATCTTGAATTGTGTGTCTGCCCTAAATCTGAAGACTTATGCTGAGGATGGGTTGTTGAGTAGTGTACAACTCCTTTAATGTGGTTACTGATGTTGATTGGTAGCTTGGTTAGGTCAAAAAATACCTCCTATTTCTCCTTCGCCTCATTGGGGGACACAGAACCATGCGTGTTATGCTGCTGCCCACTAGGAGGCGACACTAGGCAGAATTTGCAAAAGATTAACAGTGGCTCCTCCTCTGCAGTATACACCCCTGGACAGGTACTGTCCTGGCCAGTTTTCGCTTAGTGTCATTAGGAGGCACACATGGATTTTTTAGTGCTCCTAAAAAATTTCCTTTTTATTTCCTTTTTGAATTTTTTCTTCAAGAAGAAGAAAAGTGGGTCTCTGACGAGACTTCCGGCATGGTCCCTCCTCGGCCCCCCACTGTTGGAGGCGCCTGGTTGAGGTCAACTGTTTTCTCCTAACATGCCGCTCCCTCCTCGGCCCCCAATGTTGGGGGCGCTGGGTTGAGGTTGAGACGACGATCCTCCCTCCCCATTTCCCCATTGTTGGGGTTACTGGGTTGAGGTCGAGGCGATGGACAAGGCCCCTGATGGTGGAACAACATCCCTCCCTAAATACCCCTTTGGGGTTCATTTAGGTCGAGACGCCACAGGTAGAGCCTCTGGTGCAGCAGCTCGGACCTGCTATAGGCACCCAGGAGTCATCAGCCCTGCTGATAACTCCTTACCCCTCAGCAGCATCGTGCTCGTCGCGGTACCAGGGCACACAGCTTTGCTGTGTATTCCTGATGGGGCCGGGGGGACCAGCAATGGGGCAGCTAGGACTAGCAGGGACACAGCTTGCCTGTGTCCCTGCAGCAACCAACACTAAGGGTTGCACTTAGGTGGATTTCAGAGGACCCAGAGTGTGGGTCCTCTGTGGGGGCCCACACTATGCCACCACTGCCTGCCCAGGGGGTCCGGCGGGGTCCAGATTACTTCCGGTCTTCCCCCCCCCCCCAGGACCTCAGCACCGTCCTGGAGCCATTTTTGGCCGCAGGGTTCTTATTTAGGCCGCGGCTTTGGCCTGCACTGAAGCCGCTGCCCTCTCCACGCCCCCCGGCCCACCCCCGGATGACGACGATGATGCTGCCAGCGTCATAGCAGGGGGCAGGCCACAGCACTGAGAGCGTGCTCTCTGAGCATATCGTGCTCTTTTCCACCGCTCCACCCCCCTCCTTCCTACTCTCTACCATCCCGGCGGCCATTATAAGCCTCGTGGAAGGGAGGCAGCGCAGCATCAGGGGTCTAGTGCAACAGCGCTGATTCATCTGACAGTCTCCGGGGGGCACAGGACAAGGGACGCTGGACACTGGTGGCACACAGAAGTGGGGTAAGTTTCCAGCAGAGGTTTTTCTGTCTCCTCTGCTAGGGCTCCTTCTCTACAGGGCACCCCTACACAGGCACTTCTCCCACTATGTCGGGCTCAAAGAGCAAGAGGAGCAGGGCTCACACATCTTACTATGCCTTATGCAAAGCCTGTAAGAACCCTCTGCCCAGCGGCTATACGTCCCCGCACTGCCAGGACTGCGCCCATAGTACTGTGCCTCAGCCCCCAGTGACCCCTGCTGTTACTGATGCGTCCCCTGCCATGCCGGAATGGGCCATAATCATGTCCCAATCCATGTCTCAATCTATGGCACAATCCATAGAGAAGCTGTCCTCTACATTGCTCCAAGCTCTGCAGAGTCACCCTCTTTCCCTGGCCGCTGCTCAGCAAGGCGGACGCGCGGACCGGGACCGTACTGACACAGACCCTTCCACCTCTAGGTCAGGACGTAAGCGACCCCATACGTCAAGATCCCCAGTGCCTTCTCATACTTCATGGTCACCTCCCAGGGAGAGTTGCCGTGCCTCCAGGTCGCCAGAGTCGTCCCCTACCAGGGAAAGTCACATGCGGTCCAGGTCATCCCCTACTAGAGATAACACAGCGATACGCAGGAGTCCGAAGGCCTCTGTGACTCCTGCTCAGATCTGGATCGAGACAGGTCCTTTGACCTAAACCAACCAGACATTGATGCATTAGTTGAGGACGTAATCACGTCCATCAACCAGGTGTTGAATATATCTGACCCACCTCCAGATGCCTCAGAGCACGTGATTGCTTTTCAAAGGGCTAAGAAGCCGCCTAAATATTTCTCTGATCACCCCGAGTTCAGAGCGATTCTTAAAAATCATCGCTCACACCCGGAGAAAAGATTCGGCAATCGTAAGGCACTTCTTGTAAGAGGTAACACAGACCTCGGCAGATACGCCCGCAGTAGATCCTCCAGTATCTAGACTAGCGGCACAGACGCTTCTCTCCCTGCCAGATAGATCATCCATAAAGGATGCGACGGACCGTCATGTGAAACACATGGCCCGATCAATTTTCGAGGCCACAGGGTCCTCCCTAGCACCGGCATTCGCTACAGTCTGGGCAGCCAAGGCTGTTGCGGCCTGAATGTCCAACTTACATGCCGGTCTCCGTTCAATTGACTCCGAGCTAGCAGACCAGGCGGTTCAAGCTTCAGTCGTGGCTGACTATATTCTAAATGCAGCTATCGATTCCGCAAATTGTGCGACAGTGGCTGCGTCGAACGCCATCATTATCAGGCATGCCTTCTGGCTACGGGAATGGAAGGCTGATGCAGTCTCTAAAAAGTCGCTTGCTCACCTTCCATATCGTCTTTTCGGTGAAGAGCTGGATCAATTAATATCTAATGCTACAGGAGGGAAGAGTACTTCCCTACCTCAACAAAAGCCGAAATGCACCTATAACCGCCGTAACCAGGCACGATTCCGTTCCTTTTGGAATTCGTCCGGCTGGTCCGTCTTCCGCCCAGCGCAGATCCGTAGTCATTCGCCACGCAGGGAGGGTTCGAGGTCTTCGCAAAGATCAAACAATCAAACAAAAACTGGCAGTCAAAATCTGGGCAGTCCAAATCTAAGGGATCCAAATCCCACAAATTCTCCTCCTCATGGCCCCTTATTCCCGGTTGACACCCCGCCAGTGGGCAGCCGACTTTTCCACTTTCATCAAGTCTGGCTGCCTATTATAAAAACAGGTGGATCAGGGAACTGGTGTCGTCCGGTTACAAAATAGAGTTAATTTCCCTCCCACCACATCGATTCTTTCTTTCCGTACCGTCAAAACCGCTGTCCAAGGCTTGCGCCTTTTCCAAGGCGGTCAGGTCGCTTCTTCAAGCTGGAGTAATAGTCCCAGTCCCTCTGGCCGAATGCTTCCACGGGTTCTATTCCAACCTATTCGTGGTTCCCAAAAAAGGAGGCAGTGTAAGACTTTTCCTAGATTTCAAACAACTAAACAAATACGTAAAAGTACGACAATTTTACATGGAGTCTCTCCGATCCATCCATCACGGTAGACACACTAAGTTGCCTGGGCTGGTTGGTCAACGTAAAAAAGTCATCCCCAATCCCAAGTCAGTCCCTAATTTTTCTGGGCATGCAATTCCACACTTCCAAGGGTATAGTGCTCCTTCCCAAGGAGAAGGCACATGCTCTCCGGCTGGGAGTTTGCGCTCTTCTTCAGCCATCACCTCGATCCTTTCGATTTGCCATGAGAGTTCTGGGCAGGATGGTGGCTGCAATAGAAGCAGTTCCCTTCTCCCAGCTTCCCCTCCGGCCTCTCCAACTGGCCATACTCAAGTCCTGGGACAAGAGTCCTTTTTCCCTGGACAGGATGTTTCGAATGTCCTCGACGGTCAAGCAATCTCTACACTGGTGGCTCAAACCAATCTCTCTCTCCAAGGGGAGATCTTTTCTAACGGGTCACTGGAAGATTCTGACCACCGATGCCAGCCTAACGGGATGGGGCGCGTTGTACCGACATCACAGAGCACAGGGGAAATGGTCTCCAACAGAATCTACCATGCCCATCAACGTCCTGGAGATTCAAGCCATCTTCCTGGCATTGCGGGCCTTCCAGCGCTTCCTGGTGGCTTCTCATGTCAGGATACAATCAGACAATGCCACAGCCGTGGCATATGTCAACCCGCAGGGAGGAAGCCGCAGTGCCCAGGCAATGCGAGAGGTAACTCACATCCTTCAGTGGGTGGAATCAACGGGATCGACCCTGTCCGCAGTGCACATCCTGGGAGTAGACAACTGGGAAGCAGACTTTCTCAGTCGCCAGGGCATAGACTCTGGGGAGTGGTCCCTTCATCCCGAAGTTTTTCAGCAGATTTGTCATCGCTGGGGGACTCCGGATGTGGATCTAATGGCATCACACCTCAATGCCAAGGTTCCCAGCTTAATTGCCAGATCACGCGACACTCGGTCCATTGGAGCGGACGCCCTAGTTCAGGACTGGCCTCAATTCCAACTCCTATACATCTTCCCACCCCTGCCTCTAATCCCCAGAGTATTGCGGAAAATCAAACAGGAAGGGATCCCAGTCATCCTTATCGCCCCAGACTGGCCCAGACGTGCATGATATGCCAACATCGTCCAACTCACGGCAGACGCCTCCCAGATATATTGGCCAGACCTTCTATCTCAGGGCCCGTTCTACCACCAGAATTCAGAAGCCCTGAATTTGATGGCGTGGCCTCTGAGGCCTGGATTCTGACTCAAGCAGGGCTCTCACAGGACGTCATCCGCACCATGATCAGTACGAGAAAACCAGCCTCTGCTAGAATTTATTACCGCACCTGGAAATCCTTTTTTCAGACAGGCTGAGATTTCAGTTTGCTAGAGCAAAGGAGTAGCTATGATTTTATCGATTTATAAGAGATCTCTTGACCCTAGAACTGCAGTGTACGGCTCTGCTTCATCATGTAGGAGGGCAGGAACTGTACTAAAAAGTTTTCTCTCACTGGAGTTCCCCTTTAAATACTGCTATTTTACTCATGTTAAGATATTTTTGCATAGAACAATACAGTAACCTTGACAGTAAGAAAATTGTGTGTTCTCTAATTTTGATCACCAGTGTACATCTGTATTACCTGCATCAGAGCAGAAACAGCATCAAAACCACAATCAGTACAGGAATATATCACAAGTGCCACCATCAGTGCATGGTATATCAATTGCAATGTCAGGTCAGCCCCACATACTTATCACAAAATGTGTTCACAGTCATTCCCCCTCGCTCCCCATATTGTGTCCACAACCACCCCCATCACTTTTCATACTGTGTCCACAACCACCCCCCCACTCCTCACAATGTGTCCACAGCCATCCCTCCTCACTCCTTATACTGTGTCCACAGCCATGCCACCACTCCTCATACCGTCAACAGCCATTCACCATTATTCCTCATACTATGTCCACACCCATCCACCCTCTATCCGCATACTGTATCTGCAGCCATCCCCCTTCTTTCCTCATAATGTGTTCACAGCCATCCACCCCCTCATTCTTCATATTGTGTCTACAGCCATTCCCCATCACTCTTCATACTGGGACTTCCAAATTTAACCCCTCACATCCCATACTGTCTTCCCCATACCCCCTTTCCCCCGGTCACTATCCATAATATGCTCTCACCAATCACCCCCTTGCTCTCCATTGTTTGTACTTAAAGGGATACTGTCAGGTCATTTTTCAGTATGATACTAATATTACCCTTGAATAGTGTCTGGGCAGACCTTTTAAAGACATGCAAAATCATTATTCTACTCTTTGTAGTTTCCATGTTATCAGCATCTTTACACCATGCAGGGATCTCCTAGATTAGTCCTCTCCATTATAAGCAGACACAATTAGGCTGCTTTCACATAACGATTTTCGGTCATCCGATTGTATCCGTTTCAAAACGGATACAATCGGATCCGAAATCGGACCCATGTTCCCCTATGGGAATCGGATGGGAACGGATGTGCCACTATTGGCATCCGATTTTGGCACCATCCGATCCCATCCGATGTAATCACGGGCACAAAATCGTAGCCTGCTACGATTTTGTGTCCGTGACTCACATCGGACAGCCTGGGATCACTGCTGATCCGAGGCTGTCCGATGTGCCCACAGCATAGGAGCCTATGGACATCGGATCTGAGTTCACCTCAGATCCGATGTCGGCTCCGTATGTCCCTGTCTTTCCCTACTCCTGCCTCCTCCATCTTCTTCCCTCTCCTACTCTATATGCTGTGCCCCCGCTATTCTATCTGTGTCCCCCGCTCTTCTATCCTCATCTATCCCTATCCTGTCCCCTGTCCTCTCCCTGGGTGTAAAAAAATAAAAAAAAATCCTCCGGGAGTATACATCACCTGTCACCGCTCCCACGCTGCCGCACGATCAGGGCTAAAGGACCTGTGATGATGTAAGAGCCCGGTCACATGACCCGGTCAGCTGACCGGGTCATATGACTCTGACATCATCACAGGTCCTTTATCCCTGATCGTGCGGCAGCGTGGGAGCGGTGACAGGTGATGTATACTCCCGGAGGAGTTTTTTTTAATTTTTTTACACCCAGGGAGAGGACAGGGGACAGGATAGGGATAGATGAGGATAGAAGAGCGGGGGACACAGATAGAATAGCGGGGGCACAGCATATAGAATAGGAGAGGGAAGAAGATGGAGGAGGCAGGAGTAGGGAGAGGCAGGGGACCGCAGGATCCACACGGATCCTGCAGATCGGATGGCTATTTGCCATCCGATTGCAGGGATCCGTATGGATCCGTGCCTGTCCGTGGGATCCCCCTTCAAAGTCGGATCCCACGGACAGGCACAAAAACGTTATGTGAAACCAGCCTTAGTCCTGCTGCTGTATGAACTGTCATGTAATTATGCACTCCCTCTCAGCAGCTCTCTCCTCCCTCCTCCCTCTGCTTTCAGTGCTGTGTGGTTTCACTTCTGGTACTACTGTTGTGATCAGGATATGGAGGGAGAAAGCTACAGGTCTGCCTTATCTGATCTAGACTCCATTTGTTTCTGTAAAAAAGAATCCCTGCTGGACTGTGAGAGATCATGTGTTTATCTGATCTCTTGGTTTTGCTGCAAAGAGAGTAGAGAGGAGAATACAACACCCCCCTAGAGATTTCCTGTGCAGTGATGTGGTGTGAGTATGTGACATGCATATTCATGTTATGGTGATGGGACAGCAGAGAACTAAGTGGATTATTCACTGTGATTGACAGATGGAATTAATCTCGTTATTTGAAGTTTACAGATGATAAGAGGGGAATATAAATAAGGGAAATACATAAATAGAGGGAGCTTAGAGAAAGGAATTAGAAAATGATAGCAGTTACATATGGATTTTTGACCTGACAGTTTTCTTTTAAATCCACCCCCCTCATTTCCTACCAATGCTATGTCCACATACCCTTCCCCCCATTCCTCTAATTACGGTACTATGAATCTGTGGTGTCTGTAGCTCCACTGGAGATTTACCTCCAACCTTCTGCCGCCTGTGCGGCTCCTAGGAGTGACATTAGCAGTGTGATGAGCTGACCTGATTACGCTACTGATGTCTCCCTGACCCAGAAGTACCGGAAGCCAGGGTTTCAATTGTACTTGCATCTGAAAGACGTGAGTACTATTGATCACTGGAGCTGGCACGCTGCACTTTCTCTGAGCCAGCTGTCATGTTGACAGCTAGCTCAGAAAACGTCATACTCCCAACTGCAGAGAGCGGCAAAATGCAACCACCGGGGAGACACCTCAGACTACTCCTGCTGCACCTGGGGTAGATGCCCTGCCTTGCATAAGCCTGTGCCTTAAGCTACTGTGGAGAGTGCACAGACTGATGGCATAACCGTATAATTAAAAATAGAAAAACTGCCTACACTTTCTAACTTGCAAGTCTGAATAGGTACATGCAGAACATAACATACTGTATAGCAAAAATAGTTACACTCTAAAATGATAAGGAAAGCAAACTATAAATATAGAAATATGAACATGCGTTACTGCTTGGGAAAAACATATATAAAAAAATTAGATACTTAGCAGATAAAAAAGCCAAATGTATTTGAGCTCAGTAACCAAACGTCAAGGTTTCTTTACTGGGTCCTAACTTAGTGAATGGCTCTTTTAGGGTCAAAAAAGACCTCCTATATATGGACGGAAAGGAACCTGATACCTGAAATACTTAAAGATACTGGGAAGAGTGCTCAGACAGAGGGCATGAGCCCATTATGCAAAATAAGAAAAACTGCCGGAACCTCCTAACGCACTAGACTCAATAGGTAAATACTAAGTGCCAGCAGTTTTTCCAGGAGCTGACATCAGCGCCAGCGCTTGGAAAACACGCGCATGTGCGCTGCTTTGTTCACTCACATTGAGCCTATAAAGCCAGGTGTTCGCATCTTGGCTTTAGAAAGGGTCAATGCACATGATTGGAAGAGCAGCTTCCGGACTTCTGATCATATGCAGTGCACCTCTCTGAACCTGAGACGCATGCACCTGGCTTCAGAGGTGCATTGATGATGCAGAAATGTGCCGCGTGCATGCGCAAGATTTCCAGGACCTGCAATGACGCCGCCCCATAGGAATGATGCTATCACGTCCACAGGGACGTGACAATATGAAAAGAGGGCGACTAGTCTGGGGAAACAATGCTTCTTCACCTTCAACTAGTCAAAGGCCTAATTTACATATGAATAACGGAGGAAATAAATGCTTTTTTTACACATTGATTTTAGAGAATAATGTTATACAGGGCTGATTAGGAATTTCATTTTGATGTGCAAATGTAAATGCTTCTGGCTTAGATGGCAATAGGGACCTGACTGGTTCACTTTATAGATCATGATATAGAAAACTTAAAATGAATAAAAGTGAACAATAGGTCATTTTTCTGCTGATACATTCCCCTAACATTTCAGGAATCCTGGCCACCCTTCTAATAGCCAGTTCCATGCCAGTCATTGTGGCACCGTGTCTCTTTATACAGAGCGTGAATAATAGTTTATACAGTTTTCTCCTTTTAGAGACGTCAGGAGTCATGGAGGTTTTACGTCCCACCTTGATCAGCATTGGAAATCGAATATACAGGAAGAACACCGTTCGGGAAGAAACCTATCAGAATGAAGAGGAGGAGGACGATTTTTATAGGGGTAGGTATCCCTGATTCAGTCTGCTCTATAGGGAAATGTCCATTTTGTAACTTTCCTTATTCTTTCCCCCGCAGAGCCCGCGCAGTGTGCAGATGAGCCATGTGATGACGACATGATTGAGGAGACTGAGAGGGGTTTCCAGTCGTCTATAAATCTTCCGAGCCAACTTTTTAAGTGAGTGTTTATTTCACTTTTCTCCTTCACCTCATTGGGGGACACAGGGAGATGGGTTATGCTATTCTGCCACTAGGAGGCGACACTAAGCAATTAAAAAAGAAGCACAGTGGCTCCTCCCAGCAGTATATAACCCCCTGACTGGCACAGTTCAGCCAGTTTTGTTTTTTGCTTAGTGTCATAGGAGGAAAGACACTGTTTGTTTTGTTAGTTTGTTATGTTCTCTCTTCGCTACCCAGACCCCACAGTTGGGACTCTGGGTTGTAGCCTGCTTTCGGACCGCTGCACCGTCCCTCCCCAGACCCCACAGATGGGACTCTGGGTAGCAGGAGATCTCCCATGGCCTCTAGCCGCTGAAGCACAAGGAAGATGGATCTTCTTCATGCTGCCCTGGGATGGATGGTCCGCTCCCCTGCCCCTTATGGGGTCCAGGGATGCAGCCATCATAAGGTATGGCGCTTTGCTGCCCTTTACTCCCCTGTGGTCCCCTGTGCCAGCCGCATCCCTCGCTGTGTGCTCCGCGCCAGACCCCTCTCAGACGGCGGCCAGCTGCATTAATGTAGGCCCGGCTTCCGGCCTACACAGTGCGATTCGCCCCTTCTCCACCCCTGGTGATGATGCGGCCCGGCCGGGAACACCTACGGCCGGCTCTTCGGCCTATGGTGTCAACCCTGGACTCTGCATCATTGGGGGGAGTGGCTTAGTGACTTCCTCCTCCAGGGGGCATGGCCTAGCGTTTATTCATTGTTTTGGCGCTTTTTTGTCGCTCTGGGCTCCAATTTCAGCAGCAGAGCGATCCTCACTGTGGGCACAGTCTGAGCTCTGTAGGGGGGCACAGGATGCTGGGCCAGCGCTTCTTTCCCAGCAACTCTCAGGTGACAGGGTTCAGCAGCGATCTATATTTCTGCTGTTGCCCTAGGCTGTCTGTTTGTGTGCTCAGCAGCGATTTATTCTTTCTCTTGCAGCATTACTCTGTCTGTTTGTGCCTCACATCCGGCAGTGTATACTTCTGTGTGTAGCAGGGAAGTTTTGCCATGATGTCTGGCAATAAGAACAAGAGGGCACCAAAGACCTTTGCTGTATATTATGCTTGTTGCACTGCCTGCAAGTCTACACTGCCATGTGGTTGTTCTACTCCGCTTTGCCAGGTCTTTGCCTCTGTTTCCACTCAACCCGGTGCCTCTGTCCGTGCGCAAGCCCCCGCTGGTGAGGATACCTCCTCTAGTGGCCCTACTACCCCCAAATGGGCAGTTGCGTTATCGCAATCCGTGAGCCAATCTATACAACAACTTTCTGAGACATTGATCAAGGCTCTGCAGCCCCGAGCTTAGGCCAGCACCTCAGACCAACCTGGCTCCCAGGATGACCTCTCCGGTCGCGAGGAGATACGCTCTCGGAGACGAGCTCGTACCCTCACTCTCTTCCATGATTCTGGTAGAAAGAGGCTCTGCAAGAGTTCCTTCACAGCCCCATCACAGGGCTCTTGGGTCTCCCCTACAAGGAGCAGGTCCCATGAATCATGCTCGGCTGGTGAGCTCCGTGATTCTGATTCGGATCCGGACCAGGAAGCTCCCTTTGATTCGGCCTCCTCTGATACTCTTGCCATGATGGACGACCTGGTTTCGGCCGTTATTCAGGCCCGGTCAGTGGCTGACCCAGCCCGGGTGGCATCCTTGGTTCACGTGGTCTCTTTTAAGAGATCCAAAAGACCTCAAAAAGTATTCTCAGCCCATCCTGAGATTCAGGAAGGTCTACAGAAGCATTGGTCTCAGCCTGATAAGCTGTAAGGTGATCAAGTCCCGTTAACCATTCTTGCCAGCGGTATCACAAGCCTGGGCAGACATCCCACAGGTGTACCCTCTGGTGTCCTGTTTGGCCTCTAAGACTTGCTATCTCTCTGTGAGGGATCGTCTATCAAGGACACCACTGTCCGTCAGTTAGAACACTTGTCGACATCGGTGTTTGAGGCTTCAGGCTCATCTCTATCCCCATCCTTTGCCTCCATGTGGGTGGCTAAGGCCATTGTGACCTGGGCAGGTGATTTGCATTCCACCTTGCGTCACCGGGATTCAAATCCAGAGTTGTTGGATCTAGCCGCTCAGATTTCTGTAGCAGGGGATTTATTGGTCACGCTTCTATTGATGCGGCCAACTGCACTGCGGTGGCGGCCTCACACGCCATTGCGATCCGCCGCACTCTCTGGCTTCGAGAGTGGAAGGCGGATTCGGTCTCAATGAGGTCTCTCACCAGAATGCCTTATTTAGGCATGCGTCTTTTTGGGGAGAAGCTTGATAAGCTAATCTCGGACGCTACGGGAGGTAAGAGTACCTCTCTTCCTCAGCAGAAGCCTCAGCGTAAGTTTGCTTAAAGGTCAACAGACGAGATTCCGGTTCTTTTGGAACTCATCTGGGTGGTCTGCTTCCTGCCCGTCACAGCCGCCCCGTGCACCTCGCACAGACAGGGGTTCCCAGGCTTCCAGCAACCCGGGTTCAAGCTGGCAGCCACCGCAACCGACAGGTCAAGTCGAAGGAGTCGGGTCTCAAAGGTTCTCCTCTTCCTGTCTCTGTTCCTCTGGAAGGCGCCTCCCAAATTGGCAGCCGACTTTTTCACTTTCGGCACGCCTGGCTCGCTGCCACAGACGACAAGTGGGTTCGGGAATTGGTGTCCTTCGGCTACAGCATAGAGTTTCACACTCGCCCTCCCCAGAAGATTCTTCTCTTCCAAACCTTCCAGGAACGCCGGCAAAGGCGTGCGCCTTCTTTCAGGCCATCGACTCTCTCCGGCAGGCGGGAGTCGTCGTCCCAGTCCCTCGGAACGAGCAGTTCCAGGGATTTTATTCGAATCTGTTTATCGTGCCCAAGAAGGACGGGTTTTCCCGTCCCAGTCTGGATTGATACGGCTCAACAAGTCACCAAGGTCATGACAGCTGTCATGACCATCCTGCGTTTACGGGGACTCTCTGTTCTTCCTTACCTGGACAACTTGTTGGTCCAGGGTCAGTCCTTTGGGGACTGCGAGGACGATGTCCGCGTCACGGTAGATACTCTCACGCGCCTAGGATGGCTGCTCAATCTACCAAAGTCCTCGCCAGCTCCGAGCCGCAAGCAAGTTCATGGGGATGGTCCTGGACACGTCTCGGGGACTTGTGCTTCTCCCCCAGGACAAGGTTCATTCCCTGCGCTGTGCAGATCGGATGCTTCTCCTCTCCTGCACTCCCTCCGGTTTGCAATGTGAGTTCTGGGACAGATGGTGGCGACATTGGACGCAGTACTATTTGCCCAACTCCATCTCCGGCCACTTCAGTTGGCCCTGCTATCAGCCTGGGATCGCGGTCCGTTCACTTCACCCTTCACTGGACATTCCGTCCGTCAGCGGAAACGAGGCAATTTCTTTGATGGTGGCTGATCCCGTCATCTCTCTCTCGGGGAACATCCTTGTCCCAGCTCGGTGAGTCGTGCTGGCCACCGACGCCAGTCTCCTCGGCTGGGGAGCGGTTTTTCGCCATCACACAGCCCCAGGGTTGGTAGTCTCTAATGGAGTCTTCTCTGCCCATAAATCTCATGGAGATTCGGGCCATCTACTTGGCGTTGCAAGTTTTCCTCATCTTCAGAAGGGCCGTCACATCCGCATTCAGTCGGACAATGCCACATCTGTGGCATATGTCATCCATCAGGGCGGAACCTGCAGCAAGTCTGCTATACAGGAAGTGGAACCGATCCTCAGCTGGGCTGAGTCTCCCGGAGCGGTTTTCTCGGCTGTTCACAACCCGGGGATCGACAATTGGGCGGCGGACTTTCTCAGCCGTCAGGGACTTGCCTCGGGAGAATGGGCTCTACATCCAGAAGTATTCCGCCAGATCTGCAGTCACTTCAGGACTCCGGATGTAGACCTAATGGTGTCGCAAATGAATGTGCAGGTTCCCAACTTCTTTGGCCGCTCTCTCGATCCGCGAGCCCTGGGATCGGACGTTCTGGTCCAGACTTGGTCACATTTTCGTCTTACATCTTTCCTCCTCTGACCCTCATTCCCAGAGTGGTCCAGAAGATCGAAATGGAGTGCGTCCCGGTGATTCTAGTGGCCCTGAATTTGCCCAGGAGACCATGGTACGCCGATCTCGTGCAGCTCGCTGCAGACGTCCCGTGGCGCCTGTCGGACTGTCCGGATTTTCTCTCCCAGGGCCCATTTTGTCACCAGAACTCAGGGGCCTTTCGTTTGATGGCGTGGCCCTTGAGGCTCGGGTTTTAGCTCGGGCTGGTTTTTCGGAAGAGGTTGCGCGCACTATGGTCAGTGCGAGAAAAGCTGTCTCCGCCCGCATATACCACAGGTCTTGAAAGGTTGTTCGCCTGGTGTGAGTCTGGAGGTCTTCCGCTTTTGCGTTTTTCGATTACAGCGATTCTGGGTTTTTCTTCAATCAGGGCTGGATAAAGGCCAGTCACTAGGCTCTCTCAAAGGACAGGTATCGGCTCTGTCAGTGCTTTTTTAGCACCGTTTGGCCACGAGACCCCAGGTTCATTCTTTTTTGCAGGGTGTCTCTCGAATTTTTCCACCGTATAGGAAGCCCTTGGAGGCCTGGGACCTGAATCTGGTCCTGGAGGTACTTCAGAAGCCGCCCTTCGAACCTCTCAGGGAAGTTTCACTCCGCCTGCTTTCTCAGAAGGTGGTTTTCTTCGTGGCGATCACCTCCGTTTGGCGGGTATCAGAACTGGCGGCACTCTCCGGCAAGGCACCCTTTCTCAAGTTTCACTAGGATAAGGTGGTACTGCGTCCGCTCCTGTCCTTTCTTCCCACAGTGGTTTCCCCTTCACTTGAACGAGGACATTTCTCTCCCGTCCTTCTGCCCGGGTCTGATGCACCGCTTTGAAAAGGCTGTGCACTCCCTGGATCTGGTCCGTGCTCTCTGGAATTATGTATCCTGGACAGCACCTTTCAGGAGGTCAGATTCCCTTTTCGCATTTTCCAGAAGGGCACTGTAAAGGGATGGCAGCGTCCTACACCACTCTTGCCAGGTGGATTTGGCTTACCATTCAGAAAGCTTATTCCCTACGTAATATGACCATTCCGTCAGGGTTGCGTGCTCACTCCACTCGCACGGTGGGTACTTCCTGGGCTATCCAGCACCAGGCTAAGGTGGGGCAGGTGTGCAATTCTGCCACCCAGTCCAGCCTTCACACTTTTTGCTAAACACTATCGTGTTCATACTCAGGACTCGGCAGATGCGAGTCTGGGTGGACGCGTCCTACAGGCAGCGGCTGCTAACCTGTAGACTGTGCATTTCAGAATGTGGATGTGTATTCCCACCCAGGGACTTCTTCGAGAAATCCCATCGTCCTGTGTCCCCCAATGAGGCAAAGGAGAAAAGGAGAATTTTGTGTACCCACCATAAATTCCTTTTCTCTTAGCCTCTAATTGGGGGACACAGCACCCTCCCTGTGGCCTGTTGGCCTTGTTGTGTTTGGTGTTCTCTTGTTTATGTTCCTGGTTGCCTTAGCGGCTTATGTAGTTTTCCTCCTACTGCTTTAGCACAAAACTGGCTGAACTGTGCCAGTCAGGGGGTTATATACTGCTGGGAGGAGCCACTGTGCTTCTTTTTTAATTGCTTAGTGTTATTTCCTAGTGGCAGAATAACATAACCCATCGTCCTGTGTCCCCCAATTAGAGGCTAAGAGAAAAGGAATTTACGGTGAGTACACAAAATTCTCCTTTTTCTAGAACTATTTTATTAGACGGAAACATTATTATTCAAAGAGTAGAAGCTAGGTGTGATGCACTCATAAATGCTTGACAGATGTATACGACTGTGTTCACATTTGCATCACAGATTTTGTTATCAGCTTGTGTCGCAACTGCTGTGAGATATACCGGCAATACTATACATGACAGGTATGTATTGCACAGAGGTCTTCTGTGATCTAAATCCACGATGTTTGCTGGGACTTTTTGTTCCACAAGCCTTTATATGAGAAGGACTGGATTTAGGATGGTCAGGAAGTGATGGGTGGGACTGACCATTCACATACCTCCCTATTGGTGTGTCACATCTGTTATAGTGTGATTCCTTCCTGATCACATGTCTGTGATGCAAGCAAGGTCATGCACTTCCTGTTTGGTCCACATGGCAGTAGACAGGCATGTCTTAAAGCAGGGGTGGGGAACTCCAGTCCTCGAGGGCCGCAATCAGTGCAGGTTTTCAGGATTTCCTTAGTTTTGCACAGGTGATAACATAATCACTTGCACTGGTGATGATTCCAATCCCTGTGCAATACTAAGGAAATCGTGAAAACCTGCACTGATTGCGGCCCTCGAGGACTGGAGTTCCCCACCCCTGTCTTAAAGTAAAGCTGGCAAGGGCTCCTAGACGTCCAGGAGTAATTGAGACCCGGTGGATCTGGATTCATGACAGGTGCTGATACGGAGTGAGTCCAAGAACCTGGTGGGTGATCCCTGTGTGCAACATTTTGGATGGTGAGTCTGGCAGAAGCCAGTATGAGTAGGATAATGGTGTGCTGACTGAGCTCAGGTGATAATTGTGTGCAGGCATATCTGCTGAAGATGACAGACTATATGTTATATACTCTTCATGTGGACTGTTGTTGTGGTTATCAGCCACATAACCAGAGTAGGGTTTTTGACTTATTATAAACAGATGGACTATCTTTTATAAGAAACTGTGTAAGTACAATATGCTTGAATTGCACAGTACGGGAGTGTCCCCTACACACTCAGTAAGCGCTACCTCATACCGCCAAGAGCAAACGACACTACTCTATTCTCCTCCTGGACCTGTCTGCTGCCTTTGACACCGTGGACCATTCTTTCTTATGACAGATTCACTCAACTCTTGAATCAAAGACTTGGCCCTCTCCTGAACCTCTTCATATCTTTTTTTAATCAGATAGTTTTTATTGAAAGTTATAAGTCAACAGAAATCAAACATTGATACAAGGATCAAATTTGCGATATATATAAAACAAAAACAGGAAGAAATCCTGTATAACAACCCCGTCTCCCCACCCTAACTCCCACCCCTCCCTCCCCCCCTTCAGGTCTGATAAGAATGACAGCAAAAACATTTTACCTAAGCTGTAAACAAGGAGATAAGACCTCACGAGCCATCCCACCTATTATACACAATTCAGTTCGTATCACATAGCCCATCTTCCGGCAAGTCGTACATTGCAATCCATCCTCCCCAAAGTCTATCAAAGACCCTGGACCTTCCCCTTTTCATATAGATATATTTTTCTCTAAACAATATATAGTTCAGTCTGGTAATATACTCTTGTCTGGTAGGCGCTTTTTCCGAAATCCATGCTGAGGCAATCAGCTTCCTGGCCGCATACAACATTCTGGCAACTGTGAGCTGGAGACATTCATCTCCGTGCACATTTTCCACATAACCCAATATGCATACAACAGGATCTCTAGGGACCTCCTACCCCGTAGTCATATGAATGAGGTTGAAAACTATGATCCAAAATGCTTGTAAACAGGGACATGTCCACAACATGTGTAGGATATCCGCCTCTCCCAATGAACACTTGGGGCAGCATGAGTCCTGTCTCAATCCAACGTCACATAACCACTTAGGGGTTCTATACACCCTATACAATACATAGAGCTGTGATAGTCGACTGGGTTCACTAAGGGACATCCTAGGAACCATCTGCAGAATATGATCCCATTTTTCCCCTGAAATCGGGCCTAGTTGTTGCTCCCACTTCGCCTGTGCTCCTATTGGGTGCTTTGACAAGACCTCAGTCAAAAAACCATTGTATACAGATGAAATCAAACCTCTAGTTGACGACACACCTACGATGTTAACTACCCAATCCTGTTGAATAACAATAGGACAGTTTCTGCTCTGAATAGTATATGCATGCCGTAATTGTAAATATTGGTAGAACATACAGTGCTGCAGAGGGAATTCCTGCCGTAAATCTTCAAAAGACCTGAAAGAGTCTTTCCCCAATAACTGCGAGAGCTACCATATACCAATCCTCCTCCACTGTGCGAACCCCTTCAATGACAACATTGCTGGCAAGTTGATGTTATCCCAGAAAGGAGAATATTTTGTAAAGGCCGTAATATTTCTTATCTGCTTAACCTTGTCCCAAACCTTTACCATAAGGGCTATAGTTGGTAATCTAGATGTTAGAGGGCGGAACTTCCCGGCTTCCAAATTGGTCAATTCTGAACCCTGACCCGCCAAATACCTGAGGACGGTTTTTCCCCCTTTCTCCAGTTTACTCCCATCATTTTCTATTCCCCCCACCAAGTGTTGGCATTGGGACAACAAGAAGTGTAGCCATGGATTGGGAAGCCCAGGCACCCCTCATCTTTAGACTTTTGTAAGTGCTCCAATTTAATTCTGGCGCCACCCCTCAGCCATATCAGCTCCCTGAAAATAGCATTTAGTCTGTGGAATCTGCTCAGGGGCAACCAAACTGGGAATTGTGGAGGACGTATAAAAGCTGCGGCATAATCACCATTTTTAATAGATTTACTCTTCCCACCACCGATAAGTGCAATTTGGCCCAGGCTCTAATTTTCTGTTTTATCCTCATTACCAGCGGGGACAGATTTAAGTTCTCATATTCTTCTAGGTCAGTGGATATCATTAACCCCAAGTATTTAAAATTCACCACTACTGGTACATGTAAATGTATAACTACACCCGGATCCAGAGGGAGTACGGCAGACTTATCCGAGTTTATGACCAGCCCCAAGACTTTTCCAAAATTGTCAAGAAGCGTCATAGTATTGTTCAAGGAGTCGTCAGGGTCTGCCAAAAACAAAAGCAAATCATCTGCGTATAACGCCACTTTTTCTTCCGAAAACCCATATCGAAAGCCCACAATACCAGAGTCACGTCTTATAGCCGATGCCAAAGGCTCAACTGCCAAGGCAAACAGGAGCGGGGACAAAGGGCAGCCCTGCCTCATGCCTCAGTGTAGTGGAAAGGTGCAGACATTGAACCATTTGCCCTTATCCTGGCTTGTGGGTTCGTGTATAGAAGTCTGATCCAGCCTATAAAGCTCGGACCAAAGCCCACACATTCCAGTACGGCCCATAAATAGTTCCATTCGACACTGTCGAAGGCCTTAGCGGCATCCAGAGACAGGACCACCCTCCGCCCCGCATTATCCGCCTGCACCTGCATATTTAAATACAAGTGTCTGATATTGAGGGCCGTCGATTTTCTGGGCATGAAGCTTGTCTGGTCAGGATGTATCAAACACTCAATTACCCTTGACAATCGATTTGCCAAGACCTTGGCCAATAGTTTAGTATCCACCATAAGAAGGGAAATAGGCCTATACGACGCTGGCAATGTTGGATCTTTATCTTTCTTTAATATTAATACAATAGTGGCTTCTCTCATGGATGGTGGGAGAGTGCCCGTTACCAAACTGTCATTATACATATCCAGTAGTGTTGGAAGCAATAATTTCTAATATTTTTTATATATCTCGGCCAGCATCCCATCAATCCCGGAGTCTTACCATTGGGCATGGAACTTAGGGCTTCATCTAACTCTTCCAGGTTTATAGGTTTATCAAGGCTAAGCTTGGCAGTATTAGTTAGTTTAGGGAGGTCTGCGGACTCCAAAAAACTAGTTATATCCTCCACTGTGGCCGTAGTATGTGACGAATAAAGGTCGTCATAAAACCCCCTCAAGACATTTAATATTTCGGGTGTGTCACTCACTACTTTTCCCCCAGAGTCCTGAAGTTGAGCTATGTAAGAGGACCCCCTCTGAGCCGAAGCAATTACCAAAAGTAAATGACCCATGCTTTCCGCTTCCTGATATGACTGTACAAATTTAAATAATCTTTTTTGAGCTGCCTCCTGCATAGTTAGTTTTGTCATGGCTTGTTGAGCCTGTTTCAGTCGCCTCTTGGTGGACTGAGTGAGGTCCAATGCCGCAGCCTTTTCCGCCTCCCCAAGTTCCCGTATGGCACGTTCAGAATGCGCCCTAGTTTTCGTCTTTGCCTTCGATATTTCCCGTATACACATGCCCCTCAGGTATTCCTTTAAAACCTCCCATACCACCAAGCCAGAGGCAGTGCCCCGGTTGAATTCAAGATATTCCTTCAGCTCTGGGATAAAGTGGTCATCTCTATCTATTATTTGGAGCCAAAACGGGTTTAGCTTCCACAAAGGTCTCTCACCCAACAGGGTAAGGTTCCTTCCAATTTCAATAGACATAGGCGAGTGGTCCGAGACAGTACGTGGCAAATATTCAACCTTCAGTATTTTTTCCTGCATGGACCAATCACCCAGGGCCATATCTATACGCGACAGAGACGAATAACTAGACGAAAAACACGAGTATTGATAAGTAGTCAGGTTACGGCTTCTCCAGATATCCACCAAGGCTACCTCTTTAATCAATATCCCAAATGGTGTACAGTTACCTCCCGATTTAAGTGTCTCACGAATCCCCTTATCCCAATGTGAATCCTGTATGTTATTGAAATCACCCACCAACAAGTAGGGTACATGTGGAAAGTCTTTTAAAAGGTGTAGAATCTAGTGCACAGGCCTATTGCTATACGGCGGGGGAATATATACGGATATAACTATTATTTGCATATTATGTATGCTACAGTGTAAGAAGACAAACCGTCCCTCTGGATCTGTAATTACTTTATGACATGTAAACTGAATCCCAGAACGTATCAGTATACTTACTCCCCTGGCATATTCAGAATAAGTAGAGTGGAATCCCTCCTGTACCCAGCGCTTCTCCAACAAATTTATGGTATCGGAGGTAAGGTGGGTCTCCTGAAGACATATTATCGCCAGTTTCTGAGCCATGAGAAAGGTGAATATTGCCTGCCTCTTCACCGGAGCCTTTAAGCCCCTGACGTTCCAGCTAAGTAACTTCATAGATCCCATTTTCCATGTGTATTAAGGGGGAGTCACACGCGTCAATGTCGTCAGTGATCTGATCGCTGACGACATTGACGGCTGATTGCTGGTGAGCTGTCACACAGACAGACTCACCAGCGATCAATTGACCAGAGACATCATGGAAACGATTTAAATATCGTTTCCATGATGTCTTGCTCCCGCTTCCAGCAGGCTAGGGACCCTAGTTACCCGCTGTGTACCTTAGATACCAGCCGGTGAGCGGAGGAGGCTGGTAACTAAGGTACACGTCGGGTATCTAGGCAGCGCGCGCTGCCTAGATACCCGCAGTTTACCTTGGATACCAGCTCCCAGCGCTTGTGAGAGGCGCTGGGAGCTGGAATATCGCTACTCCCGGTGTCACACGCAGCGATGCTGCGTGTCCACCAGGCGACAATCGCCAGGTTTTAGAGCAGGTTTTAGATTCAGTATGTCACACGCGTCAATATCGCTGCAACGTCACGTGCAGCCGATATCGTGCAGGCGATATTGACGCGTGTGACTCCCCCTTAACAATCAGGACTCGGGGCCATTCTATCACATTATATCCCCATCCCATTATCGCATAAACAGTGACATCCTAACCAGACCTGCAACCCCTCCCCCCACCTTGCCCAAAAAAACAAACAAAAATTATAACTGTAAGGACGATCGCATTGTCCTTTCCTCACTCTATGTATCAGGCGCTTCAATGCCCTCATGCTCCCCGTAAATTCAGGATAGCACCCCGCAGCATGGCACAGACACCCAAGTCTACCCCTTCTGCTGCCCATGTAAAACTATAACAAGATATTATAAACCTATGTCTCAAATCAGACAATGCAGAAAAAAGAAAAGGAAGGGATAAAAAAAAAAGAAAAAAAAAATAGAACATTTTCTTTTCCCAACTGGATCTCTATATCGCATAGTTCTTGCGACCAAGGCGAAAAAAGAATAATGCATCTTAATAGCCAACAGTCCAGTAGGTTCCCTCTCATCCATGCTCCTGTTCCTTTAACTCCTTTCTCAGCTGCCTTTCATGTAAATCGATCCAGTTCATCGCGTCTTTTGAGTCCAGAAAGAAATATGTTTTGTCCCTCGCTTCAATCCTCAATTTCGCCAGGAAAATAATGGAGTATTTGACTTCAAGCAATCTCAATCTCTTCTTGACCTCGCGGAACGTGGCACGTTGTCTTTAGACAATTAAGGAGTAGTCTGGATAGAACGAGACTCTGGAACCATCTACGGTTAAATCCGGATGATCCTTCGAGTAGCGGAGTATATTGTCTCTGTCTCTGTAGTGCAGCATCTTCACTAAGACCATTCATGGCTGATTCTCCAGGGGAGGGGGGCGAGCAGGGACCCTTTGTGCGCGTTCTACTGCGTATAGGTGCGTTAAATTGTCTGCCCCTATCTTGTCTTTAATCCACGCTTCAAAGAACTCAGTGGGATTTTTCCCCTCATATCTTTCGGGGACTCCCACTATGCGTACGTTATTGCGGCGTGACCTGTTCTCCAAGTTTTCCGTTTTAGCCCATATCGCAGCATTATCCCTTTTGAACTCCATCTGAAATTTCGTAGACGCGGTCAGTGCATTTTCAGCAGCACTAACTCTTTTTTCCAGATCACCAGTGCGCTCCTTAACCCTATGCAGGTCGTGCTTCACTGTTTGCATTGACTCTTGCATATGTCCAAGCTGGGTCAGCACAGTAGATATAGCCGAGCCGCACTGCATGACTGCCACTAAAACGTCTTTTATAGTGGGATCTGCTGCATTTGCATTCGTAACTTTTGCATCTGCTTGCAATTTTGTTCCACCAATTCTCCCCAACTTGTCCCAGTCTCCTGCTGCCCCATGGCTCCAGTCTCCTCCTCCCCCTCCTCTCCAGCCTCCTGGTCACCATTTGTACCTTCACTCCTGTCCTCCTCGTCGGTCTCCTGTGCAGCCTCTCTTTCCACCTCCTTCACTCTGGCATACTGTTTTAATCGGCCGCCACTGCTTTATTTCTGGCCGCACTCTCCTCTGCAGCCTCCGTCACAGAGGGCTCCTCAGCCGCTGCGCCATTTTGGATGAGCCTCCCGGCCTCTCCTGTGACTCGGTGGCGGCCGCCTTTAACCATGGCTGTGGCTCTAAATAAGCGATTTTACTCTTCCCCTTCGGCTCCCACACCTTCTCCGCTGCACACAGGCGGATTTCAGCCATGCTGCGGGGAATCAGCGGCTTGTTTATCCGGTAGTGTGCGGGAGCTCAGTGGTCCTGCTGCCTCTCTCACATGCCGCTAGGCCACCGGACCTCTTCATATCTAAAAGACCGGACATTCAGTGTCTCCCTCTCCCACACTACCTCCTCATGTCCCCCCTATCTGTCGGTGTTCCCCAAGGTTCAGTTCTAGGACCCCTGTTCTTCTCTATCTACACTTTCGGCCAGGGACAGCTCATAGAGTCCCATGGCTTTCAGTACCATCGCTACACTGATGACACACAGATCTGCTTCTCTGGACCTGATATCACCTCCTTACTAACCAAAATCCCTCAGTGTCTGCCTGCTATTTCATCTTTCTTTTCTTCTCGCTTTCTAAAACTGAACATTAAACCACTCATTCAGACTAAACCTCAATAATAATGATGTGAAAAATTTCTAATGAAAAGCTACAAATTTTATTTAGGCAATAACATTAAAAAACATACTCTCTGACACAAGAACTGACATGAGACCCTCAATACGTAAGACAAATGTACATAGAATGTTCCACTAGCTCTGGTAGCAATATAGCTGGTTAGAGGAGCCCAGGTGTAAGTGGGATGAGGCACTATATATAACTATTTGCTCCCACTGTGTAAAGCTAACGCTACAAGCCCCCATATTTTGTATAGTCCAATTATCTATTAGAACTTTTAGAATTATTAGTAGGAAACTTTGTTACTGCTACCAAGTGTTGGCTTGATGGGTACTATTAATAACTAATTAGGAGAGTTGTGGTTTTTGTTATTGCGTGTAGCCTTTTCCTGTAAGGTATTTACTTTTTCAGTCTTTGTCTATGAAATTTGCCTGCCCTATAGACTACTGCAGGGCTTGTATTGTTCTACACAATTTTTCTTGTGCAACTGTCCCAATCTATCTACCTTGCCTCATGGCTCTATTCTTTACTGTTATTTTTTATCTGCCATACTCACAAGTTTCTCTTTATCTATCCATAGTTCATTCCTGACAAGAAATTGCTGTTTGAGTATAATTTTACTGTCACTTTATTGCCGTTTCCCACCCTCCTCTTCCCTATTGAGGGTCTCATGTCTGTGCTTCTGTCATAGCGTATGTTTTTTAACATTATTGCCTAAATAAAATTTCTAGTTTTTCACTGAAATTTTTTCTCATTATTATTATTCAGGTTTAGTCTGAATGAGTGGTTTTCTGTTTCATAGATGCTTTTCTGTTTTTATAGTTGAAATGTATGACATGTGAACTATGGGTATATATAAAACTGAACATGGACAAAACAGAATTCATCACCTTTCCCACATCTCATCTATCCCTCCACCAGACCTATCCATCAAAGTCAATAGCTGCTCACTTTCCCCAGTCCCGCATACTCGGTGCCTCGGGGTAATCCTCGACTTTCGCCCTCTTTTTCAAGCCACATATCCAAGCCCTTGCCACCTCCTGCGATTCCATCTCAAAAATATTTCCCGGATCCGTACATTCCTTGACCAACAAACTGCAAAAACACTTGTGCACACCCTCATCATCTCCCGCCTTGACTATTGCAACCTCCTACTCTCTGGCCTCCCCTCTAGCACTCTTGCACCTCTCCTATCTATCCTAAACTCTGCTACCCAACTAATCCACCTGTCTTCCAGTTATTCCACAGCCTCTCCTCTTTGCTAAGCCCTTCACTGGCTTCTCATTGCCCAGAGACTCCAGTTCAAAACCCTAACCATGACATGCAAAGCCATTCCACAACCTGTCCCCTCCATATATCTGTGACATGGTCTCCTAGTACCTACCTACACTTAACCTGCAATCCTCTCAAGATTTCCTTCTCTACTCCCCTCTTATCTCTTCTTCTCACAACCGCATACAAGATTTCTCCCGTGCATCCCCTATACTCTGGAACTCTCTGCCCAAAACATCAGACTCTCGCCTACCGTGGAAACCTTCAAAAGGAACCTGAAGACTCACCTCCTCTGACAAGCCTACATCCTGCAGTGATCCTCAGTCTACTGAACCACTGCATGACCAGCTCTACCCTCTCCTAGTTTATCCTCACCCATTCATTGTAGACTGTGAGCCCTCGTGGGCAGGGTCCTCTCCCCTCCTGGACTTGTCTGTGCCTTGTATTGTTCATAAATATTGTACTTGTCTATGTATGCCCCTTTTCACATGTAAAGCGCCATGGAATAAATAGCGCTATAATAATAATAAGTACATGTGTAGTCAATACAAAAACTGACAATGACTTATTTCTTCCCTCGTTATGAGAGGTCTTTGATACTGCAGGACACAAGTCCTGTAATGCATGAGACCAGTGATAAATGTTTTGTCCCAAAAATAAAAAAACTTACACATAATTGGTATCAACACATCCAAAACTAACCAATCTATAAAACTGTTATGTTATTTAATCTATACGGCGAACACCATAAAAAAACTTGCAAACAAATGTGTCAAAAATGTTGCTTTTTCAAACAAAAGGGATCAAAAGTCATTTGTAGAAAAAAAAATTATATATACGTAAATGGCAAACTGCCCTGCAAAAACTCAAGCCATCATGGGGCTCCTACGGCAATAAAATAAAAAAAAGTCACAGCTGTCAGAATATGGCAATGCAAAGACAAATTAATTTTTGTAAAAAATATAGTTTTTATATGTAAAAATAGCAAGTCATAAAAGGAACCAATATAAATCTGGTGACGCTGTAATCATACTGACCTAAAGGATAAATTGGTCTTATCACTTTTACTGCACGGTGAATCGTGCAAAAATAATATATGAAAACAATAAGTGAATTGCTAGTTTTTGTTTATTCTGTGTCTGAAAAATCTGATCAAAAGTGATCAAAAAAGTTGTGAACCTCAATCAACAACTTGTCGCGCAAAACATAAGCCTTCATGCCCCGAAAAGAAAAACAAGTTACAGCTCTCAGAATGTCAATTTGAAAAAGAAGCTGGGCACCACTGCGCGCCTCAACGCTCTGGGATCCACGGGCACCGCTGGTATCAGCCTGACCAGCCTTCATCCACACGTCGGGGTGCAACCTCAAGAGCACAGTCCATACAACATCCAGAATTATAAGAAAGAATAGCACTCACCAGACACTGGCTGTAACTCTTTAGGCTGCCTTCACACTTGCAGATGCATCTGCAGCGTTTTGCAGATGCATCTGCAAGTATCAGCATGCAGACCGCGGCCCTATGTTTATAATAGGGCGCACCGCGGTCTGAAAGCTCTCATTCATTGCTATATGTGAAGCGTCCGCAGGCGGATGCCTGCTGACAGATCACACTCTCCAGCCCGCACCATGGACGCGAGATGTTGCGTCCATGGTGCGGGCGGGAGAGTGTGATCTGTAAGCAGGCATCCGCCTGCGGACGCTTCACATATAGCAATGAATGAGAGCTTTCAGACCGCGGTGCCCCCTATTATAAACATAGGGCCGCGGTCTGCATGCTGATACTTGCAGATGCATCTGCAAAACGCTGCAGATGCATCTGCAAGTGTGAAGCCAGCCTGAGAGCTTTCAGACCGCGGTGCGCCCTATTATAAACATAGGGGCCACGGTCTGCATGCTGATACTTGCAGATGCATCTGCAAAACGCTGCAGATGCATCTGCAAGTGTGAAGCCAGCCTAATTCCATCATGCTAAAACATGTGAGCATTAAGTCAGGAGTGAGGCTGGGGACTGCCGTTTTATGCTGCTCACCTGTTGAAGCGCTGGTGAACAGTGTGAAACGGCCGTTGTCCATTCCCCATCGTCCCTCCTGTGTTGATGCTCATATGTTTTAGCCTGATAGAATAAAGATTTACAGCCGGCGTCTGGTGAGTGCTACTTTTTCTTATAATTCTGGCTCTCAGAATATGTTTGCAGAAAAACGATTTTTTTTTTTATAAAAATGGGTTTATGCTGTGTGATAGAAGGGAAACATTTAAAAAAACTAAATCTTTTATCGCTGTAATCGCAATGCCATGAAGAATATATTTGTCTTGTCACTAATACCGCACAGCTAATCACATAAAAATAAGAACTATTCCTATACTGCTGTCTATTTCTTCATTCTACTTCACAAAAATCAGAATAAGATTCTGTTCACATTTATCCTGTGCTCTCCGCTGAGCGCTTGGGTCAGGTTTCCATGTAAATCCCAAATACCATAATTCATGTGAATCCTCAGATGGAGCCCCTCACTAGAATGAGGCAGATGTCTCCTTTGTCTGGTCTATGTTCTGGCAATGTCCCATAATTTTAGGCATCTTTCTAGAACACAAGTGCGGACGACCACAGACGTTTTCTGAGCGAGTGGTTCTGTTGGAGTTTTCATCCGAATCTCATTTTTGTGTAATTTACACGGAAACCCCAACGTAAGTGCTCAGCGTAGAACACAAGAATGTGATCCCAGCCTTATACTGAAAGAGGTTTAAAAATACTATGTGCCCAAAAATGTTACCAATAAAAACCCACTGGAAATATAGGGGGCTCCCACATTACTGGTAGAACAAATACTCTGGAAAAGCAAAGGCTCCCACCCCTCAAATAAAATCCAGTGAAATCTGCACTCCCAAATTCAAATATCCCCTTCCTGAGCCCCCCTGTGCCAGAACCAAAGTAAACAGCCACATGTTTGGCATTATTGTAGTGGGGAGAGGGCGCTAAATAATTTACGGGATACATGTCGCCAGAAGCACAAGCTGGGCACAATGTATTCTCCAATAAAAAACATAATGTAGATGGTACCAAACAGTCACTGCACCCGTAGATGAGAGGTCACTTTTGGTGTTTTTCTGCTGTTCAGGCTCCACAAATGGTCACTCGCAATCTATTTTAGCAAAATGTATGCTACAAATGCCATATAGTGCTCCTTCCTGCTCAGCAGTAAGGCACTTGTGGGTTCAAACTGCTCACTATACCCCCAGATGAATTCCTTAAGCAGTGAGGTTTTCAATATCGCCTCACTTGTGGGGTTTCTGCTGATCAGGAACCTCAGGAGTTCAGCTAATGGAGCCACAATCTACAATGGAAACTCCGTTCTAAAAGCCAAGTTGTGCTCCTTCCCATCTGAACCCTGTGCGGTAGTGTGTAACCACGTATGGGGTGCTCCCACGTTCGGTAAAATTACCTAACATATTGGCTATTTTCTCCCATTACCTCTTGTGTGAATTGAACTTTTGAGGCTGAAGTAAAATTATTACCAGAAAAAACTTAATTTTTTGTTTTCTTGTCCCAATCTTATCACATTCTGTGCAGTTTGTGGGTTAAAAATGAATTAATTTTTCATTGTTGGGTTTAATTTGCCAAGTTTGGTGACATTTGGGTATTCTTTCTATTTTTTGCACCTCTGTGGCTCTGCGAATACAGCACAGTGTCCAAATTTATGTTCCAAAAATTAAATAGCACTGTTTGCTTTCCGATCCCTACCGGGTGCCCAAACATTGGTTTTGGATCATTTATGGGGTATCCCTGTATTCAGGAGAAATTGCGACACAAATTATTTTGTTCTTTTTCTCCTACTAACTGTTGTTAAAATGACCTATTTAGGGCTAAAACAATATTTCATCGGGAAAAAAAAACCACTTTTTTTATTTTCACATCTACTTTTTAAAAAGTTCTATAAAGTACCATTGGTTTCAAAATGCTCAATACACCCCTACATAAATTCCTTGATGGGTCTAATTTTAAAATGGGGTCACTAGTTAGGGTGTACACGATGTGAAATAGCAGCGTTTTGGATGCAGCATCTTACTGCTGCGTCCATAATACAGTGTTGTACAGTACCAACACAGTTGATGGGATTTTTAGAAATCCCATTCCCACAATGCTTCTCCCCACTGCAACGTTATCTCACTTGTGGTGCAGGTTGTTTCGCTTCAGCTTCTTCAGCATGTTAATTTAATGCTGCGGAGTCCGAAGCGAACCCCAGCGAGGGAATGCAGGAATAAGCTGCCCTGCATCGAATGCAGATCGACTGCACCACCCTGTATTCACCTGCAGCTTCCCTCAGGTCTGTAGGCATTGCATCCAGCATTGCACATACTTTTAGGGTTTCTGATGTTTCGGTGCCTCAGAGGCACCACAATCTATTTCAGCCTATTTAGTGTTCCAAAGATCACATTGGGTTACCTCCATTCTGAGTCCTGCTGTTTGTCCAAACAGTAGTTGTTGACTACATGTGGGGTATCACCGCGCTCAGAAGAAAGTGGGTGACAAATTATGGAATCTACTTTTGGTGTCACCTCTTTCGAAAGTGACATGTTTGGGGCTGAAGCAGCATTTTGATGAAAAAATAAATAAATTTCAGTATGATGACCTAAAGTTATTTATGGCTAACACAGTATGATGACCTAAAGTTATCAAATTCTATGCAGTACCTGGCTAAAATCCTTGAGGAGTGAATTTTCATCTCTAAGTTAAGGTCTCTTGAGGAGGGGTCCTGCTTTTAGGCAACGTGGGGGCACTGTAAATGCAACATGGTGCCCGCAATCTACTTCAGCCATAATTTGTGTTCCAAAATTGAAATAGATCTCCTTCCCTTCCAAGCATTGCTGTTTATCCAAACAGATGATTCTGGCCACATATGGGGTATCAGCATCTCACAAGAAAATAGGTAACAAATTGGGGTGTCCATTTTGTCGTGCTATCCCTTGTGAAATTGAAAAAATTGTGGATAAAGCAACATCTTTGTAAAACTTATATATATATTTTTTTTAATCATTCCACTTTACATTAATACCTGTGATGCACTCCAAGAGTTTAAAATTTTTCTGGCAGCAGTTTTGAAGTATTTGAAAGGTAAGGTTTTTAAAATGGTGTCACTTTTGGGGAGATTCCAATATATAGGCCCTTAAAGTCCATTTAAATCTGAATAAGACTGGTTTCACAGCAGCATTTTTTTTTTTTTTTTTTTTATCCAGCAGAAATCTGGGATTTGTTCATAGATCATAATGGAGTGTGGTTGCATCTGGTTGCTTTCAGTTTCTGTTAGATCCAGTCAAACGTGTTTTTTTAACCAGTTCCAAGACACAAATTGTAACGTTTTTTGGACTCTGTGAAAAAAACACATCCAACCGGATCCAGTATAATACAGCATCAATTATAGTGGAAGTCAGTGGGCTCCAGATTCAGTTTGTCTGAATGATACCTGATCCAGTATGCCTACTGAGCATGTGAGCCTCACTAGAAAGTAGATGAGACAGACAGACAGAACCCCTCAGTTTCTCGCAATCCCACTGCTTGCTTCTGTGGCAGCTCAATAAGCTTCATGAATATTCACTGCACTTGAACTGCAGTAGCCAATCACTCATGCTCATTTTCTGCGACAGCGTCTGTCATTGGCCGATGCACTCAGACTGCGCCCCCACAATCTGTACCAGTGTCTGGGTGCCATATACATTAGTGTATGGCAACCAATCTGTCGCCATATGTGGGTAAAATAAATGAATGGAAAAAAATGCGTAGGGCTTCGTCGTAAACGTGCTAGCATAGCACCATTGAGCACATCAGGTCAGCATTTACAGACGGAGCTGCCAATAGCACATCTTGATGATTTTTGTGATTTCAGCTTGGCAGAGCGTTTACCAATAATAACCTCAGTGACAGCAGCCAGCGCTGTAAGTGAATGGATTTCTGAGTGTGACACTCCTACTCAGCTCTGAATATATAGAGGGGTTTTACCAATTTTGTTTATTATTTTGATATTAAGATATGTATTCATCCTGTGATTTCCATAGATCCATGACTTTTCCTTTTTGCTGCAATTTCAATGTTGTTGCGGATTTCCCACTTTCCTGGTCTCCACCATCTTTGATGGTTTTACTGTCTTTACAAGGACTGGACATAATTTGTCTGCAACCACCTGGGAGCCTGTAAAGAATATAAATGTGCTGCATTTTCAGCTTTTTTTTTTACGGAGGATTACTTCAATAAAGTACGGTATATAGTTTTCAATTGCACAACGTTTTTACACCTGGTCAGTGACGGGCATCTTCGAATCCCTGTTAGGAGCTAACATGGAAGGCACCATGCGATGGTCTGATGTGCTGCTGTATGTCAAAACTGTCATCATCATCATCAGCATCATGGGATGTTATATCTCACATTGGCTCCTATTGACACTCTACTCTTTCTGCTGGTAATAAAGAGATCTTTACACATTTAGGACTTTCCTTGTCTGTTCTGCGCACTCCTGACTTGCTGCCAAGCTCTCTATTTTTAGAGCGGACCAATATATATTGATCACAGATGTGAAAGGTATATTGAGCTGAGATTCCCATAGATACTGATGTTTCTATGAATATGTGGCCTAATAATGAGATGTAAAATCATTAATAACAGCAAACCTGAAGGGATAAAGCATCAAGAGGGTGAAGTACGCCGCCAACAGAGACTCACTAATTGTTGGCCAAGAGGTCTTTTGAGTGTGAAATCTGATTCCTAATTACCCAATTGTTATTCATCTCAGTGGAGTGTGCAGGTGTAGGTGGGAGGAGGGGGCACATGGCAGAAACCTATCCTGGGGGATATGTAAAAAATGGAAGGGGAAAAGTTCACCAGTGTTACCTTACTTTACCTCTCTTCTATTATAGGTATATCATAGGAAAAAAAGGGGAGACCAAGAGAAATCTGGAGTCGGAGACTCGCACCTCAATTAGTATCCCCAGACAGGGGATGGAGGGACAAATTGGTGAGATTGAATTTCTGCTAACAATGTATTATGTGCATGTCTGATGATTCCCTGTGTTACAGCCACTGACGTTAACCCTTATGGAACAAACAAATTAACTCAATATAAACTACTGCAGAACAGTCTACATATTATCACAAATACTTAGAAGTTTTCAGTAGCTGAAAAAGGTATTAGCTGACTTTGGCTCTCCAGTACTAAATGCTGTTGTGTGATTCAAGTGATGTGGTTTGACTACTACCCAAGCCTTCAAATAGTCTGTGAGAGTAATTGCCTGGGTGCTTCTGTCTCACCTGTGTTAGTGAAGTCTACTCCTACTTCTCCAGCATAGAGCCCACCGGAGAAAGCTAGATCTGCTCCACTAGATAATGCTAGGTCCAAATGCCATTCGGTGAAGAGTTGCCGGGGGTAGGGCGGTGACTTCCACTAAGTACCCTGTGGGAAAAGGTCCTAACATATGGGGAGACGCTTCCATTGTTTGCCTTCTAAGAAAGTACCTCCTGTCAGTAACCGGATGAATGTAAATTAATGTTCAGGTCCAGACTTGAGAGTGTATAATTTTGTGTGGGTGTTGTCTAAACACTTCAGGTGGAGGTGTGCAGCTGATGCTCCTAGTTCTGGAGTTATTAGTCTGTTTGAGTATCTGCCATTTTCAATCCTACTTTATTCCAACTCGAACTACCCCCGATGCTTAATACCTGGAACACCTTTCACAGATCGACAATTTGAATATGTGCACCTCTTCCAGATGAGGCTGGTTTAGGGTCCAAAGGTTCATAAAGGGGAGCAGTCATGTGTAGACTGCTCTGCAGTCTCTGTTTTCTTATTTGCAGTAGTTTATATTGAGTTAATTTTTGTTTGTTCCTTAAGAGTTAATGTCAGAGGCTTTAGCTCTGTAGTACTAGTTGTACATTATCTATTATATAAAGCCCAAAGCCACTTCCGGCCAACCCCGAAGCCACTTCCGTAGTGTTGTGGTCGGATATTCGGCCAGCTCCACCCGCACAGGGTGGACCAAGATGGCCGCCCTATGCGGGAGGATCGCGCCGAGCCAGCAGGGAGACGCCGGTCGTCTCCCGGGTGGCGAGTCGTTGCAGCCGCGGTAACTCCGGCACGTAGGTCCATTGCAACTTTCATGCCCCGGCGACGACCAACGAGAGCCGAGCGCCGTGGCCGAAAATAGAACCAAGGGCCCGGCCATGCATAGCTCTAAAGACCGCTATGTATCTCAATGGGAAGTGAGGCGCTATGCTCATTGATCGCTGTGTGCTGGCGCCGACCAATGAGAATAGCGCCTCACTTACAGCGGTAAATTTGAAGCTCTAAAGGTACCTTTACACGCCGCGACGGCAGGCTGGATACATCCCGCTACAGGCTACAAATGTAGCTTGTAGCGCCAATGTAGCCCGTCGTAGCGGCGTCTGAAGACGTGACGATACAGCCGGCAACAGATACATCTGTTTCCTAGCTCTGCTCTAAAACTGATGGCTACAACGCCGATGGTAGCGAGCTGTATCGGCGTGTAAAGAAGCAACGGAAGGGAACTCGGGACAGCCTGCGATGTAGCTGCAATGTAGCTAAGGCGTCACCTAGGCTCCGTGTTACCGCGCCCCATGTGCGATCATTGGTGGAAGATGGTGCGGTCCGATTGGTTGTCGGCGCACAGGGCGGCATATTTAAGGAGCTGACGAGTCACACTACACAATTGCTCGAGCGTCAAATATTAATCAGCCTCCTGCGATGCCTGGCCAATCATGGTATTATTGATTTGTCCTATCAGCGTACGGACGTCTCGTAATCCACAATTGTAGCACGCCTATGTGCTGTCCCTGCTGCACCAGGTACGCCCATAGTAGCTGGTTGTAGCGGTGTGTAAATGAGCTACAGCTGGCTACTTGAGACACCCGGCGATGTAGCTAGCTATAGATGTAGCGTGGCGTAGCGCATCTTGTCGCGGCGTGTAAAGGTGATGCGTTGACTGTTTGAGCGTGCTCGTGCACGTGAAGTAGCGGGATGTATCCAGCCTGCCGTCGCGGCGTGTAAAGGTACCTTCAGTCCTCCATTATATCTCAATGGGAAGTGAGGCGCTATTCTCATTGGTCGGCGCCAGCACACAGCGACCAATGAGAATAGCGCCTCACTTCCCATTGAGATATAATGGAGGACTTTCAGTTTCAAATTTACCGCTGTAAGTGAGGCGCTATTCTCATTGGTCGGCGCCAGCACACAGCAACCAATGAGAATAGCGCCTCACTTCCCTTTGAGATATAATGGAGGACTTTGAGTTTCAAATTTACCGCTGTAAGTGAGGCGCTATTCTCATTGGTCGGCGCCAGCACACAGCGACCAATGAGAATAGCGCCTCACTTTCCATTGAGATATAATGGAGGAATTTGAGTTTCAAATTTACCGCTGTAAGTGAGGCGCTATTCTCATTGGTCGGCGCCTGCAAACAGCGACCAATGAGAATAGCGCCTCACTTCCCATTGAGATATAATGGAGGACTTTGAGTTTCTAATTTACTCAAGGTCAAACTCAAAGTCCTCCATGTATCTCAAAGGGCCAGTAAGGCGCTTCTCTCATTGTACTCATGACAGTAGCAGCATTAACCCGTTACATTCCGTTTTATCTGTAATTTCTATAACACAGTGTGTAGTTGTACTGCCACTGCGAAGTTAACCCCTTATATACCATTTCTGCCTTAACTCCATACTTTGTAGTCTCTATTACTACTGCCAGTAGGAACATTAACCCCTTATATTCCATTATTGTTGTTATTTCTATTACACAGTGTATAGTTGTAATGACACTGCGAAATTAACCCATTATATACCAGTTCAGCATTAACTGCATATTTGGTAGTGTTTATAACTACTGCCACTGCTACATTAACCCCTTGAACACCATTTAGATATAATTTACAGCGCTGACTCTGTTGTGGGAGTGCCTGTGGGACATTAAGGCTGCCTTCACATTAGCGTATGCTGCGTTCCCATACGCAGTCAAACGCATGCGCACTGCGTTCCTATGTTCAACATAGGAACGCATAGTGTGTGCGTTTGTCAGCGTTTGCTGCCTTCGGGTGCGGATGCGGACGATATCTGCTCCTTCCAGGGTCCAACGTCCGCACCCGGGACGCAGCATGTTGCATTTTTTGTGCGCTCGGGGACCTTGGAAAATCAGCAAGTGTCCCCAAGCGCACAAAAAAAGCATTGGTGTCAATGGGTCCGCAGTGTTCTGCGCTTGACAGCGCAGGAGAACGCTGCGGACCCATTGAAAAATCTCCCGGTGGCCGGCGGTGATGTCACAGGAGCTCACCGACGGCCACCGGGAGATCTGCTCAGCCTCTGATGGTCTCCTCCTCCCCGCCGCCGGTAATACCCTAGCGATGTCGGCGGGGAGAAACAGCTGATTTGACAGCTGTTTGAATCTTCCCACGCCGACATCTCCTCTCGGTGTCGGCACGGGAGATTCAAACAGCTGTCAAATCAGCTGTTTCTCCCCGCCGACACGTCCCGGAGCTTACCGGCGGCGGGGAGGAGGAGATCTCCAGCGCAGATCTCCACCCCAGGACACCTTTGATTGGCTGGCAGCCTGCACAGTGATGTGTCCGCAGGCGGACATTCTCCGCTGCGGACACATCATTAGACACTGCTTTTGACTGCGTTTGTGTCTGCATGCCATCAGCATGCAGACACAAACGCTAATGTGAAGGAAGCCTAACTCCTTCAATAACATTTTTGATATCATTATAACTTCCTACTCTGTTATAGTCCTGTTAGTCGGACATTAACTCTTTCTACACCTCCACTATATTGCTACCCTCACAGTTCTGCCTACATAGCCTACTTAGTTATATATCTGCTGTTTAAGTCTATTTAAAACTCTTAAAAAAATTATATACAGATTCTAGACTCCCGATTCTTTAGAATCGGGCTCACAGCTAGTAATAATAATAATCTTTATTTATATAGTGCCAACATATTCCACAGCGCCTTACAATTCAGTGGTTCATGCACATGAACGGTTATAAGTAACAATAAAACAACAATAATTAACCCATTCGCGATCCTTGACGTCACACAGGCATCATGAAAGTCGGTGCGTTCCAGACCTATGACGCCTATGTGGCGTCATGAATAGATCGGGTCCTGCAGCTTGTGTGTCTGGGGTCAGTGAAATGTCACCAGACCAACAGACAGGAGAGGACCTTAGGTGACGTTGAGGGGGGTGGCTTTGTCACCCCCCGCCTGCGATCACTGTGATTAGCTGTTGAAGCTTCCAACAGCTATTGCCACTGTAAACCTATGAAAGCGGCTGTCATAGCTCCTTCCATAGGCTGGAGCGCTGGAGGGGGCGGGCATCGCCTCCTCCAGCTCTGATGGGAGTGATATGATGGGATGATCACTCCCATCAGAGCCGCTTCACAGCCGCCCTGCACCCGCTACCCACTGGTAATTCCTGCCCCGTCTTTCCTCCTCCTCGCCTCCCCTCCTCCTGCTCCGCTTCTGATCTCCCCCACCCTCTTTCTCCTCCCCCTCTGTCTCATGCCCATCTCCATGCCCTGTGCTCCCTCGCTGCTGCTCAAATGCCCCCACGCACCTCCGTTCTCCACTGCCACCTCTCCTAACCTCCTCTGCTGCTGACAGCTGAGGAGCTGCAGGACACTGGGCACTGGGATGCCTGGAGGATCTCTGCAGTGAGGTGAGTATGGATGGATGGATGGGTGTATAGATGGATGGGTTATGGATGGATGGGTGAATGTATGGATGGATGGGTGGATGGATGGATGGGTGGGTGGATGGAGAGAGAGCCTGCATGGATGGATGGATGGATGCATGGATGGGTAGATGGTGGGTGGGTGGATGGATGGATGGATGGATGGGTGGATGGATGGGTGGGTGGATGGAGAGAGAGGCTGCATGGATGGATGATGGATGGAGAGAGAGAGAGCCTGCATGGATGGATGGGTGGATGGAGGGAGAGCCTGCAAATGGTGGATGAATGGGTGGAATCATGGTGCACAGTACGGCAGATCATTGCCATAAAGTGCACCATGACACTGACCCCAGAGACTACAACAAGGGATGAAGTGTCCTCTTGTTGTAGTCTCTGGGGTCATGGTGATTGTGCACTGTATGGCAATGAACTGCCATACAGTGCACAATCTGTGTGACACCAGAGGCTGCAACAAGGACACAAGCTCCTCTTGTTGTAGTCTCTGGGGTCACGGTGATGGTGCACAGTATGACAGATAATTGCCATACAGTGCACCATCACTATGACACCAGAGACTGCAACAAGGGATCAAGTGTCCTCTTGTAGTCTCTGGTGTCTTAGTGATGGTGCACTGTATGGCAGATAATAGCAAAGACTACAACAAGAGGACGCTTAATCCCTTGCTGCAGCCTCTGGTGTCACACGGATTGTGCACTGTATGGAAATGATCTGCCATACAGTGCACAATCACCATTACCCCAGAGACTACAACAAGAGGACACTTGATCCCTTGTTACAGTCTCTGGATGTAGTAGAGGCGATCGAGCGTCATTGGACCATTGTTTTGGACTACATCGGAGGGTTTGTGGGAGTAATAAAGATGGAGTCTGAATTTGTATTTTTCTAATAAAAAGATTTTTCTCTGTGTTGTGTATTTTTTTTTGCTATTTACTAGAGATTCCTAATGGCCGGGTCCAAAGTTCGCCCAACTTCATGAATCTTGGCCTTAGTGCCAGCTGCCAATACAAAAGCTGGCATTAACTCCTTTATTACCCAGTTTGCCACCGGCACCAAGGCAACTGGAAGAGTTTGGGTACAGTGCCAGAAAATGGCGCTTCAATGAATGCGCCATTTTCTGGGGCGGCTGCAGGCTGCAATTCGCAGCATGTGGGGCCCAGAACGCTTGGGCCTCTCAATGCTGAAGATTCCTGCTTAGTTGTACCTGGCTAGATCAAAAATATGCCGGAGCCCCACGTTGTTTTTTTCTCAAATGAGTTCTATAAATAATTATAAATAAAATGTTGGGCTTCGCTGTATTTTTGGTTGCCAACCAGGCACAACTTGGCAGCTGGGGGGCTGGAATCCTCAGCATGGAGAGACCTAAACGTTCTGGGCCCCCCACGCTGCAAATTGCAACCCACAGCCACCACAGTAAATAGCACGTTCATTAGAGTCGCCATTTTCTGTTGCTGTACCCTGACTCTTCCAGTTGCCCTGGTGCTGGTGACAAACTGGGTGATAAAAGCGTTAATGCCAGCTTTGTATAGGCAGCTGGCACTAAGCCCGAGATTCATAATGTCGGGCCAATTTCTAGTAAATCGTAAATAATACACAACACAATAAAAATAATTTTATTAGAACAAAAAACAAACCTATCTCAACTCCATCTTTATTACTCATACATAACCCTCCACGATTCTTTATCCAGAGTCTGCAGAGAGAGAAAAAGTGTCCTCTCCCTGTAGAGTCTGCAATCACACTAACCGCAGGGACTCGGTGAGTGACGTCACTCGCTGAGTAACCATGGCTCCCTGTGGCAGTGAACTCAGAATGTTATCACTTGTGGGGGGTTTCTGCTGTTTAGGCACATCAGGGGCTATCTAAACAGAACATGACACCCACAGACCATGCCATCAAAATCTGTTTTCCAAAATGTCACTCCCTCCCTTCAGAGCCCAAACAGTGGTTTTCCGCCACCTATGAGGTATCGGTGTACTCAGGAGAAATTGGCCAACACATTTTAGGATCCATTTTATTCTGTTGCCTATGTGAAAATGAAAAAATTGAGGCTAAAAGTGGTGAGTCTAGTTTCCAAAATGGGGTCATTTGTGGGGTAGCTCCAATGTTTAGGTACACAGGGGCTCTCCATACGCAACATGGTGTCCGATAACGATTGGAGATAATTTTCCATTCAAAAAGTCAAATGGCGCTCCTTCCGTTCCAAGCCTTACCGTGGGCCCAAACAGTAGTTAATGACCATATATGAGGTATCAGTGTACTAAGGAGAAATTGCCCAACAAATTTTAGGATCCATTTTATTCTATTGCCCATGTGAAAATAAAAAAATTGAGGCTAAAAGAAAATTTTTGTGAAAAGAAAGTACTTTTTCATTTTCACGAATCAATTTGTGAAGCCCCTGGTGGTTCAATGTGCTCACTATGCATCTAGTTAAGTTCCTTAGGGTCTAGTTTCCAAAATGGGGTCACTTGTGAGGGAGCTCCAAAGTTTAAGACATGCAGGGGCTCTCCATATACGACATTGTGTCCACTAACAATTGGAGCTAATTTTCCATTCAAAAAGTCAAGTTGCGCTCCTTCCCTTCCAAGACCTGCCATGCTTCCAAATAGTGGTTTATGACCACATATGAGGTATCGGTGTACTCAGGAGAAATTGCCCAACAAATTTTAGGATCCATTTTATCCTGTTGCCCATGTGAAAATGAAACAATTGAGGCTAAAAGAACATTTTTGTTGGAAATATTAAAATTTCCATTTTTTCCTTCCATGTTGCTTTAGTTCCTGTGTAGCACCTGAAGGGTTAATAATCTTCTTCATTTTAATAGTAAGTACTCCTCATCTCTAAGGCCCCTTCACATCAGCATTTTTGCTGATTTGCGGCAGATCCAACAGATTTATCTGCTGTCATTCTCTATGGGACTCTATGCGGCAAGTGCGCTTTTTATCGTGGTCCGGCAAATCCGGCAGTTGCGGCCGGGAAAAAAAAATGCTGCTAGCTGTGGTTTTTTGCCCGGCCGCAACTGCCGCAAGTGCTGGATCGTGGCAAAAACCGCATTTACCACATCTGCTGAAGTTCCTTAGAGAATGCATGGGAGTGTGCCGCAAGTGCAGCCGTTACGCAGCAGATGCGGCAAATCTGCTGGGTCTGCCGCAAATCAGCAAAAATGCTGATGTGAAGGGGTCCTTAGCTGCAGTTTTTTTGCGCGGCTGCAAGTGCTGCAAGTGCCGGAATGCGGCAAAACCACACCTGCAGCAAGCCCCATAGAGAATGAATGGGGGTTGCCGCAAGTGTGTCTCAAGTGCAGTCGTTACGTGGTAGATGAGGCAGATGCAGTAAATCTGCCAGATCTGCCGCATATCCGTAAAAATGCTGATGTGAAAGGGGCCTAGAGATGTATGTAACAGTGTTTGCAGGCTGTAATGTAAAATCTTCTTGTTGATCCACGTTAAGAAAATATAAATGAGATTCTTGACTATATCTTTCTTACTTTGCGCAAATACACAGTTTTTTTCTGGCTTGTAGCACACCCTATAAGATATTTCATTAGGATTCCCCCTTTATTACATTGGTTTTGTCTACAGAGAAAAAAGTATGGTAAAGACGAAATCAAAGAAAATCTCATCATTGATCATTGCAGCCTGTTCTGCTCACTGACCACCTGGTGGCGCCATCATACAATAAATCTGCTTTTTTAGCATCCACGCCGCTGCTTTTTCATCTTGCTGATTATAATTGGTATTAACCTTGATTGTTTGTGTTTTTGTGTTAATGATTTCAACTTAATTTTATATAATATGACATTGTAAGTAATATTTCTATGCACCATAATTGCGTCCTGTTTATTGTGATATGTGTATTATTATGCTTACTTACATTGGGCCATTCATTTCATGGCGCTCTATAGACATCATCATCATCGTCCCCATTGGGGCTCACAATCTAAGTTCCTGATCAGTATGTCTTTGGAGTGTGGGAGGAAAGCGGAGAACCCGGCGGAAACCCACATAACATGGGGAGAACATACAAACTCCTTTTAGTTATTGTCTTTGGCCAGGATCCTAGTGCTCTAAAGCAAGATTGCCACGTCTTACCTCTGTCTATCAAGCATTGCGGCTTGGATGTATTATTTAGCAGTACATGCTGCTCACCGTAGATCTACCATATTATCTTTGGTTATCTGCTATCAATCAGAATGAACCACTTTATAAAGGCTATCGTAAACACTTTTTCTGCTTCAAAGTGTCTGAAAGCAAATATTTCTTGTTTTCTGCAGCCAATTCCTCCCATATGTCCTTCTGTTAGTTTGCAAGAAGCAGACAGTAGACAGAGCCTGACTGCAGGACCTGACTACACCGGGCGTGAGGGTAGTCTGTTACCATGGAAACACACTGGTCTGTGTAGGAGGTTTATACACAAAATAGTCAGAGATGTTTATTTTTATTTCGGTCTCAGGCAGAGACACAAGTTCTCCTCTTTGAGGCGAGTCTATAAGCCGCTGTAAATTCAAGTGGCATTCTGATACATGAAAAGCAATTAAAGTAACTTTTCACGTTATAACTAGCAATATTTTACATTATTGCTGAAAGAAATTGTTTAAATTTAGATTAAACTGTAAAAATGGAAGACGCAAGCAAAAATGTTGCATTTTTAATCACAGGGGAAAAAAATGATTCAATTAGGAAGCGATCTTCCACCATTGTGTGTCATAAATGAATCGGGAGATTTTATTGTTTTGGTAATTCCAGTTCAGTATGAAGCATCAGACTCATGGAAAGTTTCCACAGATTTGTTTTAATCCTGTTTTAGAAAAGTAGCATTACATTGTCCAGGTATAATGAACGCTCCGCTAAAGGAATCCTTTATGTTACGAAGAAACTCAAGTTCTTTTGTCAGCACTATAATGATAATTGTGTTCCCTCCGCTGCTGTCATACCTTCTCTGCTTAATTAGACATTAATTACATTTCATTTTTTGATTTGCATACATATTTAAATGAATGTGTTAACAATAGATTTTTAAAAAATATTATTGTTTGAGTAACCCCCTAGGTGCCGTGTTTGTTGTGTGGTTATGTAGCGTCAGTATATCGTCTATATCTTCATTATTGTTCTTTACCTTTCGTAATGCTACATTTTCTTTGATAAAACTTTCCTACAGTTAGGCTGGCTTCACATTTGCGTATGGGAAGGCAGCGTTTTGCTGCGTTCCCATACGCAGTTAAACGCATGCGCACTGCGTTCCTATGTTTAACATAGGAACGCATGGTGCCTGCGTTTGCTGCGTTCGGGTGCGGATGCGGACGATATCTGCTGCTTCCGGTGTCCAGCATCCGCACCCGGGACGCAGCATGTTGGGTTTTTTTGTGCGTTTGGGGAGCTTGGACAATCAGCAAGCGTCCCCAAGCGTACAAAAAAAGCATTGTCTTCAATGGGTCCGCAGTGTCCTCTGCATGACACAGCAGGAGAACGCTGCGGACCCATTGAAAAATCTCCCGGTGGCCGCCGGTGATGTCACAGGAGATCACCGACGGCCACCGGGAGATCAGCTGACCCTCTGCTGTCCTCCTTCTCCCCGCCGCCTGTAATCTCATAGCGATGTCGGCGGGGAGAACAGCTGATCTGAAAGCTGTTTGAATCTTCCCGCGCCGACATCTCCTCACAGTGTCGGCGCGGGAAGATTCAAACAGCTCTCAGATCAGCTGTTCTCCCCGCCGACAGTCCCGGAGCTTACCGGCGGCCGGGGGCGGAGATCTCCGGCGCTGATCTCCGCCTCCGGCCCGCCCCCGGACAGCGCCGATTGGCTGCCGGGCTCCATAGTGATGTGTCCGCAGGCGGACATTATCCGCTGCGGACACATCAAAGTGTCCCTGCTTCTGACAGCGTTTGTGTCTGCATGCCATCAGCATGCAGACACAAACGCTAATGTGAAGCCAGCCTTAAGTTGTTGTAGAGTATGTACAATACCAATACACAGCTGTGCTCCTGTTTCTGACATAGATCAGGGGATCTAAGAAATAAGGTCTCTCTTTATGGAGAGCTGAAGAGGCAGTTGACATAGATCTAACACCATTAGGCTCCTGTTGACTCAGAGTAGATGTCATCTGTTCTTCAACTTTTCACACTTGGATAATAGTAGAGATAGCTGCAGGGAGGTGGAAAGGGTTGTATGTAGAGTAAAGAGGGAGGAGAGCAATAAAGCCCCCCCCCCACCGTATACATGAGATTAATATTTGACACTCTAAAGGGTATGTCACACGCGTCGATATCGCTGTCAATGTCGCTCATGCGTCACGGATTTTCAGTCGCTCAAGTGACGTAGGAGCGACATTGAAGCGTGTGTCCAAGCGATGCAACCAGCGATATGTCGCTGATCGCCGATCGCAGGTTTCACTGCCAGTCGTAAAACCTGTCGCTCATCGCTCAGTAGACCTTGCGCATCGCTGCGTGTGACACTAAACTCAGCGACGTATTTTCTATTTTGACACCGTACAAGCGACTAAATAAAATCGCTCGCAAGATGGCGACGTCACCGCATCGCTGGGTCATATTGACGCGTGTGACATCTTACCTGCGATAATTCCACATCGCTCAGGCGATTAATAATTTGTGACGCATGAGCGATATCACGGACGACATTGACACGTGTGACAGGCCCTTAATATGTGTGAAGGCAACAACCAATTGATTGTCAGGAGAGCTGACGATCAGTCATGTGAGATTTCAGACTGCCAATCGCTTTGTCCTATTGAAGATTTATGTCAGCTTTTTTTCATAGACAACAAGAAAGCACTCAGCTGAGAGAGTGGTAGTGTTTATGGGAAAGATGGCTGAAATGCTGGTCAGCTGATCAATCGGCCAAAGCATTGTTTGTGCAGCAGCCAGATAATTTGGATGTGGAGCCTAAAGGGTTGTCCAGGCTTGGGGTGCAAGTCTACAATCACTTCGTGACAACAGATTTGTGAATGCTCACACTGCCCGCTTGTTAGGTTTCTTCTGTGCTGGTTCTGGGAGTGGGTGGTCATGTAATGGCCAGTATGCAATATGTGTACATCTGGCCACACTCTGACTAGACATGTCCAACCACACTCAATTTACTTGTTTTGAATGATTGAATGAAGCCATGTAAATCTAGTTGGCATGTTACCGCTTGTATGCAAATCAAACACTTGCGATCATGTGCCATCCTGCTCCTGGCAACGGAGATTCCTGGCAGAGTGCACACTGCATACTATGAGGATTCACAGAGTGACTGCAGTCTGGCGACGCCAGCCATCTCTGGGAGAGATGACAAGCTATGCTGTTTCAGAGTGTAGATAGGTAGTAGAGCACACTCATCATAGTCTGTTATTCTGGGGATGAGTAAGAGATCACACAGGTTTTGGATCCGTGTGAGAGAGAATAATACTTATTGTACACTTTGCAGATGGAGCGTAATGTCA
The DNA here is from genome assembly GCA_033576535.1 of Allobates femoralis. NCBI lineage: Eukaryota > Metazoa > Chordata > Amphibia > Anura > Aromobatidae > Allobates > Allobates femoralis. The sequence continues at coordinate 122,877,511 of JARQOC010000006.1, forward strand.
CACACTTCTCAGTAAAAGCCTCTCACAGGAGATCTGTCATGTGCTAAAGAAAATACATTATGGTTAGGAATGAGTGGACCTTTGGATGTTTGGGTTCGCCCGGTTCGGCCGGAGTATAGTTAAATTTTGGTTCAGTACCCAGACTTGACCTGAACTTGGCTTGGTTCTGTAAAATGCTTGTAAAATGGTAAGGGCTAGGGGCGTGCAAATGGAAGAAAAATTGGTGTAAGGGCGGCTTCACACTGGCGTTCCCCTCCGGAGCGTTCTGCGGAGGGGAATCGCCATGTGTGTGCAGCGGCCGCCAGCTCCTATCTTTAGAATGGGAGCGCACGGTGCTGCGCTTGACAGCGCATGACCGTGCGCACCCATTCACTCCCATATGTGATCTGTGCGCAGGCTGCCTGCGCACAAATCACACACTCCCGCCCGCACCAGGACGCAACATGTCAAGCGCAGCACCGTGCACTCCCATTCTAAAGATAGGAGCTGGCGGCCGCTGCGCACACATGGCGATTCCCCTCCGCAGAACGCTGCGGAGGGGAACGCCAGTGTGAAGGCGCCCTAAGAGCAGGACAGTTGCCCTGCAAACAAATGTGGGTAGGGAATAAATGTAAAAAATTGACATAGGCTGCCCCTTATTTTTGATAACCAGCCAAGGTAATCGAAACATCTGCGAGCTGGTATAATCAAGCTGGGAAGGCCCGTGCTTATTAGGCAATTCCCAGCCAAAATATACCAGTCCAAAGTCATTAACATGTCCCAATATGTAGATAGACTCTTCAAATACACAATTAAAACAAAGTCCTATCTGAAGGAATCTCAAAGAAGAGATATACAAAAACGTAGCAATAAAAATAATGCTTTATTGATATCAATAATTAAAAGAACATTAAAAAAAAGCCATACAATACAATGAAATAACGTGCCTCAAAATAAGACCCACAGCATGGAAAAGATTAATTCATAAAATATAGACATTATTTATTTGAATATTTTCTGCTTAGTGCAATTAAAAACAGAGCCAAGTCATACCCTGATTAAATAGAATTATAGTGAATTGATGGAATGCTGCTAGTGTTAATAGGATGGGTAATACCAGAGGTCACCATTAGGAAAAGCAGTAAACCAACTGTAAATGAATACCTATGGCATCAGCTCCTGGGTTCACATTGCAGTAAGATTACAGTACTACTAGGCATTAGTGTAACCTATTTGAAAGCATATGGTACATCTATGTTAAAGCAATATCATCCAAAAACTCACAAGTCAGGACACCATTCTATGCCACAGCCTGTCAGCCCAACGCACATTTCGCAATATAGCTTCATCCTGGGGGTTCAGTTGGTTTGCTGATTTTCCTAATGCTGACTTCTTGTTACACTATAACTATTATAACACCGCCAGCTACCTCTAAAAAGAGAGCTGTTGGTGCTCCAGTGAATTTGCACACACAACTTAAGTAGACAAGAAAACTTCTCATTATTGTTTAAAAATTTGTTTTACATTATTTTTCATTTTTTCAATAGATACCATAACAAGTGAGTAAGTACTATAGGCTGGTCCACACATTAATTGGCATTTACATTAATAACAGGAACCATACAGATATAAAAGCACATGTATGTACAGTGGGAAAAAAGTATTTAGTCAACCACTAATTTTGCAAGTTCTCCCACTTAGGGCCACGTCACACACACAGATAATTGTGCAGATATTGTTCACAGATCTCTGGTTGCAGTGAAATCATGGATACATTGCTCCATGTTGTACACTGCCACAAAATGGAACAATGTATCCATGATTTCACTGCAACCAGAGATCTGTTCAGATATTGGACACAGATATCTGTGTGTGTAAAGTGGCCTATAGAAAGATGAGGTCGGCCTGTAATTGACATCATAGACCTCAGCTATGAGACAACATGAGAAAACAAATCCCGAAAATCACATTGTCTGATTTGGACAGAATTTTTTTTCAAATTTTGTTGGAAAATAACTATTTGGTTGATAACAAAAGTTAATCTAAATACTTTGTTATATATCCTTTGTTGGTAATGACAGAGGTGAAACGTTTTCTGTAAAGGGGATGTCACACGCGTCGATATCGCTGTCAATGTCGCTCATACGTCACGGATTTTCAGTCGCTTGAGCGACGTAAAAGTGACGCAGGAGCGACATTGAAGCGTGTGACCAAGCGATGCAACCAGCGACATGTCGCTGATCGCCGATCGCAGGTTTCACTGCCAGATGTAAAACCTGTCGCTCATCGCTCAGTAGACCTTGTGCATCGCTGCGTGTGACACTAAACTCAGCGACGTATTTTCTATTTTGACATCGTACAAGCGACTAAATAAAATCGCTCGCAAGATGGCGACATCACCGCATCGCTGGGTCATATTGACGCGTGTGACATCTTACCTGCGATAATTCCACATCGCTCAGGCGATTAATAATTTGTGACGCATGAGCGATATCGCGGGCGACATTGACACGTGTGACAGGCCCTTAAGTCTTCACAAGGTTGGCACACACTGTTGCTGGTATGTTGGCCCATTCCTCCATGGAGATCTCCTCTAGAGCAGTGATGTTTTGAGGCTGCCACTGGGCAACACAGACCTTCAACTCCAGCCAAAGGTTTTCTATAGGGTTGAGCTCTGGAGACTGGCTAGGCCATTCCAGGACCTTGAAATGCTTCTTACAAAGCTACTTCTTCATTACCCTGGTGGTGTGCTTGGGTGCTTAGGTTCTGTCACACTGGGGGCTGGGGTGCCCAGAAGTAGGATGGAGCTGGGTGTAGGGAGTCAGGGGAGCCTGCTCTGGCCCTTATACTGGGGTCCCTGACTCACCCTGATTTCGGAGGTACTTCTAAAGGTGAGGAGGTTCGAGCCACCAGCCTAAGTTCCTAACTCCTGAGAAGCCCTAGGCATCAGCCCCTACCTCCACCCACGGACCACGGAACCCAGCAACTTCCAATGGAGAGAAAAGCAGCAGCTTCGGATCATCGTCTGCTCACAACAGGTCACAGTCCAGAAGTGCAGTGAATCAGCGACATTAGGTGGATGTGAGCTGACCCATTTATGGCCGAGGGGTGGGGAGCAACCAGCCCGGGCACACCCCTCAGCTCACCTAAGCATGAGTCATATCCATCACCCCTGCAGCAATCTCACCTGTAGAGCCGCACATTGCATAGCAGAGAAAAAAAGGCTTAGTTCAAACAACAGCAGCAGTACTTATAGACTGCATGGCAGTCAATACGTGACAGGATCATTGTCATGCTGAAAGACCCAGCCTCGTTTCATCTTTAGTGCCCTTGCTGATGGAAGGAGGTTTGCACTCAAAATCTCACAATACATGGCCCCATTCATTCTTTCATGTACATGGATCAGTCGTCCTGGTCTCTGGCAGAGAAACAGCCCCATAATGTTGCCACCCCATGCTTCACTGCAGGTATGGTGTTCTTTGGATGCAACTCAGCATTCTTTCTCCTCCAAATACAACAAGTTGTGTTTCTACCAAACAGTTCTACTTTGGTTTCATCTGACCATATGACATTCTCCCAATACTCTTCTGGATCATCCAAATGCTCTCTAGCAAACTTCAGATGTGCCCAGACATGTAATGGCTTAAGCACGGGGACACATCTTGCACTGCAGGATCTGAGTCACGGGCGGCATAGTGTGTTACTGATGGTAGCTTGTGTAACGTTGGTTCCAGCTCTCTGCAGGTCATTCACTAGGTCCCCCGTGTGGTTCTCGGATTTTTGCTCACTGTTCTTTAGATCATTTTGACCCCATTGGGTGAGATCTTGCATGGAGCCCCAGATTGAGGGAGATTATCAGTGGTCTTGTATGTCTTCCATTATCTAATTATTGCTCCCACAGTTAATTTCTTCACATCAAGCTGCTTGCCTATTGCAGATTCAGTCTTCCCAGCCTGGTGCAGGGCTACAATTTTGTTTCTGGCGTCCTTCGACAGCTCTTAATGAGTGTAGGGCAGAGGAGCCTCTTAAAGAAGTTACAGGTCTGCGAGAGCCAGAAATCTTGCTTGTTTGTAGGTGACCAAATACTTATTTTCCACCAAAATTTGAAAAGAAAAATTCTTTTAAAATCAGACAATGTGATTTTCAGGATTTGTTTTTTCATTTTGTCTTTCATAGTTGAGGTCTAACTATGATGTCAATAATAGGCCGACCTGATCTGTTTAAGTGGGAGAACCTGTGCAATTGGTGGCTGACTAAATACTTTTTTTTCCACTGTAATTTTGTCAGTTTCAAATAGCAATGTCACTTCAGAATGGCAATAACAACACCCCCATGTGCACTCTTTCTGTAGGGCTGATCTTCTACCTGAAGGGTACCTAGCTATTACACTGGATGGACAACCGCTAGTTTAAAGTAAAACCTAGCTAACCAAATATTGCCTTCATGACACACATTGAAAACTGCAACCATATGATGGTACAACTAAGATACCTGTATGCAGATCCTTCTATTGTTATCAATAAAGGTCCCCACCCAACAGTATTATTTTTTCAAGGGGAAGATGGTCATGTGACACATCAAACATATTGAGAATATGATAAGAAAAACAATGGTGTGCTTGGTTTTAACATAACTTTATTCTTTCATGAGTTATTTCAAGTTGATATCACCATTCATTCACATGTTATTTAGGTGTATCTATATAAATGGCCCAATTGCCCGGGTGGGCCATTTATATGGCTACATCTAAATAAAATCGGAATGGGCATATCAACTTGAAGTATCTCATGAAAGAATAAAGTTATGTTAAAACCAAGCACACCATTGTTTTTCTTATCATATTCTCAATATGTTTGATGTGTCACATGACCATCTTCCCATTGAAAAAAAATAAAGTTGGATCCAAAATGGCCGACTTCAAAATGGCTGCCATGATCACCATCCATCTGGAAAAGTTTTCCCCCTCCCATATACTAATGTGCCATAAACATGAAGTTGATATCACCAACCATTCCTATTTTATTTAGGTGTATCCACATAGATGGACCACCCTGTATACAATACTGTTTAAATTACACTGGAATCTCTTCTTTCCAAACTTGCAGGACAGCCTTCATTCTTTTCACTTACCTCTCCTCACATGTCGTCTCAAATCTTGGCACGAGCCACATAAAGGGTGCACTGTCCTACATCAGCTCGCATTCAATGGATCCAAGGAAATGAGGCTAAGATAATATATATATATATATATATATATATATATATATATATATATATATATATATATATATATATATATAATATATAAAGCTGAATGTGTGTGTGTGTGTGTCCCCGTCGCAACTACAGCCACAAAATTTTGCACAGTCACACGTCTGGACCCACGAGAGCGTCATAGGCTATGTTGTGAGGCGAAATTTTAACCCTGCGCATTCCAGTTCACCAAACAATTTTGGCCCTATCTACATAATGGGGAAAAAGGGAAAGGAAACGTGTGGGAGGAAAATCGACAGCTGCCAGCTACAGCTACAAAAATTTGCACAGTCACACGTCTGGACCCCGGGAGCGTCATAGGCTATGTTGTGAGGCGAAATTTTAACATTGCGCATTCCAATTCACCAAACAATTTTGCCCCTATCTACATAATGGGGAAAAAGTGACAGTTACCAGTTGACAGTTGTGAATGAGAGGGGCTTAATGATAGCACCAAAGACTAACAGCACATACCAGCATATAGTCACTAAGGTGGGGCCCTAATATGGGATATTCATCATGCACAGGGACATGTATACACACCACACGCACACAAAGAGTAACAGCAAGTGTATAGTTTCTAAAGTGCAGCCCCAACATTGGATACTCACCACGCACCCGAACAAACACACACACACCACAAAGAGATACAAACAACACAGAAACACACACACACCCCCAAGGGGACACACACACATCTCAATAGCGACACATGCACTCACCCCACAGGGACACACACACACCACAAAGAAACACACATAACACAGACACACACACACACCACACAGACCCCCCCCCCACAGGGACACACACACATAGCCACCCTATAGGGACACATGCACTCACCCCACAGGGACACACACACACCACAAAGAGACACACACAACACAGAGACACATACACCCCACACAGACCCCCCACACACAGGGACACACACATACACACCCTATAGGGACACATGCACTCACCCCACAGGGACTCACACACACACCACAAAGAGACACATACAACACAGATACACACACCACACAGACCCCCCCACAAGGACACATACACATACACACACTATAGGGACACATGCACTCACCCCACAGGAACACACACACACACACACACACCACAAAGAGACACACACAACAGACACACACCATACAGACCCCCCACACAGTGACACACACATACACACCCTATAGGGGCACATGCACTCACCCCACAGGGACACGCACACACCACAAAGAGACACACACAGCAGAGACACACACCACACAGACCCCCCCCACAGGGACACACACATACACACCCCAGGGACACACACACCACACAGACAGACACAGATGTGCACAAATCACCTCACACAACTCGCCTCATACATGTGCTATCTTTATTTTCCAAACATAAACATCTGATTAAAAACAGCCAATATGCAACACATGTGCCATATAGGGAATTAAGGCAGATGTTAGTCACATGAGCTGTCTATTATGTGTATGTGTGAGGTAACATATACTGCCCGGCCAGGGGGAGAGTTTACTGTTGGCTGGAGATTTATCAGGCTGCCTATAGCAATCAATCACAACTCAGCATCTATTTTCCTACAGGTCATTAATATGACATATTCAAATTCTATTTTGTTATAGCTAACAGCAGTTATTTATTAACCCGGGCGTAGCCGGGTACTACCGCTAGTATATATATATATATAAATAATCATATTTATATATTAAAATGTATTAACTGTCATTCCACAGCACTTTACATACGTCAGCATCCCTGTCCCCATTGGGGCTCACAATATTAATTCCCTATCAATATGTCTTTGGTCTTTGGAGTGTGGGAGAAAAACAGAGAATGCGGAGGAAACCCACTTAAACATGGGGAGAAAATGCAAACTCCTTGCAGATGTTGTCCTTGGTGGGATTATTACATAATATGTTTTCAATAATTTTATACCAGACTGATGGCATTTTGATAACCATTTTCTTTCAGTAATTACTGGACAGAAACGCAATGGAGTTATTTCTGCAAGAACTCGCATAGAGCTGTTGGCGGAGACATTCAGAAAGAAGCAGCCATTCACCCACTTTTTGTCCTTTGCTCTCAACCATCCAAAGATTCAGGATAAGTTCTTGCAGTTTAAAGAAGAGGTATTGGCAAAATGCTCCAAGGTAGGAAGTGAAATGATCTCTACTATCGCTTCGCCATTTAAAGTCGATCTGTTACCATTTACAGTGCCTACAAGTAGTATTCAACCCCCTGCAGATTTAGCTGGTTTGATAAGATGCCAATAAGCCTTCAAACTGCAAACGAGAGTAGGATTTATTAACAGAAGCATAAATCTTACAAACCAAATAGTTATATTGCTCAGTTGAATTTTTATAAATTTTAAACATAAAAGTGTGGGTCAATTATTATTCAACCCCTAGGTTTAATATTTTGTGGAATAACCCTTGTTTGCAATTACAGCTAATATCGTCTTTTATAAGACCTGATCAGGCCGGCACATGTCTCTGGAGTTATCTTGGCCCACTCCTCCATGCAGATCTTCTCCAAGTTATCTAGGTTCTTTGGGTGTCTCATGTGGACTTTAATCTTGAGCTCCTTCCACAAGTTTTCAATTGGGTTAAGGTCAGGAGACTGACTAGGCCACTCCAACACCTTGATTTTTTCCCTCTTGAACCAGGCCTTGGTTTTCTTGGCTGTGTGCTTTGGGTCGTTGTCTTGTTGGAAGATGAAATTACGACCCATCTTAAGATCCTTGATGGAGGAGCGGAGGTTCTTGGCCAAAATCTCCAGGTAGGCCGTGCTATCCATCTTCCCATGGATGCGGACCAGATGGCCAGGCCCCTTGGCTGAGAAACAGCCCCACATCATGATGCTGCCACCACCATGCTTGACTGTAGGGATGGTATTCTTGGGGTCGTATGCAGTGCCATCCAGTCTCCAAACGTCACGTGTGTGGTTGGCACCAAAGATCTCGATCTTGGTCTCATCAGACCATAGAACCTTGAACCAGTCTGTCTCAGAGTCCTCCAAGTGATCATGAGCAAACTGTAGACGAGCCTTGACATGACGCTTTGAAAGTAAAGGAACCTTACGGGCTTGTCTGGAACGGAGACCTTTGCGGTGGAGTACGTTACTTATGGTATTGACTGAAACCAATGTCCCCACTGCCATGAGATCTTTCCGGAGCTCCTTCTTTGTTGTCCTTGGGTTAGCCTTGACTCTTCGGACAAGCCTGGCCTCGGCACGGGAGGAAACTTTCAAAGGCTGTCCAGGCCGTGGAAGACTAACAGTAGTTTCATAAGCCTTCCACTTCCGGATGATGCTCCCAACAGTGGAGACAGGTAGGCCCAACTCCTTGGAAAGGGTTTTGTACCCCTTGCCAGCCTTGTGACCCTCCACGATCTTGTCTCTGATGGCCTTGGAATGCTCCTTTGTCTTTCCCATGTTGACCATGTATGAGTGCTGTTCACAAGTTTGGGGAGGGTCTTAAATAGTCAGAAAAGGCTGGCTAATCCACACATGTGAAGCACATTGTTATTTGTGCCTGAACTACTTCTTAATACTTTAGGTGGACCAAACAGAATTCTGGTGGTTTGAGGGGTTGAATAATAAATGACCCTCTGAATTAACTTTTAACGCTTTAAAAAAAAAAAAAAAAAAAAAAAAAATTTTTTTGTGGCACTGCATTTCCCACTTCCAGGCTGATCTACAGTCCAAATGTCACAATGCCAAGTTAATTCCGCATGTGTCAACCAGCTAAATCTGCAGGGGGTTGAATACTACTTGTAGGCACTGTATCACAACGAACATACTACATTAATAAATTGATGTCTTAAAGGCCAGTTACACGCTACGATATCATTAACGATATCGTTGGTACGTCACGGCTTTTGGGACGGAGCAACGATGTCGTAACAACGTCTTTGCGTGTGACGATAAGTCAGTTGATCGTAGATCGCAGGTTTATGAACCGGACCATAAATCAGTCGTTGATCGTATGTACGATCTGCTGCATCGTCGTGTGTGACACCGTGATAACAATCTCATTTACGACTTCGCCTATTCAGAACTGAAGGACGTAGGCGACCAAACGACCGCAAGTATCGTTCGTTTGTCGCGGAATCGTTGCTGCATCATTTCCTATATGTGTATGTGTGACACCTCACCAGCGATCATTGAACGTCGTTCAAGCGATACAGGTCAAATCGGATTGTTGGTCGGATCGCTGAGACATTGAAGCATGTAACTGGCCCTTTAGACTTGACAAGGCCAATGTACTCAGGTTGAAATTTCAAAATTCCATATCAGAATGGCTCTATAAACCTTATTTTTAAAGGAGTTGTCTCATATTCTTAAATAGTTAAAATTGCATAGTGGTTGAAAAATAAACAATATATCTCTAATTAAAATTACTCCACATTCTTAAAGGCATTGTAATTTTTTACTTCATAATCTACTACTCGTTGCTTAGGTTACCGGCTACTGCTGCAGGCTAGCAGCTGGAATATTATGGTGTATCCACTATTAAAATTTTTATTTAATAATATTGTGAAACAAGTAATTATAATACACTTTCAAATATACTTCATAAGTGAAATCTAGAAGAAAACCTTTCAAAAACCTTCCAGAAAATGTCCCCACTAGGGTGTTTTGAAATCTGACATATAGTGGTTGTCAGGGAAATCCATCTTCAGCTCCACACACTGAATATGGCCATATAAGGTCAGGTCTTACACAGCGTTACACTACAGCTCATTAGGCTGGAACAGTGCTGTGCTCAGGCTATCAACACACAGCTCCTGTGATCTTATCTGAATCCTCTTCATTCACATCACCCTGCTTCGTGTTATCAGCTGATGGCCTTCCCACAACTCCTCAGCTGACTGCACAGAACAGAGCGATGTGAATGGAGAGGAGTCAGATAAGATCATAGCAGCTGTGTGCTGACAGTTTGAGCTCAGCAATGTCCCTACCTGAAGTAACCTGAGACTCTGATCAGCCGTAGTGTAATGCTGTGTAGGCTCTGACACCCCCACCCTTATAAGGCCATATTCAGTGTGTGGAGATGAAGATGGATTTCCCTCACAACCAGGATATGTCAGGTTTAGAAATAGCCTAGTGGGGACATCTGCAAGGTTTTTAAAAGGTTTTCTTCCAGATTTCACTTATGAAGTTTATTTGAAAGTTTATTGTAATCATTTGCTCTACATTATTGTTAAAATAAAAATTTAAACGGTTCCACTTAAAGTTTGAAGCGCAGCACTTGCAAAGTCTCAGACCTTGCCTGCTTAAGTGACCCTGCACTCCTCAACCATGCCATGGGTGCAAACTGTTAACTGTAAGTCATAAGGAGAAAATCCCCCTTCCCATGCTGGAAAGGGGGAAACTGGGAAAGCTGTACAGTACACTCCTGAAGAATTAAGATGTCAACAAACCCTTTAAATGTTAATCTTAATATCCACCAACTTAACCAGCTTTATGTCACGAACATGACTGTGGACCCACTGAGTAACGGGAGAGGCTCACCATGGAGGCGTAACTAAGCAACTACCTCGTCTTCACTAGAGCCTCTGATAGTGAGGTTAGGCTAGTGCTGGAAGGTAGCTGCCAGGTACCACTCCAGGGGAACTCTGCACAGAAGCAGCTGACTTCAGGGGTAGGGAATGCTGGTATAGACTCAGGTGCAGGCAGGACGGCTGGAAGAGGCATACAGGCTGGCACTGGCGGGTACAGCAGATTCTGGCAGGTAGAGTGTGTTTAGGCAGATTTTGGCAGGTATAGCAGGTTCAGCTGGAATGGCAAGCACTAGAATACAGGCACATGTTAGAGGACACAGGATTCAGGCACGGTATACTGTCACAGCAGTGAAAGCTGATTGGTTACTGTGTCGGCAATCCGGCAATTTTAAACACCGCTGCTTTGACAGCAGTGGGGTTTGAATTCACCGGTAAATGCTGTTGGCAGGGCTGAAGTCAGCACTGAGCTGACAGTCAGTGCTGTCCTCGGTGTTGAAGTTTGCTCGCCGGGATTTCTCAGCATGCTGACAAATCCTGCCAAGCAAACTTCAGGATCGAGGAAAGCACCACATGCAGACTCTCACATCTAAGTCGCACCACACTGTCATGCATACAGCCATGCACACACACCCACACGCACCACACTCATGCAAAAAATGCCTAGCACTCGCATGACTGTCATGCATCAAAAACGCTCTGTTTTTTATGCATGACAGTGTGCCACCTGTAAGAACATTCTTCCAAAACAAGTCACAGGCAGCATCGGTGAATTTTAAAGAATGAAAAATGAGGCCCAGAATAGAAGGAGGCCACCGGATAAATTAATTATATATTTATCATGTATGGTCATTTTGCCATAGAGGTTGCTTTAAGGCCCCATTTACACACTGCTTTTTTTGCTGCGTATTTTTAAGCACAAGCTCATCACAAACCAGGAGTGGGTGATTAAACATATAAGTGGAGCACTTGTTTCTATTATGGTGGGTTTACACACACCAATCATTGTATCCAATCTCTGAACCAATCTCTGGTTGCAGTGAAATCATGGACACATAGTTCCATTTTGTGGCTGTGTACAACATGGAGCAATGTGTCCATGATTTCACTGCAACCAGAGATTGGTTCAGAGATTGGATACAATGATTGGTGTGTGTAAACCCACCATTAGACCTTTCCTCTGAGTGTGCCTCTCCCGGTTTTGATTGTTCCACTCCTGGCTTTTTTTGAGCGTGTGCGTAAAAATACACAGCAAAAAAAGCAGTGTGTGAAAGGGGCCTAAAGGTGTTTTCCCCTACTTTAATGGTGGGTTTACACACACCAATTTATCTGTTCAATCTCTGAACCAATCTCTGGTTGCAGTGAAATCATGGATACATTGCTCCATTTTGTGGCTGTGTACAACATGGAGTAATATGTCCATGATTTCACTGCAACCAGAGATTGGTTCAGAGATTGAACAGATAAATTGGTGTGTGTAAACCCACCATAAAAGTTATTCTTAATGGGAAAAAGTTATTCTCAATACTCTCCTACTGGACCGATACAATTTCTCTGCACTCTGTCTCATTCAGCCTTGGCTTGGGGCATCAGCATCTGGAGGGTGTGTGGTGTTTTGAAATGTGTTTATTTTGGGGGGGACAAAATGTTAATGCTGAAGAGGATAGCATGATGCCACCTTCAAATGTAGATGCTCAGAGATTGGAAGAGAACTTTGTAGTGAGTACGAAAGAGCGGTTGATGCTGGATCATTTGATGAGTAAGAATTTTTTTTTATTTGCACACCATAAAATCATTGCGATAACTTTTAAAGTAGGTAAAACTCTGGAAAATGTATTTCCCTGCAAGTATAGTGATAATCTGCTGGTAAATAGCATTTAACTATGTTTGCTGTGTTACTGGAGTAGCAGCTAAAGGGAGAAAATAATGTTAAACTCTCCCTGCAGCTGCTGTCTTCCAGTAATAATAATAATAATAATAATAATAATAATAATAATAATAATAATCTTTATTTATATAGCACCAACATATTCTGCAGCACTTTACAATTCAGAGGTTCATGTTCAAACAGTCATAAGTAACAGTTGTCAAGGATTACAATAATTAAAGCATAATAATGACAGCCCTGCTCATAAGAGCTTAGGCTGGTTTCACACATCCGATTTGTGTGTCAAAACCATGAGTGTCTCCAAAAGTCAGAACAGGTGTCAACCGTTCAATTATAGTTTTTCTCTGCAAGTTCCTCTCCTGCTTCCTCTCTGGGTTTTGACACACAAGCCTGATCGAACCTGATCAGGGAAAAAACTGCAGTGTGAAATCAACCTTACAGTGTACAATGATATGGGGGTGTCAGAATACAGGGGCTTATTTACAATGATGGTGCAGCCAACTTAAGGAAGTGGGAAATTGATAAGAGCTGCATGAGTGGCTACTAGCCATTCTTTGTAAGCATTTTGTGTCTGGTGGAGTGAATAAGCTATGTCTGAGTGACTTTGATTAGGGGGCATTATAGGCCACCCTAAAGAGATGTGTTTTTAGGGAGCGCCTGAAACTATGTAAGTTGTGGGTAGAGCTAATTTCATGAGGTAGAGCATTCCAGAGAATTGGTGCAGATCTGGAGAAGTTTTGGAGTCGGGAGTGGGAGGTTCAGATTACTGCAGAAGTTAGTCTAAAGTCGCTTCCATAGCGTAGAGAATGGGTGGGGTGATAGAGATGAAGGTAGAGGGACAGGGAGGTGCAGCACTGTGTAGAGCTTTGTGGTGAGAACAAGCAATTTGAATTGGATCCTGTAGTGTATAGGCAGCCAGTGCAATGACTGGCACAGAGCGGAAGCATCCGAGTAATGATTAGCCAGATAAGTCATCCTTGCTGCCTCATTAAGGATGGACTGAAGAGGTGAAAGCCTACTGAGGGGGAGGCCAATTAATAGAGAATTACAATAATCAAACCGGGAATGGATCAGGGCCACGGTGAGGGTTTTTGTTGTTTCTTTTTTTCCGATTAAATTTTTATTAATTTTCACTTTTCAACAATACAAAAACCAAAGCAAAAAAAAAGGAAAAACAACATTTCTATCACAACATATACACGACATTACAAGTTGTTGTTTCTATGGTGAGAAAGGGGCGGATTCTAGAGATGTTCTTCACATGCAAGTGGCAAGAGAGGATGAAAGATTGTATATAGGAGGTGAAGGAGAGATCAGTGTCAAATGTGACACCCAGACAGCCAGCCTACTGCCTAGGCGTGATCATGATGCCACACACTGAGAAGGAGATGTCAGATTTAAGAAGGTTAGTGGAAGGTGGGAGCAGAAGGAGTTCAGTTTTGGAAAGGTTGAGTTCTAGGTAGAGAGTAGACATGATATTGGAAACTGTGGTTAGACAGTCATTTGCATTCTGTAGTACAGCAGTGTTGAGGTCAGGGGATGATATGTATAGTTGGGTGTCATCAGCATAAAGATGGTACTGGAAACCAAATCTGCTGATCGTCTGTCCAATCGGGGCTGTGTGGAGAGAGAGGAGAAGAAGACCAAGGACAGAACCCTGAGGGATCCTAAGGGTATGTGCCCACAGGAAGGTTTTGCTGCGTTTGAGATCAGGTTTTGCCTTGGTTTTATGTAAATCCATGCTAATCTAATCCCGAGTTATTGGTTTCCATGAAAACCTATGTGATCAGGGAAAAGCTTTTACACACACACTGTTTTTTTCTCTACAGAAAATGGAAATACCACAGGTGTTTCCACTTTAGCAAAAGTGCAGCAAAGAATTGACATGCTCATTCTTTCTAAAACACAGCAAAACCTGAGGTGTTTCCACTTTCTTCACCAAACAAAAACCAATGTGTTGGGACAGCTAATCCTAGAATCATAGGTTTTGCTGGACAACAAAAATGCTGCAAATCCTGTGGTGTTTACACTGTCTCCAGAGAACAAAAAACAATGTGTGTGAAAGCTTTTCCTTAATAAAATAGGTTTTGCTGGAAACCAAAAACTCAGGATTAGATTAGCATAGATTTACATAAAACCAAGGCAAAACCTGATCTCAAACGCAGCAAAACCTTCCTGTGGGCACATACCCTTATAGTGAGAGGAAGAGGAGAGAAAGTGGAGTCAGTGAATGATGCACTGAAAGAGCGCTCAGAAAGATTGGAAGAGAACCAGGAGAGAGCGGTGTCCTTTATACCGATGAAGTGCAGCATAGCGAGTAGGAGATGGTGGTCAACAGTGTCAAAAGGCTGCAGAGAGATCAAGAAGGATAAGCAGAGAGTGATCACCGTTATGTTTTGCCGTCAGAAGGTCATTGGTCACTTTGATGAGGGCAGTTTCTGTAGAATGTAGGGGACTGAAACCAGATTGGAGTGGATCTAGAAGAGAGTGAGTGAAGAGGTCATCAGGATGGGGCAGGAAGCTGTAATAGTCACTGCCTACTACACTGTGAGCCTGCTGTAATCACTTATCTGCCCTCTGCAGAGCAGGCTGTTGATCATTGTGCTGGGCTCCCTATGTAGGGAGCAGTAAAGCCGGCGTCACACGGGTCAATATTGCTAGCGACATCAACGAAAAGTGACGTCGCTAGCGATATTGCAAGTGCGTCGTGCTGTGTGACAGGGTGAACGTAAACCTGTCAATCTGCAACCAGCGAT
This sequence comes from Allobates femoralis, assembly GCA_033576535.1. Taxonomy (NCBI): domain Eukaryota; kingdom Metazoa; phylum Chordata; class Amphibia; order Anura; family Aromobatidae; genus Allobates; species Allobates femoralis. The sequence continues at coordinate 122,892,903 of JARQOC010000006.1, forward strand.
TAGGCTGGATCGCGCCGTCTGACACCGCAATAGCAATGTTGGTGGCGATCCAGCCTATACCGCAGCTTGTGCAGATCGCTTGCTGAGTTGATTCCAGCCCAGCGAGCGATGGCTATGCCCACATTGCCGCCGCGCCACCGGCAATATCATGCCGTGTGACAGTTGGTCGGCGATATCGGAAGCGACTGCGCACCCGCGCATCGCTTCCGACATCGCAGGCCAGATTGAAATGTGTGACGCCGGCTTAACTGTAACAGCTCCTGCAAAACACAGATGACTGGAAGCTAGCAGCTGCAGGGAGGATATAACTTCATTTTTTCCCTTCAGCCACAGCTCAAATAAAGTTGCTATTTAACTTTAAATTAACATTATATCTGAAGGTTTATATCATTTTTATAGTTGACAAGTTCCCTGTAATCATATAAAGTATTTAGAGTGGCAGGCTCTCTGACATTTTGGGTTTCCTGTGCTCAAACTGTTTTACATTGCTACAGAGGATGGATACACACAGTGAGAGCATAACATTTCTCCCAAGATATGTCCTGATGATTGAGCCTCTTTTAACTTCCTATTCTATGAATGATTTCGATGTGATTAATGTAATGTGAAATTATATTACTTGTTCTTCAGATTTATTGATTTTTTTAATACTGAAAATATATCCTGTCCAGCCTGTGACCTTTCAGAGCGAGATTTATAAATGATGTGAAAAGTTAAAATGTTTCAAAGAAACTTAAGGAACGATTCATCATTTGCATTCTGATGCCTGCCCCTTCATCTAGATCAGCATTACATCTCCGACTTTCTAGTAGTAGCTTGGCATCAGATACCCAGCCGTCAGCGAGCAGCCGTAATGTCACGCTAATGGAATACATGCATTATTACATCTTCTGTTCTCAGGGCTGGACAGCAATGTGTTGTACTTGATAGGGAAAATAATGCACTGAGAAGAAATAGGCTCAAATGATATTTATGCAGGAAGCCATATGTCTCTGATCCCTCTTTGTGCGGAGAAATGGCAGATGGATACATGGGAGGGAGCGGGACAGAATCAATTTTGTAAAAAGCATACAGCAGAAAAAAAAATCATCTGCATCAATTTACATCCCCAGCATATGTCCAGAGCTCATTTATCTTTTCCCAACATGTGGCAGAAGATCAGGATAAAGTCTCCTCGGACCTGCTTTATGTATTTGGTTCACGACGAAGGCCAAGTAAATAAATAGTAGATGTTTCTTAAGATTCAGCCATGGCTGCGTTCTGTGTTCAACTTGCCAGTAGGTTTTGCAATGGTTTATACTAGCGGGCTGATTCATCCCAATACCCACTGGCTGTCTCTGCTGGAGGCATTGACTTTGGAGGAGCTGGAATGGTTTTATCTCTGCTATAAAAAATTCAGTGGATTTTGAAGTGAGTTTTCACTGTTTGATAACTATCATGAACGCCAGCTCAGTGTTCGTCACTCTCGGCATATTGTATAAGTGTCTCTCTGTTGTACAGCACAATCTACAAGTTTGACTTATCATGGCTTTTTCTACATCACTGGACTGCAGATTGGTCACTGGCTGCCTGAGATGGTTAAAGGGGTTGTACAGCTCAAAAAAATTGTTGTTTTAGCAAATTTATCAGCAGGATAAGTCCAGCAATAGCTTTACATGGCCAGTCCATTCCTCCATAACTAAGAGATAAGTAAATTGATATGTAAATGAGGCTGAAGAGCTATTGTAGGTCTGAAGCCTCTGTCACTTCGACTCCATTCACCACCTCCTCCTTCTTAACTGTCAATCTCTATGTTGTGTGACTTCAGGCAAAGGAGCCATCAGTTAAGGGTGCTTTCACATCTGCGTTTTTCGTAATTCGCGGCAGATGCGGTGAAAAAACCGCATCTGCCGCGTTTACCGCATAACCGTTCCACTTGCGGCGCGGTTGCGGTTTTTTCTATGCAATGTATAGGCATACTTGCGGCAGGTGCGGCAAGTGCGGTTTTGCACTTGCGGCAGGTGCGGCCGCGAAAAAAACCGCAGTAAGCCGCGGTTTTTTTCGCGGCCGCACCTGCCGCAAGTGCAAAACCGCACTTGCCGCACCTGCCGCAAGTACGCCTATACATTGCATAGAAAAAACCGCAACCGCGCCACAAGTGGAACGGTTATGCGGCAATCGCGGCAGATGCGGTTTTTTCACCGCATCTGCCGCGAATTACGAAAAACGCAGATGTGAAAGCACCCTTAGTATGGGGAGGAACCTGTGAGATCCACATCTTCTGTGTTAGATTGAATACTTCTTTTACGGACCTTCTTGGGGTTTTAACCCCTAAAAGCACGCAGGACAATCTCCTTACTGTCTGACTAAGACCTCCTGCTATGCCCTCCAGTTGAAGAAGTGATGTAGTGTCAACCCTTTGCTGTACTCCCCTTGCATTTACCTGTTGTTAGCAGTTACTATTGAGTGCTATATGTTGGAATTACAACCTATGTTTCTGTGTCAAAATGCCTACCAAAAACCTATTAGCTAACCCTTAAGGGTGCCTTCACACTTGCGTTCGGTACGCAGCGTACCGAGCGCAGCCAAACGCTTGCGCACATGCATTCCTATGTTTAACATGGGAACGCATTTTGGCTGCGTTCGGTTGCGTTTGCGTACAGATGCGCATAAGTTATGCGCCCTCCTCTGCACTCATAATGCAGCATGTTGCATTTTTTGTGCGTTCGCGGGGGCTTCTTTGTCCGTAAGCGCACAAAAAATGCATGGATCTCAATGGATCTGCAGAGTCCTCCGCATGAGAGCACAGGAGAACGCTGCGGATCTCATTGAAATCTCTCCCGGTGGCCTCAGGTGATCACCAGCGGCCACCAGATCAGCTAAAGCTGCCGCTGCTCTCCCCCCGGTGTCAGCGGGGAGAAACAGCTGATCTGACAGCTGTTTAAATCTCCCGCGCTGACACCGAATAGGTGATGTCGGCGCGGGAGATTTAAACAGCTGTCAGATCAGCTGTATCTTCAAATCTCCCGTGCTGACACCCGCAGGAGATCAGCTGTGGCTGGGAGGAGGAGATCTCCACCGCTGATCTCCTCCTCCCGACCGTCCCCGAGACAGCCGATTGGCTGCCCGGGCACCATACTAATGTGAACGCATTCGGAGATTCTCCGCTGCGTTCACATCAGTATGGGCTGCGTTTGCACTGCGTTTGCGTCTGCATGCCATACGCATGCAGACACAAATGCCAGTGTGAAGGCAGCCTAGGATAAGATACATTCAGATGTAGCTGGAAGACTGAAAGCATACTGCACAATTAAAGCCGCTGAAGATGCAGTACTTGTCTGCCTTCAGGGGTCTTCAGGTTATCCTATATCTGACTCCCTGAGTAACACCCAGAAAGACATCCTGGTTATTCATCAATGCGAGGTGGCAATAATATCTAAAATTGATGAGCTCAAATACAATATCTCTATCTCACAACAGTACATGCACAGAAAACAAGCAAATGCATGTCAAAGGCATAACAGAGAAGTTCCGCAAAAGATATTATGCTTTATCTCCTGTGGAATCAAACCCCTCAAGAGTCAACAGGGTAGTGTACATAAGAGAATGGAGGACCAAAAAAATAGGTTCTGACAATGTAATCTGCGATTTGTTGGACATCCAGAATGAGAAGAGGAGCAAGATCCACAACTCTTTTTAATGCGGTCAGCCGCGTTTTTTTTCGCGGCCGCACCTGCCGCAAGTGCAAAACCGCACTTGCCGCACCTGCCGCAAGTCCCCCTATACTTTCTATGGGGATTACCGCAACCGCGCCGCAAGTGCAGCGGTTATGCGGCAATCTCGGCAGATGCGTTTTTTTCACCGCATCTGCCGCGATTTCAAATAAACGCAGATGTGAAAGGGCCCTAAGATAAGCGGAACAAATTGTATAATGGTCATATGTATGTAAATGACTCCTGAAAAGGTCCAGGTGGGTCTGCTCTCTGTGGTCCTCGCCACCCTGCTGCCTACAAAACCCGCCTCGCTCTATTGAAACTGCCACCTCTCCTGTGTATGCATGTTGAATGACAGACACTACTCTCACGCCTGCACAGTGGCGTAGGTCACAGTGCTCCATTGAAGATGCAGTGCCCGAAGTCTCACAAGATTCTACTGCACAGGCACGAGACTTCTCAAATCTCGCGTGACTTCTGGTACTATGCAACTTCAGTGAAACACAGTGACCCACACCACTGTGCAGGCACAAGAGTAGTGCCTGCCACTCAACATACATACACAGGAGGTGGGGCAGTTTCAATAGAGTGGGGTGGGTTTTACAGGCAGCAGGGCAGCGAGGACCACAAAGGGAAGACCCCCCCACCCCCGGACCTTTTCAGGAGTCATTTACATACAGCGCGGGAGAAAATAAAAGTTAATTTCTGAGGTGGTGGTTTGTCTGGGCATATAGAGTGGTTACAGGAACCCCAATTACATCATGTTACAGCTGATGGGCACAGTTTAGAATGCCCAAAGAGGGTGACAGGTTTCCTTTATACATGTAGATATGATAAAATGATTTACAAGATTTGGTGACATCGCCAGCTCTCTGCCAGTCTCGCACATGCATGCGGCTTTGTTCACGCACATCTTTGCACCACTGAAGCCAAATGTACACGTCTCTGCTTCAGAACTCCCCATATTCATAAGTGCGGAAGACATTATGAACCGTCTTCTGCACTTCCAGTAATGCACAGAGTGCCTCTCGAAAGTCCAGACTCATATACCCGGCTTCAGAGGCTCAATGATCTGATTGAACAAAGCCATGCACACATGCGAGATCTGTATGGCGCTGGCGATGCCACCAACTCTTGTATATCATGTTATCATGCCCACAGTGGCATCATAATATGCTAAGTGGGTTGACTAGTCTGGGAAAATGCCCCATTGATTAGTCAAAGGATTCATTTGCGTATCATAAATGTTTATTTGTGCAATGTAATAAAGAGACTGTAAAGGTGCCATCACATGCATCAATCTGATGAACGATTTTGTTAGTGATCACATGCATGCACGATTGCTAACAAAATCCTTTAGATCGCTGGTGAGCTGTCACACAGGCAGACTCACCAGCAATCAATGGACCATCGACATCCTGGAAATTATTTAAATATCGTTTCAAAGATATCTTGCTCCCGCTTACCCACTGTGTACCTTGGATACCAGCCTGTGAGCGGAGAAGGCTGGTAACCAAGGTATACTTCGGGTATCTAGGCAAAGCGCGCTTCCTACATACCAGCTGTTTACCTTGGAGACCAGCTCTCAGCGCTTGCAGAGAGGTGCTGGGAGCTGGCTTATCGGCCGTCTCCCGGTGTCACACGCAGCGATGTTGCGTGTCCACCGGGCGACCAACGATAGATTTGAGGTCCTGTCCTCAAATCAAACAATGAACGATCAGCCGACTGATTGTTCATTGTTTGTAGTGTCACACGCAACAATGTCGTTTGGACATCATTGAAGTGTCACAAAACACATGACTTTTGGACGATATTGGCAACAATATCGTTACGTATTACGGTACCTTTAGGCAGGGAATTTAGATAGGTAGACAACTGCTGCTTGATCTGAGGGCCCAAGGGACCTCTCATGTCTCTTTTAAGATGAGTGGTGACTTTGTGAATCCCTAGAACTAGGGTTTAGAGACTAAGGCGGCCGTCACACGCTAAGATATCTAGAACGATATTGTAAGCGATCACGTGCACGCGCGATCGCTTACAATATCGCTCACATCGCTGGTGAGATGTCACACAGACAGACTCACCAGCGATGTGGATCCGCGATCTCGCTGGTAACTATGGTACACATCGGGTAACTAGGCGCCGCGCGTCGCTTAGTTACCCGACGTGTACCATAGTTACCATCTCCCAGCATAGGCTCTGCGGCTGGGAGATCGTTCATCGTGGTGTCATACACCACGATGAAGCAGACCGCTAAATCGTAAATCGCTAGATCTGAGGTCCGGACCTCAGATCTCGATTTTGCAATTTGATCAGATCTCGCTCGTCGTATCTTGCTGTCACACGCACAGACATCGCTCACGCGATGTTTAATCTGCCGCGTTCAAGCGATATCTTGCGCGATATCTGTGCGTGTGACGGCCGCCTAAAGGAGAGCTTCCTGGAATCTCTTCCTTATATTTGTCCCTATTTGTTGCTTTCCTATGAAATAGTGGAAGTTGTACTTATTTTTTGCTAGTGTAATTGACAATATGTTTTATATTTTATTTTGTACATGAAAATCCTCTTCTTCATATAGTAATATTATTACTTAAATAGCGCCATCATATTCCACAGCCACTTACAGACATTATCATTATTGTCTCCATTAGGGTTCACAATCTAAATTCCCTTTCTATGTATCTTTGGAGTGTGGGCAGAATCCAGAGGAAACACATACAAATGTGGGGAGAACATACAAACTCCTTGCACATAATATATATATGGATATCACTTATGTGTGATCGTTGACAATTATCACAGTTTCATTAGGAAGTTTGATGTCATGTCTTGGGGTTCGATAAGGCAACCCTGTGTGATGGGTTTCTTTGTCCACTGAGCCACAGCATGTTCTTTCTCTTTCCAAGTGCTGATTATCTTTTACTGTTGTGTCATTCCTTTTTAGTTAACAGGTGTTTTAATTTGTTCATTTAGTCTGGTCTATCACATTGCGGGTGCAGCTATTTATGCCTTTCTTTTGCTGATTTTCAGTTCTGGTTTTATTCCTAAGTGGATCTTGTTTGGTGTTCAAGCCACACTACCAAAAGTTTATGGCTGCTAGATTTAGACCAGCTAGGGTAAATCTCTTTGGCTGTTACATCTATCTTTCCTACTTCTTTCTCCTGCCAATAGTTGAATAGTAGAAGGCTATCCCTCCTTTCAGTAAGAACCTCACTTTTACCACTGAGTTTGCATGTTTTATTTTTCATCACTTTGGGCTCTCTTCTATCTCTGCATGCTTTCGCTATTCAGGTTCTTAGTGCTCTGCATCTCCTTCTAGTTCCTATGGAGATATGAGGAGCACTTGACGGCCTTTTAGGCAGCCAAGTCTTCGTTGTAGTCTCCTAGTTTTGCGGTCAGGGTTAATGCAGCTCGCTCAGGTGCCACCAGAGTCTGTGGGGGTAGGAAGCATAGTTTGTACAGGAACCAGTTGGACCAGGTACAGTAAGGATATGCACATGTGGATTCTCACATGGGAAGACAGTGCTTAACATTTGATTAGGGTTGCTTGTTCTGTGACACAGCATCTGACCACATAACGATAACAAAGTTTCAATTTGTATAATGTAGTAGACTATTGCCGATATCAAGGGAGTACGATGTGAACTGAATTGATTTTTGCTTAAATCACATTGAGTGACCGCAAAAGGTTCCATTCTTTACACTGTAACACAACCATACATTACTAAGGCTTCCCACAAACTGGAGTTGCAGAGAAGAGTCTATTGAAGAGTCCAGTTCGTGCTGTATACCAGTGGTGCTGAGGAGTTACGAATGTGGATGCATTACATTTCATTCAGCCCTCATAGAGACAAGCCCTGTCGACTTTTTGGCCACAATGATCAAAGGTATTTGTGGAGAAAGAAGGGCACAGAATTTCAGGAACAGAACATCTTGCCAACCATTAGGCATGGAGGAATTAAACATGCTTTGGGGTTATGTTGCAGCCCATGGCATGGGAACATTTGTTGGGCCGAGGGAAGAATGGATTCAATGAAATTTCAACAAATCCTTTGTGCAAACATAACACAATCTGTAAAAAAGCTGAAGTTGAAAAAAGGATAACTTCTGTAAATGGATAATGATCCTAAACATACAAAATCCACAATAGACTACCTCAAAAAGCGCAAGCTGAAGGTTTTACAATTGCCCTCACAGTTCCCTGAACTGAACATCATTGAAAATCTTTGGTTATGCCTCAAAAGAGCGGTGTATGCAAGATGTCCCAGGAATCTCACAGAAGAAGAAGACTTTTCCAAGGAAGAATAGATGAAAATCCACCTCAAACAAGAATTGAAAGACTCTGGTTGGCTGCAAAATCGTTTACAAGATACTTGCAAAAAGGGGGTGCTAGTAGGTACTATCCATGTAGGGTGCCCAAACTTTTGCATTGGCCCATTTTCTATTTTGTGATTTGTAAAATGTTAAAGATGAAAATATATTTTGTCGCCTAAAATATGAAGGAAATGTGTCATCTTTAATTGTATGCCTTTTAGAGATCATTTTATCATCAACTTGCTTAACTGTTCACAATAACAGTAATTTTGACCAGGTGTGCCCAAACTTTTGCAAGCCACTCTTTTGCTTGCCCTATTGTTTGCTTTTGTAACTTTTTAGCTATACATCAAGCACACAGGAGCGCTTAGAAGAGATTGCGCTCATATGTGTGGATGATTTGGGAGTACATTCTATGTATGCCTAAAACTGGTGCTTTTTAGCTTTGTAGGTGGCAATTTGTTGACCTCATACATGTATTGGATTATTCCAGGACGGTAACTAATTTTTTGTAAGTACAATTTCCTGTGTAAACAGAAGACTGAAAGGCCCTTTGTAAAGTCACTGGGGCATATTTATCAATGCATTTGTGCCAGTAGAAAAGAAAGGAGTTTCAGTATGAAAGACACATTTATTAGGTTCCAATTTTTTTTCCACACTTGCAAAGTCTGTGATAAAAGGAAGTGTGACTTTATAGTTGTATGCAGTGTGACCTATTTACATGGAAAAAAAGACTTTTCAGTAGCTGCAGCGTATTCATCAGTGTGGTTTACCTGTATCCATTAATATTCTGCAATTTCCCTTCTTTGGTTCATAAATTACTCATAGACCAATATATATTTATACGTTTGATAACTTAATATGCAGGGTGGGCCATTTATATGGATACACCTAAATAAAATGGGAATGGTTGGTGATATCAACTTCCTGTTTGTGGCACATTAGTATATGGGAGGGGGAAAACTTTTCCAGATGGGTGGTGACCATGGCGGCCATTTTGAAGTCAGCCATTTTGGATCCAACTTTATTTTTTTTAATGGGAAGAGGGTCATGTGACACATCAAACTTTTTCAGAATTTCAGAAGAAAAACAATGGTGTGCTTGGTTTTAACATGAGTTATTTACAAGTTTATGACTGCTTATAAAATGTGTTCAAAGTGCTGTCCATTGTGTTGGATTGTCAATGCAATCCTCTTTTCCCACTCTTGACACACTGATAGCAACACCACAGAAGAAATGCTAACACAATAAAAACAACAGATACTGGAAGCCTGTGCTAGCATTTCTTCTGTGGTGTTGCTATCAGTGTGTCAAGAGTAGGAGAAGAGGGTTGCATTGACTCATAAAAGACCCTTTTCCCATTGAAAAAAATAAAGTTGGATCCAAAATGGCCGACTTCAAAATGGCCACCATGGTCACCACCCATCTGGAAAAGTTCCCCCTCCCATATGTGCCACAAACAGTAAGTTGATATCACTAACTATTCCCATTTTAGTTAGGTGCATCCATATGAAATGCCCACCCTGTAGTAAAATATCACATATCATACAACTATCAAAGCTATTTTCAGAAGAGTAATACTATAATATGGCATAATATCCAGAGAGGTAAGTGTCTAGCACATAATCACGAAAAAAATGTATTCCTAAAACAATTTTATTATATCAAATCCTTAAATATATGAATAGAAAACAATCGACAGGGTAGCTACTGTAACACTTATGTAAATAGTTTTGGAATATGATTGCGTGGGATAAGACAGAACTTGAGACAAGGTTTTTGGTAAATAGTCTGTATTGACAAATACTTAAACAAAGGCAGATGAACAAATCTTAGGCTGGCTTCACAACACGGTTTTGAGCTATCAGGTTCTGTCCGGTGTTTTGCTTGAAGCACAAGACAGAACCTGATAGCCCCACCCATAACAGAACCGGAGGGCAAATATGCCCTCTGGTCCTGTTTTCTGCAGGAATCGGCAAATGGCAGCTTTCAGGAGCTGTCCCTGCTGAAATTTCAAAATCTCAGCGGGGAGCTCTCCATGGTGCTGAAGTTCAGTGCCGACCGGCGGTGAACTTCAGCGTCCGGGAGCCGTACCGATATTATGTCGGATCCGGCGCCATAGACTCACATGTTAGGGGGCGCCGGATCCAAAAGGATCTGATTTGTGCAGATTTTTGCCCCGGACAGAAAATCGCAGCAAGCTGCGTTTTTGTGTTCCAGACAAAAATCCGAATTCTCCCACATCCTTCTGGACAGATGGAAACTGGATGGCAAATAGCTGGGTTCACACCGGACAGCCCCGGATCACTAAAAACGTGGTTTGAAGCCGGCCTTAGGCTACTTTCACACTGGCGTATTTTAAAGTCCATGTGGTTACATGAAATTCATGTATAGTCATGGACAGGCACAGATCTGTGCAAAAGGATGCCAACAAATGTCCACAGAACTTTTTTTAATGGATCCGTCATTAGTCACCAGAGATAGGGTTGGGAGAAGCTGTACCTTGCTTCTGAGCATGTTCAGTACAGCAAAACAGATCTGTGTCACGGATCTGTTTTTTTTACGGATCCTTATGGAACCGTCCTTCATAGGGCTGCATGTTAATGTTGTACGGACAGATACATTGGTATCCATGATTTTCGAGGAAGCCCAGAAACAGAACAGTTTCCATTTCTGGATACATAAAAATTGCGGACACCAACGGATCCATGACAAAATGGAGACACACGGCCACTTTAGGACCAATCCTTGCCTATAGGATAAAATGAGGCCATAACAGATCCATGGCCATCCTTTCCAAAACAGATGGACACGAATTTGAAAATGTGCTAGTGTGAAAGCAGTCTTAGAAGCAGAAATGAACCAAAAATAAATCCAGAGATTATATGCAGTGTGCGACCGCCACAAATAAATGTAAATCCAGAACAGTCCCAGCACAACATAGTTATCGTTGTGTGCTCTTTGGGCTGAAGTCACGCAAACGTCCAGCAGTACAGCTTGCACTGAACTCAAGTCCCAGATAATGTACACAAGTAATTTAAAACAGAAAGCCAAAGTTCTTACAGACCATGGAAGTCAGTAGATATCTTCTCCTTAGAAGTCATCCAGGATCTTGGAAATACACCGAAGACTGCAGGCAGCTGAGAAGCAGTAAAACAGAGTAGCAGGTCTACCGAGCAGCAGCAGGTTGTCTGGAAGAAAGACTGGAGTGAGTTTAAAGCCTGGAAGCACAAAATATTCAGGTAGGGAATAAATCCAGGACTGGAGTTTAAATAGGCAGACCAACAGGAAGTTCAAAAGCATGATGAGGCAACAGACTCCATCTTGGGTGAGGGCAAGGAGACACAACAAGTTCCATGGAAAACCCAGAAACCTTACAGCTTCTTCCATACAGACATGTTCTTTTTATGCGTTTCGATCCCTGAGGATCTTACTCATAATTGATTTATGAGTAAGATTCTCAGGTGAAAACGCTTAAAAAGAACATGTCTGTATGGAATTAGGTAGTCCGGGGATTGTTTTCTATTCACATTTTTAAGGATTTGAAATAAATGAAATTCTTTACATTTTTTTTTTGCTGATATGCTGGACGCTTACCTCTTTGGATATTATGATGGACTGATCCTTTAATTCTGCGCTCCATCCAGGATATCTGTACAATACCTTTCTGAATATTGGGTGAGCTGAAATACCTTTTTTATACATAAGGCATAGTAGGCTTTGTAAATTGAAACAAAATTATTCAACAAATGTCCTTGAAGGTGTTTTTCTTGTTTTGAAAAACTTCTGTATCCTGATTGCTTTTTGCTTTAAAAAGCAATTTGTGCAATCACCTCCTGGTGTCCAGCGCTGAATCTTCGCCACCACGTCCAGTGTCTGTTATTGTCCGCAGTGCTAACTTCACATCACCAGCACTGCAGCCAGTCAGTGAGCTCAGCAGCTCTTTATGAGTTGATGACATGAGCTGCTAAGTTCCATTGTTAGCTGTAACAAAGCTGATATGAACCTCAGCACTGCTGACAATAACAGTCAACTGGAGCCGTGGTGGAGGCTTAGTGCTGGACTTGAGGATGGTGAGAATAGCACAATTTTTGCTTTTTGTTAAAAAAATCTGCAGCTGGCGGACGGTAGCTCTCTGAGATGGAAAAACTCTTTTAGGGTATATACTCAAGGATTCTCTGAGGGTACCTTTACACGCGGCAACTTTTCTAGGAATTTCACTGGCAACTTACTGGTTGCAGTGAAATCATGGACACATTGTTCTGTCTTGTTGCTGTGTACAAATGGAACAATGTCTCCATGATTTCACTGCAACCAGTAAGTTGCCAGTGAAATTCCTAGAAAAGTTGCCGTGTGTAAAGGTACCTTTAGACATCTGTGGAACTGCTGAATTTTCCATTGTAAGGCCACTTTAGGAAGAAGTTTGGCAGTTTTGCCATGGTTATTGCTGCACCTCTGCCGCTGGCATCTTTATACTTTTAAGTTCATATTGTAGGTGGTTTCCGAAAGAAGCCACTCTAAGGATGAACATGTCACTTCTTATAGCCAATTCTAGGTTTGGGAACCCTGGAGCAGTTAAAAAAAGTTACATATGTTAATTTTTTGCATCACTTTTTCAGCCCAATTCTAGGCAGAACTCTACAAAAAGAAGGAAATCTGAGAAAATTACATAATCAAAATATGAATCATAAATTATGAATTATAAAATGTATAATTGTTTGTGACACAACCCCTTTAAGGACTGTTTTGTCTAAATTTTCACATTACATACTGTTTGTGTGTTTTCTCTTCTTTACTTCATTACATGCTTGGGTTAGTTTACAAAGTGTTGAAGGTGACATGTATGCTGTAAACCAATTGACACTTGCTTAGTTAATGAGCTAACTTGCTTTTTCATTGTTTGCAAAATTTGCAGACACTTTGGAGCAGATTTATTTATACTAATTGTTATGCCAGAGACACACTAAACAAGATGCACAAGTTTTACATGCCTTACCCGGCACGGCCACTAGCTCTCTAGATGGAAGCGCATCAGCTGCATAGCAACAGAAGCAGCTGCATGCTCCTGTCCAGAGAGACGGTGACCGTGCCGGGTAAGACATGCAAGACTCATGCGAGTATCTCGCATTCGTGTCGCCGGCCTTAGTCTAAGGCTGGATTTCCACAATACGATTTGCATTGTTAAATGACTGTTGATTAGACTGCCGATTGGCCGTCATTTTATAATCTATTTAGACTATTTCCCAATAATCGTGCACCCTTAGTCTAGACTGCCCTAAAATGCAGCAGATTTATAAAAAAAGCTCATGTTGTTTGATAAATCTGATGCTCCTTTAGACTGTCTAATCTAAAAGCGCAGTGCTCCAGAAAACTAGGATTGAAAGCTCTCAAATTTTTGCTTAAAGGGATCCTGTCACCTACAGAACGCCTCCTAAGCTACCAAAACATGTCCCTGCAGCATCCTATCACTAATCTCACACTTTTTTTGTCTCCTAAAAGCATCCTGTGAAAGTGGAGAAAAACGTTTCAATACTTAATCATTAGTGATTAATTAGCAGGAGCTATATTCTTTAGCCTTTAGGGCGTGTTGTTTTGCAGCTCCAGGATCCAGACGCTCTCTGTCTGTGTGCTCTGCTTGTGCAGGCTTTGCCCTCCCCCCTCTCTATCACTCACAGAATGCAAATCATTAGTCCTGCCTTCAGCTCCACATCACAGCAGCACAGACAGAGAGAGGATGGATCATTCGGGGCGTGAAAATGAGCACCTAGGGAGGGCTTAGATTCTGACAGGGGACGCCCTGTGAGACTTATTCAGGGACAAGAAGTCTCAGATTTGTAAGTGTATATTGTTGATTATTCCAATGTTACAGAGCGCTTTTTTTTATAGAAAAGGAGCACTAATACTGATATGTTAGGGTGCAGTGACAGGTATTAATAGGGTTGGGGGTGATTTGGAGGGGTCAGGTTCCCTTTAAAGGGAACTTGTCACCTCTTTGACCTTTCTAAACTAATATGTGCATACAGGTTATAGACCGCTGACAATGATCATACCTGTCTGCCTCTTATCAGATGCCTTGTTATGGATAAATCATCTGTTATCACTTTATATAAGCTGTTCCATGCTATGGGGCGGATGCTGCCTGGAAGATAACTCCGCCTCCAGAGATTATTATACAGAGTGGGACATTTATATATATACACCTATATAAAATGGGAATTGTTGGTTGATATCAACTTCCTGTTTGTGGCACATTAGTATATAGGAGGGGGAAAACTTTTCCAGATGGGTGGTGACCATGGTGGCCATTTTGAAGTCGGCCATTTTGGATCCAACTTTATTTTTTTTTAGTGGGAAGAGGGTCATGTGACACATCAAACTTATTAAGAATTTCATAAGAAAACCAATGATATGCTTGGTTTTAACGTACCTTTATTCTTTGATAAGTTTATGACCACTTATAAAATGTGTTCAAAGTGCTGCCCATTGTGTTGGATAGTCAATGCAATGCTCTTCTCCCACTCTTGACACACTGATAGCAACACCGCAGAAGAAATGCTAGCACTGGCGTCCAGTATCTGTTGTTTCAGATGCTGCACATTGATACACAATTCAGATATCCAGTGGCATTGAGGTTTCCATTGATGAAGAATGGCCCCACTATCTTTGTACCCCATATATCACACCATATCATAAATGTTTGTGTTCCAACAGTCTTGGAGGGATCTATCCACTGTGGGTTAGTGTCAGACCAATAGCGGTGGTTTTGTTTGTTAACTTCACTATTCACAATAAGTATGCCTCATCACTCATCTGAAGATAATTGTCTATGCAGTGAAGATACGAGATGTGCAGCATCTGAAGCAACGGATACTGAAAGCCTGTGCTAGCATTTCTTCTGCGGTGTTGCTATCAGTGTGTCAAGAGTGGGAGAAGAGGGTTGTATTGACAATACAACACAATGGGCAGCACTTTGAACACATTTTGTAAGTGGTCATAAACTTGTAAATAACTCATTAAAGAATATAATTTCGGTAAAACCAAGCACACCATTGTTTTTCTTATGAAATTCTCAATATGTTTGATGTGTCACATGACCATCTTCCCATTGAAAAAAATAAAGTTGGATCCAAAATGGCCGACTTCAAAATGGCCGTCATGGTCACCACCCATCTGGAAAAGATTTCCCCCTCCCATATACGAATGTGCCACAAACAGGAAGTTGATATCACCAACCATTCCCATTTTATTTAGGTGCATCCACAATACCAATCGACATCTTAAAATCCATGATCCCGAACATCAACTTAGACACGTGGAAAAGCTCTGGGATAAATTACATTTCTGGTATTATTGACAGAAACAACAGGCTGTTTCCACTAGATCGGCTGCAAGCAACTTTTTGTTTACAAGAATCTGAACTCACCACTTGGGAAAAGATATTCAGATACATAAACAAAAAAACACCAAATTTTCTTCTCCCTCAACCTGTTGCCCAATTATACAAGCACAACCTATCCCTATTTTTTGGTCCACCAAAAGCATTTATAAAATTGTGAATTCTGATAGTGCTTTTACTAAAACACACAACTTAACCGCCTGGGAAAGGGAATTGGGAACCACAATTCACCCCGAGCTTCTTAGCAACTCACTTGCGAAACTCCAAAAGACGATTCCGAATGCATCATTCATAGAAACCCATTACAAAACTCTCACCCGATGGTAATTCACCCCGCAAAGACTACACTCGATCAAAGAGGAGAACTCCCCACTTTGCTGGCGCTGTCTCATGGAGATTGGAGACATCTCTCACATCTTTTGGCATTGTAGAGCATTGGAGTCTTTCTGGAGCGAAACCCAAATGCTGCTCACGGACTTAACAGATGACGGATGTATTCTTTCATCGGAACTTGTCATCCTCCTTCTTGATACTGAACACATCCCCCCTCACTATAGACCTCTGACTGTTCACATTATCTTAACAGCAAAGACACTTGTCGCATCATTGTGGAGAGACACCAAAGCACCCTCATTCTCTACTCTTCTAGAGAAGGTCTCTACACACTATGCTTATGAGCTATCCTACGCACTTAGGCACAAATCAATTAATAAATACAACAAAAAATGGGGACCTTGGAACAGGCTATTTCCCTCTAGTCACTTCCCCAACTCGCAAGTCTAAACACACATGAACTGTATCGACGAAGTCATTCACAAACACACTTCCAAACTCTTGAACAGGGATGACTTTTCTCCTCCCCCTTACCCCTCCCCCTCCCTCTCGACCCTTCTATTCTCCCCCCTCCCCCTTTTAACCAAACTGCAGAACTTTTGTTTATGGAACTATATCATTCAATTAGTTATAAAAGCTCATAAATTCCGAGATGTGTTTGTAACCTTAACTATGCTGATTTATTGCAGACTAGTCCTATGCTCGTTGGCAAGGACATTACCTTACCTGTTTTGTTTGAACTAACTGAAATTGCCGCAGACCCAGTTATATCATATGTATGTTTAATCATTTACCTTGTATTATAAAACTCAATAAAAACTTTTGAACAAAGTGCATCCACAATGTAAAGACATACAGATAGGATGTATAGATTGTCCGCCTCATTGGGGACAGTGTGTTTTCAAATGTATGTAAAGTGGTATAGAATTAATAGCGCTATATAAATGAATAAATATTATTATTATTACATTATTATAAATGGCCCACCCTGTATATAGAAGGAGCTGTTACCGGGCATTACCAGTATGAGACAAGTAACTGACACAGAACAGGAGAACTGAAATTTTACTTCCTGCAAACACATTTCTAGCTCTGCTTTATTGCAACAATGTTGGTACCCTGTCTGTCTGTGTGAAATGGAGGGTAAAACTGAGAGGAACCTGCTGATGTGTCAGTTATAATCACCCAGATCTCTATAGTGAGATCAGGAGGGCAGAGACTGGACATCACTCACCACACAGGTAACTCCTCCTTCTATTTATAATCTATGGAGGTGGAGTTATCATTCAGGCAGCATCCGCCCCATAGCCTGGAACAGCTCATTTAAATAAACTGATAAAGGATGATTTCTCAACAACAAGGCATTTGATATGACGCAGATAATTATGATTATTGTCAGCAGTCTATAGTCTGTATGCTTATATTAATAAATTAAACAGGTCAAATTGGTGACAAATTCCCTTTAATGTGCAACTGTGCAAAACATTTGTCACTTCTTTTGTTTCTTTTTGCCCAACAGCAGAAATGTATTTTGCCTTATAACTGGAGTACATTTTCTGACTCGCGGGTATCTTAAAAATAAGACATCTAAACTAAATTATTAACAAACCAAATCCATGAATTACCTGTACATTTCTCTTACGGACTATGGATTAAGGGTGCCTTCACACTGCGGCACAATCTTGTCCGGGGCTGTCCGGGATGACCCTGACAGAGGCTGTCCCTCCTATACTGCTATGGTCTGTGGAAGCTGCTATAGCCCTTTCCTTTATATTACCATGTGCCTTCCCGCTTTTTCTGCTGTTTTTCTATTCTAGTATGTGTGTGAAAGTGTCATTTGCTTCCTATTTTGGATGACATTTAGTTCAGACCTGCCAGAGCAGCCATATGGCATATTTCCCTTATATAAATACATACAAATATGCTGAGGTGTATATTTCTATTTTCAGACATTTACACTGTGCAGTTATTGCTTGAACATTTACTGAGACATCAAGTGATTTACAGTTCTAAAAGAATAGAGTAATAAATGATATTTGCCAGTGTCAAACAGTACACACAGCTTTTATATGGAGAGATTCTCACTCATATTTTATAACATCAGCAGCAAATAAACAATCATCGTTCCAACATCCCAAAGAGATTCATCTACCATAGTGTTAGGCCCCTTTCACATCAGTGGTAATCGCTGATCGCGGCAGTTACGGTGAAAAAAAACGCAACTGCCGCGGTTACCGCATAACGGCCGCACTTGCGGTTCACCTGCGGCAAGCCCCATGCAATGTCTATGGGGCTTGCGGCAAGTGCGGTATAGTTGCGGTTTCGGCACTTGCGGCAGATGTGGCCGCGAAAAAAAGGTGGTCAGCCGCGGTTTTTTCGCGGCCGCATCTGCCGCAAGTGCCGAAACAGCACTTGCTGCACCTGCCGCACACTTAGCGCAAGCCCCATAAAAATTGCATGGGGCTTGCCGCAAGTGAACTGCAAGTGCGGTTGTTATGTGGTAACTGCGGCAGTTGCGGTTTTTTTCACCGCAACTGCCGCGATCAGCGATTACCGCTGATGTGAAAGGGCCTAACTCACCACTTTTCCTCTGTGGGTTGGATCTCAGTAATAATAATAATATTATAATGTTATTATTATTATTATTCTGTCTCCTCCTCTCTACCTAATAGCGGGAGTTGGCACCCTGGTCAGCGATATAGTGCCCCCACTCCATGACGGCTTCCCCCATGTATAAGCCCTGGACTGTCCCTGTGAGGCATAAAGGAGGGAGTGGCTGTCCATTTACACAGCGATAAAGATAAATGCTGCAATGCTATAGTGTCCCATATTGTTACATACCATAGGTCCACAGGTTGGGGCTTGTGAGTGTAGGGCCAGGCTTAGACACGAGTCAACAGGAGTGGGGTGCCTTATCGTGCATGTAAGGCAGGGCTGTGAAATCAGGGTGAGCCATTCCATTTTTTAACTCCTAGGTGTACAGTTGTGTTTTCCCCTGATCTAAATTCTGTAGTCCTGTGCATAGTTTCCTACTTATAGGGACAGTCCAGAACTTATACATAGGGGAAGCCATCGTGGAGTGTGGGGGTACCATATCACTGACCAGGGTGCCGACCCTGCTGGTAGGTAGAGGTGAGAAGGGAGAGTAGTGTACTGGAACCTATATCACCATTTCCTCCCTTTCTCACTGTGCACTTTAGCTTTTAAAGGTTTTCTTTGTGAGTTTGCAGTTAAAAATAAAAAGTAAAGTTTTTTTATATGCATATTTTAATTTGGTGAGACCCTTAGCCAATCAAACATATGATGTATAAATTCCATAGATCAGGGGTGGGGAACTCCAGTCCTCGAGGGCCACAAACAGTGCAGGTTTTCAGGATTTCCTTAGTATTGCACAGGTGATAACATAATCACTTGCACTGGTGATGATTCCAATCCCTGTGCAATACTAAGGAAATCGTGAAAACTTGAACTGTTTGCGGCCCTTGAGGACTGGAGTTCCCCACCCCTGCCATAGATGAAGTCCCAGCCTTCTCCTTTATCTACAACACATTCCTTTTATCTTATTGTTTCTATAAGGCCACATTATAGTGATTGATATTTTCATGACCGTGTCTCTTGATGTAGTAACACAAGTCTCAGCACGTGCTCGGAGCTTCTCTACTTTGCTATTCAGTTTTATCAATTTCCTAACAGTTCTTTACTTTTTAAAATAATTGATTGTTTTTATCAGTCTCTGTTCTAGCTGTTTGCATCTCTGCTTCCATGTAGCACCACAAGTCCCAGCATTTTCATTAAGGCCCCTTTCACATTAGCGTTTTGCTCATGTTTGTGACTGATCCGGCACTTGCGACGGCGAGAAAAACCCTGCTGCTTGGAGCTTTTTTTTTCCGCAGACGCAAGTGCTGGATCTGACCAATCCGGCGTAACCGCACTTGCGATACCCGACCGCAAGCCCCATAAACAATGTATGGGGCTTTCTGGATCGGCACTGCAAGTGCGGCCCTTAGGTCTGCTCATGTGGTACTACAAGTCCCAGCACATGTCCCTGCACTACAAGTCTCTCCTTTTAGCATTTCTCTTTATTCTTTTTAACATTGAAGTTTGAACACAATATTACTAGTCTTTTATGCCATTTACTATGTTGTTTGGCATTGTCTGTTATGTACTTTTTACTTGTTCTCATTTACTTATTTGCACTGACATGGCCCCATGAGGTCAGTGTGGAACCTGCTCTTGATTTAAAGGGAACCTGTCATGTGGAAAATGCTATTACCTGCAGATATAAGGCTACTCTGCAGGTTAATAGTGCTTTGAACCTTCCTGGCGCCTGCTCAATAAACCCCACTGCTGGGGGAAATTAAGTTTATTCCTCCCAGCAGCGTTCAGGTTTCAGTAATGGAAGTGTAACTGAGACTGGTTTCACATTACGATTTTGTTAAATCCGATGCAGTCTGATGAAAATCGGACAGAATCGGATCCAAATTAGCCCCCATGTTTTCCAATGGGGATCAGATTTGCACTTAATGGCATCCGATTTGCCTCCGATCCGATTTTGTCCGATTTTTTTCAGGAGCCAAAATTGTAGACTGCTGCGATTTTGGTATCCGATTCAAAAATCGGATCGCATCGGATCCGATGCAATCTGGTGCGATTCAATTAAAATAATATGGGAGTCTATGGGGATCGCATCGGATAGAAAATCGGATCTGATATCAGATCCGATTTTCTGTATTGAGCATGCTCAATATCCTAGACCATTCCCAAAACCTCCCACAGCCTCCCCCAGCCATTTAAATCGGAACCGATGAAAAAATCAGATCGGATGGCATCTGATTTTCAGCATCCGATGCTCATCGGACACCATCGGATTTAACAAAATCGCAATGTGAAACCAGCCTGTCCAGGCCTCCCACACTGACTGACAGCAGGCTGTAATGCATATCGGCTGTTAGTCGGTGCAGGGGAGCTGTACAGACGCCGTTTTCCATACACAGAGCAGAGACTGAGCCCAGCCAGTGCTGCCTCCATGACTGAAACCCAAACGCTGCTGAGAGGATTAAAGTTCATTTCTTCAGGTCATCAGAGTTTAATGTGCAGGTGTTAGGCAAGGTTAACAATGCTATTAACCTGCAGATTAACCCCATATTGTGACAGGTTCACGTTAAAGAGAATGTGTCATATTTTAATTTTTTTTATCAATATTGATTATATAATCAATGACATATACTGTTTAGACATTTTTTCATTAGTTTTTTCTATTGTCGTTGGGGACTGACGTTTTTCATTTGGTGGTGTGTAAGTGTCTGAGAACAACACGACACATCACTAATATGGCAGCTTCTGGGCATAAGAGACTGTGGTCAGTGTCCGACCACATCTTTTACACTAGCTGCCTCCAGGAATGACCAGGCTGTCCGGTTCACAGCTGGGGGACAGGCGCTATTTTTTTTCTAGTTTACAGTGTTCAGAAAGCAGTGACAGGAGATGCTGAGATTGTGTGAATGGTGACTGGCAGGCTAATATTGTATTACTGTCAGGCTACTGCACTGTTCTCACCATTGGAGAAGTCACCGCCTCAGCGCTGCTCTAAGAGCACTGTGCAAGGCAGAGACAACTTCCGTCAAAGAGAACTGCGCAATTGCCCGGAATTAGTAGTGGAATGTCAGGCTGCCGAACATCCATTCACAGATGCTGTCACTGCAGTGTTCAGAGCACCGCGTATCTCATCTAAACACACAATACACTCTGCATATCTATTCCTAGTTTGTGATACATTCCACCTCATCTAATCCAAGTGCATGATACACTCCACATATCTAATCCCAGCACGTGATACACCCCCATATCTAATCCTAGTTTATGATACACCTTCTGTATCTAATCTCAGCTCATGATACACTGCTCATATCGAATTCCAGTGCATGATACATCTCCTTAACTAATCCCGGTTTATGATACACCCCCCATATCTAATCCCAGTTTATGATACCCTCCCCATATCTAAACCCAGCGCGTGATACACATCCTTATCTAATCCCGGTCCATGAAACACCCTTGTATCTAATCCCGGTTCATGATACACCCCCCATATCTAATTCCTGTTAATGATGCACTCCCAATATGTTATCTCAGTGTGTGATGCAGAGACATGTATTTAATCCCAGTGTGTGATACACTCCACGTATCTAATCCCAGTGCATTATACTCTCCCTTTTTATAATCCCAGCACGTGATGCAGAGATATCACCGGACAGCCCCGAATCCGATTTTGGCCCCATAGTATTTCTATGGGGCCGAATGGCAGTGTTTTGCCATCCGGTTTCCATCTGTCCGGGTGGATCCGATAGAATTCTTTTTTTTCCCCGGACACAAAATTGTAGCTTGCAGCGTTTTTGTGTCCGGGGTAAAAAACTGCCAAAACCGAATGCGGCGCAATCAGTCTATGGCGCCAGATCGCTCCGGATCCGACAGAAAATCGAATCCGGCTCCCGGACGCCGGGTGCTGAGGCTCAGCGCCTGCTGGCGCTGAACTTCAGCACCGTGGAGAGCTCCCTGCAGAGATTTCAGGATCGCGGCTAGCTCCCTGCTAGCCACAATTTGAAAATGTCAGCAGGGGACAGATCCTGCAGCTGCAGACTGCTGATTCCAGCAGAAAACAGGAGCAGAGAGCATATTTGCCCTCCGGTTCTGTTCTGTCTGGGGCTGTCAGGTTCTGTCCGGTGCTTCCTACAAAACACCGGACAGAACCTGACAGGGGAAAAACATGTGAAGCCAGCCTAAAGGCCCAGTCACGCATAACGACGCACCAGCGATCCCGATAAAGATAACGATGTGCAGAGATTGCTGGTGCGTCGTTTTTCACATCGCTGGTAAGATGTCAAACAGGTATCTCACCAGCGATGTGACAAACAACGCACCAGCAATCCAGAATTATACCAAGGTTGTTGTGAATTGTCACTCCATAGCGTAGCATTGAGATCGTTGGTCATTGTCCCTGTCAAACACAACGATGTAGCGCAATGACGTAGAAATGACCCAGAGCAGTGTGTAATGATCAACGATCTCACAGCAGGGGCCAGATCGTTGGTGCGTGTCACAACTAACGAGATCATTAACGGGATCGCTGTTGCATCACAAAATCTGTGATGCTACAGCGATCTCGTTAGCGATCTCGTTATGTGTGACAGGGCCTTTAGATGTCAGCCTCTTGTAAATTTCAGCTTTCCTCATACATTGAGCAGACAATGGGTGATGGTGAAAGAACATGTAACTAGACCTGTCCTTTCAGCCCCTCCAATAGAAAAGCAGTGTACTCATTTCAAGTGTTTTACTATTAGAGGAGCTGGTGGAGCTAGCAGTCATTGTATGGACAGAAGTGTTGGTCAGTCTGTGTGTAATGCTGCACTAACAAGTGGTCGCCCCCCGGAAGAAGCAGGTTGCGAAACAGCTGTAGGGGAGGAGGAACCACAGACGCCCACAGTGTGTACAACCAGGTATGAACCTTGTCTTTCAGAAAAAACATCTAATACGCTGGGAGTTTTTATGTAGATGAGTATCAGGAGTAGTGGATGGCTAATGTATAATGTTCTAAGGTGATTTATATTAAATCCCGGTGATATTAGGAGTATAATTGGCCACAGTACAAGTGACCCATATTACTGGATTCCCATTTTAATGATTATGAGATGTATTGATGTATAAGTAAACGTTTTTCATATTATTGTATGAAGACAATGGATATATTTACGATATTGTTGTAGATACATGATCAATTTCTGGTGTGTTTCCCCGGAGGGAATGCTCTGAATTTTAATGTATTTTATTGAGGATTAATAAAGGATAATTTAATAATTATCTGCATTGTTGAATCTTTCCTAAGATTGGGGGTACGTATACCTGATCTTATATGTATATTGTCTGTAAGGGAAGCAATTTTTAAGGGGACTTGTTTTACGTTATGGTCTCCATCATGCTGGACAAAGTACTCTTCATCACCAGTTGCTACTGGATCGTTAGGTCAAGTTGATTTTGGAGGATGTTTAAGGTCCCATCACACACAACGACGCTCCAGTGATCCCGACAGCGATAACGACCTGCCGGGATCGCTGGAGCGTCGCTACCTGGTCACTGGGGAGCTGTCAAACAGGCAGATCTCCCCAGCGACCAGGGTCCAAGGAGTCGCCTCCCACATCGCTGGAAGAAATGTTACCAGTGTCCTCCCTGCTTTACTTAGCCTGTAAACAGGGAGGAAGCTGGTAACTATGATAAACACCGGGTGTCTAGGCAGCGTGCGCTACCTAGATACCCAGTGTTTATCATGGTTACCAGCTTCCTCCCTGCTTACAGGCTGTGCTAAGCAGGGAGGAAGCTGATACCTATGATAAACACCGGGTGTCTAGGCAGCGCGCGCTGTCTAGAAACCCGGTGTTTATCATGGTTACCAGCCTGTGAGATCGCTAATCATTGGTCTCTCGCTGTCACACGCAGTGATGTGTGCTGACCAGTGGGAGACCAACGACCAAAAAATGGTCCTGAGCCCTTTGCAGCGATCAGCGATCTCACAGCAGGGGCCTGATCGCTGCTAGATGTCACACATAGCGACATCGCTGGAGAGATCATTGTAACGTCACAAAACCTGTCACGTTACAACGATCTTGCTAACAATCTCGTTATGTGTGACTGGGGCTTTAGTTTCCATTCTTAATTCATGGCAGCATTCTTAGGCAAAATTGTTAGTGAGCCCCTCCCTTGTATGATAGGGATCTACACACATGATGGTCTCATGATACCTTACTGTTGGCATGACACTGGACTCATGATAGCGCTGACTTTGTCTTCTTTGGGCAATCATTTTTCCATATGTTCCAAAGAGTCTGAATGGGGCTGCATCAGTGGAAATAACTTTATCCCAGTCTTCTGAAGACTAATCTTTGTACTTTCTTTAGGAATATCATTTTGTCCTTGATGGTTTTCTTGAAGAGAAGTGGCTTCTTTGCGGCCCTTCATGAAGCCAGGCCAGCCTTTAAAAGTATTTGTCACTCTGTGCGGATTGATGCACTCACACCTGCCTGCTGCTATTTCTGAGCAAGCTCAGCGCTGGTGTTGAACTGATCCCATAGCTTAATCCTCTTTTGAAGACGGTCCTGGTTCTTGCTGGACTTTTTTGGGTGCCTCGAAGCCTTTATTACAGCAATTGAACTTTTCCCCTTGAAGGTCTTGATCAATGATTGACTTAGGCACAATCTTACAAGCAGCAGTGTCCTTGTCTTTAAAACCTAATGGATGCAAAGTAAAGATGATTGCTGGTTTCCTTGTTTTAACGGAAGAATGCAGTGATTTCAAGCATCAGCCCCCTTTCACCCAGTCTGCTTTTCTAATTTAATCAGCATGACTGGGTGATATCAGCTTCAGTTGGCATTTTACCTCCAGATTGTTAGTAATTAGATGCTGCTTGCCATATAAAATAGCAATCACAAAAAACCTAAAGCAAACAAAAAAACATTTCCACTGAATTTCTGCCTTGCCACAAAATGACCTGCTATATTTAAGGGGAACCTGTTATGTCACAAAATGCTATTAACCTGAAGATATGGGGTAAATTTGCATGTCAATAGTGTTCTAAAGCTGTGCAACTGTACAGAAAGTCTGGCTAATGGAAGGGAATGAACTTTATTCCTGCTGGCAGCCTCTAGCTTTCAGTCATAGAGATGCAGCCAGTGCAACTCAAGTCAAGGCTCACTAATTATTGAGAGGCTTCTCTATCCATACCCTGGCACTAAATAACAGCTGTCTCTATACTGATGCACATAAAAACCAGCTGTCAGTGCCAGGACAGCTGTGATTGATGAGCACTGACCACCCCTCTGTGACTGAAAGTAGAAGGCTACCAGCAAGAATAAAATGAACATTCCTCACGGTAGCTAGGCTTTCAGTGTCACAGATGGGCAGCTTTAGAACCCTATATTGATCTGCAGGTTATCCCATTAATGAAGGTTTAAAAGATTTCTTGACATTATTTGTGATAAGTAGATCATTTTGTGGCAGGGTTGAAATTTAGTGGAATTTTTTATTTTGTTTTTGTGATAGTCATTTTATTTGGCAAGGAGTGACTTTGCAACAAAGCGCTGTTTTGTTGCAATTCATCCAATTACCAACAATCTAGATTTAAAGGGGTTGCACACTATTAGGACAACCCCTTCTAAATTGAATAGTTTCCCCCTGTTAAAATAATAAATGCTGTACTCGCCTTCCGTGCTACCGCCGCTCCTGCACTGTTGTTAGCCGCGGCTCGAGGCTTATAGGACATTGTGATGTCACGCGAGCCCCTGTCCAAGAGAAGGAAACCGACGGAGATTGGACTTCAGAAAGGGTTGTCCTAGTAGTGAACAACTCCTTTAATGCAAAATGCCAGTATAAAAACTGAAGCAGAAAACCTTGTGAATACCAAATAACCAAATTTGTGTCAGTCACAACATTTTTGGCCATGATAGTTCATAGCATGTCATTCTACTTGCAAGTATATTAGAATAGAGTGCTGTAGAAATACAGTAATTCACTACGGGGGTCAGAAGATTGCAGCCTGGAGAACTTAGGGCAACTTTTTTCTAACTTGAGATAGCCAATGACAAATTAATAATCAATTTTGTTGCCTTTAAAATTATATTACATTTTTGCTTAATGCATGGGCACAGGGTCTTTACTGATTCTTTAGAAATGTAATTTTTATGACAAAGTTTTCTGAAAACTGTAATGTTATTGACACTCTCTACAAAGGTAATGCCCTGGCGTATTAAGAGCATACCGGTTCATGTAATCCTTAAAAACCTGGAGGCCTGAAACAAGAAGGCAATGTTTATCCCTCCTGTCCTCTAGTAGAAACACAGCAGTTTAAAATGAGCCTTTTGTGCTGTACACAACCAATTCCAATTCCACAAAGGTAATGCTGTGCACATACCATGTCCTCTCCAAATCTAATCATTGTTCTGTGTCCAATTCCATTACGGTTTTCATGAAAAGATTACGTTCCATCCTCATCTTGACACAATAAAAGGCAATGTATTATTTAGGCCCCTAGACTCTGACCAACCATTACAACCCTTTAATTCTTGCATTACAATACCTAGCAATAAAACCCGTGTGCTGAGAGGCTCTCACTTTGTTTGTTCTGTACAGTAGTCCCTTGGCTGCTGTTGTAGGTTTAATATTCTGCAGGCTAATCATTCTCAGCAGCAGGAATGGCTGTTTGGGGCCAGGCTGGAAGGTAAGTATAAGCTTGCCATTGTAAAACAGAGGTAATCAGTGATCAGCATCTCCCTGCTGAGGGGTTAGAGAGCAAGCTTGCTGCAGTAATGCATTGCTTGTCATTAACCATACAGCGAGGGAAAGAAAAGCTGCCATCATATCGACATCATTCAAGAATCATTTGTAAGGTAACACGTAGCACTTATCAGTGTTACATACAACGCAATGATATACAAAGGGCATTGGCTCCTCGGAGACCCTGTTGTCGGATTTTAAATCCCTGGGGTCATTCCTATCAGACAGGTTTACGGAGGGAGGAATTTGATTTTCCTGCAGAGATAAGCATCTGAGAAAATAGAATGACCCCGCTCCTGCGTTTGGTGAAATTAGTTGTGACCGAATTGTTCATTTGTTTTGTTTATACATGGGAAATCATTTTGAGTCTTGAAATAATGAAAATTCTTTAGTTCTTACAAATTGTGTAAAACTTTCTAAGATTCTGTAATTTGCTGAATTGTATCAGTTCACCAGACTTCTTACCTTTCTAATACTAGAATAACAAGTGTACGTGGGGATGCTGCTTAGAGTTTAAAGCAAAACTCCACTGTTTTTTTTTCAGCGCTGGATTGGCGCTTTAAATCCAAGCCTCCTATCATATACTCGCCTTCCTGAGTCTTCACCTTTTTCCAAACTTCTCATCTGTCTCACTGCACCATCTTGTGCCCGTAACGTCTGACGGGTAGAAGTTAAGTCACAAGCTTCCAATGCATTTTTATGAGAGCCAGAACAAGTCTTGTATTGATTTATTACCTCCGGTACACTCCATGAAACACTGCAGCTGCCAGCAGATCACATATGCTCTTAGGGTGGAGACACACTGTGTTAGTGACTTGCGCGAGTGCAATGCGCGGGAAACTCACATTGCACTTGTACCAGTGTTGCCATATCAGGCAGGGCGCACTGGTGTGTGTAACCTGCACTGAACTCGCACTGCGAGTCAAATGTGAGTTCACTTGCAGCATGCTGTGACTGAATGCGTGTTTGACGTGCGAGTGGCTAATGGAAGTCTATGGGTGTGAGGAAACTTTTCACCCAGACAGCACACTGTGCAAGTCACTTGCGCGTGTGCTATTCTCCCTACACAGAAAAGCCCGATAGCTATATATCTACAGATAAAGATCTGTAGATATAATAACTATGTCTGGCTTTCTGCTGCTTTGACAGCAGCATTTTTTAAATTTCCTTGAGATAATCAGCAGATTAACCCCATCTGCAGCTTTTGTGCTGCATGTCACCCGGGAGCCCCCAGATGCGGTTAATAAGCCGGTAATGTCGGCTTAACCCCAGGCTTCTGTCCTGCCAAGTTATGTCCAGTTTTGTCCAGACTCCTGTGTAGTTAAAAGCCAGCAATTTCAGCACTTCTGTGTGGAGCTGAAATCAATGACGGACGGCTGCAGTTCAGGACTCAGGAGCTCCTTTGGTCCTGAACGTTAAAGCTGGGTGCTGACCGTGGTGCTGAAGTTCCACAGCAAGTAATCTGAACAGCTTCAGCACCATGATCAGCACCCAGCTTTAACGTTCATGACCACGGAGAGCTCCTGCATCCTGAATTGCAGCCACCAGTGATTTCAGCTCCACACAGAAGTGCTGAAATTGCTGGCAATTAACTAAATAAATAATTAACACCTTTGGACACTTTCTGTCCTGTCAGTTTGTGTCCAGGGAGTCTGGACAAAACCGGACACAACCTGGCAGGACAGAAGCATGGGGTTAAGTCAACATAGCTGCCTTATTAACTGCATCTGCCAGCTCCCGGCTGACATGCAGCTATTATATCTGCATATCTTTATCTGTAGTTGTATAGCTATCGGGCTTTCCTGTGTCGGGTGTTTCACCCGCGCGAGAAAGCCCATATTATACTCGCCCACCACTCGCACTACCACATGGAATGCACTTGCATCACTGTCATGCAGCAAAAATGCTCTGTTTTTGATGCATGACAGTGTGCCTCCACCCTTAGACTGACTGCAACGCTGGAAAAAGGTGAAGGTGAGTGTAAAATTGGGGGCAGGTGACAAACATTTAAAGCGCCACTACAACATTTTTCTTTATTTCACTGCTGGAGAGGTGCTTTAAATTTAGACTCAATTCTGTCATCACTGCCATATTAGTAGGTATCTATCTCCTGGCAAACCTACCAATCACTCACAGGGATCACCTTGGTCTGTAGCCTCTTCATTGTTTACCAGGCACAGGGCTCTGCATTTACGGGTCTGTGGCTGGCAAAACAAAATAAAAAAAAGATTGTAGTGTATACTGGAGAAAAATTTCCCTTTCAGTCTATTGATCGGTGCTAGATTCTCCATATTGATCATGATGACTTCCTACCAATAGGTCATATATATTAAAGACCAGGAAAATTCATTTAACACCGTACATCATAAGTTATCTCCTTACCTTTGATGCAGATTCGAACCCCAAGCCCGCATCTTTCCCTGCAGATGGAGGCTGAATTATTCAGCCTTCATCTGCCTTCAACAGCCAGGGGTGGAGCAGAGATCCGCTTGCGGCTGATAGCCTGGGAAATGCCACCCTCAACCTTCTGATAGCGGCTTTTAACACTTGCTGACAGGAGAGCACACAATGGTCTGACTCCTTAACACAATAGTGGGACGCCGGTGTGCTGATATGAGAGGCTGGGGTCTGCTGAACACCCATTTCTCATCATAGTGCTTTTTTGAAAATCAGCCTGTGACCAC
The DNA here is from genome assembly GCA_033576535.1 of Allobates femoralis. Lineage (NCBI taxonomy): Eukaryota > Metazoa > Chordata > Amphibia > Anura > Aromobatidae > Allobates > Allobates femoralis. The sequence goes on from JARQOC010000006.1 coordinate 122,922,638, forward strand.
TGTTCTTAGGAGACTGTTGATTTCTGCTATATGCAGTGATGCTGATACACTGCTGTGTATAGTACAAGTGATCAGACCATTGCAGGTTCAAGTCCCATTAGGGGACTAATAAACACAGTAAAACATATTAAAAAAAGTTTTTTTAAATATATTTAATATTACCCCTCATTTTAACACATTAAAAATGAGTAAAGGAAAAGTTGGCAGTCATTGGACACGCAGCCTGCATGATGCCACAATGTCACGTGAGAATTGGAACCGCGATTACCGACACCACTGGTACGGCATCAGCACAAGAGGTGAATACTGGTTCTTTTATTTTACCTGGGGGAGACCTGTTAAATCATAAGGGGTGTCCTAGTAGTGGACAACCCCTTCAACTTAGATTAAAAAGGAGAATAAATTTGGAACATGTACCCATTTACCTTCCTTTCAGCTGCATTCTCTGTTCATCTCTCTATTGAACTTTGAACTTGATGAACATTACAGTTGAGCAAAACGTTTTGCTGGACCCTGGTTCAGCTACTACATTGATGGTGTCACGCTTCCGGGAAAGGCGCCCTAGAGTGGACCCACTGGGCTGTGGTACTGAACTCCCCTGGGTGAGCTGGTCCTAGTTTAACCAACCCCTATACCGGGATTGTCAGGGGCAAGCCAAGGGGGTCTAAATACCATAGCTGCTAGCACCAGGGTAGTGGCTCGTAGGGATAGCCTATACTGCAGTATAGCTAAGGAGGAATCGAGGGATCAGAGCCCGAGGCTAGGAGAGCAGGAATGGGTCTTCCAGCGGAGAGCACAAGGAGGGCCTGACCAACAGCCAGGGAAGCAGAAGCTTAGTAACTCAATAATCAGGCACCTCCTATCAGTGGAGTGATTAGCTTCATGACTCTGACCATTGTAGTGTGCTGATGTGTGAGCCCAGTGGTCAGCAGACAGGAAGGGAACCCGGCGATGGCTGCAAGACACAGCATGCACGGACGCTGGATGACAGATCGGTAGAGGCACAGAGGATGCAGACCCAAGAGAGGTGAGCTGGGGAGCGGTGCCAGGCAACCTAACAGTACCCCATCCCTCACGCCCCCTCCTCCGAAGGTGTGCTAAGAACCTCGCCAGAATGCGTGGCGCATCACTGTTCTCCGCGGCTCCCAGGTCCTCTCCTCAGGTCCGAAGCCAATCCAGTCAATTAGGAAGAGGGTTTTGCCTCTACTTTTCTTCATGGCAAGGATGTCCCTGACTTCATAGACATTCTCGGAGCTGAGAGGCTGTGGCACAGTGCAAGAGGATGGATGAAAGCGATTAAACACCACTGGTTTCAACAACGAGACATGAAAGGAGTTAGGGATGCGAAGCGAGGCACGCAGTCTCAGCTTGTAGGCAACGTCGTTGATGCGCCCCAGAACTCCAAAGGGACCAATATAATGTGGCCCCAACTTGTAGGATGGCACCTTCAGCCTGACATATCTGGAAGAAAGCCACACTTTATCCCCGGGAGGAAAGATGGTGAATCTGGAGATCTGGAGAAGTCCACGGACAATGCACCAGCCACCGGGTTGCCAGACACTGAGGAGAGGTTGATCTCCGCTCGGGAGAGGCAAACCAGGATATTGCCCAAATACCACGACAAAAGGAGATTTAGCTGACGACTCACTAGAGTGAATGTTGTAAGCGAATTACGCCCAAGGGAGGAGACAGGTCCAGTTATCGTGACAAGCGTAGCGAAGTGCTGAAGATAGGTGGTGAGGACTTGGTTAATGCGCTCCACCTGCCCGTTGGACTGAGGATGGTAGGCAGAGGAGAAGTCCAAAGTGATGTCCATATGCTTTCAAAGCGCCCTCCAGAATCGGGAAGTGAACTGGACTCCCCTATCAGGCACGATATGGTGAGGAAATTCATGGAAACAGAAGATGTGTTCGATAAATATCTTGGCCAACTCAGGAGCAGATGGTAGACCGGGCAAAGGAACAAAGTGGGCCATTTTAGAGACACAACTGCCCATATGACCGCACAGCCGGATGAGCAGGGAAGATCCGTAATGAAATCCATGGCTATGTGTTGCCAAGAAGCCGACGGAACTGGGAGAGGTAGTAGACATCCAGCGGCAACTTCCTGGACACCTTATTTCTAGCACAAGACGGACATTAAGCAAAAAAATCGTGGATGACTTGACGGATAGTAGGCCACCAATAGTGAAGAAAGATCAAAGGAGAGACTTTTTAACTCAAACATAGCCGGCAATTCTCAACGAGTGTCCCCATGACAAGACCGTCTTCCTATTATCCTGTGCCACAAAGATCTTACCCGGCGGAAGTCCAGCTATACGTAAGGGAGCCACTGTGATTATCTTGGTAGGGTCAATGATATGGAAGGACTCCTCCTCCTTTCCGACGGCTGTAAGGACCTTGACAGGGCATCAGCCTTTATATTTTTGTTGCCAGGCCGGAAGTGCAGTTCAAAATTGAAACGGGCAAAGAACAGGGACCACCGGAACTGCCGGGGTTGAGCCTCTAGGCGGACTAGAGATAAGCCAGGTTCGTTATGGTCGGTGAAGATAATGAACGGATGGACGGCACCTTCGAGGAGGTGTCGCCAATACTTCAATTTGATGGCCAGCAATTCACGATCCCTGATAGAATTGTTGCACTCCGACAAGGTAAATGCTTTGGAGAAAATCCCGCAGGTGACTAATCGACCCGAAGAGGATTTCTGGAGAGGACAGCCCCTGCTTCTATGGAGGAGGCGTCTACCTCTACAATGAACTGTCTGTGTACCTCTGGTCGGTGCAAGGTAGGAGCCTCAGAGAAGGAGCGCTTTAAGGTGGAGAAGGCTTCTTCGGCCTCCGGGGTCCAGTTGCATGGGCTTACAGATGAGAGCTGTGATGCGTTCGATCAAGGTAGAGAAATGGGGAATGAATTGCCTGTAATAATTTGCAAAGCCAAAGAACGCTGGATAGTCTTACTCCCCACAGGACGGGGCCACTTCAGAATGGCGGAGAGCTTCTCAGGGTCCATCCGGAATCCGGAATCAGAGATGATGTATCTGAGAAAGGGCAAAGAGGTCTACTCAAAGACGCATTTCTCCATCTTGGCGTACAACCGATTCCTCCTCAGTCACAGGAGGACTTGCCGTGTGTGCCATCTATGGGAGGATAAATCCGGAGAGAAGATGAGGATGTCATCCAAATATACCACCACACATGTGTACAACAGATCACGGAAGATGTCATTGACGAACTCTTGGAAGACCGCGGAGGCATTACACAACCCGTATGTCATGACCAAATTTCTCATAATGGCCGTCCCTGGTGTTGAAAGTCGTTCATTTCCCCATTACGTGTGCTCGAGGCATTAAGATCGACGACCAGGTGGTGTAGGCGTTTTGTTTGATGGATTCCCCAATTTACGGGGATGATTACCATTACGAAACCCTTTGAGCCTGTTGAAAGAAGCTCTACCGACAATCATGCGGCAGGACCAGGTATTTGTTCTTGACGGTGTATTTGCATTCAAGTCCCTTGTGTATTTATACAGGGTTGTTTATAGGTTCTCGCCCTTCCTCTCCTTCACAAAAAAAACCCTGCGCCAGCAGGGTAAGTGGACTTTCGGATGAATCACCTAGCCAAATTTCCGTGATATACTCAGAAATGTCTTGCGACTCAGCTGGGGACAACGGATAGATCCGTCCCCTGGGTAGTGTAGCATCGGGAACCAGGTCTATAGGGCAATCATACGGCCGATGAGGCGGAGGACTTTTGCCTCTGTCTTCTTGAAGACGTCCGCGTACTACCAATAGGCCACTGGTAAACCAGGAAGAACAGAATCCGATTGCGGGAACAAGATGCAGAACAGACTGCAGGCATCTCGCTTGGCAGAGAGGATCCCACCGCAGCACGTCCCCAGAGTGTCAGTCCATGGCAGGTTCGTGAGTCTGGAGCCAGGGAAAGCCAAGGAGCAGGGCATGGGAGAGACTGGACAGGACATAGAAGGCAATATTTTCACGGTGTAGAGCCCCGATCTGCACCTCCACCTCTTCCGTCACATTGGTGACGATCTCCTGCAGTGGTCTGCCATCCACCGACACAATTACGTGAGACGTCAACAGAGGTATTATGGGAATTCCAAGCCGTGTCACCGCCTCTTGCTGAATGAAGTTTCCTGCTGCCCCAGAGTCCATGTAGGCCAGCTCCGAGAAGTGTTTCTGCGGATGTATCACCTGCACGGGCAGTGTGAGGGCATTGAGAGGCATCGCTCTCGCCTAGGATGGCCTCTCTTACTTGACCTTGGTGAAGGTGTTTCCTGGTCTTTCAGGACAATACCGGCACTGATGGGATGTGTTCCGCAGTGCAGGCATAGACCATGAGCCAACCTCTCTTCTCTGTGTTGTTCCGCCATCCTGACCCGATCCACCTGCATAGTTTGGAAAAGGGGGCAGCGGCAGACTCACGGCCCATGGACTGGGCGGACTGCGTTCAGAGGGAAGCAGCGGGATGGATTCCTCTCCCTGGCGGATTCATGGGAGCGTTCCTGGAAACGCAAATCGATGTGAGTGGCTAGCGAGATCAAGTCCTCCAGTCCTGCTGGGATATCCCGCCCGCGAGTTCGTCCTTTATCCTGCCAGACAGGCCACGCCGAAAGCCGCAGTCAGCGCCTCGTTATTCCATCTCACTACATTGATGGTGTCACGCTTTCCGGGGAAGGCGCCCTAGAGTGGACCCACTGGGCTGTGGTACCGAACTCCCCTGGGTGAGCTGGTCCTAGTTTAACCAACCCCTATACAGGAATTGTCAGTAGCAAGCCCAGGGGGTCTAAATACCACAGCTGCTAGTACCAGGGGTTGGCTCGTAAGGTTAGCCTATGCTATACAGCTAAGGAGAATTCGAGGGATCAGAGCCCGAGGCTAGGAGAGCAAGAATAGTTTTACCAGAGGAGAGCACAAGGAAGGCTGACCAACAGCCAAACAAGGAGAAGCTTAGTAACTAATTAATCAGGCACTTCCTATCAGTGGAGGTGGTCTGATATACCGGAGAATGGACAGCTGTTGCTCAAGGGGAGTGTCAGGTTGTGCCATGCCGGCCCCTACATTCACAGGAGAGGAGCGCGACTGCGCCTAGTGCACTGCTGATTAGGTTCATGACTCTGACCATTGTAGTGTGCTGATGTGTGAGCCCAGTAGTCAACAGACAATAAGGGAACCCGGCAATGGCTCCGAGACACAGCACGCCTGGACGCCGGATACCCGATAGGTAGAGGAGCAGAGGATGCAGACCCAGAAGAGGTGAGCTGGGAAGCAGTGCCAGGGGACCTAACAGGTGGTCCACGATTGCAACATATACATAGAGCCTTGTGAACCTCTCCCTGTTAGCCAGCATCCCCTCAAACATTTCTGATTAGTAGCTTCAGTTGGACATCATCCATGTGTCTCGCTGCAACAACAACATTACTTCGTAACCAGAAGAGACGCTAGGGATTTCAGCAGATAAGGAAAAGTTTGTAAGGCTCTGATCCAGTGGCCATGATCTATCAGCTGCTAATCAATGTGAATCTTTTTGATCAACTCTAATAGAAAGTTCTTTTTTTTCAGCAGTGCTGTGTTTGAACTTTTTAAAGTCAGTTTTTTTAAGGTAGAGTGTCATGGGATATGATGGGATAGTATACAGTAAAGTGAATTAAATGGGACCTATGTGTCAAAATATCAAAATTCTCTGCAATCTAATTCACTTTTCCAAAACTACAATCAGCCCCAGACTATGATTCCATCTTTTTCAATATTTACATTTTTACTTATTTGGACCCCATTCACATATCGTGCAATTTATTATTTTTTTTATCTCAATCTGAGTGAAATTTATTTTGACCTGATGTGAAATATCAATTTCAACTATTGGACCACAAATTTTTACATTAGTGGTTTATCTGCTTCCCAGATCCTATCTCTAACCACTTCTTTTGGCCTCTCACAGCTTTCAACCTCTGAGATACACATAGATGGTACACCCTTGACCTGATCTTTGTTTGGCTCTGTTCAACCTGCTCCTTAGACAACTCACCTCTTCCTCTCTCTGATCACAACATTCTCCTCTTCACACTCACAAATCCTCGCACACCACAGCACACTCTGACCTATCACACATTCAGAAATCTGCAGGCCATTAGCAGGGGTGCATCAAGCCCCCCTGCCGCCTGAGCCCTAATTGAGGAGCGGGGGGGAAAGGGAAGGTGCTGTCAGCTCCCGCCGCAGGTGAGCGGGTGGGGGGGTTCTATCGGCGCCGCAGGGCTATCTATACAGCAGGGGGAGTGGCTGTGTCTTACCACAGCCGGCGGCGCCCATCGAACATTAAGCCGCTGTGTGGAGATGGCACCGCCCCCTTCTACACAGCCGCTCCCCCTGCCTACTTGCCACCTGTCCAATGGACGGTGCGGCCCTGGCCATTATCCCTCATACACTCACAGACTCTCTCATCTCATCACTGTCCCAAATCTCCTCCTTCTCCTGTCCAGATCTGGCAGTGAATCACTACAATGACACTCTCAGAAGCACCCTGGACCAAGTAGCGCCCCTCACCCTCAGAACCTCCAAACACAGAGTTAAACAACCCTGGCTCACATCACAAACTCGATTCCTCCAGTCATGCTCTGGGAGTGCTGAATGTCTATGGAGGAAAACCCGCACATCAGAAAACTTTTTTCACTATAAATTTATGCTGAGAACTTACAACTCTGCCCTCCACCTCGCCAAACAGACCTACTTCACCACCCTGCTCTCCTCACTATCCAACAACCCAAAGAAACTCTTTGACACCTTTCACTCTCTCCTCAGTCCTAAAGTGCAGGTCCCTAACTGACCTCTGTGCTGATGATCTGGCTTCTTATTTCACAGAGAAAATAGAAAACATCTGTCAGAAAATCAACTCCCAACCTCAAATAGCTCTTACCCCTACCTCTCCCCACATTTCCTCCGGCTCACTTTCCACTTTTGGCCCAGTCATAGAAGAAGAAGTCTCCAGGCTCCTCTCTTCCTCTCGTCCCCCCACATGCACTGCTGACTGCTTAACTAAGTACACCCCCTACATTCTACAGAAACTGCCCTCACCAAAGTGACCAATGACCTTCTGACAGCAAAACGTAATAGTGACTACTCTCTGCTTATTCTTCTTGATCTCTTTGCAGCCTTTGACACTGTTGACCACCATCTCCTACTCTCTATGTTGCACTCCATCGGCATTAAGGACACGGCTCTCTCCTGATTCTCCTCCTATCTTTCTGACTGCTCTTTCAGTGTATCATTTGCTGGTTCTACTTCCTCCCTTCTTCCTCTCACTGTTGGAGTTCCTCAGGGTTCATTCCTTGGACCTCTTCTCTTCTCTCTCTACACGACCCCGATTGGACAGACTATCAGCAGATTTGGCTTTCAGTACCATCTTTATGCTGATGACATACAACTATACACTTCTTCCCCTGACCTTCTGCTCTTATAAAGAACACCAATGACTGTCTAACTGCAGTTTCCAACATCATGTCCACTCTCTATCTGAAACTCAACCTTTCCAAAACTGAACTTCTGCTCTCGCCCTCCACTAACCTCCCTAAATCTGACATCTCTCTCTCAGTGTGCAGGGCCACGATAACGCCTAGGCAGCAGGCTCGCTGTCTGGGTGTTATGTTTGACTCTGATCTTTCCTTCACCCCTTATATACAATCTCTTGTTCGCTCTTGACGCTTGCACCTGAAGAACATCTCTAGAATTCGCCCCTTTCTCACCTTGGAAACAACAAAAACCCTATCTGCGGCCCTGATTCAGTCCCACCTTGACTAATGTAATTCTCTTTTAATTAGCCTCCCCCACACTAGACTCTCCCCTCTCCAGTCCATCCTTAAGGGTACAGACACACTAGCATGAAAGTCAGATGACTGTAGTGCGAGTCTTTCTTGCATTGCAGTCGGACCAATGTTATTCAATGTCTGAGAGCACATTTGCGAGTGTCAGGTGTTTTTTTCTTGTCCGCTTCCCGGACGACAAAGCAGTTGCAACTTTCTGCGACAGTATGCGATTCACTCGCGAGACTCGCCAATGCAAGTCTATGGGTCCGAAAAAACTCACGGACCTCAGTTGGACAGCACAAGGACCATCCTAGTCAAAACGCGTTTTTTCACTGATACATTATCATTATGTAGCTCAAAGAACTGTAAAATGTTCCCGTAAATGATTATACAGTAAATAGCTGCTGAGAAAAAAAAAACATTGCACACGGACACCACTAAATGTCGGACAGTTGAATAGCAGTTGGATGCAAAACGGACCAAAAAACGGACGACACTCGTACTTCAATCGGACTGCATTTTTTCTCGCCAGTGTGTTTCCATTCTAATGCAGCAGCCAGGATCACCTATCTAGCTAACGTTTCTCAGACGCTTCTGCTCTGTGCCAGTCATTGCACTGGCTGCTATACACTATAGGATCCAATTGAAACTGCTTGTTCTCACCCACAAAGCTCTTCACAGTGCAGCACCTCCCTACTTCTCTACCCTCATCTCTGTCTATCAACCCACCTGTTCTCTTCGCTCTGGAAGTGACTTTCACTTCTGCATTAATCCGAACCTCCGACTCCCGGCTCCAAGACTTTTCCCGAGCTGCACAAGTTCTCTGGAATGCTCTACCCCAAGAAATTAGGTCTATCCACAACTTTCATAGTTTCAGGTGATCCCTAAAAACACATCTTTTTAGGGTGGCCTATCATGATCCCTAGTCTAAGTTAGACATTGCCTATCTGCTCCACCAGTCTCAAATACATCAGAGATAATGGTTGGTGGCCATGTATGCTGCTTCTATCTGTTCCCCATCTCCTCAAGTTGACTATACCATCCTTTGTAAATAAGCACCTGTAGTTTGTGTCACCTCCACCTCATTGTTAGAGTGTAAGCTCTTATGAGCAGGGCTGCTTTAATTATTGTATTATGCTTTGTATTGTATTTCCTATTGTATTGTATTTTCTGACAACTGTTATTTATGTTTATATGACAATGAACCTCTAAATTGTAAAGCGCTGCAGAATATGTTGGCGCTATATAAATAAAGATTATTATTATTAATAAAGTAAAGTAAACCATCAGGCAGTTTGTAAATGTTTTCAACAGTTATTTTTCATTTGACATAATAATGTAACTTATTGTATGAAATGTTTGATGCTATTGATGTGTTCTGTTCTGTCACATCTTCCTTTTTTGTTTCTAAGCAGCCATAAGGGGTTTTGGAGGCACTTTAGAAGTTTAAAAGGAGAGATAGATCTTGATCTTTACTTCATAGCATTGTAGCATGGAGAGTTGAATGAAATGATAATTTCAGAGGAAAATTTACTTTTTCTTTAGTGCTAAACAGGCTAGAAAAATCAAATATAGCGAATGTGGTTTTTTTTGTTTTGATGGAATTTAGATTTTTTTTATCTGGATTTTGGGTAGACTGCTAAGTGTATCCCTCTACAGTATAAGATTTATAGATAATTAAAGGGAATCTCTTAGTAGGATCCACCCTCCTAAGCCGTCTATATGGACATGTAGTTCATAGGAAGCTGAATAAAATAATACCTGATATCTGATGTCTTACTCCCAAGAGATTCATGTTTTTCTTAATATGTAAATTAACTGTTAAGATCTATGAACTGACCATAGGTCTCTGTTAGAAACTGCCTCCAGAGCTTTTTGTAATGCACCACTTAAGGGAGCCTGTTACCCCCCACCAGGGACTATTAAACTAAAAGAGCCACCTTCATCAGCGCCTATGCTGCATTTAAGTGAAGGTGACTCTTATCCCACTATATCCCCCAGGACACCAAAATAAACACTTTATTAGAAATTAGTTTAGGTCTGGGAGGTATACTCTCCTCCCAGGACCAAAATGCCTGGCTGATATTACCCCTCCTCCTCTGCTGTCCGGGACTCGCCTCTCAGTTTCTTATGAGTGGCATCGGCGCCTGCACACAGCTCTCAGCTCTCGGGCATCTCGATGAGCTCTGCCCCAGAGCTGATATCACATGATGTCAGGACACCAATATTGGGGTTAAATCAACATTTTAGAGTAAAAACTGCCACAACAAAAAAAACAGTTTTGAAGTATGGTATGTGAGGGGTGCGGTTATTATTACAGTATCACTATTTTGGGGATTTCCAAATATAGGTACCTTAAAAGCTATTTATATCTGAATAGGTCCTTAAAGGGAAAAGGGTTTTGTACATTTCTTGAAAAATAGAGGAATTCGTAACTGGTTTACGGATATAAAAATGGAAGTTTAAAAATTGCAAAACTTTCAATGTTTTCACCAAAATTCGAGTATTTTTACAAATAAACTAAAAATATCCACCTAAATTTACCACTAAATAAAGTACAATGGGTCACGAAAAAAAAAAGGTCTCAGAATCGCTGAGATTCATTGAGCATTCCAGAGTTATTATATCATAAAGTGACACTGGTCAGATTAAAAAATTTTTTAGCATGGTCAGGGAGGTGAAAATTGGCTCCGTCACTAACGGGTTAAAGAGTTTCTCAGCAGATTTCTCCCTGATAAATTAAGAAATTTGAAAATACATCTTTCTTAATTGTAATATTTGTTATAACTAGAGACAATTACTTCCTATGCCCGGGCAACTCCGGCTTAACATAGTAACATACCGTATATACTCGTGTATAAGCCGACCCGTGTATAAGCCGACCCCCCTACTTTTGCCCCCAAAACTGGGAAAACTTATTGACTCGCGTATAAGCCGAGGGTGGACTCCAGCACAGTGTATACAGGCTGCCCCACGCAGGGGTATACAGGCTGCCCCAGGCAGGGGTATACAGGCTGCCCCCAGCGCAGGGGGTATACAGGCTGCCCCAGCGCAGGGGTATACAGGCTGCCAGCGCAGGGGTATACAGGCTTGCCCCCAGCGCAGGGGTATAAGGCTGCCCCAGGCAGGGGGTATACAGGCTGCCCCCAGCGCAGGGTATACAGCTGCCCCAGCGCAGGGGGTATACAGGCTTCCCACGCAGGGGGTATACAGCTTCCCAGCACAGGGGGTATACAGGCTGCCCCAGCACAGGGGTATACAGCTGCCCAGCACAGGGGTATACAGGCTGCCCCCAGCACAGGGGGTATACAGGCTGCCCCAGCACAGGGGGTATACAGGCTGCCCCCAGCACAGGGGGTAAACAGGCTGCCCCCAGCACAGGGGGTATACAGGCTGCCCCAGCACAGGGGGTATACAGGCTCCCCCCAGCACAGGGGGTATACAGGCTCCCCGCAGCAGGGGTATACAGGCTCTCCGCAGCACAGGGGGTACAGGCTCCCGCAGCACAGGGGTATACAGGCTCTCCGCAGCACGGGGGTATACAGGCCCCCCCCTCACAGTAAGGCCTCCCCATGCTGCAGCTGCTCACTGTAAAATAAATAGTGTTATTAGCTCTCACCCTCGGTCCTGGCTGTGCATCTTCCCTCCTTCCTGCTTGTCCTGTGACCGGGGCTCACCGTGATGACGTCACCGGCCGGTCACATGACACGCAGGAGGAGGAGATGCACTGAGCCCTGAGAGAGGGTGAGAGCTAATAACACTATTTATTGTACACTGAGCAGCGGAAGCATGGGGAGGCTTTACTGTGGTGGGGGCGCCATACTGTTATGGGGAGCCTGTAATGGGATATGCACTGCTCACCCCGCGGATGGGCGGGGAATGCAGTGCATATCATGAATAAGTTATGAGCGGCTCCACGTCACGAGCCGCTCATATTACAGCCTTCCCCCACCTCCTCCAGCCTCCTCCTGCTCCCCGGACACAGCCCCCACCTCGCACAAAAGTATATGACTCGTGTATAAGCCGAGGGGGTGACTTTTCAGCCCAATTTTTGGGCTGAAAAAGTCGGCTTATACACGAGTATATACGGTAGTTTTTTAGGTTGAAGGAAGACTTTTAGTCCATCTAGTTCAACCCATAGCCTAACATGTTGATCCAGAGGAAGGCAAAAAAAACCCATGTGACAACACTAGCTCCACATTGGGGGAAAAAATTCCTTCCTGACTCCAGAAATGGCAATCAGACTAATTCCCTGGATCAACGCCCTATCAAAGAATCTAGTATATATAACTGGTAATATTATAGTTTTCAAGAAAGGCATCCAGGCCCTTCTTAAATGTTGATTAGGCCAAGAAAGGGATTTCAATGCAATATATTTATTAAATATCTGGACATACTACAGAAAAACACCAGGAGGTGACAAACAATTGCACAGCCTGGATTAACACGTGAAGAGGCTAAACATAGTAACAAATGCACATAGAAATATTTCACAGTCGCAGAGGTCACCAACAATATCACTCTCCAAAGAGGAAAAGTAAAAGTATCCAGTATGGAGTGAGTCAAGGGGCCAGAGAAAGTGCTGGATATAGTGCAAGAGCTGTTACCTGCCTACAAGTGAATCCGAGCTGCTGTGGGAAGGATCTACAGCCGTTTCGCAGGCAATGCTGCTTCTTCGGGGAGGTATATATATATATATATATATATATATATTATAATATTTATATATATATAACTATCATACCTTCTTAAATGTTAGTAGTGAGTCACTCATTACAACATCATGTGGCAGAGAGTTCCATAGTCTCACTGCTCTTACAGTAAAGAATCCGTGTCTGTGATTATGATTAAACCTTCTTTCCTCCAGACGTAGAGGATGCCCCCTTGTCCCTGTCTCAGGCCTAAGAGTAAACAGATCATTAGAAAGGTCTCTGTACTGTCCCCTCATATATTTATACATTATTATAAGATCACCCCTAAGCCTTCGTTTTTCCAAGCTAAATAACCCCAAGTTTAATAACCTGTCTTGGTATTGCAGACCCTCAGTCCTCTAATAACCTTGGTTGCTCTTCTCTGACCCGCTCTAGTTCAGCTATGTCTTTCTTATACACCGGAGACCAGAATTGTACACAGTATTCAAAGTGTGGTCGCACTAGTGACTTGTATAGAGGTAAAATTATGTTCTCCTCATGAGCATCTATGCCTCTTTTAATGCATCCCATTATTTTATTTGCCTTTGCAGCAGCTGCCTGACACTGGCCACTAAGTGTGAGTTTGTCATCTACCATACACCCAGGTCTTTTTCAGTGACAGTTTTGCCCAGTGTTTTACAATTAAGCACATAATTATAACTTTTGTTTCCTCTGCCCAAGTGCATGACCTTACATTTATCCCCATTAAAGCTCATTTGCCATTTATCAGCCCAAGCTTCTAGTTTACATAAATCCTCCTGTAATATAAAATTATGCAAATATATTGCATTATGGGCAGATTATAGCCTCTGACTTTCTTGACTGGACCCTCGCAAGTGCCTTTCTATTGTGTTGATCATCTAGGCCAGCTCTGAAATGCTGCACCTGCGCTGTCATTTAACATCAAGGAGAATACATTGGGGAGGGTTTAGTGCAGAAAGCCAGAGCATTGGTACTTTTTTTTCTCTTTTTCGATCTTTGAGCTTTGATGCAGTTCTGTCCCGGGAGCCATCACGATCAATACATTACTTTTTAATAATGTTGGCGCAACACTTCTGCCACAGCATTAGTAGGTGAACAGTATAGCTAATTTTCAAACCTCATAATAATACATTTTATTTATATTGTGCCAACATATGCCACAGCACTTTACAATTGAGCGGGGGACAATGTACAGACAATAACAACAATACAAAATATTACATAATTCACCAGTTACAAGAGGGGTGAGGGCCCTGTTTGAAAGCTTACAATTAGTGATGTGCAAACCCGCCGATGCTCGGGATCGGCGTACTCGCATGGACTTTTGTAAAGTCCAATTTTGGGGCAGGAGGTGACTTGAACTTGAGTCTGAACCCTGATCTCGGACTTTACAGTTATGGGAAGGGGCAGGGGGTTATAAGAGAAAGCACACAATTACCGTATATACTCGTGTATAAGCCGAGTTTTTCAGCACAAAAAATGTGCTAAAAAGTCCCCCCTCGGCTTATACATGAGTCAGACAGCGGTACCCAGTGGTATACAGCCCCCCCCCCCGTGGTATACAGGGCCCCACCCCTTGCTTGTGGCACACCTGTAAAGGAAGACATCATTATACTTATCGTGTCGCTGCCGCCGCCGCTCTGTCACCGCCACCGCGCTATTCCGGGTCTTCATGCTTCCTTCTCCGGCGCACAGGAAATGATGTCATTGTCTGTGCGCCGGAGGAGGAAGCTTGAAGACCCGGAGGAGCGCGGTGGCGGTTACAGAGCGGCGACAGTGGCTGCGGCAGCGACACTATAAGTATAATGAGGTCTTCCTTTACAGGTGTGCCACAAGCAAGGGGGGCCCTGTATACCACGGGGGGGGGGGGCTGTATACCACTGGGTACTGCTGTATACAGCTGAGGCTGCTGTATACACAGCTGGGGCCCTGTATACCACTGATGGGGGGGCTGTATACCACTGGGGCTGCTGTATACAGCTGGGGCCCTGTATATCACTGATGGGTGGGGGGGGCTATATACCACTGGGGCTGCTGTATATGCTGCTGGGGCCTGTATATACCACTGGGGAGGCTGCTGTAATACTGCTGGGGCCTGTATATACCACTGGGGAGGCTGATTTATACCACTGGGGCTGCTGTATATACTGCTAGGGCCTGTATATACCATGGGGAGGCTGCTGTAATACTGCTGGGGCCTGTATATACCACTGGGGAGGCTGATTTATACCACTGGGGCTGCTGTATATACTGCTGGGGCCTGTATATACCACTGGGGAGGCTGCTGTAATACTGCTGGGGCCTGTATATACCACTGGGAGGCTGATTTATACCACTGGGGCTGCTGTATATACTGCTGGGGCCTGTATATACCACTGGGGAGGCTGCTGTAATACTGCTGGGGCCTGTATATACCACTGGGGAGGCTGCTGTAATACTGTTGGGGCCTGTATATACCACTGGGGAGGCTGCTGTAATACTGCTGGGGCCTGTATATACCACTGGGGAGGCTGCTGTAATACTGCTGGGGCCTGTATATACCACTGGGGAGGCTGCTGTAATACTGCTGGGGCCTGTATACTACCACTGGGGAGGCTGCTGTATACTACCACTGGGGAGGCCTGTATACCACTCTGCTGGGGGCTGTATACCTGTGCTGGGGTCCACCCTCGGCTTATACACGAGTCAATAGGTGTTCCCAGGTTTTGGGGGCAAAAGTAGGGGTGTCGGCTTATACACGGGTCGGCTTATACACGAGTATATACGGGTACTAAACATCATCATTATACTTGCTGGGTTCTACATCCATCCCGCCACCTCAACCTCTGGGGCCACTAATTAACTTCTGAGGATATACACTGCACTGGCTTCAACAGCCAATTACAGACGCTTTCACACAGAATATGATTGTCTGTTTGAGTAATCTGCAATCAGCCCATACATTCTAGTATGGGAGAATTTATGGGCTGGTCTCAGCCTATTCCAGCTGCCAATCACAGATGCCTATTCTCTGTGACAGCATCTGTGATTGGCTGTTGGGCCCGTCACACATATAGAAGTGTAAAAATAAATTATTTCAAAAAAATTAAGCGTTCCGCAGTATTTTCGATTCTCAGCACAGATGAAGCGGACAGCTACGGGCTGACACCCCCTGCTACCTGGCTTGTAATGTTCAGCTACTGAAAATGATGATAAAGATTTTGAACAAGAAGCTGAATCCCTGATGAGAGAGCTTATCAGCAAAGGATACGAGCTAAACATGCTAAGCAAGACTCTTGAAGCTGTCAAGAAGACAGATAGAAAACAACTTTTGACAGCAAAAAATAAACCAAAAGAGGAACGTCCAATACAAGATCAAGTGCACGATCTACCCATTATTACAGAGTACCATGAGAACTCGGCAATATTCAGACGCATCCTGAAGAGGCACTGGAAGTATTTAAAAATGGACAAAACTCGAGGAGACCTCCTACCAGAAACCTCCAAAATAGTATGTAGAAATGCCCAATCCTTAACTATGTTAGTGGCGCCAACGATTAGACCACCGTTGGCAACAAGTAAACCCGTCCAATCAACAATAGGAAGTCATCCACTGGCGGAGGGATTTAGACCCTGCAAAATTTGTACTGTTTGTCAGGGATTTATATCGAAGAAGAATCTATACTCAGAAATCCAAAGTAGTGACAAAAAAACTACGTATAGAATTAAGAACCATTTAACTTGTCATACGAAAAGCGTAATTTACGCCATTACGTGCCCGTGTCAAAAACACTACATAGGCCGAACCTCAAGGGCTTTATCAAAAAGAATGAGTGAACACTTGAGGAATATTAGGAAGGGGTTCCAGGGTCACCCATTGAGTAGACACTTTAAAGAATTCCACAATTGTAAAATTAAAGGTTCACACTTCATGGCGGTCGAGGAGGTGAAGAAGAATTGGAGAGGGGGAAACCACCTAGAAAGGATGTCATGTATGGAGACAAAGTGGATTTTCACCCTAGATACTTTGGTACCAAAAGGACTGAACCACGAGGTGGAAACCTATGGATTCAAGTAAAAAGACGCCGAATATCCTCATTGAATAAACAAATCTAAGAAAGATGAGAGCACACCAACCGTAGCAACTACACACAAGTTACAGGGTCCGTCCCCTACGAAAAAAATTTAGAAAAAAAAAAGCCTGCAATTCTTAGGTAATTAATACCCCCTTTCAGTGCAGATGACAGGATCATGAGAGGCTAACCAATTCAGGCTGGAGCTGCAAAATAAAGGAATGACAAAGAATATAAATAAAGAAAGAAAAAAACAAAAAACACTACATGAAAGAAGCTTCCGGATGTATACACAAAGGGTGTTGTCCTAGCAACCAGGACTGACCAATCAGAGGGGAGAGACAAGTACATAAGAATGGCTTGAGAGGGGGGCGGGTATCCTGAGAAGTAGGCTGAGCTACAAATGAGTTGTCCCCGCCCACCCCACTCACAATCAGACACTGCTCAGCACTGCCCAGTGACCAGGGGCTGGCTGGTGCCTCTGAATCTGGGTGGCAGTTTTGGTCAGCCAGCCCTTAGTTGAGGAGCAGGGGGGGTTTGGTGCTATCAGAAATTTTTGATGGCCCGGGGGGTGCTATCAGACCACCGCAGCTCACTCACCGTCGCCGTCTGGGCCAGCCACCTGGGCCAGTCCGCCCCTGCCAGCGACTGACGTGACCTCCAACCTGACAGAGACCCCTGACAGCTCCATCAGGTGACGCACTTCCTGGAAGAGCACACGCCGAGTAACAACCTCATCCGGAAGAGGGACGCTGTGCCTGTAGCCAGGGCATATGCAAACCATTCCGGGCCGCACAGACACCACAGGAGCCCAGGAGGAAACAGAGGGAGTCCAAAGACAGTCACTGCAAGCGAGTGAGTAGTTTAAGTGTTTTTCTGCAAGCTAATCGCAGGTTTAGGAGAAGTGATACCTATTTAACCGTGCATTGACTCAATGACTACAAGAATTAGTTAATTAGAACCATTATATATATCCACAGAAATCGCAAAAAGTGGAATTACATACAAGAAGCAAGTATATCCATCACTTTGCATTACCAACAAGGTAACCACCTTAGTATTACACAGCATCCAGCTGTTAGAGAAAAATAGACTAAAAGAGAAAAACCCAATATATTACTAACCAGATGTATTCACTCTAGAACCAGGCAGCAGGGTCATATTTGGAGACACAAAGCGAATACTCAATTCCGGAACATCTTAATCAGCACCACACAGCTTAAAAGTAACCCCCCCTCCTTCCTGTTGGAATGTTCTAGCACCAAGAACTTACAAAATCCAACTTTATCTGTGTATTTAAGGAGGAAGAAACAGCGACACCTAGAGGCAAAAAGCGAGGACTCCAAACTCTAGAGGAGTAACTCAACACAAAGCACTATAGATACCCCTGTGTAGGTAAGGCCACTGTAAAGCATATACGGTAATACTACCATTAAATGGAACTAACTCTATTTACGTTATAGAAAGTAGTCTTCAAGCAATAATAATACAAGATACAACTTATCATCCCAGCCTGAAGTCGCTTTTGATTCACTGCAACAAGCAACAAGCAGAGGAAAGAACAACCCTGGTTTAGATATTAGTATTGGCACTTTAATTGGTCTAATAAAAGAGCATGGACAGTTTTTAATTTTATTATTTTTTTTATTTAAATTTAAATTTTTGAAATTTATTTCTAATTTTATATCTGACAATATAATTCTGATACAAATAAATTTTTCAAACCATAAAAGTTTGGTATGCGCGAGATCATTACACCTTCTCTATTACTAAAGCTAGTGAAAATGGCCTAAACATTTCAAACAAGCCATAATCAGTATTACAGAAGTACTGATCATCGGCTGACCTTTTTGTCACCCCACCAGCCCTGATTGGATCCATCGTGTATGTGCACGATCGGTTCAATCAGTGTGCATAGGGGCGGTCTGACCCCTATGCTGCTTGATCTCCTATGGCCCCATCACTCTCTGCTGCTCGATAACCTGTGTCCTCCTCTGCTGTGTGATCTTCTGTGTCCACCACCACCTATGCGACTTATCTCCTGTGTCTTCCTCTATGCTACTGCTGCTCCCGTGGTCCATCTGCTTTCAGCACTGTAGCTGATTTCAAGTGACTTAGGTTGTGATGTCACAGCAGGAGCCGAAAATCAGTCAGTTTCTGGTCCTGCTGTGAGAAGGATCTCTGGGACTTGCATCTTCAGCTCTGACAGCTGCACTGTATGGCAATCAGATTGTTGCAATAGAGTGCACCTGCAATTAGTGTGATCCCACTGACTGTAGCAAGAGGACCCTTGATCACTTGCTGCAGTCTCTGGATGTAGCAGAGGCGATTCAGCATCGTGGGACTATTGTTGTGGATTACTATCGGAGGCTAAGTGGAAGTAATAAAGATGGAGTCATGATATGTGTTTGTGCTTATTGTACTAATAAATATTTTTTTTTCTCTGTGTTTTGTATCTTATTTACTATTTACTAGAGATTCTTAATGGCTGGGTCTAACATCAGCCCAACATTATGAATCTTGGGCTTAGTGCCAGCTGCCAATGCAAAGCTGGCATTAACCTCTTTATTACCCAGTTTGCCATCGGCACTAGGGCATCTGGAAGAGTCGGGGTACTGTGCCAGAAAATGGCACTTCAATGAATGTGCCATATTCTAGGGCAGGGGTCTCAAACTCAGTAGGGTTGGTGGGCCGCACGTAGAAAAAAATTGATATCGGGGGGCCGCATTGCTTGTAGGACTAAGGGTACCTTTACACGCGGCTACATTTCTAGGGTGGCTACAGGTAACTTACTGGTTGCAGTGAAATCATGGAGACAAGGTTCTATCTTGTTGCTGTGTACAAATGGAATAATCTCTCCATGATTTCACTGCAACCAGTAAGTTACCTGGTGACAAGCTACAAATGTAGCCGTGTGTAAAGGTACCCTAAGGGTACCGTTACACGTCGCAACATTGCATGCAATTTCACAGGCAATTTGCTGGTTGCAGTGAAATCATGGACACATTGTTACATTTGTACACAGCCACAAAATAGAACAATGTGTCCATGATTTCACTGCAACCAGCAAATTGTCAGTGAAATTGCATGCAATGTTGCGACGTGTAACGGTACCCTAAGTGACATTTTAGCAATACCAGAATTTTTTGCTCAATCTAGTAAAGTACAAATTATGATCTTCTTGTAGGACTGTCCCCACCCTAATCCCCTTTATGTAGTAATGTCCCCATACTGGTCCCCATTGTATATTAAAGTCCCCCAAACTGGTCCCCGTCTTGTAGTAATGTCCCCCATCCTGGTCCCCTTCTTGAAGTAATGTTCCCACCCTTGTCATCTTGTAGTAATGTCTTGGTCTCTGTGCTTTTTGTTCTCTCACTCACGCACTCACATAGGGCTTGTCCACACACCTGCGCTCTCAGTATTTAGCGCTTCTGCTTGCATCGTTTCCGCTCTGGATAAGCGCACACTATGCAGGCTGCTGTATGAACTGGTTACCACGATACATATCGGGTAACCAGGGACAGCGTCTGCTGAAAGCGGCCGCATACAAGCACCTGCACTTCTCTGTCAAAGCCTAAAGGGCCTGTCACACGCGTCAATATCGCCTGCACGATATCGGCTGCACGTGACGTTGCAGCGATATTGACGCGTGTGACATACTGAATCAACCAGCGATAAATCGCTGGTTGATGATCGCCAGGTTTTAGAATCAGTCCTAAAACCTGGCGATTGTCGCCCGGTGGACACGCAGCATCGCTGCGTGTGACACCGGGAGTAGCGATATTCCAGCTCCCAGCGCCTCTCACGAGCGCTGGGAGCTGGTATCCAAGGTACACTGCGGGTAACTAGGCAGCGCGCGCTGCCTAGATACCCGACGTGTACCTTAGTTACCAGCCTCCTCCGCTCACCGGTGAGCGGAGGAGGCTGGTAACTAAGGTACACATCGAGTATCTAGGCAGCGCGCGCTGCCTAGTTACCCGCAGTGTACCTTGGAGACCAGGCTGCTCCCGCTTCCAGCAGGCTGGCAGCGGGAGCAGGACATCGTGGAAACGATATTTAAATCGTTTCCATGATGTCACTGGTCAATTGATCGCTGGTGAGTCTGTCTGTGTGACAGCTCACCAGCGATCAGCCGTCAATGTCGTCAGCGATCAGATCGCTGACGACATTGACGCGTGTGACAGGACCTTAAGAGTTTAGCGCAGGAGCGCTAAATACTGAGAGCGCAGGTGTGTGGACAAGCCCATATATACACACCCGCACATTCACACACACTCACATACATACACACATACATCCTCAGACATATTCACACAAACACACTCACACATTGACACACTTACATAGGGCCATATTTGGAGTTCCTGCCGCCCTAGGCACTTTCAGCGGTCACGTTCCCCTCCCCCCCCCCCAGGCTGCTATCTTCGGCTGTAACAGTGCCTTACCTGACTCCACTCTTCTCATTCTGGCAGCTTCTTCCTCTGTGGCTCCCAGTCTTCTGCTTGCTGGCAGCAGCCGGCACCAGCTAGCACCCGGCAGCCAGCACCAGCCAGCACGTGGCACCAGCCTGCACCAGCCGCCGGCAATGTGCCGCTCAGGCGGCGCGGGAATGCACTCACACATATATACACACTCACATACAAATATACACACACACATATACACACTCACATACAAATATACACACACACATATACACACACATATACACACTCAGAAATATTTACACACACATACACTCACACATATAAACATACACACTCACTCACATATACACACAAATACACTCATACATATACACATACACACTCATTCACATATACACACAAACATACACACAAATACTCACATATATACACACAAATACACTCACACATATACACACACACTCACATATACACACAAATACACTCACTATTATACACACACTCACATATACACACAAATACACTCACTATTATACACACACTCACTATTATACACACAAATGCACTCACATACACACTCACATATACACACAAATACACTCACTATTATACACATACACACTCACTCACACATACTCACACTCTCTCTCTAACACTCACTCATACACACCTGATGCCCTGGGCTCATTATACATGGAGCCGCCGCGGTACCTCTTTACTGTGACTGTGACAGGTACCGCCAGCTCAGCTCAAACAAGCGCCTTCGCGCCTGTACATTCATGAAAGCAGGCGGCCGGCGGACCAATCAGAAGCCTCCTGTGACGTCACAGGAAGTTTCTGATTGATCCACCGGCCGCCTGCTTGCATGAATGTACAGGCGCGAAGGCGCTTGTTTGAGCTGAGCCGGCGGTACCTGTCACAGTCACAGTAAAGAGGTACCGCGGCGGCTCCATGTATAATGAGCCCGGGGCATGCTTTTTTCTTTCATGGTGCCCCGGGCCACACTGGGGAGCGTGGCGGGCCGCGAGTTTGAGACCCCTGTTCTAGGGCGTCTGTGGGATGCAATTCACAGCGTGGGGAGTCCAGAATGCTTGGGCCTCCCCACGCTGAGTATTCTAGCCCCCCCAGCTGCCTTTGTACCTGTACCACGTCGTTTGTTTTTGGTTGCCAGCCAGGAACAACTAGGTAGCTGGGGGGTTGAGTGGCAGTCCATAGCTGCATAGCTGTACATAGCTCGCAATAAAAAATACATCGTTTTTTTAAATTATTTCTAAAAATGAAAAAGGGTTGCACTGTATTTTTGTTTACCAGCCAGGTAAAACTACACAGCTGAGGGTGGGTGACAGCTTTAACCTGCCTGTTGTACCTGCGCTGGTGACCAAAAACACAGAGTAACCACACACCTTCAATGCAAAATCCCTGCTAAGTACACAACAAATACTCAGTGTGTGAACAGTGTTGCAAATTTGGAACTGATATTGAGTTGTATGGGTGAAAATCGCGACAAAATACGCTGAAAGACTTGACATGTTGCAGATTTTTCTGTGGGAAAATGCGCGCCATTTCCACCGCAGGAAAACCTGCAGCATGGGAAGAACACTTCTAATTTCCTTTTGCAGGGAAGGTGCTGTACTGTGGAATTGTCAAAAAATATCCCAAAAAACCTGTGAAAATAGCAGGAAGAAATGCAGGAAATCCACAACATAGGCACATAGCCTAAAATTCACATACCAGGTTCCCGCTCAAAAATGTCAGTCCTTCCCTTCCGAGAACAATCATGCGCCCAAAAATAGTTTTCCCACCACATATGACGTATCAGCATACTCAGGAGAAATTACCCAACATATTCTGGGGCGCATTATTTGATGTTACCTGTGTGAAAAATAAAAAAATCCTTCTTTACCACAAAAATATTCTTTTAGTCTCCGTATTTGTGTTTTCACATTATAAAACTCTGTGAAGCACCTGAAGGTTCAAAGTTCTCACCACACATCTACAGTCCGTGACAAAAGTTATATCGCTTATGCATGTTATGTAAATAAAAGCTTATAACCTGATGTTAAATTCATCCATTGGTTGTATAAATTACTCTTTTGAAAGCTGAAACCCTCCAAAATGTGGTTTAGGTTAAGAAAATAAATTGTCATCAATGCTGAATATTGATCATTTAATGAACACAGAATGGTCAGATTTTGGCAAGACAAACGTTTTGTCGCCTGGTCATATAATGCACCCAATCCTAGTTTACATCCTCACTTGTGCTCCATAAATGATCAGTTAACCCTGCAACGCATACCTGGGGCCTCGCAGGCCTGCTAGGTTACTTGTTTTCTATTGTCTGCAAGATTACTTTAGTTAGAATTTTGAAACTCTAGGTATTCTCCGGTATATAGTTGTTAGTAATTTCCAGTTGTTCATATGTTTTTATATTATAGGCATTTAGGTAAAACAACTCTTTTTTGGGACTACCCCATATTCACATACCTGGGGCCTTTTAGAAAATTAGAAAATAAATTGGCATCAATGCTGAAATATTGATCATTTAATGAACACAGAATGGTCAGAGTTTGGCAAGACAAAAGTTGTCGCCCACAGAAAGTAATGCGATTTTCAAACAAATAATTAACTTAAAATACAAATATATGTTGCATAATATTGGTGAATGAAGTTGTGGTGCTATTAGAGTCATATTTAATATTTTGTGTGACTTCCATGAGCTTGAAAGACTGCATCCATGCGGTTCAAAAATGACTCATACAATTTATTAATGAAGTAATCAGGAATAGCAAAGAATACATGCAGTCTTACATGCCTCCCAGAGTTAATTTAGATTATTTGGTTTTGTCTTCAAAGCTTCCTCTTTCATCCTAGACCAAACATGCTCAATGATATTCATGTCTGGTGACTGGGCTGGCCAGTCCTTGAGCACCTTGATCTTTTTTGCCTGGAGGAACTTTGTTGTAGAGATAAATATATGAGATGGAGCACCATCCTGCTTCAGAATTTGACCCCTTTTATGATTTGTAATGTAAGAGGTAGCTAATGTCTTGATATTTTAGGCTATTGATATTGCCTTCCACCTTGCAAATGTTTCACACACACCCATACTGAATGTGACCCCAGACCATGATCTTTCCACCACCAAATGTAACTGTTTTCTGGGTGTATTTTGGATCCATACGGGCTCCAGTAGGTCTCCTGCAGTATTTGCGACAGCTGTGGTGTAATTCTACTGAAGGTTCATCAGAAAAATCCACCTTCTGCCACTTTTCCAGCGTCCATCTGTTTAGCAGGCTGTGGGACTTTGCAAATGCCACACAGTTTTTTATTTGCCTTTTGTTTAGTGCTGGCAACAACAATTTTCACATTATTTTTTTCGGAAGAATGTTCCTTGCAGACATTTTGTCCACAAGTAGTACAGAAACACTCAGATTTCCTTTCCTTCTTTGCTGGACAAATATAACAGCGCTTTCTTTTTTTTTTCTCTTGGCTCTGGATGTTCCTGAAAATGTATGCCACATCGGATCATAGCTTCTGTAATTTGCATTGGCAAGCATTTCGTGTTGCTTCGCTCCATCATGGTAGGCATCAAAAGTTCATAGCAAAGTTCCGTCAAGAATAGACGTCTCTTGTCCTTGCTGTTGGCATGGAATTCTGGATGAGTTTCACTAAAAACAATATAGCTATTGACGGCTTACACATCAAGGATATTATGAAAATGACTACAGGCCAACGTTTTGTCTGCCTCTTGCTCGAATACTCTTCAATCATTTCATCCATCTTGTCCACACCTCCTTTTCTTTTATTATAATGCAGTATGATTTCAGGTTTCTGTTTCCTGTCATCAATGTCAATACTTTCATCATGATGCATTGTACTCAGTAATATCACGGATTTTTCTTCCTTTGCTTTATAAGATACCATTCTCGCTTGATTGTAGAAACCAAAGACACTCTCATAAAATGGTCGCTTAGGATTGTGCTTCATGATTGGAGGAATTTTGCAACAGTTTGGCCTCATAGTACCAACAAGTGTGAGTTTTTTCTGAAGCAAAACTTTGCCCAGTTCCAGATTGGTAAAGTAGTTGTCCATTGTTATATTTTTTCCAGAACTGAAAATTGGTACTGCAAGTGTTTTTACTATGTCAGAACATATGTCTTTCTGGACTGGA
Source organism: Allobates femoralis (assembly GCA_033576535.1). Taxonomy (NCBI): domain Eukaryota; kingdom Metazoa; phylum Chordata; class Amphibia; order Anura; family Aromobatidae; genus Allobates; species Allobates femoralis. The sequence continues at coordinate 122,947,775 of JARQOC010000006.1, forward strand.
GCATCAGCTTCTTTGCCACAGTAAATCAGACCATTCTTGCCGTAATAGCTTGTAGAATCACACATCCAGAACATTTTTATGCCATACTTGGCTGGTTTACTGGGCATATACTGAATGAATTTGCAACGTCCCCTAAAGGCAAGAAGTTGCTCATCCACTGTCACATTGTCATTAGAATGGTAAAGCTTTGTACAGTTTTTGTTGAAAAGATTCCAGATGTAGCTAATAGGGGCTAATTTATCTGTTTCCAACCTCACAGGACGAGTTCTCTTATCATCAAAAAGAAGGCTTCTTCGAATATTCTCAAATCTATGGACTGACCTTGTAGCTTTGTAGTGTGGATCTGAAAAAGGGTTCAGAAATAATTCTCTGATTGGATCATCATACAATTTTGTACACCCTGCCAGAAGAGTAAGGGCAATATAACCATATAGTTCCTCTTTTGTTTTAATTTTCCATGTTTTTTTCTTCCTGTTTTCCTTCTAAGGCTGGTTTCACACTAGCGTTCGTGTCTGCATGCGGAGGGCATGCAGATGCAAACGCAGCCATACTGATGTGAACGCAGCGGAGATTCTCTGCATACGTTCACATCAGCATGGTGCCCAGCCAGCCAATTAGCGACCTCGGCGGTGACTGGGAGGCGCAGATCAACGGCGGAGATCTCTTCCTGGCCGCTCCTGATCTCCCGACAGCGTCGGCGTGGGAGATTTGAAGAAACAGCTGATTTGACACTGCGGGAGCTTAGCGGCGTCCGTGCTCCAGCTGATCTCCCGGTGACCGCTGTTGATCTCCCGGGAGATCAGCGGCGGCCACCGGGAGAGATTTCAGTGTGTTCTGAAGTATTCTCCTGCGCTGTCATGCAGAGTACACTGTGGATCCATTGACTTCCATGCATTTTTTGTGCGCTTGCGGATGCTTGCTGATAAAACAAGCGCCCGTGAATGCACAAAAAAATGCAACATGTTGCGTTCGGAGGGCGCATAAATTATGCACATCCGAACGCAACCGCAACTAAATGCAGCCAAATGCAGGTACCATGCGTTCCCATGTTAAACATAGGAATGCAGTGCGCATGCGTTTGGCTGCGTTCGGAACGCTTGCGTTCCGAACACTAATGTGAGACCAGCCTAAGTTATTACACAAAACTACCTCATCTGCAATATCATCTGAAAAAAATGTACAGAAAACATCTCTTTTGGACAAGAATTGGGGAATTCCCACAGCGTCTTCAGCAACTCTCATAATATTATGTGATGGGGTGCGTCCAAGAACCCCAGCAGTACTATTCCAAAAAACATTAGTTATGGATGTTCTATTTGTACGTTCTGCTGGAAACACTACTTGTTCATCATCTGAAGAATCACTGGATGATGAAGTAGAGACATTAGCTGGTGGCATGTACTCTTCATCGGACAAATAAAGTTCACTGTCTTCATCACTATCAAAAATGATTGCCTTGATTTTCTTGGTCAGTCAAACCCTGTATGTAGACTGTGCCATTGTAACCTTATATGTCCGTACACTAAAATGAAAAAGAAAAAAATTATTACAATCAGGGTTGTGCACTCTTTGTTAGTGTGTGGTTCTAAAGGTAAAGTGCAGTCCCCCTCCTCTTAACTTCAGCAGGTCTCCAGTTCCTTTTAGGTGCAGTAGAAGCCTCTGAATTTTTGAAGCTCAGAAAGTTTCTTTTTCAGAAACAAGAAAGCTGACTCCTTCCTCCAAAGTCTCTACAGCAAGTAGCACACAATGAACAGGATGTTGTCTGTCCTCCTGTTCCTGTGTGTTCATGACCTGCGATGATGTCAGAGACGCATGACTTTGTGAGGGAGCTTCCCTCCCAAGATCACATGACCATGTAGTCAGGCAGAATCCACACTCTTCCCAACAACAGCAGAGTCATAAAGACTGAGTAATAAACACAAAGTCTTCCCCAGCAACAGTACAGACAAAAAGATTGAGGATTACATGTAAACCAAGTACAGGCCTCAAAGATCCCAGGTATGTGAATATGGGGTAGTCCCAAAAAAGAGTTGTTTAAACCGAAAATGCCTATAACATAAAAATATATGAACGGACTTCCGGTTCCGGCCTGAATGAGGACGCAGGGCTGAGAAACAGCTCCCGCTGCCCGCGGCGATTTCATACACCCGCACTGTGCCTGAACCGCTCAATACCACCATAATGAGCGTGCGGAGGTCAGTAACGATGCCGGCGGCGCCCGGTAAGATGGAAAAATGGCTCCGGAGCTCGGAAGGTGCTAGAGATCAATCGCGATCACCAAGCACACAGGCGAAGGGGGCAGGAAAGATGGCGCCCGGCGGGAAGAGCACAGAGGGACAGCGCGACACGAGGCAGGAGGACAAAAGGAAGAAAGATGACACCGTACCAAACGCTGGGAACACAGAAACAGGAGGTAAACAGAGGGGGCAGGAATTGTGCCATACTGAGGAGCATGTAAGAGAAGATGCAGTGCCTCAAACTATACCACATCTAGACTACAAACTGTTAGCAAGGGAAGCATCAACATATCTGGCTGAGGAGCTAAGGGGCACGATTAAAGAGGCCATACAAGAAGCTCTACAAGGAATACAAGCCACAACTGCAGAGCATTCACAGAGACTTGATGAGCTGGAGCAGAGATTATCAGACTCTGAGGATAGAATAATGCAGCTAGAATCTCTGGTGGCAGATCTTATGTTATCATCTGAGCATAATAAAGAAAAATTGGAGGATTTAGAAAATAGGTCGAGGCGTAACAATCTACGGATAGTAGGCCTCCCTGAATCTATTCTGCATAACGAACTGATTGACATATGCGAAAGAGATATACCCCGCGCCTTGGGGTTCCCCCACAAATATAGAGTTGAAAGAGCACATAGAGTCGGTACCCCCCCGGAGAACTCGGCTCAAACACGGGAGAGATCTGGACACTCACAAATACACACGACAACGACAAACGCACTAACGCAAAAGGATCACCCCGTCAAGTGGTGGTCAGATATTTAGATTATAGAGATAAAGAACAAATACTCCAGTCATTTAAGAGCCTACGACGCCCCCTACTGATACATAACCATGTGGTCAGAATATATGGAGACTATTCTGTGGAAGTGTCGAAGCGGAGGAAAGCATTCAGCCCAGCTTGCAGTATTTTATACAAGCGTAACATACGATTTCAGCTGTCATTTCCCGCCATCCTAAAATACAGAGGCCCAGATGGCAGACTCAGAACATTCCATAACCCACAAGACGCTATGCATCAGCTGACGCAGACTAATACAGGGAAAAATGATCGTGATCCACAAGCAATGAGAAAAGAAAATGCGAGAGATCACACGCCTACACGTCGAGATCGCAACATGGAGGAGTCGCGTACTAAATCTGGTAGGCCGGTCACACATACCGAGGAAAGATCATCGGCCCTTCGGTCGGCAAGAGAGATTGGTGCAAACAACGTCCGAAGAATGACAACGCTCAGATCAACTTCAGCAGGAGAATCAGAATGAAGAAGAGGATCATCGAGATTGCACATGAATGACTGAAAAAAAGCCGCTACAAATTGAAAAGCTGAAGAATGAGAAAGCAGTGAGTTAATTGCCGAGTTCAAGGACAATAGCAGGATTAATTCGACCACTGAAATCGTACCCAACTGGAAGGAAAAAAAAGGATGCACCCGGTGATATAAATAAGTTTTCTTATCCCCTTTTTTTTTTTTTTTTTTTTTCCTTTTTCCTCTCTATGGCCACTCGCTTTTTGGCCGTATTGACTATATTTTATAGGCAGTAAGCTGGGACGATGTCTATTTTATACAATGTTCCACTATAGCAATAACCTCTGGTTTGATGCAGTGTTTCACATATTCCGATTCAATCCGGGGGACAGATGACACGAGACTAATTTTGTACGTTCCCCCGCATCCTCATTAGCGGGATGGCAGAGACTATATCTATTGTTAATTAGCCGTTGGGTAGGGGATAGCGGTTAGGATGTGTCCTGATCAGAATTTGGAAGTCTACCACATGAGCGGTTGGTTAATGGGGGGGGGAGGGAGGGGGGAATATGAGGGGGTGCGGGGTTTGATAAGTTTGGCAAAAATTTTGTTTCTATCAGGGGAAAACTTATGGGATTTGGTTATTCTGAAACTAGTTGATGAAAGTTGTTGCTACCCTTTCTCCCACAATATGTGGTACTTTCTTATACAATCTATAAGAGTCCGTTACACAATGTTAATTTCAACTATTACTCATTCATAATGGTGAATATCGTTACATGGAATGTTAAAGGGTTACGCTCCCCGGAAAAACGTTCCATGATCCTCAGGCATCTAAAGAAATTGAATGTAGATATCGCTTTTTTACAGGAAACTCACCTTGCGGCGAATGATTTTTTTAGAATGCAAAAATTATGGGTAGGAGCAATCTGGGGATCAGGAGCGGTAGAGAAAAAAGCAGGGGTCTTAGTCCTCGTCAATAAAGCTTTCTCCCACAAACTGATAACGGAGGAAGGAGATGACGCCGGTCGGCTGATACATGTAACACTTGAGTGCCAGTTAGGTAGATTAAGTCTTTACAATATTTATGCCCCCAACTCAGATACAGAGAGGATAAAATTTTTTATGCAAGTAGAAGAAAGGTTATTGACAGACGGTGAAAACAATAAAGTATTAGCAGGTGATTTTAACACAGTAATATCACCAGGAGAAGACAGACAGAAAAATCAACATCTAGGGTCGGATTTGGATAATGTCGCACAAGATAGGAGTGGAAGGGGTTTGATTCAACTGATGGATAATACGGGCCTTTGTGATGCTTGGAGGGCTTTTCATCCGCAAGAAAGGGAATATACGCATTATTCTCACCCACATGACTCGTGGTCTAGGCTGGACATGCTCATGGTGGGGGACACTATGCTGGACAGGGTTGAGGACATAGTCATAGAGAACTTAGTTATATCCGACCATAGCCCGGTGTCCCTGACCGTGAGGGATCTCTACCCACATGGCACAGACTTTTTATGGCGATTCCCGACATACTTGCGACAAGATGAAAACTTCGCTAAACTCTTGAAGGAATGGTGGACAGAATTCTCCTTAGATAATTTGGAACATGTCAAGAATGAACAGTTATACTGGGAAGACTAGCAAGGCAGTAATGAGAGGAAAAATAATGGCCTATACCCGCACCATGAAGCGTAAAACTCAAGACCAATTTAAAACACGTAGCAGAGAACTGAGGGACAACTACACTCAATTTCTGACGACACCAACTGACGAGACGAAAGAGAAGTGGTTGCGGACGAAAAGGGAGTTTGAGGCCTGGGCAAGACAGAGGGAGATTCTTAGAAAAGCTCACTGGGAGGTGGATTTATACAAATTTGGAGACAAGTCAGGAAAAATATTGGCCAATCTAGCTAGAGGAAAGCACCCACACAACACGATCACATCCCTAAAGACCGGGAATGGGAATAATACATCAGACCCAAAAAAGATAAATACATTGTTGGGAAAATATTATTCCAAATTATACTCTGCCAAGCCAACGGGACCAGATAAGGGTAGAGAATGGCTACGGAGAATCGAGCTGCCTGTACTTACTGAAGATGAACTAACCGAATTAAACCGCCCAATTACTCTAGAGGAAACACTAGAGGTCATAAATAAACTGGGGAATAATAAAGCCCCGGGACCCGGACGGCTTCCCTGGAGAATATTACAAGGAGCTAAGGGAACAGGTAGCGACATGTTTGGTGTCTTTGTTTAATGCTATCTTGAAAGGAGAAAAATTGTCTGACACATCCAATACAGCTTATATTAAATTATTGCCCAAGGGAGAAAAAGATCCAACTGACCCATCAAATTATAGGCCCATATCCCTGATAGACCAGGATTTGAAAATACTGTCGAAACTCATGGCGGAGCGACTAGCGATAATTTTACCACGCCTTGTTGAACCACAACAGTCCGGGTTTGTCAGAGGTAGATCGGCAGTGGGGAATATAAGAAAGACCATCCTGACACTGGACACAGTCAAAAATTATAATGGAGATTCACAGGACCCCCCAGCTCTGCTTTTGTTGGATGCCGAAAAGGCATTCGACAGCGTTAATTGGGATTGGTTAAATGTAGTGCTCGACACACTGGGAATGCAGGGACCCTTTCGTACGTTCTTGACCACCCTATATCATAACCCACGGGCGAGGGTGTACACACCTGGCTTCCTTTCTGACTCCTTTCTACTACAGAGGGGGACAAGACAGGGGTGTCCACTCTCCCCACTGCTTTTCAATCTAGCTATAGAACCCTTATCACGATACCTTAATGGGGGAGAAGCTTTTGAAGGAATTAAAGTCGGGCGCACGCCTCTATATTCGGCATTATTTGCAGACGACATAATCCTATATCTTAATCGCCCAAATAGAGATCTACGATACCTTTTAAATCAATTAGAGATATACGCCACTTTCTCAGGTTTCACGCTTAACAAAGACAAGTGTGAAATCTTAAACTTAGGGGCCTCCAGGAGGAACTCAGGGCCAGGTAACAATATGCAAAAAACGCTGGGAATCCCAATCAAAAATGATCATATCAAATATCTGGGGGTACATTTGAGCAAAGCGCCAACAGCAATATATTCACTCAATTATGACCCATTAATACGAAAAATAATGTTAGAACTGGAAAGATGGAGAAATTTGCCCCTCTCGTTGTTAGGACGATGCCATCTGGTCAAAATGATCAGCTTCTCTCGGTTATTATACCCAATGCAAACACTCCCTCTCCTACTGCGGCGCGATGATCTGTTGAAATTGAACAGAGCTATCACTAAATTTATTTGGAATGGCAAGAGAGCTAGGATTAAACAAACCACACTAATGCTACCTAAAGAAATGGGAGGTCTTAACCTACCAGATATCAAGGGATATAACCTGGCCTGCGTCTCTAGACATGTGGTGGACTGGCTGAATGGCACTTCAAAACACTCCAACTATAAAGTGGAACAAGAATATTGTCGACCGTGGGATCTGGCCAGTTTGCTCCATGCGTCCTGGTCTGATACCCCGCAATGCATAAAAAAATTCATTACTGTTTAGAGACACGGCCATGTGTTGGAAAGCCGTCCGCAAAAAATTACGATTGGCGTGGAAGGTATCTAAATATCTAAACCCCTGGGCACATGCTAGTTTCAAACTAGGTAGAGAAAATTCCCTATTTCGGACGTGGGGAGCAAAAGGTATTAGGAAACTGGGAGATTTACTACAGAAAGAGGAAAAAAGGTGGATGTCAGGATCTGAGGTAATGGCCCACTTCGAACTCCCACTTACCCAATTAATACAATATAAACAATTACACTACCATGTCCTACAGAAATTACAAGATGTGACACAAGAATGCATCTCCAATCCCTGGGACAAATTAACACAAACCCAACTCTCGCAATTAAATATCTCATACATATACAACTTTCTGCGTGAAGTATACCCTGTAATAGAGCCGAGAAAACTATTTAAGGGATGGAGACATCTAATAACAGAGGAAGAGAGGGAAGAAGAGATTCTGCAGGGATGGAGTGTATTTAGAAAACTCATACACAACGAAAAGTGGAGGGACACGCAGTTCCGGGTAATGCATAGAGCAATCTATGGATTCAACATAGCCCCGACAACAAATGTCCCAGAGAGATTACAAAACTGTCCAAAATGTGGCTTACATCGATCAGACTTCACACACGGCATATGGACGTGCCCAGAGGTGGTCAGATTTTGGAACTTAGTGAAAGGGGTTGTGAGAGAAATTACGGGTCAGGAACTATCTGTTGACCCCAAATCATGGTTACTCCATATTCCGACTTCTGACGAATGGAAAGGGGCTAAAGCACGATTATACCATATCATCGCCTTACTAAGTAAGAAGATATTACTTCGAGATTGGTTGTCTACAACCTGTCCGGGGATCTCTGACCTGCTCCAGGTCTTAAAAGCGACCATGAGAATAGAAAGATTGGAAGCTGAGAGACAAAAAGATTTATTGACAAGTAAATTTTTCAATACATGGAAGAGTTTTATATTAACCAAACTGTCGCGAGAGGAGCTGGAGCAGACAGTATCCCCGTTCAGACACTCTAACTGGTACCTTATCGAGGATCTAAAAGGAACGCTGGGAGCATTAAAAATATAGGAAAATGGGAAATATTTAATCGCCCCGAATAAATCGGATATTAGTTACACACAGAAATACATAATGGTGTGGCTCTTTAAACTACTTAATATACATGAAAGGGAGAGACGGCAACTGGAGACACGTACTATTTTCATACAACGACCAATTGTAATGAATGTGAAGAATAATATTGTTTGAGGGGAGGGTTGGGGGACTGTTATAAAGGAAAGGGCGGAAGAGGGGTTACTAGATTGTACTTTTCATTACTGTCATTTGATATCATCTCTGTTATGTCATGTCATATTATGTCTTGTTTGAAAAATTAATAAAAAAGATATTTAAAAAAAAATATATGAACAACTGGAAATTACTAACAACTATATACCTGAGGAATACCTAGAGTTTCGAAATTCTAACTAAAGTAATCTTGCAGAAAATTGAAAACGAGTAACCTAGCAGGCCTGCGAGGCCCCAGGTATGCGTTGTAGGGTTAACCGATCATTTATGGAGCACACGTGAGGATGTAAACTAGGATTGGGTGCATTATATGGCCAGGCGACAAAACGTTTTGTCTTGCCAAAATCTGACCATTCTGTGTTCATTAAATGATCAATATTCAGCATTGATGACAATTTATTTTCTTAACCTAAACCACATTTCAGAGGGTCTCAGCTTTCAAAAGAATAATTTATAAAACCAATGGATGAATTTAGCCTCAGGTTATAAGTTTTTATTTACATAACATGGATAAGCTGCATAACTTTTGTCAGGGACTGTAGATAAATTCCTTCAGGGGTCTGGTTTCCAAAATGGGGTCAATTGTGGTGCGTTTCCACTGTTTTGAGACACAGGGCTGTCTAAACAACATGGTGTCAGCTAACGATTGCAGCTACTTTTCCACTTGAAACGTCAAATGTCACTTCTTCCATTTGAGCCTTGCCCTGCACCTAAACAGAGGTTTTATTATTATTAGTTATTAAAATAGCGCCATTAGTTCCCATAGCGCTTTACATGATAGGAGGGTAGACGAGGACAAGTTCAATATATTCATGTAGTCCATACAGGAACAGGAGGGAGTGGTACCCTGTCCTCGAGGGCTCACAGTTTTACACCACATATGGGTATCTGCATACTTGGGAGAAATTGCATAACAAATGTTAGAGTCCATTTTCTCCTGTTACCCTTAGGAAAATGCAATATTTGAGGATAAAGTAAATATTTAAGCTTTTTGTTGGCAAAAGTAAAATTTTTGTTTTTTCCTTCCATATTGCTTTAGTTTATGTGAAGCACCTGAAGAGTTAATAATTTGCTTGAATGCAGATTTGAGCAGTCTGAGGGGTGCGGTTTTTGGAATGGTGTCACTTTTGGGTGTTTTCTGTGATGTAGGCTCCTCAAAGTGACTTCAAATGTGATGTAGTCACTAAGAAAAGTGGCTTTAAACATTTTGTTGGAAAAATGAGAAATTGCTGATGAACTTCTACTTTCCTAACAAAAAAAAATTTGGTATCCAAAATTGTGCTGATGTAAAATAGACATGTGGGAAATGTTATTCATAAACTATTTTGTGTGCCAAAACTCTTGTTTAATAGAATAAAAATTAAAATTTTTGAAAATTGCTAAATTTTCAACCAAATAAACGTAAAAATGATCCTAAATTTACCACTCACATAAAGTTCAATATGTCACGAAAAAACATTCTCAGAACTACTGGAATACATTGAAGCGCTGCAGAGTTATAACCTCATGGTCATAATTGTACACAAAATGGCCTGATCATTAGAGTCACAACTGGCTGGGGGGTGAAGGGGTTAAAGTTATTTGTCAAGAGGTTTTTTGATGTATAAGCTGACATCCGCACAATGTAGGGGTAGAAATCCTGGTTCCAGGAATGTTTTAATTCACTAGGCCACTTGTTGTATCAGTGTTTTATCATTAGAAGATCATCACGGGAGGACCGGTTGTGTCATGCTTTCTAGTCCTTCTGGTTTGTGTAACCCAGTCTCCTTCAATGATTACCAGCTTTGTGCCTATGCATAGTGCACATAGAAAGCTGCCAAACAGTTGTGTAGGCAGGCTTATACACAGCTCAATATTCAGAGAACTGCTAGATATGCAGCAGAGCAAACAGTGATTTTATCCAAATGACAGCAAGCAGCTCAGTAAGTGACACATCTCTGGAATCAGGGTCTCAGCCCCTACATCATATTCTTTTCAGGTTAAATAGCAAAAAATTGGTGACTGATTCCCTGTAAATAAATATATAACAAGTAATGAATTAGTATAAAAAATAAACAGATATATAATTCTTACATAATACAATTAAACCATTGCAATACAACCATAAACAGCTGCCATTAATCAGACTGGCAAAAACAGACTGTTCATTTAAGTGCTTACACTATACGCATAAGGTACAATGAACAGGACAGAAAGCTGTAGATTTATTAATGGGCAAAAAGCCAAGAAAAAAAACCCTCTGGTTGTTCAAGAGGAAATAATATATGAAGGTTCTCATTAGAGAAATCCGAAGATGACTTCATCCTTAAACATTTTATGTGCCAACAATTATAAAAATTGAAATAAAAAAATGGAAAGGTAATAGCTTCTCGGATTTGCATTCAAGGTACTGAGCAAAGGTTTGTTTAGTTGTGAATAGTGACCTGGTTTTAACAATAAGGCAAAAATGAAGATATTTGAACTTGATGACTGGAGAAATGTTGAACTAATAGGATATTTACTATTGTAAACCCACCGATCAGGAATACACCGACCTCTTAATATTATACTCCCACACTCCATATTTCTGGGACTGTAATAATCATTCATTTCCTACATTTGTGCCTTTTAGGTTATACTTTTATACATTTTAAGGCCCTGCGCTCACAGCGCTTTTTTATATATATATATATATTCTTTTTTTAGAATATTTCAACAGTATAACAGGAATGGAAAAAAAAAGGGTTAGGCTGGCTTCACACTTGCAGATGGATCTGCAGCGTTTTGCAGATGCATCTGCAAGTGTGAGCATGCTGACCGCGGCCCCTATGTTTATAATAGGGCGCACGCGGTGTGAAAGCTCTCATTCACTCCTATATGTGTACTGTCAGCAGGCGTATGCCTGCTGACAGATCACACACTCCCGTCCGCACTGTGGACGCGAGATGTAGCGTCCATGCTGCGGGCGGGAGAGTGTGATCTGTAAGCAGGCATACGCCTGCTGACAGTACACATATAGGAGTGAATGAGAGCTTTCACACCGCGTGCGCCCTATTATAAACATAGGGGCCGCGGTCAGCATGCTCACACTTGCAGATGCATCTGCAAAACGCTGCAGATCCATCTGCAAGTGTGAAGGCAGCCTAAGACATTTTCAACATACCATTCTAAATAAACAGTGGTGATAACACTATAAGGTTACAGCTTTGCAGGTCGAACGGGGTGAAGGGGGAATTAGGGTAAGAACAAGGGGCAGTAAAGGAAGGGACAGTAGGGAGAGAGGGAAGGATAGAGTGTCAATGAGTCCTGCTTAGAATAGTAGACATAACTAAGGCCCCTTTCACACTGGCATTTTTTTGAAAATGCGGCAGATCCTGCAGATTTATTGCATCTGCCACCTAACGGCCGCACTTGTGGCAAGCCCAATGCATTGTCTAAGGGGCTTGCAGTAGGTGCGGCAAGTGCGATTTTGCCGGTTGCGGCAAATGAGGCACTTGCGGTCACGAACAAAATCTGCAGTCAGCCGCCGCAAATACCGCATCTGCTGCAACCGGCAGTGCGGCCGTTAGGCGGCAGATGTGGTAAATCTGCCGGATCTGCCGCATTATCAAAAAACCGCCAGTGTGAAAGGGGCTTAAGTGACTTAGGCTAATTTTACACTGCAGTTTTTTCCATGATCAGGTGTCTCCAAAACCCAGAACAGATGTTAGTCTTTCAATTATAGTTTTTCTCTGCAAGTTTCTCTCCTGGTTCCTCTCCTGTTTTGGCACACAAACGAATGGAACCTGATCAGGGAAAAAACTGCAGTGTGAAACCAGGATTAGCGAATCAAACTTTACATCAAGGCATAAACATTTAGCTTCAAGCTATATAGGAAAAAAAAAGTACTTTGTAAGGAGACAAGTATTAAGATCTTTTGATTGTATTTACTTGGAATTTCCCTGTTGCATTCAACCAGGATATCCAAGCGTCAAGAGTCTAAAGGTAGCATTACATGGCACAACATCGTTAACAATGTCGCTGATACGTCATGGGTTTGGAGGCGTACCAGCGTCCTCTTTGCGACCTCGTTGCGTTTGACTCTGGCAAGTTGCCACGATAAATCGTTGGATCGGAGTTGACAGGTTTACCAACATGTTGGAAAACCTGACGATCTCAACTCCAGCAACCTGCTGCATCGTTGTGTGTGATACCGCAATAATGATATCGTGGACGACTTTGCCCTTTCACAGCAATGAGCATTGATCGATTGCGGGGTTTTGCGAATGATAGCTGCTCACAACATTGTTGGTGAGTCGTCCACGATATCTAGACGTGTGACATCTCACCAGCGATGTAAAAATGATGTCCTAATGACTGCGCGCCCCCGAGATCATTGTGGACATTGTTTCAACGTCGTGCCGTGTGACGGTACCTTTAAAGCCCAGTTACACACAGAAATAAAGAGATAACTGTGCAGAGATTATTCGCAGATCTCTGGTTGCAGTGAAATCATGGACACATTGTTACATTTGTACACGGTCACAAAACGGAACAATGTGTCCATGATTTCACTGCAACCAGAGATCTGCGAACAATCTCTGCACAATTATCTGTGTGTGTAACTGGGCCTTAAGTTTTTTAGATCCTAGTAATGTCTATTTCTCTTATATGTCAATTTGATTGGATTATTTTAACAATTCTTTGCAAGTAGGGGTATTCACGTCTTTCCAATATCTTGCCAAAGTTGTTTTTGCTGCGTTGAGCAGATGGGGTATCAATGAGCTTCTTTTAAAGTGTGAATGTTCACAATGATAGGAAGAGCCGACATCGAAGGATCAAAAACCGACGTCGCTATCAACGCTTGGCCGCCATCAACCTTTCCAGTCTGATAATATCAGCTCACAGATGTCTGCTTTACTTTTGCTCTTTCCCAAAAATGGGGGGTCCTCACAACATTTTTTTCATTCATTCATTCATTCGGTTCTCCCATCATCAAAAGCAGTATAATAAGCTCAACACCCAAGGCAATTAAGGGTGCAATTTGTTTTAAAACGTGAAAAATCACATGCAAAAATGAATCGACAATTTGTGTTTTTTCCCATTGCATTTTTCCTGCCAAGAGATGCAGAAATGGTTTAGAAATACCTTCATCCAAATACACAACACGTGCAAAGACCCTTAAAGTTTGCACCAGCGCTGTCCTAGCAAAGGGCGGTATTTGCGTAAATTGATTTGTGTAAATTGATTTCCTGATGAGCTTCAGTAAAATGGCTCCAGTGCCGGTGTATCGGTAGATGAAGATTTCAGTTTGAGATGAGATCTAAAGCTGCATATTCTCCTACAAAAGCGCCATTTTCCTGAATACAAAGGGAGTTCAATCTGCACAAGCGCCACCTGCGGCTGAGCTGGCAGCAGCCCGAACCTTAACACAGGAAGGAGATACAGACTCCAGAGGCAGGCGGAAGGGCCGGACAGAGCTGACGACCCTACCCACAGTCTCGCCATAATGCACTAAAAGGTTAATGGTGATTACACAACAACCAGGATGCAGATGTCATCACTGAAGGGATCTATGGAATCTGTATAACAGCACCATTGTGGCCATATGGTTACTTTAACATGCATAATCCTGATTAGTTCTCTTTAAGTGCTTTGACATGTCTAGAGCACAAAATGCCTCATTTGCAGATAAATTTAAATACTAATTACTCGGGAATGCAGCAACAGGTAGAAGATATAAACACATGAATAGTAAAATTTCCCAGACCTGTACGCCATACAGTATATGCAGTTTGAGGTGGTTAATCTTTCTGACTGATTCCCTTTAAAATGCACCAAAAATGTAAAAATTGCTTTGTAAAAAGAGAAGAATCTATTAATAGTGCCTGTTGCTACTGATCATAATCATAGCTGAGGAGAGGATATGGTTGAGATGGAAAAGAGAATTATCATCAAGCAGTGCTGACAAAAATACAATAGAGTAGGATGACTATCTGCATTGTTTTTCTTCCAAATTGACTTCAATATCTGCTCCAGATTAGATATGCGCAGGAAATCAACAGGCAGGCAGCCGCTTTCACTCGCAGAGCTGCTCCTTCTGTTTGCTTCTTTTTGGAAACTCATTTCTCTGCCATTTATTGTCATGGAATCGGTAGACTTCTTCAATTTCCATATTAATAGAAGATAAAAGATATCCCAGACCACAGCACAGCTTTCATCTGCTTTGAATATTGTTGATGGGAAAGCCAATCAAAGTGGAAACAAAAAAGAAAGACACAAGGCTTCTGTACGGTGTAAAAGTAAATGATTTAATACACTTTGAAGACAGATTTCCTTCCAAACCGTGTGCTGAAATGCAGTGTCTGCGTCAGAGATACAGCATCTCTTGTAATTGGGGTCACGCATCAGAGACTCCTCGGAGAACACTGCAGTACACCGTAGCTCCAATGCCACGGACACGGTCACTTACGATACATGCAGGGTGTTCACTGTGGGGTCATTTACTTTTAATTAAATTGGTATATTTGTACATAATGGTGTAATTAAGTGTCATATGAGTAAGAATGAAATGTGCTTCACGTTAGGTGTCGCATACAATTATATTACAAACATGCCGATCCATTCTTGTATTTGTGCCTCTTTCTTGAATAGTGTTTGGTTATTATTTGCACCTTTTATATCTGTACCCTTATAAACCCTATTTTATATGTTTACCATTTTTTCTTTTCTTTTAGTTATTTTTTTAAATATTCGCCAGTGTGAGCGTACTTTGTGATTTTTATTGATTCATCAATATCGATTGTGCAACAAGTCATTCCAATTTTTCCAGATAGGACTGGAGTACATCTGGGTCATTCCATGTCAAGTGAACCAATGATTATTACCTCTATATTTTTAATTCTTTTGAGATTTTGTTATTTGATAATAGCATGTCAGACAATGTAAAATGTGAAGAGAAAAATTTTTTAAAAAATTTATTTTTTTTAAAGATGATTTTCAAAGTTCAGAAAAAGTGCGAATTTCGCTGTTGCCTGCCTTTACGTTTCTCCTCATAACTAAGGCTAGGAATAAGATAGAGAGACAAAATAAACACCATTCTACTCAGAACTATACAGGCTTTCACCAGATATGTCACAAGAGGATCTTTGTTAATATTTTACCCATGTGATCGCAAGCGCAAAACTTTAAAACGCATTTCCGAAATATCGGCGCGCTTTAAATATTTCAAAAACTGCCCATGTGTCTGCTTTGCTCTTAGCCACATCTGTACCAAATTTCAAGTTGGGATCGCAATGGGATCATATTTTAACATATTTTACTATTAATAGCGTCAATGGGTCATTCCATATCAAGTGATCTAAATATGAATATTTTTTTTTACCTGACGATTTTAGATTTATTTTTTTTTTTTCCTTTATGAAGTACTACTTTAGTTAATTACAAATTAAAAGTTTGGAATTTTTTTCTTCATCAGTTAATTTTTTACAGATTTTTAAAGTTTAAAAAAAGGGTGAATTTTGGCCTGGTACGACTTTAAATTTTTTTATCTCGGGCTAGAAATAAGATAGAGAAACAAAATAAACACCATTCTACTCAGAACTGTCCAGGCTTTCACCAGATATGTCACAAGAGTATATTTGTTAATTTTAATTTTTTACCTATGCGAATGCAAACGCAACATTTTGAAACGCATTTCCGAAAAAAACATTTTAATAAAAATTTTCCAAAACTGCCCATGTGTCTTTTATGCTCTTAGCCACATCTGTGAACATATGAAAGACATACATTCAATCTTTTAACAAAATCTTGAGACATATAAAATATACAAAAAGAGAATTCACAAAGTTATTAATAACTTTAAGATAAGCTGCAAATTTACTTATGCGCTTATCTCTGGTGCAATATATACTACAATCTAAATATAATTCCAAACACTCAAGTATACAACCTTTCTCAGGGTTTTGAGATGTTCTGATGTCAAGGGGACAAGCAGCCCCAGCAGAATGATTTTTATTACTTGGCCCCTTCTAACAGGTTGACCACGTAAGTGGGTCATTACCCGTTGAGGCCTAGTTGGAATAGTCTATCGACTGGTGTACCGGAAAGGAAGGCCGAAATATTAATGATCTACTCACAGCTCAGAGTTTTCGATACCTGTCTAATGTTCACTAGAATTCTGAAGGTATAGGCGTAGAAAGGAAATACCTAGACTGAATGTATCAGATGGGAAGAAAAGAGAGATAGAAAAGAAGAGAGAGAGAGAAGAGAAACAAAAACCATTAGAAAAAGTTATACTGGGAAAGAAAAGCCACGTAAGAAAAAAAGAAAAAAAGGAGGGGGGGGGACGGGTGAGGTATGGGAAGGAGAAAGGGTACTCATCCCACTGGCTCCCCATCAGCCAGAGGTCGAGCCATATTATCTGTGCTGGAAAAGATACTCCTAAATTCTGCAGAGTCGTGAAAAAGAATCCATTCAACCCAAATCCCTAAGAATTTGTTCCGAGATCCCGACGCATCAGCTGCGAGCTCCTCCATTCGATATGTGTCCATCAATTCTTTGAACCAGTCAAGTAGAGATGGAGCCCGGCTTGATTTCCAGAACCTCGGGATCACAGCACGAGCAGCCGAGATGCAAAAGCGGAGAATATCCCTCTTCTGTAGCCCAATAGGACCTGGAAAAATGGATAACATTGCCGATTCTGGGCAGCATTCGGCTTGTTTACCTGTTATCCGGGCGTATGCATTGAAAACCTCAGACCAGAACCGCCGGATTTCCCCACAACTCCACCAAATGTGTATCATTGTACCCTTCTCTTCCCCACAGCGCCAGCAGGTATCAGGGGTTCCAGGGAACATGTTCCGGAGTGTCGTCGGGCACAAGTACCATCTAGTGAGCAGCTTCTAGCTTCTTTCTTGTGCAGAACAAGCGCTAGCTAGTGAGTGAGTAAATATAAAGCATTTCTGCCAATTAGCTTCTGAAATGCTACACCCCAATTCCCTCTCCCAAGCACGTTGGAAGTAAAGGGTGCCCTGCTCTCTCATGGACCCTAAGGCCTTGTATAGAAATGATATTTTGCGCCTCGGTGGAGCCTCCAGTTGGAATAACCTCTCCAATACGTTGGGCGTCAATCTTACCCTGCAAGAGTGGTCAGCTGAATATAAGTATGCTCTGTATTGGAGAAATTCGAATCACTTAAGAGGTCTCGTAGGTTCTTTGAGTTGTAGCTCTGCCATCGGGGGCAAACCACCACTGGACAGAGTCTGTCCTACTCGGGTGTCATCCACAATCCGCCAACATAAAAATCTCTGCCTGTCAAATCTGGGTGGGAAAGATGGGTTGGAAAAAAGGGGAGTCAAAGGGCTAAGTCTGTCGTTTAAGCGGAGGGTTTTCGTCACTAGGTGCCATACCTTCAAGGTGTTTCTGGTCATGTCTGTCAAAGGTACTAGGTCTGTGGAGTCTTTAGGGGAAATCCAAAGCAGGTGTTTCAGCGGAATCCCCAAACCCTCTTGCTCCACCCCTACCCATTTCTTGGAGGACGCATGATAATGCCAATCTAGAGTTCTAACAAGAGAGGAAGCCTCAAAGTACGCTCGTATGTTGGGTAGTCCAACCCCTCCTCTGGTCTCGGGCAAGGATAGGATATTCATTCGCAATCTGGACCTCTTGCCCCCCCAGACAAATCTAAGGATCATAGATTGCATTTTGGAGCGGAAACCTCTATCCAATAGAACAGGAACTGTCTGAAAAGTATATAAGAGTCGGGGCAAGACATCCATCTTGACTACGTTTATTCTCCCGAACCAGGATAGCTTTAATTGTCTATAGGAGGTAAATGCCGATTCCGCGTTAGTCAAAAGGGGTTGATAATTTAAATTGAATATTTGTTTAAGATCTTTTGGTATAAGGACTCCCAAGTACTTAATGGCTTCTACTTTCCATTTAAATGGGAACTGTTTAGATAGATGAGAAACCAATTCTCCAGGCAAAGAAATATTGAGTGCCTCGGTTTTGGAGCAATTCACTTTAAAGTTGCTCAATTGTCCGAACCGTTCAAACTCCATTAAGACCGAAGGGATGGAGACCAGGGGCTGGGAGATGTAAAGTAGCAGGTCATCTGCAAATAAGGCTAATTTGTGATGACTCTGTCCCAGCTTGACCCCATGGACGCATTCATTGGACCTAAGTGCAAAATATTTAACTATTATAGTGTCAATTCAAAAGTCACCAAGAACACAATCAGTCATTTTTTCACAATTGCCCGTCAATAGTTTGAATTTGATATAAAGAAACATAGTCTTGTAACATCTCAAATGAAAGCTGTTACCGTTCTGAGTAAAATGATGCCTCTCCCACTTCATTATCTTATTTCTAGCCTGAGATAAAAAAAATTAAAGTCGTACCAGGCCAAAATTCACCCTTTTTTTAAACTTTAAAAATCTGTAAAAAATTAACTGATGAAGAAAAAAATTCCAAACTTTTAATTTGTAATTAATTAAAGTAGTACTTCATAAAGGAAAAAAAAAAAAAAAAATCTAAAGACGTCAGGTAAAAAAAATATTCATATTTAGATCACTTGATATGGAATGACCCATTGACGCTCTTACTAGTAAAATATGTTAAAATATGATCCCATTGCGATCCCAACTTGAAATTTGGTACAGATGTGGCTAAGAGCACAGCAGACACATGGGCAGTTTTTGAAATATTTAAAGCGCGCTGATTTTTCGGAAATGCGTTTTAAAGTTTTGCGCTTGCGATCACATGGGTAAAATATTAACAAAGATCCTCTTGTGACATATCTGATGAAAGCCTGGACAGTTCTGAGTAGATTGGTGTTTATTTTGTTTCTCTATCTTATTTCTAGCCCGAGATATGATAGAAAATGTAAAGCCATACCAGGCCAAAATTCGCACTTTTTTAAAACTTTAAAAATCTGTAAAAAATTAACAGATAAAGAAAAAAATTCAAAACTTTTTTTTTGTAATTAGATAAAGTTGTTCTTCAGATAGAAAATTTTTCTTAAAAATCTGAGGACGTCAGGGAAAAAAAATATTCATTTTTGGATCACTTGACATGGAATGACCCATCTGCAAAAATTGTAATGACTTTTTACAAAATCGACATTGATGAATCAACTAAAAACCCCAGTCTGTGTGTCACATTGAGTGATTTTACATATCCTCTTATCCCGCCCCCCCCACTTAAACGTTTGCAAATTTTGCAGCATTTTAGATGGTCATGTGAATTTTTGTGCTAAAAAGTTGCAAGAAGAGTTAAAGGGGTTGTCTGGGCTTTCATTATATTATTTTTTGTGTACCTAGCCTGCAATTTTGAATATGCTCCCTGTCAGCATTGTGCACCATTGCCTAAATACCACACTTAGGCCAGTTTCACATTAGCGTTTGCGACGTAGTGTTTGCAAACGCATGCATACTGCTTCCCTATGTTTAACATAGGGACGCATAACTGCTTTTGGCTGCATTCACGTGTTTTTTCTAGATAACCTTTGAACGCAACATGTTGCATTTTTTGTGCGTCTGAGGATGCTTGCTTCCTACGCAAGCGTCCTGAAGCGCACAAAGAATGCATACAGCTCTATGGAGCCGCACTGCCATCCGGATGTCACCACAGCCAAACGCAGTGTCTCTCTCCTTTCTCTCCTCTCTTTCTCCTCTCTCTGTCTCCTCCTGACTGCTTATACTGTGTGTTCCTATGTCCGGCCAATTTTACTATGCAATCCTATGGACATATGTCTCTCAACGCATGCATTGATTCCACGCTGCGTCTGCCTCAGGATGTATGCGTTCGGTAATGCGTTTGCATCTGCGCACCAGATGCAAGCGTAACGAACGCTATTGTGAAATCAGCCTTAGTCATTTGGCCAGCTCTCTGCTGATTCTGGAGATGCTGCTCACACCCCGACTAGAGATATCCTGCCTGGCAGAGACTCGTAGTAATGTCGCATCAGATACCACCTCTTGACTCTGTCAGACCCACCCCGTCACCTCCTTCAGCTTCCTGTGCAGTACACAGCCACAAGCAGCAGAGGATTCAGCTGGTAGCAGGGACAGACCACTAAAATGAATGGTGGAGAATAAAGCTGAAGACTTCTTTCTCCAATGGTCAGTCTCAGGAAAGCCTGAAGATCCTGCCAGGGCATCGGGTCACATAACAGATATTTACTCCAGTCACATGACGCTATCTGTTTATGTATACATTATCTGTCTATCTAAGCTGTATATCTTTTACTAATCTATATCAAGCAATGCATAGGTGCTAATGAACAGTTTAAATACTTGTTCATTTACATAAAGTGATTAATGTGCAATTACAAGAGAAAGTGCTTTTAAAGTGCAATCATTACATTTCATAAATACATGTGTTCCATAAATTCCATACATTATTTATACGTATAAGGTAAAACATTCTGCCTTTTTGTAAGCTACAGTTAATTGGACTCAATTGTGACCAAGTGTAATCGATATAAAACATATTTTTTTCTTTTTGTAGACTCACCCCTTATGGCGTTTTTTCATCATAGAAATTCGTCCCGGAAGTAGTGTGCGCGCATGTGAAAATCAATCAGCATTCATGCATTCGGGGCTAGTACACCCATTGCGCAAGTGCTCTTCTTACATTGGTGTAATATACCCTCTGCAGCTGGCTCACTATGCTTTAGCTATTTTGTTAAGTCATACACCCACTGCCGTTGCACAGTTGATGTTACCAGTTCAATGCATTTTCCGCAGTTGCACACTTCTCATACACCACTTTATTATATCCACTTACATTTATTCATTCTTTTCATGGGAATCCTGCTGGTTTTGAGTGCATTCAGGACCAGGGCTTTATCTATTTACCTATTTATCTGTCTATTTATCTATTTATTATCAATCTATTTATCTAACTGTCATTGAATTTGTAGTTCAGGCTTGACAAAAAAGTCTGCAGTCAATCCATGTGACAATGGACTGATGAATTGTGACAGAATGTGGTGTACACGCTGTCAGAAATTTCCAGGATTCTCATAGCAAACGAGCGATCACATGTCTGCAATTTACATTACGGTCACGTGCCATCTATATGTGCTCGGGTTCACTCGGTAGAGACAGACTGTTACTGATGAGGGATACACAGCCGCACGCATGTGCGATATAATATAATGATTAGGATGATGATGCTATGCAAAGCATGTTATCACGCCTACAGGGGTATAACAAGCTATGTGGGCTGACAAGTCGAGGAAACTAACTCCCCCTCGACTAGCCAAAGCCCTAATTAGCATATCATAAACGATCTTTAGAAATACTTTTTCTAAAGGTTGGTTGATGTATGCTGTAACATGCTGGAACTATCAGGCAGGGATTTTGGATATACACCCAGAACTGCTTGTGGTTCTGGGTGCCAGGAGACATGACAGGTTTCCTTTAAGTTCAGTTTCTATCAGAATCATGGCTTATGTTCATATAATGAAGCCAGAACCGCTATGAAGGATCAGTTTTCAAAGCGATCCCAATGCATAGATTGAACACAGTGGATATATTAGTAACCTCTCACATTGTAAAAATGTTTAACAATTTATATATGTAGATAGAAGGTCATTTGCTGTATAAAAATGTTGCTTACATATTTTCTACTTTTGACCTTGTTCCATAGAAGCTTTCAATTGTTTTCCTATACTAGGGCAAAGTAGCTTGTGAGCTCTATTCTGTTCTACATTGTGTTTAGCTATTATTTAAGCTTTTAGTATGTACCTCTCTTGTGTGTAAGAAAACATTTAGAAGCTGAAGGTTATACACCCAACATTAGGTGAGCCGGCCTCTCTCTGCAGTAGCCGAGCCTTCAGGAACTGTGGCAGTCATTCTTTGTATAGAGTTATTGTACGCTGTGGATTAATAAATACACTTTTAGGCTTTTAGGTTTACCGCTTGTACAACATGGCAGAATGTTAACTCATTGCAATCAATCAATGAGTTAAAAGATTCATCTGTCGCTTCTTCTGGATCATTTCAGAACCATATAGTTATAGGATATTGTTATTAAAGACTTCAATCTACCAGAGCCCACTGTTCTGCCATATACCCTGCCTGCAGCAGCTTGAACCTGTTGTGCCACCATATACCTGCTGCAACTGCCAGAACTCGCTATGCTGCCATGCACCTGCCAGCATTGGTTGTCTCTCCTGCACCTATCCAGAGACTCTATAAGTCCAAGTGAGCTCGACCTCTGGAGTCAGCTGTCTTGGCATCGATACCTCTTGGCGCTGCAACTGGAAGGGCTATCTACCAGCAATAGTTTATCCTCCCCACCTGAGGCTCTAGTGAAGACTCTGTGGACATCAAGGCTTGATCCTCCAGGTGGCGATTGGTGCCATGGCCCAGTGGGTCCTTTCCTGGATGCTCACACACTGTGAGAGTTACAGCTGTCTCAAACTGTGTACTCTCCTATACTTATAGGCACCTTTGCCTCTGAAGCAGCACAATCAGTGAAGATAGCTGGATGCAGCAAACTGGCCTGCTTCAGACCTCCAAGCTCTGTAATAAAGTGTTTGCATGAACTGTGCTCCTTGTCTGGGAGACCAGCCACTACTGGTAGACTGCAGCATTGTCTAGTAATTTAGATAATGAGCAGTAGACAATAAAATTACAAAAAGCTCTGGAGAGGGTTTTTAAAGGCATTGTCCACTGCTAGGCAACTCCTCCTCATTCCCCACAAATGGCCCAATTAAAATAAAAAAGCTTATACCCCCCCTTCCCATGCCAGCGTGGTTCCAGTGCTGTCAGCACTTGAGTTCCTGTGTCTCATGTGAGGTTATGACATCATTCAGCCCTGCGCCCACTCACTACCTACTTCACTTTCCTCACCTTTGGACATATAGGTAATCAACAGGACGTGACCGGCCATCCGCATCTCTCACCCAATGCTGATTACCTTATACGTCTGCATGTGGGGAAAGAATCCAGCAATGATTTGGCTTGCATGACAACCCAATTTCATGTGAATCGTGGGAACGAACACTGGGGCCACATTGGCATGGGAGGTGTGTATAAGTTGCCTTATTATAATGGGTCCAAACATGGGGAATGAAAAGGGGTATGGTACTTACAAGCACTATGCAATTTTACCCTTTGAACAGCATGAGAATAACTTTTAAACCTAAATGCAGCATACACTGCCATAACAGATCCCAGTCTGTGCATCTTTACTGAGATGAATAGGAGATATCAACAAGACTGTACAACCATTTGATCAGCTGGCAACGAGTGGGGTCAACGTTGTGACCAGCCTTGCTGCAAAGGCTACCCAGAATGGCATCTTTGGTTGCATGTAACCAAAGGTTGTACTAGAGACATTCCATTAATTATTTTTTTTTCAGGGCATATGTAGGAACAAAATTTTTCTATCCTGAAAGGATATTTTATCGTCAGTTTAGTGTCTCTGTATAGGAGATTGTATTTCTGTCACTTGTAGCACTATGATGTTCTTCCCATACGTCCGTGTGCAAACACAATGAAGGTCATGCATTATTGGATTTCCATCATTGACTTGCAGTTGGAATATCACACGTGTCAGGTAGCTGTGCTGTAGAGGAATGTTTGTAGATCATACTTCTGACATATAGATGATTAGTTCCTGTTTGTCTTTTCAATAATTAAAAAAAGTAAATAGGTTGAGCTGAGAAGTGGCATTTTCTGTGATTGGACGGCCATGAAGCTTCATAGTGAAGCTCTAGAGAGTTGGTTGGGTCGGTCATGTGGTTCCTACTGTTGTGTATGTATTAGACATTTATGGAGCTAGAAAACATTGGGAAGACAATTTATTTAAGAAATAAATAGTTTGATTCCTCTATAGAAACATACAAAGATCGCTTGCATTGTGCTAAGCACCTGTCGCTGTCCATCCATGTGATGATGGCATTGTCAGCAAAACCATCTTCAAAACGGTTTCTTGCTGTGCCTAATGAAGAATATAAATGTATCGCGCTGACATATAGATATTATACTGAAAACTCATTGTGCATGAAGAACGATATTGAAAGGAATGGCTCTTTGAATAAGTATAAAGATCATCTGTTACTATTTTTTCTCTTTTGAATAGGACCATGGAATTGAAAGCTCCATTTTCCAGAATCCTGCGAAGCTCCATCTGACAATTGGGACCTTGGTTTTGCTTAATGAGAATGAAGTGACTCAGGCTTGTCAACTTCTACAGAGCTGCAAAGAAGAATTTCTGGAGTAAGGAAATTACTACTAAAAGGGGTTGCTTCCTTATAGACCACCACTTCAATGACAGAGACAATTCTTGAGCCCTCTTGCTTGAGTCATGCATTTACAAATGAGAATTTATCGGGCACTTTAAGGTGGCTGCCCCATATTTCTAGCTGTCAAGGGTGGTCACAACTCTGGGACATAAATATGCTGTTTTTATTTACTAGAGTTTAGTTTAATGTGATAGCATTCCTATGTCCTTTGTAGCCCGTCTACAGCTGTGCCTGGTTTTACTTGGGAAGCACAAGGCAGGTCTATCAGTGCCTAGTGGAAGGTTAATATCATTTCAGTTTTAATTATTTTAAAGCTTTCTATTTAATAATGAACATATCTTTACAAATTGCTAAACAGTCACTGATGCTTTCCATTTTATTATTTCATTTTAAGTAAAATTTCCGCTGGAAAGCCTCTAGAAGTAGAAGTGTCCGGAATAGAATATATGAATGATGATCCAGCAATGGTTGACGTTCTGTATGCCAAAGTCCAGATGAAGGATGGATCAGAAAGGTTGGTTTCTCAAACCTCTCACTACTATATAATGTCTTTCACATTCTGTCCTTATTGTTTTGTGTGATTCAAATTGCCATCAGGAGAATCTGTGAATATAACTCTGGCCTGTAGGATGGTGTAAGTCACCAGTGCATGGTGTGGAACGTAATATACACAAGAAACTTTACCAAGTTTTTACTTTATTGCCTTTTTAGTTTTTTCTTTAAGTAAAATAGTACTTGCAGTACTGCACTTTGCTGAATTTGTTACAGTTGTTTCTGGGAATAAAGGCATGCAGTATCCTGATTTGTCTATCTCCTCAATTCATATGTCATGTATATTAATATGGTAATTGTTTTGTAGTAAAATCTTAAAAATGAAAATACAAATTGAGTGTAGTCCCTTGAATTTGCAAAACTTTAGCTCTATTTTATTGAAGAAATAATGTTTAGATGTGGTGTATATACAGTACAGACCAAAGGTTTGGACACACCTTCTCATTCAAAGAGTTTTCTTTATTTTCATGACTATGAAAATTGTTGCTTCACACTGAAGGCATCAACACTATGAATTAACACATGGTGAATTGTATACCGTATATACTCGCTTATAAGCCGACTTTTTCAGCCCAAAAATTGGGCTGAAAAGTCCCCCCCTCGGCTTATACACGAGTCGATATACATATAATGTGGTGGGGGCTGTGTCCAGGCACTGCAGGAGGTAGGAGGAGGCGGGGGGAGGCTGCAGAATGAGCGGCACGTCACGTGGTGCCGCTCATTAATTATGCATGGGGAGCAGCGCATAGTACACTGCTGCTCCCCTGCACAGTATAGCCTCCCCCGCTGTCTCCCCCGCCCCCCCTATGTATACAGAGGCCCCCTGCAGTGATCCATCTCACCCCCTCGGTCTGCACCCGGGTCCCCCAGCTGCTCCATCTGCGTGCCCCGCGGCTTCTAATACCGGCGTCCTCCCCGCTCTTCCTGCTTGAATGTAATCATGTGACCTGCGGTCACATGATCGCAATCAAACAGGAAGTGCAGGGAGGACGCCGGTATTAGAAGCCGCGGGGCACGCAGACGGAGCAGCTGAAGGACCCGGGTGCCTGCAGACCCAGGGTGAGTTAGATCACTGCTGGGGGGGAAGCCTCTGTATACATGGGGGGCGGTGAGACAGCAGGGGAGCTGTATACCACAGCTGGGCCTGTATACCAGTGCTGGGGCCTGTATACCAGTGCTGGGCCTGTATACCCGTCCTGGGGCTGTATACCACTGATGAGGGGCCTGTATACCACTGCTGGGGAGTGTATATCAGTGATGGCGGCAACTGTATACTAGTTATAGCCATTATATACCAGTGATGGCTGCTATATACCAGTGATAGGGGGCTTTATAACAGGACGGTGGTCTGCTGCATTGGTAGTTTACTGTTTCTATTTAAAATATAAGTTCAACATCTTATTCGTATCTTTTTTCATTTTTAAAATTTTTCAGTACCGGTAGTTGCTGCATTGTCCACCCTAGGCTTATACGCGAGTCAATAGGTTTTCCCAGTTTTTGGGGGCAAAAGTAGGGGGGTCGGCTTATACACGAGTATATACAGTACTATATATGGTACTTAACAAAAAAGTGTGAAACAACTGAAAATATGTCTTATATTCTAGGTTTCGTCAACGTAGCCACCTTTTTGCTATGATTACTGCTTTACACACTCTTGGCATTCTCTTGATGAGCTTCAAGAGGTAGTCACCGGAAATGGTCTTCCAACAGTCTTGAAGGAGTTCCCGGAGATGCTTAGCACTTGTTGGCCCTTTTGCCTTCACTCTGCAGTCCAGCTCACCCCAAACCATCTCAATTGGTCAATCTGGTGACTGTGGAAGCCAGGTCATCTGGCGTAGCACCCCATCACCATCACATATCCTCCTCCATGCTCCACGGTTGGAACCCTGCATATAGAGTCCATCCGTTCACCTTTTCTGCGTCGCTCAAAGACACGGTTGTTGGAACCAAAGATCTCAAATTTAGACTCATCAGACCAAAGCACAGATTTCCACTGGTCTAATGTCCATTCCTTGTATTCTTTGGCCCAAACAAATCTCTTCTGCTTGTTGCCTGTCCTTAGTAGTGGTTTCCTAGCAACTATTTTTCCATGAAGGCCTGCTGCACAAAGTCTCCTCTTAACAGTTGTTGTAGAGATGTGTCTGCTGCTAGAACTCTGTGTGGCATTGACCTGGTCTCTAATCTGAGCTGCTGTTAACCTGTGATTTCTGAGGCTGGTGACTCGGATGTACTTATCCTCCGCAGCAGAGATGACTCTTGGTCTTCCTTTTCTGGGGCGGTCCTCATGTGAGCCAGTTTCTTTGTAGTGCTTGATGGTTTTTGCAACTGCACTTGAGGACGCTTTCAGAGTTTTCCCAATTTTTCAGACTGACTGACCTTCATTTCTTAAAGTAATGATGGCCACTCGTTTTTCTTAACTTAGCTGCTTTTTTCTTGCCATAATACAAATTCTAACAGTCTATTCAGTAGGACTATCAGCTGTGTATCCACCAGACTTCTGCACAACACAACTGATGATCCCAACCCCATTTGTAAGGCAAGAAATCCCCTTATTAAACCTGACAGGGCACACCAGTGAAGTGAAAACCATTTCTTGTGACTACCTCTTGAAGCTCATCAAGAGAATGCCAAGAGTGTGCAAAGTAGTAATCACAGCAAAAGGTGGCTACTTTGAAGAACCTAGAATATAAGACATACAGTTAGGGCCAGAAATATTTGGACAGTGACACAAGTTTTGGTATTTTAGCTGTTTACAAAAACATGTTCAGAAATACAATTATATAAATAGATATGGGCTGAATTGCACACTCCCAGCTGCAATAGGAGAGTTTCCACATCCAAATCGGAGAAAGGGTTTAGGAATTATAGCTCTGTAATGCATAGCCTCCTCTTTTTCAAGGGACCAAAAGTAATTGGACAATGGACTCTAAGGGCTGCAATTAACTCTGAAGGCGTCTCTCTCGTTAACCTGTAATCAATGAAGTAGTTAAAAGGTCAGGGGTGGATTCCAGGTGTGTGGTTTTGCATTTGGAAGCTGTTACTGTGACCAGACAACATGCGGTCAAAGGAACTCTCAATTGAGGTGAAGCAGAACATCCTGAGGCTGAAAAAAAAGAAAAAAATCCATCAGAGAGATAGCAGACATGCTTGGAGTAGCAAAATCAACAGTTGGGTACATTCTGAGAAAAAAGGAATTGACTGTTGAGCTTGGGAACTCTAAAAGGCCTGGGCGTCCACGGATGACAACAGTGGTGGATGATCGCCGCATACTTTATTTGGTGAAGAAGAACCCGTTCACAACATCAACTGAAGTCCAGAACACTCTCAGTGAAGTAGGTGTATCTGTCTCTAAGTCAACAGTAAAGAGAAGACTCCATGACAGTAAATACAAAGGGTTCACATCTAGATGCAAACCATTCATCAATTCCAAAAATAGACAGGCCAGAGTTAAATTTGCTGAAAAACACCTCAAGAAGCCAGCTCAGTTCTGGAAAAGTATTCTATGGACAGATGAGACAAAGATCAACCTGTACCAGAATGATGGGAAGAAAAAAGTTTGGAGAAGAAAGGGAACGGCACATGATCCAAGGCACACCACATCCTCTGTAAAACATGGTGGAGGCAACGTGATGGCATGGGCATGCATGGCTTTCAATGGCACTGCGTCACTTGTGTTTATTGATGACATAACAGCAGACAAGAGTAGCCGGATGAATTCTGAAGTGTACCGGGATATACTTTCAGCCCAGATTCAGCCAAATGCTGCAAAGTTGATTGGACGGCGCTTCATAGTACAGATGGACAATGACCCCAAGCATACAGCCAAAGCTACCCAGGAGTTCATGAGTGCAAAAAAGTGGAACATTCTGCAATGGCCAAGTCAATCACCAGATCTTAACCCAATTGAGCATGCATTTCACTTGCTCAAATCCAGACTTAAGACGGAAAGACCCACAAACAAGCAAGACCTGAAGGCTGCGACTGTAAAGGCCTGGCAAAGCATTAAGAAGGAGGAAACCCAGCGTTTGGTGATGTCCATGGGTTCCAGACTTAAGGCAGTGATTGCCTCCAAAAGGATTCGCAACAAAATATTGAAAATAAAAATATTTTGTTTGGGTTATGTTTATTTGTCCAATTACTTTTGACCTCCTAAAATGTGGAGTGTTTGTAAAGAAATGTGTACAATTCCTACATTTTCTATCAGATATTTTTGTTCAACCCTTCAAATTAAACGTTACAATCTGCACTTGAATTCTGTTGTAGAGGTTTCATTTCAAATCCAATGTGGTGGCATGCAGAGCCCAACTCGCGAAAATTGTGTCACTGTCCAAATATTTCTGGCCCTAACTGTATTTTCAGTTGTTTCACACTTTTTTGGTAAGTATACAATTCCACATGTGTTAATTCATAGTTTTGATGCCTTCAGTGTGAATCTACAATTTTCATAGTCATAAAAATAAAGAAAACTCTTTGAATGAGAAGGTGTGTCCAAACCTTTGGTCTGTATTGTATATTTACACACAGTTTGTGAAAAAGTGTTTAAGTCCTCCCTGATTTCTTACTCTTTTGTATGTTTGTTATGCATACCATATTTTTCGAACTATAAGACACAAGTTTTAGAGGAGGAAAATAAGGAAAACATTTTTAAAGCAAAAAATGTGGTCATGATTCACGGTTATGGGGGTATCTGCTGCTGGTACTGTTATGAGGGTAATGTCCCCAAATTCTGTACTGTTGACCCCATCCTGGGCTTCTTCCAGTTATATACAGTATGTCCCACAGTCTGGTATATGTTCCCCATTCTGATATATATGTCCTCCATCCTTATATATATGTCACTTATCCTTTTATATGTACCCAGTTCTAATATATATGGCCCAAATACTGGAATTTATGCTTCATCCTGGCTGGTGTGCCCCATCCTGGTATATGGCCCATATTCTCCTCTTCCTGATATGTTTCCTACCTTGGTATATGGCCCATATCCTAGTATATGTGCCTCACCATGGTATATGTGTCCCATCCTGGTATATGTCCCCATCACAGATCACACGTAAAAAGATAAATGTTTATACTCACCATCCATCAATTCCTTGCAGCCGCGACGTCCTCTTATGTCTTCTCATGCCCGCAGCTGATCAGCATGCGAGCTTGCAGTGATAACATCACTGTCATGTGCCACGCTCCACATGCTATGAGCTGCCTGCAAAAGAATACATAAGAGGAGGTTGTGGTGCTACGGGAGCAATGACTGGCGAGTAAAATCTTCCGCCAGGATATTCACTGCTCCCACGCTACTGATGGTGCAGTGAACATCCACACAAGTGATCACCCGTGGTTGCAGCAGTGACGTGTCCTCACGTGTGCCCACTGTTGTAAATGAGCTGCTCCCCCTGCCATCATCACACCCTCCTCTCAGCGCCGGCTTCATTGCTAAGAAGTGATGGGCTGGGGAGCAGTGTATATGTAATTACCTTAAAAAGGGGCAAACTTTATCAAAAGAGAAAAAATTGTGGCCCAGCAAGAAGTCCACCGCCATTAAAATAAAATCTTGTAACGATTGGTAATAAGAATTGAATCGTTTTAGACTTGTTGAGAGGCATTGCTTGCTACTCTATGAGGTATTGAAGGATAAAGGCTGACTACATCGCAACTCAGCCATGTAAAGTTTGTTTCCCACACAAATTTAGAAAAGCTAGGCACAACTGACTTTGTGTCCCTTATAAATCCAGGGAGACTATGTACCAGCGGTTGTAATGCTGGTCTACCCAGGCTCCTAACCTCTAATCCCCAGAGATCCTATGCTTGCCACAATAGGAAGGCATGGAGGTGAAATAATATTTTTATAGATCTTTGGGAGAGAATGATAAATAGGAATGATTGGAGATTCCACTAGCAGAAATTCTGCAGTTTTCTTGTCCAAAACACCCATACATAATCCTTTTTGTAGTAGTGTGGACAATTCATCCTGATAACGTTTTGTAGGGTTACCTGGTAGTTTAGAATAGATATCTGTGTT
This sequence comes from Allobates femoralis, assembly GCA_033576535.1. Taxonomy (NCBI): domain Eukaryota; kingdom Metazoa; phylum Chordata; class Amphibia; order Anura; family Aromobatidae; genus Allobates; species Allobates femoralis. The sequence goes on from JARQOC010000006.1 coordinate 122,978,960, forward strand.
TGTTAAATCCTTTAATATGATTTTGTTATATAACCCTGAGTTCAAAAGAACATTGCTCCCACCTTGTCCAACATTCTTATCATCAAATCTTTATTATTTTGGAGCTCTTTCAGGGCAATCCTTTATGGGTATGTAAGATTGTCATGCAAGGGACTTCGATTTAAGTCCAGGCTAACCAGATCTTTTTTGACCAAGTCCTGGAAAATATCAAGTACCGTATTTTTGATCTGCACTTAATTGGATAGAAATCAGGATTGCTCATATATATTTTCATACTATCCTCAAATGTTGACTCAGCTGACAGATTTCTTAATGCTGATAAAGTGTTTAATTCTTTGAAATCAGGTATTACGATATACTCAACCTGAGGTTCACATATAGTAGTCTGACTCCCAACAGATGATACATTCTTAAAAAAGTGGCATCTCAGAGTCAAATTACGGGAAAAATTATTTACATCTAGTATGGTGGAAAATACATCAAAATGGTTTGTCAGTGAGAAACTCAGACCCTTTGACAATAAAGAGATCTGGGTTTCAGATACAACATAACTGGAAAGGTTCCATATCGGGAGGTCTAGAACCTCGACCTCAGATTGTACCTGACAGTGTCGGTGCTTCCTTCCACAACCATTTGTTTGACCGTGACAGAGAAACAGGGAGAGTGATTGTGAGCCCGCACAGGAAGCTTACCGCCTCGAATTCTATATTAAATGCCACCTCATGCTATCCCCATCATGTATTAAGAAATATACCGATTGGGGAACTAATACCGCCAAAAAGGAACTGTTCAAAACAAGATGTATATACAAAAGAATCGGAAAAGGTTGGGAAAAGGCTAAAACATTGAGGGTACTCAAAAGATACATTATCTATAGGTCAAAACATATTGTGGATGGCATTGATAGGAAAAATTTGTTTGATGTTTCAGCTTCTGAGAATAAACATCTTCCTTCAATGTCCAACTCTATTTTCTTTACCACAACTTATAGCCCCCAATATCTAGTGTGGTCGGGATCGTCAAAAAATGCTTACCTATACTAAACTGAGACCCAAAACTCTCAAATTCTCACTGATTCCCCAGTCAGATTCAGCGACAGAAAAGCTCCTACCTTAGGCTCTATTCTTTCCCCTAGCCTGTACTCCACCCCTATCCCAAAGGATAATATTATATGGCTAGCCTTAAAAGGCTTTTATAAATGTGGACGCACCAAGTGCATAGCATGCACCCACGTATGTAAAAGCAAAAACTTTACATCATATAGCAACGGCCGCACTCACAACGTATTATCATACATTTATTGTTGTTCCACAAATGTAGTTTATTTATTTGAGTGTAGTGCTTGTCGTATTCAATATGTGGGTTGCACATCAGGAGAATTAAAAAGACGGATATGCAGACAAATATCTGATGCAAGAAATCTCCATTCGTTGCATTTTTCCATCTGTCATAAGGGGGATACTACAACGGTTAAGTTTTCAGGGAATAGAGTAGACAGTTAATCCTTTCAGGGGCGAGGACATCAGGCGCAAACTATTGTAAAAAGAATCTTTTTGGATTTTGTCCCTAGGAACTGGTACAGCATGCTAAATATAAGGCAAGATGTAGTATTGCAATATTGACTCAGTTTGAAATACATGTTCGAATGCATGTGAATTTATAATTCTTTATTTATGTTTGACTATTTGATTTTATTTTATTCTTCTGCCGTTTTTCACCTGTTTGTCTTCTCCAATTTAAATGCAATTGTTCAGCTGTGCATGAAAGAGGGGAGTATATAAAAATCTCACTTCCCTCACTACATGATAGCCATGAATAAGACCCTGCTCGAAACGCGTTGGTTTTGTGCACACCATATTGCCTGTAAAGTTGGAAGTTTTTATACACCTTTAATAAATCTTCACCAAAAAAGCAAAATAATCTACTATATAAAAGCGCTATCCAGTCAGTCTGTCTGTCTGTGTGTTTATAAGTTTGTCCCGAAAAACCGCGCCACCCATAGGACATTGTGTACATTACAGTTAAACTGGAAAATTACAGTTCAAGTTGATCAGTTAAAGAAAATAGGAGCACTTATAGGACATTTGTGATGGGGGGCCCACACACTGTCTTGGAAACTGGCTGCAGTGCAGGCATTCATCATCATCTGAGCCTGAGTACGGTCCATCATACCTTTGGGGTGGACCCATCCTGCTGCTGCATTTCCCTCTCATTTGTGTTCCACTCTCAGGCTGGTGCAGTGGTTTCTCAGGGGAAAGATACATCACATAGGGGTAGGTGAGACAGTGCTCAACGGGGGATAGACAACACAAAGGGAGAGAGGATACACATGGGTGAGACAGCACAAATGGAGAGAGTGCACAGAGGGGATAGACAGCAAAAGGGAAGAAAGAGCACCCAGGCGAAAGAGAAAACTCACAGGAGGAAGAGAGAGCATAAGAAGAGAGAGTGCTCACAGGGGTGAGAGGTAGCACAAGGGAGAGAGAGCGCAAAGGGGCATGACGGGCAGCAACAACCTGTGACAAGACATGGCCACCTCATGTAGCAGCGGGCTTCTCCCACCTTCCCCAGTACTCAGTGGCGCTGCACTTAGTACCGGGAGTAGTTGGACTGATATCATAATCGCACAAGTTCTAGAATTGCCCAATTCGATAGAATTGGGCCCCCATCTAGTAAGAAATAAGGATGGGACAAAAACTTTTTCACCAACAGTTTGTCACAGACCTGAAAATTCCCTAGTGCAGCTGGTTCACACTTGTAACACCCTTTACGAAAGTCTCTCACTTGCAGCGTTGTAGGACCCATAGGTGCAGGATCTAGCTTCTAATATCCAAGTATCCAGGCCTGTGATAGCTATGTGGGAGAAATTCCCCTCTTTGGGGGGTTGTTGATCCACCCTATTGATCACCACTACTCTTTCTTGTGCCAGGGTAAAGGTGGGATCTTGGAGTTGGACTTTTCCAAAAGTATCCTGAGACATTTCCAGCTCCGGGATTGACGCAATCACTTCCACCTCTTCTGCCAAGATCTCTAGAGAAAGCCTATCCGGACTACACTATGTCGCTGGGTGGGTGACCCCTATGGCAGGTATCCCTGACTCGGGATATTTGAGTGAAGCTCCTGGACAAACATTTATCTTGGAAGGGCTATGCTGCTTGCCACACAGAGACCCAGTACAGGGACAAGTCTCTTCCCAAAATAGTCCCATGGGGGAGGGTTTTTGCTACTCCCACTTTGTGTCAAATCTCTCCGCATGCGTAAGGGTGACCATCTCTGTAGGATACTTTCGGAGCTCCCCATGGATAAAGAGGAACCCTACTTTCCATCCATTGGGTTTCTGCCCCAGAGATCAATGATGTATGGACCAGATTCACTAGCCTTCTTGGAGTTCAAGAGAACCTTCACCTGATACCCATTAACTTGCACCTGGCATAGATAGTGCTCACCTATAGTAGCAACAGAGTCCGCGGTGCAGACAGTCTGGGCCTTGATCAACACCTGGCGAAGGAACCCGCAATCCATGGATTCAGATGTTAATGGGCAGTGCGCAGTCACATGCCCTGACACTTGTCACTTTCAGCCACTAATAGTGGAGGTGACTGTGTTCTGTGCAGCTGGTTTAGGGGAAACCACATTCCAGCCCTTCTCAGACTGGAAATATTGTTTAATTACTGCAGTTAATCAGTTTTTTTCTTTCAATCATTCTTTAATTTAATCTGTTTTAGGTTTTTGGGAGGTTTTATTTATGCCGCTAAGGCTGGTTTCACACCAGCATTTTTTTTAAACCCGGGAGTAATCCATTTTTTGCAACAAAACCCGCATCAAATCGATACAATATTTGCTGTATAAACGAATGCAATCGAATGGTAGTATACCGAATCCATCTGCTGGATCTGATATAATTCAAGCTGGTTGTATCCAGTTGCATCAGGTTTATTGTCAGTATTTTTACGGATCCTTTTGAAAATCCTTCTAAAGATGATATAGATATATAGATAGAAAAATTGCAAACAGCTCACCGTTCCACTTGGAAAAGGTGGTCGGGTGCACCTTCTTGTGGAGCTGGCTTGCTCGGAAAGAGGTGAAGACTTGGAGGGAGTCTTTAGTATCCAAGAAAGAAAAGTCCATCAATAGGCTCCACAGTGCGTTTTCTTCGCTCAAAAATTAAGTTTTATTTTTTAGCATTAAAATAATTCATATCCCAAAATCCAGTGATTTGTATCTGTAGGGAGTCCCCCCCCTTACAGACTACACATTTCGACATACAGTAGATGTGTCTTCATCACGGTCATAAAAGAAACCTGTCCACACATTCAATCAATCCCTCTCCAACCTCTCCACCATGGCCAAGACCAAACAGCTGTCTAAGGACACCAGGGACAACATTGGGATAGGCTACAAGACAGTATGCAAACATCTTGGTAAGAAGGCAACAACTGTTGCCTGCATGAACTTGTTTTCTTTGCATTATTTGAGGTCTTAAAGCAATGTTTCTTTTTTTACTATTTTTTAAATTTCTCATATCCTGCAAATAAATACAAAATGTTTAGCTTTGAATTTCGGAGACATGTCAGTAGTTTATAGAATAAAAGAACAATGCGCATTTTACTCAAAAGTATACCTATTAAGAGAAAAATCAGAGAAACTGAAAATTTTGCAGTGGTCTCTTAATATTTGCCAGATCTGTATATACTTGGATGGGGACATATATACTAGAAAGGGTAAGAATAAGGACATATATACCAGGATGGGGACATATATACCAGGATGAGCCCAGATTAAAGACATGTATACCAGGATGGGCTCAGAATAAGGATATATAATTATAATAATATAATATATATATATATATTCAGAATATACATATATACCAGGATGGGCCCAGAATAAAGAGATATAATCCATTATGGGGACATATATACCATGATGGGAATATTTATATCAGGATGGGCTCAGGATGGGGACATATATACCAGGATCAGTCCAGGATGAGGACATATATTCCAGAATCGATCCAGGATGGGGACATATAGTCCAGAATGGGAGACATATACAAGGATGGGGGACATATATACCAGAAAGGGGCCCAGGATAGGGGACATTAGTATAGGGATGGGGGCCATTACTACATAATGACGGGAGGACAACTCATTTGTCTTTATAGGGTTTAGAAAGATACAAGGGCTCTTACATCTGACCAATATGCGGAGGTGGGGGTCATCCAATTCTAGTTACACCTCTGCCAGTGTGAGACATGTAATGAGTGACAGCCTGCTCCCCCTGTATACTTATCTTACACTGCTATACCCCCTTTCATTTATAATAATCTCTGAAGCAGATTCTTACGTAGATCTGAACAGCTCATTTAGACATATAAAAAATGCGAGATATCTCTGGAATAAGACCATTCAAATCGGTATCATTTTGTTCAACTTTCTTTGACCGACATTACCATATAGATAGGTTTATGAGGGTTAACCTTACAGAGAGATTATTTTTATTTATGGGGGGCAGTGGACTAAACCGCTGCCATACACTCTGAGTCCAACATGTTGAAATATCAAATGTCTGAACCTTCTGTCACCTGTAACATATCCATTTTAGACAAAACTAAAAAAAATGCAAAATAAAACAGTTAGTGCAAAGAAAACGTATCGTATAAGTTGTTCATAGCAACTAGTTTTTATGATTTTTTTACTACATTAGTCATCAAGTATTTCTAGATGACCAGGTCTAATGTGTTTATTTTTATACACCGAGGAAGTATTGTCTAGTAGAAATGAGTCTTGGGATCCAGCTAAATGCAGCATTGTTCACACAGTTGCTGACAGATTCGGTACAGAAGGGCACTGTCTAATATGCGGCTCTATGGGATGGGTGCTCACATTGAATTAGGCTGTTAATAAAACCAGTATTGAATAAAGGAGCATCTATATTGGAGTCTCAGACAGCAGAAATTTCATCCGACCACCTTTGACATCACTTCTATCCTTCCAAGAAGCTGGCATGTATCTGGGCCAGACAATCAAGGAATTGAGGCGCTGTCTTACTTTCAGATAAGATTATCATGTTCTTGGCAAATTCACAGTCTTTTACTATTTTGAAGTGAAGTTTCTCCCCAGTTTAAATGTGAAATTCCTCTTCTGCTATGGCTAAAATCATTATCTTTGATTCATTTCAATGACAGTAGACATTAATTCTATTCAGCATTACTCATTGGAAAGAGTCAGGTTTGCTGGCCTTGTTTTGAGTACTCTTTACTTATTAAAATTGTCATAATGTAATATAAAGATTCATTGTAAGAAATATCCAAATTAAAAACAGGTGGGCACAACCCAAATATCAATGAGGAGCAAAAGTAGGATTGCCAGTATAACATAAAAAATAATGTTGAAACGGCCGGCAATGCTCTACGTCCACTCTTTCAAACATGTATTTGAATTTAGAGCAGCACGACACAATGGACCACTTCATTAAATCATGTGTACATCCATAATCATCATCAAAGAAAGCTGCAAAAAAAGAAATGTCATCATTGTAGCTAAATCACAACTCACACTCACTACTTTATTGTAGCTATAATGGTCATAAGAAGTGGAACCAAATGGTTCCATCTCAAAATATGGGAAAATATCTAAAGGTTGATTGATTTACAATGTAGAAATTTCAACAACCCAAGAAAGGATTTATCAACACTTAAGCTAAGTGCCCACGATCAGGACACGCTGCATTTTAGGTGCAGCATCATTCTTTTTGCAGAGACGCTAGTGTCCTGTGTGGGAGAACGCACTATACATGCCCACGGTCAGGATTCTGGAAACAGCATGTTTTCCCGCTCAGAACACACGTGTCTCTGCAAGAATAAATTGATATACTGCGGCTTGGAAAGCCATGCCACGTTTCAGTTTATTTTGCGGGAAAAGCACAGTGGGCAGGAGAGGTCTTTAATTCCCATCCTCTGTGCTTGTACTGAACAGAACGCAGCATTCTAGACACAGTGAAAACATACTGGGTCCAAAATGTTGCTAATCCTGATTGTGGAAGGGAACTCACTCGTGACGCCACCCACAGGTTGTGGTCAGGGTGACCACCGCTGCTGCAGAACCTTCGGGGATGATGTTTGGCAGCAGGTGATGCAACGGCTCTCCGCAGGTAGAGCTTGGTTCCCCAGGGCAGTGATGGTAATAGTCTATGATGGATGCTGAATAGGGGTAGTGGTGGAGATGATAGTTGCTTGTGAGGGTATGTAGGGCTTGAGCATAAGGATCACACAGACTCAAGGTTTTGTCGTTTTTCACGTCTTTACTGCAGTTGTTGGTAAGCAGAGTACTGTCCACGGAGTCTGTATTTGGGCCGGGTTGCCCCCACCCTAACCGGGTCCTCAGCTTCCTACTCCTGCGCCTTGTGTGTGGCCCTGCTGCTGCTTTAGCTGAGGTGCTGGCCCTGTATCTCCTCACAGGTACCCATCTGCTAGGCAACGTGAGTCTTTCCGTGTGCTTCTGACCCCGCCGTGTTGCTTCGCTGAGGTACAGTGTAGTCTATAACCTCCACTATCCCGGTGTTTACTGTGCTGCTGTGTCAGTCACAGTTTTGGATCCGGTATCCGGTCTGTGTGCTCCTCCGGGGCAAGTTATGAGGTAACTAATCTCCCAGATGTGTTCCTCTGTTTCTTGTACTCCTCTCCTCAGACCCTGGCTAGGCCTGGAATTGAGTAGCAGACTGTGGAGAAGCCTAATGCAGTCTCTTTACACCACAGTCTCTCCCTCAGTTCTCCCAGGAACTGAACTACTTCCTCTTGACACCAGAATATATAGGGGAGCTGCTTTAGCTTCCCCTTCTGGCCTAGAGGTGCTAGTGCAGTGTCAGGTGTAGTGTGGGGAGTGAACCCTTTGTTGTTGTTTCTGTGGCACTTAACCCCTGGGGTGCCACAATATCAACTTCCTGTTTGTGACACATTAGTATATGGGAGTGGGAAAACTTTTTCCAGATGGGTGGTGACCATAGTTGCCATTTTGAAGTCAGCCATTTTGAATCCAACATTATTTTTTTCAATGGGAAGATGGTCATGTGACACATCAAACCTATTGAGAATTTCATAAGAAACACAATGGTGTGCTTGGTTTTAACATAACTTTATTCTTTCATGAGTTATTTCAAGTTGATATCACAATTCATTCCCATTTTATTCAGGTGTATCCATATAAATGGCGCACCCGGTCAATTGTCTATGCTGTGAAGATACGAGATGTGCAGCATCTGAAACAACGGATACTGGAAGCCTTTTCTAGCCTTTCTTCTGCAGTATTGCTATCAGTGTGTCAAGAGTTGGAGAAGAGGGTTGCATTGACAATCCAACACAATGAGCAGCACTATGAACACATTTTATAATTGGTCATAAACTTGCAAATAACTCATGAAAGAATAAAGTTACCTTAAAACCAAGCACACTCTTGTTTTTGTTATGAAATTCTCAATAAGTTTGATGTGTCACACGAGCCTCTTCCCATTGATAAAAATAAAGTTGAATCCAAAATGGCCAAATTCAAAATGTCCGCCATGGTCACCACCCATCTGGAAAAGTTTTCCCCCTCCCATATACTAATGTGCCACAAACAGGAAGTTGATATCACCAACCATTCCCATTGTATTTAGGTGTATCCATATAGATGGCGCACCCTATATACTAGAATCTGGCTGATACTAGGACATTACTTATCTTGTCAGTCCCCTATTACACACTGAAGGGGCTTGGAATTGGTGATAACACAGAATTGAACACTGGATGCAGCTTGTATTTGGTTAATATAAAATAGTTTGAATGAAAGACTCTGTTGCTGAAAGACATTGCTCTTTTAAACATGTGAGGGTCAAACATGTCTGAAGTGTTTTAATTATGTTTTTGTGCCATTTGTAGCAACACGTCTGGATTAATTCCATTCTTGTAAGGGCGCCATGACCTGACAGCTAACACTTGGACCGTGTAAGCTTCCTCCGAGTTCTTGAGCACTGGTTCATTAACAATTCTCCTTTGGCATCTACAATATTGACTGGTCTTGTTTACTAGTCACATTCAGTGATTTAATCCTACAATTTGCTGCTTGGCTGCGCAGTCTTTTGTCTTGGGTATGTTACAGTCTAATAGTAGCTCACATGTGATTCTGAACCTCTGAGTATTGTACACTTGTCACTTTGCACCTAACAGAGACTGACAGATACAGTCTTTTGTGCCTAATTATAAAATGTTGGGGAAACGGCTCTAATGAGCTGTTTCATGGCAGCAAGTGTAAGACAACACAAAAAGAAATTGCCACTTTAGGGATTATTGCAATGTGTTGTGTTCTTTTATTTTTTTTCTGTTTATGACTGCATGTTATGCCCCGTGATCCTATGATTTCAATATATACTGGGTCCAAAGATTCCCATTTCAATAGAGCCATGTTCAAGGATATGCCTTGATGCTACATTAAAGTCTAAAATCTAAATGACTGACAGAAATGTGCAAATATAAAGTTGGCCATCTCAGTGGTCACATAGACTTTGAATGGAGCAGCAGTGTGTATGCTGTAAGAGTACTTACTTAGAACCTGCCTGCTTTGCCTGGTGACAATTTGTACCCACTCGGGCGGTGACTCTCCTGCTATCGTTTGACCTTGTGTCAGGAAAGAAGTTCTTCCTCTTCTTCTCTGTTCTGTCAATGGAGCATTGCTGCCAACGTCATGTTGATTGACAGCCGGCTTACCGCAGTTAGGCGGCAGGGAGCTAGCTGTCAATCTGCATGACATCGAAAGGGATGCTCCTTCGACAGAGAAGAGCATAATAGAAGAAGCTGCTCAGCCAATGTGACATCAGTGAGTAAAAAAATCCCTGGTCTGTGGAGCGCTAGGGTTAGCGTTTCTGCAGCAGAGCGCTGCCTTCATCAGGTTGCAAGCTTGCACACCTGATGAAGGCAGCGCTCTGCTGCAGAAAGGTAGTGGCCTGTAAGAGGTTAATAAAGAAACTTTTTCTAAAATAACCCTAGTGCCAGTTATCTCTAGCCCTAGCGCTCCACAGACCAGGGATTTTTTTACTCTCAGCTTCTTGCACTTGTGCACACCTGGCAAGAGCAGCTCTGGACAAGAGATACCATTAATCCTAGATCCTGAGTTCCATGACCTAGCAATACAACACGGTCACCGTTGTAGGACCTGTGGTGACATCAATCCGGTCATTGATCGCGGCAGGAGTTGGAGCTCCCGGAGCAACTTTCGGTGCCTCCACTATACCTCCAGGCGGAGGTGGATTCACAGGCGTAAGACCGCAGTTGTGCAGGGTTGCACAACCACCTCTGGTGAGTGGCTACACAGCCTTGGGCCTAAATCCACTTCAAAAACTTTCTTCACATGCGCTCCCACCCCCTCCCCCCTTTTTGTCTCGCAATGTGACATCAGTGGAAGAATGAGAATCCAAGGTTTGTGACTGCTTTGAGCCGGCAGATAGGCAGAACAGGCAGATAGTTAGCAGCAACCTGCGAGTAAATTCTTAGCTTCAGTCCCAGATAAGCTTTTTGAATGATGATAGTCTGTCTATCTACACCCTCCAGTAGGGGGATCCTGAGAAATTTGCTGCATAAATTCCTTGTATAAATAACATTCTGTTAGTGTCAGAGCTCCCTTTAGTGGAAGCTGAAGGCAGAGAAAATTCCTTCATTTATTTTTATCTGGACAGTAAAACTCTAAAGTGTTAGCAAAAGTATTAAGACATCCCTGCTCAAAAGCCATTTTGTCAGTACAAGTGGCCAAAGTCCAGAATGACTGAAACATCCTTTGATTTATTGCAATTTTGCCATTACAAATATTTAAACACAAACAATACATTTGGACTGCATTTGACTTGATCAAGTGCTGTCCATTGTTCTTACATTATTAATACAGATTTTTTTATGTAATATATTGCAGGAGTGGTGATTTTCTAAAAAAAACTTTGTCCCAGTTAGTGTACACAGATACAGGATCTACAGGGACAGGACACAGAGAACTGGACCTGAGAACTAGCAGCATGTCTTTAGCATTAGACCATGTTGCTCAGGCACCTCCCATAGGGGAAAGGTGCCTTAAATACTTTGTGCTTCTCAGTCATAGGCTGAGAAGCACTTCTGGATAGGTCACACTGGCCGTTGTAGAATAGTGGGCATGTCGCGCGGTCATGATCTAAGCACCCGAAAGGATTCTCTATATGTGAAAAGGGGCAGTAATGTTCTTATTGGGCTCTTATGACCTCAGGGTCAAAATCCCTTTGGTTGACTAAAGAGGGTCCTTTTTTCATACCAAGGATTTTTTTTTAATTCAAACATGTCTTCTGTGCTGACTGATGAAGGCAGGGCACTAGGATTTTGAAGTAATGGCTTGTCGGACTTGAGCGGAGACACATGGAAGGAGTTGGAGATGTGCAAGGAGGCTGAGAGCTTCAGTTTGTAGGACATGGCATTAATCTGCTGACCAATGAAATGGAGGACCCAATTTGTATGAAGGCATCTTGAGATGGATATATCAGTAATGGTACCTTTACACGCCGCTACAGAAGGTTGGAAACAACCGGGTGTCTCACGTGCACGAGCACGTTCGAACGGTTGCAAACGGTACCCGATACCGCCTTTACACGCTGCTACAAAGTGCTCTACAGAAGGTTTAATCTATCTCTGGATGCACCGTCGGGTGCCACAAGTTACCTTCTGTAGAGCACCGTCCCTCATTTACACGCCGCTACAGAAGGTAATATGGGAGGACCTGTGCAGCAGGGACAACACATAGGCGTGCCAGAGTTGTGGATTACGAGACGCTCGTACGATGATTGGACAATGCTATAGCATCATGATTGGCCAGCCAGCGCAGGAAGGCTGGCTAATACATGATGCTATTGCAATTGTGTAGTGTGACTGGTCAGCTCCTTAAATATGCCGCCCTATGCAGCGACAACCAATCGTAACGCAGGAGCTTCCACTAATGATCGCTGAAGGGGGGCGGTTTCCCGGAGGCTGTGTCACGCCCCAGGGAGTTAACTAGGTGACGAAAAAACCTTCCTGTAACTCATTTAGACGCCGCTACCATCGGGTTGAAACCAACCTGTTTTAGAGCACTGCTCTGAAACAGGTGTCGACAGTGACGGGTGGCAACAACCGAGTTTACACGCCGCTACCTCGGGTTGATTTGACGGTGCAAGATACATTTGTCTCCGACACCCGGTTGTTTCCAACCTTCTGTAGCGGCGTGTAAAGATACCATAATGGAGGCATACCTTATCTCCAGGCCAGAGTTAAGGAGGATCCAGGCAGCTCTTATCCACATGCCTTTTTATCCAAACAGAGGACCGCTCCAGAGAAGCCTTAGTCTCCGCCCAAATCTCAGAGAAATTCTTGACGAGATCAGCCATAGAGTTGCCAGAGGTGATAGCCAAAGGAAAAGGGATTTTGTTTCCATAGACTATAAAGAAAGGACAATTAGTTGAGGACTCATTCACATGATTATTAGAGAACTCTGCTCATTGCAGAAGCTTGACCCAGTCATTATGGTGTTCTTCAGCATTTGACTGACCTGCTCCACCTTGCCATTGGACTTCTGATTGTAGGCCAATGAGATGTCCAAGGAGATGTCTAGTGGCTTATAGGTGGCCTTCCAGAATCAGGTCACTAACTGGACACCTCTATAGGACACAATGTGGAGAAGCAAACCATGCAGGTGGAAGATGTGCTGTATGAAGTGCTCAGCAAGCATGGGTGCAGAGGAAAGTCCAGACATAGAAGTGAAGTAGGCCATTTTGGAGAATCTGACCATAGCTACCCATATCGTGGAGAAATCCGCGAACACTGGCAGGTCCATGATAAAGTCCATCGAGATGTGTTGCCAAGGAGCAGACAAGGGTAGGGAAAGCAGATGCCCGGCAGTAATCTTCTTAGGGGTTTTATTGTGAGCACTCAAAGGACAAACTGAAACTAAGTCCACTATGTCATGGGCATGGTTAGTCACCAGTAATGCCGTGAGATGAGGATGGTAGTCTTCTTTTGTTTGGAATGGCCAGCCAGTTTGAGGATTGGCCCCAATGCAACACAAGCTTCCTGTCTGTCTCTACTGTATGACGAATGGCTTACCAGGTGGCATCAGGGATAATTGTAGCTACTGTGAGCTTTTCAAAGGATCAATAATATGTTGAGGCTCTTCCTCTTGATCCCCCGACTGGAAGGACCTCGAGTGCATCCGTCTTGACATTTATTTTGGCCTTCCGGAAATGAAGAACCCAGTTAAATTTGGCAAAGAAGAGTGACCTTTGGCTTGGTGCAGATTCAGCCTCTGAGCCAACTATTGGGAGGCCAGGTTATTGTGGTTGGTGTAGTTGACAGTAGGATGCACCGCTACTTCCAGGAGGTATCGCCACTCCTCCCGAGTCATCTTGATCACCAACAACTCTCTAGCCAATCTAGTAATTGCACTCGCATGCAGAGAAGACCTTAGAAAAGTAGCCGCAGATCACCTTCTGACTTGTAGCAGACTTCTGAGTGAGGATTGCACCAGCCCCAGAGGAAGAAGCAGCCACTTCCAAGAATAGCTGCTTTTTGGTCTCCGGACTATGCAGCATCGGAGCCGATAAAAAGGCCTGCTTTCTACAGCACTTTCCGCTTCAAGAGTCTACAACCCTTGTGGATCAAGGCTGAGATGGGAAGGGCCTGGGAAAGTAAATGCAGAATTGGCAAAAGTAGTAGGCAAATCTCAGAAACCAATGAATTATCTTCACTACATCAGGATGAGGCCACATGAGAACTGCCAACACCTTCCGTTACATTTTCAAACTAGTGGCGGAGATAATGTTGCCCAGGAAAGAAAGGAAAGTCTGGTCTAAGAGGCAGTTCTCAAATTTGGCTTAAATATGATTCTCTCTCAAACTCTTTAGAACCTGATTGACATTTCTCCGGTGTGTAGGCAGGTCAGGAAAGAACACTAGAATGTCATCCAGGTTTACAACCAAACATGGGTAGAGAAGGTCCCAGAAGATATAGTTCACAAATTCCTGGAAGACCCCCAGAGCATTGCTTAGCCTGAATGGCATTATTCGGTACTCATTAGTGGTTGTCACGGGTATTAAATGCGGTTTTCCGTTTGTTACCTGAGCGTATGCAGATCAAATTGTAAACACCTCAGATGTCCAGCTTAAAGAAGATTCTGGAACCTCCAAGACAGTCGAACACCTGTGGTATAAGTGGCAGCAGGTATTTATTCCTCTATAATCCTATACATGGCCAAAGGGAACCATCCTTTTTCTGTACAAAGAAGAACCTGGCTTCAGCATGAGAGGAGGATTTCCGGATCAATCCCTTGCCAGATTCTCCTTTGATGTATTTGGCTAGGGTCACCACCTGGGACAGAGGTTAGATTCGACCACTGCGAGGTGAGTAACCAGGGAGTAAGTCGATTGGGCAATCATACAACTTATGTCGTGGAACAGTCTCAGCCTCCTTCTTGTTGAAGACTTATGTGTAGGACCTTTAGGCAGACAACAGACCCGGAAGATTAGATAGCATCACAGATGGACTAGAACATAACACTTCTCATGGCATGACTGTCCCCATCAAAGTATGTCTCCCAATTTTCAGTCCAAAACAGGCTTGTACATTTGAAGCCACAGTATGCACAGCGTCATTGGATGAGATAGTCCAGGATGCACAAGAATGGAAATCTCCTAATACAGTATTCCCACCCAAAGCTCCACTTACTCGATGATGAACTGGATGGACTCAGACAGGGGTTTTCCATTCATGGACAAAATGGTAATAGGCACTTTAAGTTGCTGGATGGGAATCTGATATCGATCCACTATGACCTGTTTAACAATGTTCCTGGTGGAGCCAAAGTGCAGAAAGGCAGACTCAGTGAATCGGGAGGAACCACAAGATACAGACGCAAAGAGAACTAGAAATGCAGAGGACTTGCTCTCACCTAGGGTGGCCTCTCCTATGAGCCCTAGACTTGGACATTTGCTGGCTTTATAGGACAGACTTGGATCTTCCACTGTGGAAGCACCCTCCTTCAGTGTGCCAGTCTTCCAGGCAATATTTTGCCTTATCGACATTGTCCACCTCCATGCATTCAGGGGTGTCAGCAGGTGCAGCAGACCCATGTCATGATGAATCTCTGAAAAGAGGGAGCCAGGCACTTCAACCTCCTGTCTCCGTTCACCTCCCTGGAGCATTCATGGAAGCGGAGATCAATACGGATAGCCAGGTCTACCATGTCATCCAGACAAGCCTTAACAAAATGCAGCTACTAGTGCCTCATTATTCCAGCATAGTTTGGAGGACAGGGTGCGGAAAAGGACAGCATATTCCCCACGTAGAGATGATATGGAAAAGGTAACATGACCTGGCTGGTCAATTACCTTGCGGAAAGCCTCTTGGAAGGCTGACAGGTTGGAGACCAATGCTTCTCTCCCAGAAAAGATTTCTCAGTTCTATTCTCTGTATCAATGATTGGAACAGTGGGGCACAGTTTGATTAAATGTCATATTCTCCTTTAACCGCTGAGTGCTGCTTATTACACTGATATGATCCAAATGCTAATTCTAACCCCTAGCCTGCTGAGCTTTATTTAGGGTGTCCTGACCTGACAGGTTCCTTTTTATGATACAACTCTTATTGATTTCCACTTTAACACTACAAGCTTTTCATGGCGATATTACCGTAAGTTACCGCCAGGGCTACAGCAGTCAGACCCATAATTATCAGCAATTATTTTGCTAATATGTATTGTTAATTCAGAAAAATCAGATTATTGACAAGGATATAAATGTCAAATATATTGATCCATTAGTTTCAGTGAATTAGATTCACATGGAAGATGATAATGTTTCTCGGGTATTACAATTCAGGTTTGGATTACAGTTCATCATAATTAATTGATAGAGATTCAACCATCTACATTCACAATCCAGGCCAATAAACATATATAATAACTCCCTTTGTAATTACTAAGCATTTATTTTCTCATTCTCGCTCGATGCCTTTATGAATTATATTTTCGAGCTCCATGGGATAGTCAAACAAAACCTCTATATACTGCAGCTAGTAAATCTTATTGTCTCCAATTATGGTTTATAAGTTCATTTAGTGTCATTTTCACTTAATGCATTAGTTCTAATGTAGGATGGCAATAATGTAATTATGTTTCCTTCATCTGTCTTCCCTTCCTCCCATTCATGACTGGTAATTTTAAAAACCACTGATATAAAACCAGAATGATTATGGAAAACATACAATAATACAGCTCCAAAAAGCTCTGCTGGTAAAGGGCGCATGTGCTGAGCAAGCTTTTTCCTATCTCGTATGCTGATGGTTGGGAAAATAATTAAGCTCTGCATCATCATTATGGAAGTCTGCCCAAATTCTTCAAGACATAACTCAACCTACAACTTATGCTATTCATTGTGGATAGGCAAGCTATTAAAGGGGATCGTAAGATTGATAGGAATACGGCTGAAATAAAAGAGGACGTGTAGTTCTCACTTTGTTAAAAGTTGGTGCTGAGAATGGTACAGAATGCTGAAAGGCCTAGTCTCTGTGTAACGGTGTTGTACGGGCCTGTCCCAAAGCCGTTAAGGACATGAATTTTCAATATTTACTAATCTTTAAGTATTTGAGGTTCTCCTCCGGGACAATGCAGCTTTCCTCAAAGACTTCACAGCCCTCCCGTTCTCAAAATTGTCTGTTGATGGAGGTGCAAGTGCCCAGATATGTCCATCGATCCCCTTCAGCTGAAAAACACTGAACATGGAAAAACTGATTTCGGAGATAGAGAAGTATCAGAAGTCACTTTGAGAACAGGAGGGCTGTTTAGTTCAAGGAAGAAGAGGAACATGTGAAACTATGGCTAAGGCTACATGGCGACTTTAGTGTCACATATCAAGTGGTCAAAGTTCCCAAGGTGTTACTACTTCATCAAAGCACAGTACACGTGAATGGGATCGCATTGCAACCCTGATTGTATTGTGAAGAGCAAGTCACAATCTGATATTCTTTGACCTTTGACTTTTTGTGACATTAATTTGAATTGATCTGCGATGTATCAGCAAAAACTAAGGTAAAAAATGTTTATACCGTGTTAGCCAGTAGATAGAAAAATATTATAATCTGAGAATCCTCAGTGGTTGATGCCTTTTAATGGCTAACTGAAAAGATGGTAAGCAAAGCAAGCTTTTGAGACACTATGGCCTCTTCATAAGGCTAATAATGACACAACTTCTGAAGACACACACATATATACATATGCAGGGTGAGATGATGCAGTAAATACAACAGTGATGTAAAGCAAAGTCAGTCTTCTGAGGGGAAGAGGAGCTGGGCAGGTAAAATCAAAATTCTGAGATAAGAGGAACAAATTGTATTATTGTTCTATGATTAGTGGACAGTGGAGACCTGAAAATTCCTCAGTGAGTGTAGAAAGCCATAAATACATGCGAGACAGTTCATGTAAGAATGTCAAAAGTTCATTGTCCTCTAACTAGGGTCTGCTCGATGATATAATATTCCCAAATGCCCTTTCAATTGATGGAAAAACGCATGCATCCATGTGAGACATTCAATCCTGTTTTGAATGTGTCAAAGGACATTAACAATTTGTATTCCCAAATTCTTCTCTCTTTCTGAGATTTGAAGTTACTTTTTAAAATGAGCAGACTCATGTCTGTTACCCTGTCATCAGAGCTGCAAAATGCTTGGCTACAGGTAGGTCCATATGCCTTTCTTTTATTATGTGGCGATGAGCATTAATTCTTGTTCTGAATTGTGGTCCAGTCTCCCCTACGTGCATGCCACCTGTTGGACATTTGCGAAAAAAGAATGCGCATATAGGGTCTTATCTCAATTACACACTTTCACTTGGCGATGTGGAATTGCTCACCTTTGTCAGTTGTGAAACCCACAATTGGTAGAAAAGCGTAAAGGCAGCTGCTGCAGGGACCGCACTCCCACTGGTAACCGTGCTTGAGATGCAGATATATCTTGGACGAAGTGCCTCAGTGTCCGCACTGCTGCTCCGAGATCAAAGAAACCAAGACACAGGGATGTCTGGATCAGCTCAAATCTTTATTTTCCGACGCATTTCGGAGCCTCCTACCGAGCTCCTTCCTCAGGAACATGCAACCTCCCTGAGAAGGACCTCGGTAGGAGGCTCCGAAACGCATTGGAAAATAAAGGCTTGAGCTGATCCAGACATCCCTGTGTCTTGGCTTCTTTGATCTCGGAGCAGCAGCGCGGACACTGAGGCACTTCGTCCAAGATATACCTGTTGGACATTTGGTACATATAATTAAATAAACCACATTGCATGTGGTGCACTGAAGTTACCTGGGATCTTGTAGTCCTGATCTTTCATTATGTGGCAATGAGCATTAATTATTGTTCTGAATTGTAGTCCAGTCTCCCCTACGTGCATGCCACCTGTTGGACATTTGGTACATATAATTAAATAAACCACATTGCTTGTGGTGCAACTGAAGTTTCCTGGGATCTTGTAGCCCTGATCTGTCCCGGGAATCTTTATCTTGTCAGTTGTCATTATAAATGGACAAGTTTTGCACCTGTTCTGGTTGCAGGGAAAGGTTCCTTTAGCTACTAAAGAAGACAAGGTGCTTCTGACAATGATGTTTTTTAGATTTGGAGGTTGTCTAAGGCTACGTTCACACATTGCGCATTTTTTGCGCGGACGTTTTTAGCAGCGTTTTGCACTCGTGCAAAAAAGCGCAAAAAAAGAAGCGGTGTATTCAGACTCCATGCTTTTTTACGGGCGTGGGGGAGAAGTGATGTCACAGAGGGGAGGAAGAATCCTGGTTCCTCCTCTCCCCTGTGACATGTGCGTCAGCTCCATTTGATTTCACAGTGTATTAATATACACTGCGAAATCTTAATAAAAGGAATCCATAATGTGTTTAAAATAATAAAGGATGAATAGTTACCCTCTGGCGTGTGTTCGGGGAGCTAGGAGTCGGCACAACCGCAGGTATCGACCTGCAAGGACTTTGCATGATGTCATTGGCCGCTGTGATTGGCCGTTCGCGGTCATGTGATATGTGATGTGCTATGATGTCATATCACGTGACCGCGAGCGGCCAATGATATCATGCAAGGTCCTTGCAGGTCGACACCTGCGGTTTGTGCCGACTCCTAGCTCCCCGAACACATGCCGGAGGGTAAGTATTCACTATTTATTATTTTAAACACATCTGGATTCTTTTTATTAAGATTTCTAAGTGTATATTAATACACTGCAAAATCAAATGGGGCTGACACACTTGTCACAGAGGGGAGGAGGAACCAGGATTCTTCCTCCCCCTCTGTGACATCAGATCCTGCAGTGCTGGCCCCTATGGGAGAAATCGCAGGCGCAGCTGCGTAAAGAATTGACATGTCAATTCTTTTTACGCCCGCGCTTTCTTCCATAAAAGTGCGTATTTTTACGCCGTGTCTGTATGGCAAAGTGAATTTCACTTTCACTTTGCCGACAGGCACAAGGCATATTGTGCATTTTTGAAAAGCGTGCGCAAAAAAGCGATCAAAAATGCGCAATGTGAGAACGTAGCCTTAAACACAAGAGTGGGGGATACGGAAATATTAATTTTAGTCGGGCATCTTTTTGTAAGAGTGGTTGCAGTTTCCGTGCAGCTCCACTTAGCACCTCCAGACTTGGACAGTAGATGACTGCAGGAGGAACTCTGTTGTTTTCTTCTCTAGTTTTGTAATGTAGGAGATGATTCCTTGATATTCTGGTGGCTCTTGTAATCTGGTTTTCAATTGCTCTTGGATGGTAGCCCTGGTTCAAAAAGGTCTTTCTGAGTCCCTAAAGTTGCTTGTCTCTATCTGTATTGTTGGAACATATCTGATTGTATCTGATGGACTGGCTCTACACGATAGTTTTTTATAGGTTTTGAATGAAAACTGTCCCATCGGAGATATGTTGGACGGTCAATTGGCTTCCGGTAAAGGGATGTCTCTATTTCATTGTTCTGTAGCTTAATAATGGTGTCCAGTGCAGGAGTAGTTCAGTGTTAAGTTGATGGTGGGATTAAATTGATTAAAGCGTTCATGGAACATCTTCAGCTATTGCTCAGACTCTGTACAGATGACTTAAAATGTCATCGATATAGTAGTAATAGGCAAGAGGCCTGATAGGACAGGAGGATAAAAAGTCACCTTTAAGCTTGGCCATGAAAAGATTTGCATATTGCGGTGCCATTTTGCTTCCCATTGCTGTGCCAGTCTCCTGTAAATATATGTTGTCGGCAAATATAAAATAGTTGTGTGTGAGAATGAATTTTGTTAGCTTCGCCACAGAATCAGCATCAATCCTATGTTTTCTAGGAAGGTTTTGCAGGCATTTAATCCATCGTGGTGTGGAATGTTACTGTACAGAGATTCCACATCCATGGTGGTGAGGATAGTTCCTTCTGGTAGAGGACCTATTGCTGACAGTTCATTCAATAGGTCAGTTGTGTCCTGAATGCAGCTTGGTGTCTCTTTTATCAGGGGTTTGAGAACACCCTCTACCCACCCAGAAATGTATTTGGTGAGGGTGCCCGCACATGAAACGAGTGGTCTTCCTGGATTTCCTGATTTGTGAATTTTGTAGAATGTGCCTGTTCCTGGACTTTCTGGTATTAGGTCATCAGCTCTTAAGGATATGTCAGGTAGACAAGAGACCAGCCTGTTTAATTCCTTGTGATAGTCCTGTTTGGGGTCAAACCCCAATTTCTTGTAGTAGCTTGTGTCCATCATTGGTCTGTTTACTTCCTTCAGATAGTCAGATTTGTTCATCATGACTATTGCACCACTCTTGTGTGCAGATTTAATGATGATTTATGTGTTGTTTTTCAAAGACTGTATGACCCTTCTCTCCTGGGCATTGACGATTTTACCAAATGTCTGACAGTGTCTATATAGTTATCCAAATGGGTGTTGCAATCAGATTCAGGTGTCCAGTTTGACCTTTTCTTGGTTGTCAGGATCCCTCTTCCTTCGGCCAAGTTGGGTTCAAATCCTCTTCGTCACTATAAAATTCCCTTAGGCGTAGTCAAAAGTAATTGATTGTTTTTACTTCGCACTCGCCAGTATGATTACAGTGATACTAAAGTCTTCAAGTTTTTTTAATTTTATTGGTGGAAAAAAATGTTTTGATTTTGTTGCTATTTCCCCAGCACCATAATATTTTTGATTTTTCGGCCACTGAATTGTATGATACTCTAACAACCGTCTAATGCAACTAGCAGAGTTGCTGGTAAGGCAGAACCCCAAGATGGACCAAGATGAAAAATGGAGTCAGAGGACAAGACCAAGATCTACCGTATATACTCGTGTATAAGCCGACCCGTGTATAAGCCGACCCCCGTTCTTTTGCCCCCATAACCTGGGAAAACCTATTGACTCGTGTATAAGCCGAGGGTGGACCCCAGCACAGGTATACAGCCCCCAGCAGTGTGGTATACAGCAGCCTCCCCAGTGGTATATACAGGCCCCAGCAGTGTTACAGCAGCAGCCCCATGGTATATACAGCGCGAGTGTATATCAGCACCCCATGTATATACAGCAGCAGCCCAGTGATATACAAGCACCCAGTGGTATATACAGCAGCAGCCCCAGTGGTATATACAGCAGCAGCCCCAGAGGTATAAACAGCAGCAGTCCCAGAGGTATAACAGCAGCAGCCCCAGGTATATACACACAGCCCAGAGTATATACAGCAGCACCCCAAGGTAATAAGCAGCCCCAATGATACAGCAGCGCCAGCCCGCCACCCCCATCAGTAACAGGCGCCCATTCAGTATCCAGGGCTCCCCCTTGCTGCTGCAAACCTGTAAAGTAAGATATTATACTTATCACTGTCCTGTCGCCGCCGTCCCCGCCGCTGCCATCGCGCTCCTCCGGCTTCATCCAGCGTCTTCCGGCTTCCTCTGGCGCACAGACAATGACGTCATTGCCTGCGCCGACCAGAGAGAAGAAGACCGGATGAAGCCGGAGGAGCGCGATGGCAGTGGCGGGGACGGCGGCGACAGGACAGTGATAAGTATAATGTCTTACTTTACAGGTTTGCGCAGCAAGGGGGGGGGCCCGGGATACTGAATGGGGGCGCCTGTATACTGATGGGGTGGCGGGCGGCCCTGCCGTATGACTCGCGTATAAGCCGAGGGGGGGACTTTTCAGCCCAATTTTTGGGCTGAAAAACTCGTCTTATACGCGAGTATATACGGTAATCAATTATCAAAGAGAAACTAGCACAAGTTAGGGGACCCAGAACATAGCTGGCAACTAGTAAGACATGTCTCAGGGTTTATATAGGTAGTGACCCCTCCCCATTGGCAGGGATTTGGGAATCAAAGACCCTTTCTGGACCGCCCATATACCAACACCATTAAGCTGTAAAATACAACTATCCCAGCCACACTAGTCCCAGAGGACGAGCGAATCATGCGTTCTCCAGAATTCACTGCAGGAACCTCTCCCCCAACACCAGAACCACCCGCTGTGTGAACACGGCGATGCCTGGTGACAGGGGCATAAGCCACAGAAGGAAATTTTTATTTAATAATAATGTAGAGCAAGTGATTGTAATAATAATAAACTCTGGAAGAAAACCTTTCAAAAGATGTCTCCAATAGGCTGTTTCTAAACCTGCCCTATGCTTGTTGTCAAGGAGATCCATCTTCAGCTCCACACACTGAATACCGCCATATAAGGGGGGCAGGGCCATCACATCATTTACACTACAGCTGATTAGTGTATTGTCAGTTTATCTCAGGCAAAGATTGCGTTCACATTGCATATTTTTCCTGTCCGTGGGGATCCTACTTTTTGCAGGAGCCCACGGACAGGAAAGGATAGCATTGGAGGTGACCTCCGGATGCCATTTCTGTGTCCGGGTCCGTGATTTTCATGGACTCTGACAGAGAAAGGGCACTTTTACTTCCGCAATGTATATACATACATTGTGCAAGTTAAATTAAGTAAAGCAAGGGTTAAATTTTTTTTAAAAATCTTCCCATCTCTCCGGCGTGTCCCACGATGCCTCCATCTATCTCCCGACAGCCTAAGGACCTGGCGTGGCGGAGCAACCCGATCAGCTGATCGGTCACATAACCGTATCAGCTAAGCGGTGTAAACCCTGCGCCCTCCAAAACCAATCAGTGAGCGGTCACATGACTGCATCAGCTGAGTGGTTTAAATCTCTCGCCCGCAGATCAGTTTTGACGGGGGGAGATTTAAACCGCTCAGCTGATGACAGTCATGTGACTGATCAGCTGATCGGGTTGCACCTCCCCGCCAGGTCCTTGTTGGGAGCTAGATGGAGGCATCGCGGGACATGCCAGAGAGGTGAGGAATTTTTTTTTTTTTTTAACCCTTGCTTTACTTAATTTCACTTCCACAATGTATATATACTGATACATTGCGGAAGTGAAATTAGATGGTAAATAGCAGGTTTTTGTGTACTGAGCATGCTCAGTACACTAAAATTAGTTCGAGAAACGATCAGCTGTTTTCTCGGACCCGTGCTCATAGGCCCCATGTTATTTGCCGTGGATCATGTCGGCTCTGATTGTGTCCGATTTGGTCCGCTGTGCCCAAAATCAGAGCAGTCTCTGATTTTGGGTACAGCAAAAAAAATCGTACAGAATCGGATCTGACACCAATCGGATGGCAAAAATGCCAAATCTGATTAGATCCGTTGCCCATAGGGATACATGGGGGGCCAAATCGGATCCAGTGGCTGTCCGTTTTACAACGGACAGCCATGGATTGAAGAAAAGGCGATGTGAAAGCACCCAAAGGGAGCTTGTTGTGTCAGCATCACACAGCTCCTGTGATCTTATCTGACTCCTCTCCATTCACATCTGCTCTGCTCCTTGCTATCATCTGATGGCCTCTGCACAGCTCTTTAGCTGATTGCACAGAGAAGAATGATGTGAATGGAGAAGGAGTCTGATAGGTCACAGAAGCTTGTGTTGAGAGCCTTAGCTCAGCATTGTCCCTGCCTGAGGTAACCTGAGTGTCTGATCAGCTGTAATGTGAACGCTGTGTAGGCCCTGCCCCACCCTTATATGGCCGTATTGAGTGTGTGGACCTGAAGATGGATCTTTCTGACAATCAGCATATGTCTGGTTTAGAAACAGCCTAGTGGGAACTCTTCTGGAAGGTTTTTTGAAAGGTTTTCTTCCAGATTTCACTTATGAAGTATACTTGAATGTTTATTATAATCACTTGCTCTATTATTATTATTGTATGAAAATTTAAACGGCGGTTACACTTTAAGCTTTATTCAGACGTCCATTTTTCTTGTAGTGTTCTATAAGTGTTTTTCTACTGATAGAATACGTACCCATTATAATTTGTGGAGCTATGCACGCGTCTGTGTCCTAATCTTTTTTAAACAAGTCACAAATCAAAATGACCTATGTATGCCTATGGATCCGTGAAAATCAATGCCAGCACATGGATACCATCAGTGTCCTGTCCATGATTAGCATTGCAAGGAGAAAACTTGTAAGTTATTAATTTTTCAAATGAGAAAATCATTGATAAAACACTAATGTTAAAAACTGACACTTGCCAAACATTGATGTAAACTACCGTAAATCCAAAACCCTAATGGAAATCAGTCCTTTTTTCGAATACAAGATAAATCACTATAGTTTGAAACAGGCCTTAAACCCAAAGTAAAAATAATTAGATTTGTGGTTTTAGCTCACATCAGAGGTGGACAAGTAGATAAGTTTTGTAAAACAATTGTTATTTTGCCACAATCTATTTTTTTCTGTCAATTGCTTTTGACAAACATCCAGGCTTTGACTAATCCTTCTATATGATGTATATTAAATTATTATAGAGCGACTGTAGAAATCCTCTAATCCACGAGTTACTATCCACAGATTACATACACAGTATTGTCACAATTTCGAGGAGGGCGCTGATGTGCATTCTTTTTTGTTTGCTGATGTGCATACTTTTTTGTTTAGACTTTGAACAGAAGCATGGCAAATATTGATAACAAAGCGTTTTCAAAATTAATATTTTATTATAATGTCAACCAGGGTATGTCCCTTAGCGTAATTAATCTTATCCATAAGAAGAGTTTGTGATACTTTTAAAGCTCTCTGTATGTAGCTAGTGTTTGATGTCAGCATTACTACCCCAATTTTAGAGTTTTTGTCTATAGGCCACTGATAGAGAACAGAGTGCACAGAGGGGACACAGAGAGGGTGCACAGAGAGTGAACATGAGGGGCAGAGAGGGGGCATAGGGAATGCACAGGGGGGTCACAGAGAGCACAGGGGGCACAGAGAGCACACAGGGAGAGGGTTGATTGTACGGGGGGGAGACAGCTCAAAGGAGAAAGCACAGAGGGGAGAAGCAGCAAAGGGGGAGAGAAGAGTTGACAAGAGGGAGAACACACAGGGGAAGGCAGATCAAAGGAGAGAGCACTTGAGGAGAGAAGACCGCACACGAGACGGGGGAAGAGAAAGTGAACAGTGGACAGCCACCGCACCACAGAGCCAGCCCCCATCATGACTTCACCACCCTATTGATGCGATATCATCGGGCCCACATCTAGTATATACACAGTTACATATTGTAACATGTGACATAGGTTGAAAAAAGACTTCGGTCCATCAAATTCAAACTTTTTTCGGCAGTATATATTCTGTGTCGTTAAATTATCTATAACCCATAATGCCATTTTTGCTGAGGAAAGCATCCACTCCTTTTTTTAAGTTGTTATAATGTCTGCCATTACTACCTGTTGTGTTAGAAAATGCCATAGTTTGACTGCCCTAACAAGTATTATAAGTATATTATTGGAAGGAATAAGTCATGTGTCAGTTCTTTGTATTGATCACACACTTATTTATACATATAAATAATATCTCCTCTGAGACATCTTTTATCTAAGGTATATGAGCTCAACTTTTCCAACCTCACGGTCATGAGCATGATTCATCCTGTTGTGACTTCTGGGGACCTGAGGTCAGAAGGTGTCAGTGTTTAATCATTGCAGGCTTTCTGCTTTTCTATACTGAAGAGGCTAAGGACCTTTTAACTGTTGGTCAAGTTCTCTCTTAGTTTCTCAGCTGAAATTTATGGTCACCCTCCCCTTCCACTATATCTAGCCACTTCTGAATTCACTCTGTGCCAGATATAACATTTGTATTTAGACCTCGGTGTGTGAAGCTCGTTCCTGTGTTGCAGAGGTGTCTGTTCTTTTGCATCAACAAAGCTAGTGTCTGGAGAGATCCCTGGAGTTTTATCATACCTGTTGACCTGTCTGTGATCTCTTTGTGTTTCCTGAAGGGCCACTCAGGTATACTCTATCCCTGTTACTGCACTTTCATGCTTGGATTGTCTGCCTCTGTGTGCTTGCCCTGTTGCAATTTTTGCACTTAGTAACCTCACCCCTAGTTCCTTAGAGGATACAGGAAACTCTCGACAGCCTATCAGGAAGCAAGGCCGTCGGCTACTAGTCCTGCTGTTAGGAATAACCCTATCTGTTCAGGTGCCTTTAGGCCGGGACTGAACAGTTGGCGTATTAGCCTGTATAGGAACCAACTGGTGGAGGGCAGCTACAGAAAAACTTGTCATCCTATCCTAAGTGTGTATTACACCCTGCTACCTAACTGTAGCAATTTCAGATATCCAGTGGCATTGAGGTTTCCATTGATGAAGAATGGCCTCACTATCTTTGTATCCCATTTACCACACTATACCATCAATTTTTGTGTTCCTACAGTCAATGTGGGTTAGTGTCAGACCAATAGCGGTGGTTTTGTTTGTTAACTTCACCATTCACAAAAAAGTTTGCCTTATCACTCCTCTGAAAGCAATTGTCTATGCTGTGACGATAGGCAGTATCTGAAACAACGGATACTGGAAGCCTGTGCTAGCATTTCTTCTGCAGTGTTGCTATCAGTGTGTCAAGATTGGGAGAAGAGGGTTGCATTGACAATCCAACACAATGGGCAGCACTTTGAAAACATTTTATAGGTGGTCATAAACTTGTAAATAAGTTTGAAGTGTCACATGACCCTCTTCCCATTGAAAAAAATAAAGTTGGATCCAAAATGGCCAAATTCAAAATGGCCGCCGTGGTCACCACCCATCTGGAAAATTTTCCCCCCTCCCACATACTAATGTGCCTCAAACAGGAAGTTGATATCACCAACCATTCCCATTTTATTTAGATGCATCCATATAAATGGCCTACCTTGTATATATATGTATAGGTTACATACACAACACATTTCTGCAGTGGTGATACTATTTTCTGTTCCTCCCCGATTCGTTTTTATTCATGTGACCATTAGTTCATTTTTTAAGGTGTGTCCTCGTTTCATATTGTCCCCAATAAAGCACACTTTTTTATTACACATTATAGACCGTGGTCATTTTTTTCTTTCTTTAGTTTCCAGTTTCTCCTGACTTGTCCTTGAAGTACCTTATACCTAATAGATACATATCTGTGATGTGAACATTAATAGATATGAGCTATTTTCCTTAGTGGTGTTTACGTGCTTTTCCTTTGTAGACTTGGGACTTGGGACAGTGATTTAATGAATGATTAAAGAGGATTTGTCACAGACTTAAAAGTAGCCAGTTTTTGTTTTTATTTTATTTCTATGCTCCCCTTAGTATTGTTTCTTTTCTAAAATCCCCCTACACTTCCCGAGATGTCAACCTTTTTATTTTGTTCTAATATTTACAACCTTTAGAATGGGGGAGCTGTTCACAGGAGCCGAGGGGAGAAAAACTGGGCACTTTTGACCTGATAACTTGACAAGTAATCATATTGCCGTATGGTTGACAATGACTGCATCTCACTGTTCTCAATTACATACATACAATTTCTTAGTTACTGTCTTTTATTACTCTGAGGAGCTTGAAATTGTTCTCCCACAATTACTGTAGCGCTGTGTGAATCACGCACACAGATTGCTTTTCAGCCACCTCTTGACTTCATGAAATATGCTTTCAAACTGTATCATTAACGATGCGTACTTCTTATTAACATTTGTTGAAATTGCTCTCTATTTTCTGAATAATAGGTAAATAATATGGTAATACCAGTTGATTTCCTACTTTACTCTTTTGTCCCTATCTGGCATCGTTGCTTCCCCCGGAAATGAATTGATCGGTGGGTAGCTCATCAAACATTCAAGGGAGGATTGTTCTTTTTATGGTGGCCTAAAATGGGCATAATAATATTTATTCACTTACCATATTTTTCACTTTATAAGACGCACTTTTGTTCCCCCAGATTTTGGGGGAAAGTGGGGGTGCGTCTTATAAAGCGAACCTGGTAGCTGTGGAGTAGGAGGATTGGGGGGGTGGCTGTGGAGCGGTGTCCGGGGGCTGTGGAGAGGCTGGAGGAGGCGGCAGCGGCGGTCCCTGATCACGTGGGGCCGCTCATTATCTCCTCTAATATGCACTGCATCCCGCTGTCAATCACAGCGGGAGCAGCGCATATGACAGGAGCGGTCCGCAGCCCCATGTGAACAGTCAGTGCTTTCCATGCTTTCATTGCATGGAAAGCACTGATTACCCAAAGAATTTCATACTCACCTCTCTTCATATCGTTTCCTGCAGCCCGCGCTATTCCCGCTGTCTCCGCTCAGCTGTGCCGGCCTCCAGTCATGTGAGCGTCGCTCATTGTGACATCATCACCGCGCGCCGCTCACAGGACTGGATTCCGGTATAAGCAGGCAGCGGAGATGGAGGCTGCAGGGAGCGGTGGAGAAAGGTGAGTATGAGATCGTTTGTTATTTTTACAGAGTGCAGCATTGGAGAAAGTGTGCAAGGGTGGGGGCTGTCTGTTCTATGGGGGGATAATGTGCTAGCATAGGGGGCCGTGTGCCAGCATAGGGGGCCAGTGTGCCAGCATAGGGGGCCAGTGGGCCAGCATAGGGGGCCAGTGGGCCAGCATAGGGGGCCAGTGGGCCAGCATAGGGGGCCAGTGGGCCAGCATAGGGGGCCAGTGGGCCAGCATAGGGGGCCGTGTGCCAGCATAGGGGGCCGTGTGCCAGCATAGGGGGCCGTGTGCCAGCATAGGGGGCCAGTGGCCAGCATAGGGGGCCAGTGCGCCAGCATAGGGGGCCAGTGCGCCAGCATAGGGGGCCAGTGCGCCAGCATAGGGGGCCAGTGCGCCAGCATAGGGGGCCAGTGCGCCAGCATAGGGGGCCAGTGCGCCAGCATAGGGGCCAGTGCGCCAGCATAGGGGGCCAGTGCGCCAGCATAGGGGGCCAGTGCGCCAGCATAGGGGGCCAGTGTGCCAGCATAGGGGGCCAGTGTGCCAGTATAGGGGGCCAGTGTGCCAGCATGGGGGACATACATACCAGCATGGGGGGGTTAGTGTACGAGGATGGGGGACATATATATTGATTTGCCCTTGTGGACAGGATCCCTGGCCCCACTGTACCCGTACGATTGTTTTGTCAATTTGTTGTCGTTTTTCGACCACTTGTCTTTGTCTACCCCTAACTTGTACAGTGCTATGTATCCTAATAGCGCTACATAAATACCTAATAATAATAATAATAATTATAAGGTGGACACTGGTATTATAAGACGGACCCCACATAACATTAAACATTTTTTTTTCTCTTTTCCTTCACCAAATTTGGGGGTGCGTCTTATAATCAGGTGCGTCTTATAAAGCGAAAAATACGGTATATAGCACCATTAATTTCACAGCACTTTACATACATTTGCAACACTGTCCCCATTGGGGCTCACAATTCTACCACATTCTAAACATTCTACCAGTATGTCTTGGAAACACTTTAATCTGTTATATGGGGCAACTGTGAAAAGAAGAATTAGATTTGTTGGAGTTCAACATACGTCACATGACATTATTTCTCCTGTAAGCCCTTAAAGAGGTTTTCCCAGCTTATGAAGTGATGACATTATTAACAGAATATTACTGGCTTTAGTTTGGGCACCTTCTTTACAATGAAGTAGAATCTGCTCTGATTTAACATTTTGCCTCTTTTTCAGTGTTCCCTGCACCCTTGTGCTTGTGTGGCGCCCCTGCAGGTATGCGCCACAGAATGGTATTACACTTGAATATAAAATGTGTTTTTACTTGTAAGTTGCCAGGTTACGATTTAATGCTTATGGAGTCTATTTTTAGCACTCACCTAGGACCACACCACTTAGTGTAGGGGAAACTGACTTTATGGTAGGTTCCACAGGTGGTGGGCGGAGCTTAGGATAGAGCAGAGTGACAGTTAAGATTTTACCTCAGACGGCGTTGGGAAGGCAGACAGTGTGGTCACGCCTGGCAGCCTGAGCTGAGTGGAGGGTACCCCAACTATATGTGGGGGCCCAGGACAGATGGCAACGGACCAAGACTGGTAGGAACCAGCTGGTCATGTTGAGGGTTCACAGGTGACACGGACAACCGAGGCAGCCAGGAGTTCAGCCCTGACTGCGAAGCCGACGAGCTGCAGGCCCAACAGGACCGGGTTGCTGACAGCACCACAAGGTACCTCACCCCTCATGCCCAAAAGACGGTCCTACACTAGTGAGGAAAGACTGAAACCCGGTGTCAGGTGGGAAACTTGTGCGTTCCTGCTGTTCCCATTTGGACCGGTAATAGTCAATTTAAGCCTACTAGACACAGACTGCAGGACTGGCGGGGGAGCTCTTCCAAGGTGGGAAAGACAGAAAGTTCTAGAAAGAGAATAGAAACCCTGAAAGACAAAGAAGGAACATCTAAAGACTCCTTAAGAGAAATCCTGACTTGGTAACAACACCCTAAACCAAACTGTACCGTGTATTGTTATGCCATCAGCCGGTACCAAGTAAAGTAAAGTTAAAATGGAAACGGTTTCTGTTATTCTTCCTGCCGCAGCTCAAAGGACGTAACATCATCAACATCAACAGCAGAGGGTAAGAACTGCACCACCATTTAACATCACTGTCCTCCCTCACCGTCTCATATACCATCATAGCTGCCCTGAGGTAAAGCTCCACCTGTGGGGAGCTGTACCACACACTGCTGCCCCTTCCATCACCTCAGTGGCCGGCTGGCAGCGCCGGTACCACCTTACCGGACTCTACAGGTGGCGTCACGTTCCCCTGTAAATAACCCCCTTTCACCCCCACCGTTTTACCATTAACACCTGGTACAGTTGTTCGCCAGGGCACGGCACCGGGGATACCGACCACCCGTGACATCCCACACAGAAGCCCCGGTGACCGAGTACCTCATGCACCCCAGCTCTGGTCGAAACAAATGCAGCAGCCTAGTTTTGCAGGGAAATGCAGACAGCCCCATGCAGTTGAACAGGACTTTGCTGCAATTCTCTGCACAATGGGTGGCTAGGAACAGCTGTTTAAAGGAAAATAATGAAGGAATCACACCAATGCAAATACTACAAGAGTTTAATTTCTTTTGTAGCAGCAAGGGTTAATGTCATGCAAAGTCAATCAAGGGGGGATCCCCGCTCACCTGTCAGGTTATGGTTAAAAGGTAATTTAGACCTCGAAACGCGTAAGCCAGTGCCTGGTCACCCCACCATATGCCTGAATTGTTGTGCCTCGTTTCCTTGTGATTTTAAAATTGTGGAATAAAGATTTTGGAATCGACCAGCTGGTGCCGGAACCTCTCCTTAACTTAAGGGTTAATGTCAGTTTTCTGCTCTGGTAGCTCCAGTTTCTCTCAGTTTAAAGCCAGGTTGGTTATCACACCCACTTCCCTTTGAATGGTCACAGGTTCCAGCACATGATGCTGGGTATAGAAGATCCATTCTCTGCTGATCATGGTGGTGTGAGAAGTATTCAGTGGTGTTCCTGCTTCTGATTCCTGTTGTTGGAGCCTTGCCTGCTGCTAGCCCTGGTGTTCGGGCTGTAGCATTCATGTTTTTGTATTGTTTTTGTCTTGCCCCCAGTCTGTCTACCTCCTCTGTGTTGTACTAGTTGCAGTGGCGCAGTCCAATGTGCTCACCGGGAATGCACAAATGCACAAGCCAGGGTTAGTGAAGGTGAGAGCAGAGACTATACACATGACAGCAGCGGGGAAGAAGGACCCTCATAGGGATGTCGGGGCATCTTAGAGACAGATAGACGCAAGTGTCAGGAGGGGTCCCATCCGTCGCTCTTTACTGTCAGGGCCTTCCCTCCCTTTACCATCCTTGTTGTACCCTTTGTTTTGCATCATGTGCTGCACATCCCCTAGTCTAGCGTGACATTGAGATGTCCCTTTACTCAGTGCTCATGGCTATCCTTTGTCCTAATCAGCCCTTTAATCAGTGCTTATGGCTGTAGGTTATCCTATAGGGCTCTTTACTGGGTGCTTATGGCCACTGGTTATGCTAGTGGATCCTTCACTGTGTGTCTATGGTTATCTTAGTTGCCCTTCACTCAGTGCTTACGGCCCCTACTGTTTTAAATAAGCCCTTTAATTATTTCTTATGACCACTTGTTATCCTAATGGGCCTTTTACTCAATACGTATGGCCACTAGTTATCCTAATGGGCCCTTTACTTGGTCCTTATAGCCATTGGTTATGCTAAATGGCCATTTACTCGGTGCTTACGTCACTGGCTATCTCAGTGGACCTCTCTTGAACTTGCTGCAGAATTATATACTGGTTCACTCTTTAAGTCTTGTGGCTGCATAAATGTTGTGCAGTTTTAACTATGGTGCATGATTTAATTTTCTTATATTTTCATGTAACTCAAGGCAGAATAATTGTAAATATATTATTGTACTATATGGCAGATGTCATGCTGTGGGGTAGTATTTCATCAAGACAAGCATTTTCTTTGATTCAGTGAATAAATGGTAGCATAATTTCTAGTAATTTCTAGCTTTGAGAAACAATTTATCAGTCATGCTCAAACGGGTTTTCTTATGAACAAAAGTTAATTTTAACATTATTTTAATCAATAGAACTCAGAATAATAAAATTTGCACAATAAGATGTGTTTTAGAAAAAAAATTTCTGTTCTGAGATAATCTTATATATGTGTCCCTGCTATGTACTGTGTAATGATGTGTCTGACCATACAGGGACATGGTCTGATCATACCACATCTCCTGTGCTGTGATAATCTTATATATGTGTCCCTGCTATGTACTGTGTAATGGATGTGTCTGACCATAAGGGACATGGTCTGATCATACCACATCTCCTGTGCTGGATAATCTTATATATGTGTCCCTGCTATGTACTGTGTAATAGGCGTGTCTGACCGTACAGGGACATGGTCTGATCATACCACATCTCCTGTGCTGAGATAATCTTATATATGTGTCTCTGCTACGTACTGTGTAATGGATGTGTCTGACCATACAGGGACATGGTCTGATCATACCACATCTCCTGTGCTGAGATAATCTTATATATGTGTCCCTGCTATGTACTGTGTAATGGATGTGTCTGACCATACAGGGACATGGTCTGATCATACCACATCTCCTGTGCTGAGATAATCTTATATATCTATACATGTGTCCCTGCTATATACAATGTAATGGCTGTGTCTGACCGTACATTGACATGGTCTGATCATACCATATCTCCTGGGCAAGGGAGGACACAAGAGTATACAGATATCGCAGCAAGGGATCATAGATGATTCTTTTAGTGACGTAAGGCATTTCCCTGTCTGTTTTTAAAAAATGTTTTACCTTAAAGAATTATTTGCAACCCTGTTGTAACAAGCCAGAGTATGCCCACAGTCCAGATACTGGAGTTAAAGTAGCCTAGGCTAGATTATACTCTGGGGTATAAATTGACGTAGGACAAATTAAACCTCTCAGGCCATATTATACCCC
The DNA here is from genome assembly GCA_033576535.1 of Allobates femoralis. Classification (NCBI taxonomy): domain Eukaryota; kingdom Metazoa; phylum Chordata; class Amphibia; order Anura; family Aromobatidae; genus Allobates; species Allobates femoralis. The sequence goes on from JARQOC010000006.1 coordinate 123,012,795, forward strand.
CATGAGTAGCATTGTTCTGAGTATAATATAAAGATCTGCACACTTTTCAACAAAGTAGAGTCAGGGTGAGAAAACCAATGCAGTTATAAAATTATTGCCTGGAGAGATATAGCCTATCCTAGGCTATTTACACCCCAGGTTATAGAGTTCATCCCCCGGATATACTGTGGCCTGGGCCAGACTATATCCGGTTCCGATTAGATGATGTGAGGCAGCGCTCCCTGACCGTGTTGAGGAACACTCGTTGTGCAGCAGAATGACGCACACAGCAGTGGTTTCTATGCAAAACAGTCCACTCGGTTTATTCACAACCATAAACCACTTTAGGCACAGAAGTGACATGCAGTCCATAAGCAATCTGCATACAGTCCTTAACGTCAGCAGGTAATAACATCAGAGTCCACATAAAGCATAGTCTTTTACCTTTGCTTGGTCTGGCTACTTCAGTATTGCAGTTTAGCTCTTCTCCATCAGAGCTGTACCTTTAAGGCCCTACAGTCCATAACTGCTTGGACCTTTTGAGGGGTCATAACAGGTATCCCTCACTCTGTCTCCAGACAGGGTATGGCTCCAGGAGCTGTATCAGATTCCAAAACACATGCTTCAGTCCAGTGTGTCTCCAGGAAGTCTGTATCACACTTGACACCTGGTCTCCTCATACTGTGCCTAGAACAAGCTGCCTACTTGCAAGCACACAAGACCTCACTTACAGCACTTGTAAGTCTCAAACACAGAGCACATGAGTTACACAGGAGTTTCATTATAACACAATGGACACACCCATGGGAGGTATGTGGACTGGTCTCTCCTGCCCATCACTTCCTGACCATCCTTAAATCCAGCTCATATCACTATAAAGGCTTGTGGAACAAGCAAACATCTTGGATTTAGATCGCAGCAGACCTCTGTCTGTGCGATACATACCTGTCAGGTACAGTAGGTATACCTTACAATGGTTATATTATGGCCTGGAGTGGTATAGTTTGGCCTGGGCTATTTCACACCCCAGGGTATAGTTTGGCCAAGTACAGCTTATCCCCGGTGTATATTCTAGCCTTGGCCAAACTATACCTGGTTTAATCTGGGATGGGATTATTTTGGCCTGCTGCACCATTCTATAATGCCTGTGTACTATTTTGTGTCCTTCCCTGCCCAGGAGATGTGGTTTGATCAGGCCATGTCCCTGTATGGTCAGACACATCCATTACACAGTACATAACAGGGGCACATTATCTAACAAGGATTCTTGCTCCTTCAGAGACTAGAGATACTGGCCGTATTTCACTCTCCATTCAGTTATTTAGTGGATTACAGAAGATATATAAAATATGTCCCTCTCTCACGCAGGTTGCAGCTCGTAGCGGATCGCCTCATGCAGAGATTTGTGGGCTCAGGGCTGATGCTAAAAGACTGGGACAGAGTAAAACTTCACGCTACGGTTATGAACACGCTGTTCCGACGAGATCCCTTAGGCAAGTGTTTATGTCTTACTGATCACGATGTGAAGATGGGAATGTGTGTACTGTTCATTTCATTACTCTTTTGTAGGCTTGCCTTTCATATTTGCTTGTCTTCACTTTTGTTATATACAGAGCAGAAAGGAAAAGTAACAGACAAGTGCATCCAATATGCAGTGATATTCCCTGACAATGAAAGCAATGTTCAGTGCCACAATAGCAGAAGAGGACGGCGGCTTGATGTGTGATAGATAATAGGCTTTTATCCTGGTTCACAATTCTGACAGTGTATGAAAACTTTTCTACATGTTTTTCTCATTTAGTGGACGCTGAAGAAGCATCATGAAAGCTTTGATGCCTCTGTTCTGTGCTGCAACATAATGTGGTTTATTAGGCGGATGGGAGAATATAGCTGGCTTTCCTTGTAGTTATTTCAGCTATAATAGAGATCAGAGATTCAGAGATAACAGCTTTTTATTTCCCATTATTCATAAATCCCGTATCGTTGTGTGTAGATTATAATCACATCATGTAGCTATCAGGAACAGGGTCAAGTCCTAAAACGCATTTAGCTTGGCAGTAACATTCATCCACAGGCGTCTAAAGGCCCATTTACACGGGCCGATAATCAGCAAATGAGCTTTCATGAGGACGCTCTTTCCCGATCATCAGCCCGTGTAAATGTGCAGCCAATCAGCCAACAGAAAAGGAAAACACTTGTTTATTAGTTGATTGGATCGTTTATGGAGGTCTATAAATTATCATGGTGGACAGCACATCACCCTGTATAACAGGGATACGAATATGCACTCTGTGTCGGGGACACACAATCATTTTGTCCCCATACTCTTTTTTTCAGTCCATGTGAATGGGGCCATAAACAAGCACCAACTAACTCATAAAAGACTACTTTGTCCACTGCTTTTACGTTGATGACCTATCATTATATAGGTAATAATTATATGTTCATTGGCTGTTCCCAACACCCCTACTGAGCTCCTGTTATCACCCCCACCAGCGGACACATGTAAACCATGTAAAGAGCAAACATCACAGCTCCATGCACTAATTAGTGGCCACTCCAGCATACTGCATATCAACGCCTATGCTATTCAGTAGAAGCACATGATGTAGTACCTGTAAGTGGCCACTAATCAATGTATAGCGCTGTGCTGTCCCACTCTGTACACTGTTCACATCCAGCGGATCGTGGAGGTGCCAAGTGAGGCAGGTTGCCTGAGCACAGATCTGCTATGGAAAAATATTGTAACACCCTATTAAGAGTCCATTTTTATCACATTTTGTTCACCTATTGGATATAATTGCTGGTGATAACCATACAGTTCTATTCGTCCCCTAATAATATGCATCCATTAACAGGTAACTTTATAACTTATGGGTAATTGATACCCATAGTAGACATTTGTCATAGCCTCCATTTAACGTATATATCAGGAACTGTTCCCAGCATCACAAATTCCCTAAAACTTTGAGGGGACATACATATGCCCTGATAGAAGAGATTAACTGTAGGTCACCTCTGGCTGATAGTATTGTCTAGTGCTCATCTCCTTGCGCTAAACTTCCTCCAGGAGGCATAGAGAGAAGCGAAGAAGAACAATAAGGTTATTTAATAGTCCTGGGTCCGGTACATTTCAGTTGAGAATGCTTTAGCAGTAATTAGTCTGTGAACACTGCATTATGGCTGCTATCATTGTACTGGTAATTTTGTAAGGTAAAAAAATTATTCTGATCAGGGGCAGATATATCACTGATATAACTACCCAGGTGGTAGGGGGCCCACATCCACCTTCAAATCAGTAAGCATCTCCTGTCACAGACACAAAGAGGAGCCCTTATACTGTTCTTGCAAAGGGGCCCTCTTCTGTCTCTGTCCACCAATAGTTATGATGACACCATGGGTTGTCATTATTACTATGGCAATTACTGTCATGAAATAATTCATGGCATAACTTCTACATATATTTTTAGTCTGGAGTGAGCATGCAGTTTAGGGTAAATTGGGCTGTCACTAGGCCTGAGATTAATGCAAGGGTTGGTTTTGCAAATGTGGCAGGTAATACTTTATAGGCATCTGAAAAATTCTGGTTACCCAACTACCAGTTGTCTACAGTAAGTACTATAGACGCTGGCTGTGTTCATGCAGCCGTATAGGTTTTACACTGATATGCTACAGCATTTTAGAGAAGACATGTTGTGAAAAGTCATCCTGGGATCATGCAACTAGGATAATTAATCCAATAGGTCGTTCCCGGCGGCTTCTCCCGGCTTTGCTCCCATAGACTGACAGGTGTCTCACTGCACACACACATATGGAGTGACCTGTAAGGCCCCTTTCACATCAGCGTTTTGCTGAATTGTGGTAGATCCGGCAGATTTACGCATAACGGTCAAACTTGCGGCAAGCTCCATTCATTCTCTATGGGGCTCGCGGTCAGGTACGGCAACTGCGGTTTGCCTCACTTGCGGCGTGGGAAAAAAAGCGCTGCTAGCTGAGTTTGTTGCCCCGCCGCAAGTTCCGGATCCGGAAAACTGCACTTGCCCCACCTGACCACAAGCCCTTTAGAGAATGGGGCTTGCCGCAAGTGTGACTGTTATGCAGAAAATGAGGTAAATCTGCCGGATCTGCCGCAATTCAGCAAAAACGCTAATGGGAAAGGGGCCTAAGTCTAAGGTTGTGGGGTGAAAGAAGCCATTTGGGAACTGCTCTTGTACTAATCATAGAGACACATGGTCTCCAGACTGCTTTACAATGTATATTTTCCCTACAATGTTGCAGCGTTTCAGTGTAAAACATACACAGCTGCAATGGTACAGCATTGGATTCATGCAGCCTGTGTTTCAAGCAGCATCAATCTCCTGTCAGGATCCCTGTTGCCAGCTGCATATGTGGCGCCTTGGAGTCCGGTAATCACATTGCAAGCTTGGAGGCAAGGCATCAACCAGGTGAAGCACACATATAACATATCCCAAGCTGGGCCTGTAGGAGGAGCTCTAACAGCTGATGTTAGGTTACTCAGTAGAGGTCCCCTATGAATGCAGGTGCAGGGGGCGGAGCTAGTCAGTTCCTGTCAGGAGAGCTCAGGTGAAAGTTGAGTGGAGAGGAGAGAGGAGAGTGGATTTATTTTAGGGACAGGAGCCGCGTTAGGCCTGTCGTAGGGAACTGATGGTGTGTACAGCCCATAGCGAGGGTCTGAGGAGGAGAGAAAGAAGGCCTGGGGTTGGTAGCAGTGCCAGTATGCCCAGAATTAAGCACAGTATGGTCACCGGAGACCGAGGTCGTCAGGGATTATATACTCGGTGGCCAAATCCGGAGAGTGGATAGTTGTACACCACCCCGTTCACTACAGAGCCAAGGAGACACATCCACACTACAGAGCCTAAGAAAGCTAAGTAAAGACACAGCTAGAAGAAGGGTTCACGCCGCCTGTCACACGGCTAGTACAGAATAGAGAGGGTCACAGCACCGCTTTAAGGGTATGTGCCCACAGGCAGGTTTTGCTGCGTTTGAGATCAGGTTTTGATTTGGTTTTATGTAAATCTATGCTAATCTAATCCTGAGTTTTTGGTTTCCAGCAAAACCTATGTGATCAGGGAAAAGCTTTCACACACACACACACACACACTTTTTTTTCTCTACAGAAAATGGAAATAGCACAGGTGTTTCCACTATAGCAAAAGTTCAGCAAAGAATTGACATGCTCATTCTTTCTAAAACACAGCAAAACCTGAGGTGTTTCCACTTTCTTCACCAAACAAAACCCAATGTGTTGGGACAGCTAATCCTAGAATCATAGGTTTTGCTGGAAAACAAAAATGCAGCAAATCCTGTGGTGTTTACACTGTCTCCAGAGAGCAAAAACCAATGTTTGTGAAAGCTTTTCCCTGATAACATAGGTTTTTCTGGAAACCAAAAGCTCAGGATTATATTAGCATAGATTTACATAAAATCAAGGCAAAACCTGATCTCAAAAGCAGCAAAACCTTCCTGTGGGCACATACCCTTATATAGCCAGGGCCCACCGGAAACAACATAAAGGGAAAGCCTCAGGACTTGCCTGGCGTGGAAAGCCTAAAAATTGCCTCCAGCCTCCGGACCCTGTGAACATCAGCAAACTGTAGCCGATACTACCTAAATTCCTTCATTAACCCCTTCAGGACTCAGCCTATTTTGACTCTAAAGATCTTGGCATTTTTTGCCATTCTGACCAGTGTCCCTTTTATTAGGTAATAACTCTGGAAAGCTTCAACGGATCCTAGCGATTCTGAGATTGTTTTTTCGTGACCTATTGGGCTTCATGTTAGTATTAAATTTAGGTCGATAATTTTTGCATTTATTTGTGAAAAAATAAAAAATTTGGCAAAAATGTTGAAAATTACGCAATTTTCAAATTTTGAATTTTTATTCTGCTAAACCAGAGAGGTATGTGACACAAAACAGTTAATAAATCACATTTCCCACATGTCTACTTCACATCAGCACAATTTTGGAAAAACAAATTTTTGGGATAGGAAGTTAAGGGTTCAAAGTTCATCAGCAATTTTTCATTTTTCCGGCAAAACCACAGCACATTTAAAGTCCGTTTGACATGACAGAAAACACCCAAAAGTGACACTGTTCCAAAAACTGCACCCCTCAAGCTACTCAGAACTACATTCAAGAAGATTATTAACCCTTCAGGTGCTTCACAGGAACTAAAGCAACGTGGAAGGAAAAAATGGACATTTTAATTTTTCTATCAAAAATGTTCTTTTAGCCTTAATTCTTTCATTTTGACATGGGTAATAGGATAAAATGGATCCTAAAATTTGTTGGGCAATTTTTTCTGAGTATACCGATACCTCATATGGTGTCATAAACCACTGTTTGGGCGCACGGCAGGGCTCGGAAGGGAAGGAGCGCAATTTGACTTTTGGAGCTAATTTTCCATTCAAAAAGTGAAATTGCGCTCCTTCCCTTCTGAGCCCTGCCGTGTGCCCAAACAGTGGTTTATGACCACATATTAGGTATTGGTGTACTCAGGAGAAATTGCCCAACACATTTTAGGATGCATTTTATCCTGTTGCCCATGTGAAAATGAAAAAAGTTAGGTTAAAAGAAAATTTGTGTGAGAAAAAAAAGTACTTTTTCATTATTACGGATCAATTTGTGAAACATCTGGGGGTTCAAAGTGCTCACCACCCATCTAAATAAGTTCCCTTGGGGGTTTAGTTTCCAAAATGGGGTCACTTGTGGGGAGCTCTAATGTTTAGGGACACAGGGGCTCTCCAAACGCAACATGGTGTCTGATAACAATTTGAGCTAATTTTCCATTCAAATTGTTAGCGGACACCATGTCGCGTTTGGAGAGCCCCTGTGTGCCTAAACATTGGAGATCCCCCACAAGTGACCCCATTTTGGAAACTAGACCCCCAGATAACTTATCTAGATGCATAGTGAACACTTTGAACTCCCAGGTGCTTTACAAATTAATCTGTAAAAGTGAAAAAAGAAAGTTTGTGGAAAAAATTTGTTTTTTCATTATTACAGATCAATTTGTGAAACACCTGGGGGTTTAAAAGTGCTCACTATGCATCTAGATAAGTTCCTTGGGGGGTCTAGTTTCCAAAATTGGGTCACTTGTGGGGAAGCTCCAATGTTTAGGTACACAGGGGCTCTCCATACGCAACATGGTGTTCGCTAACAATTGGAATTGTTGCATCCATCCACCCATGCATCCATTCATCCACCCATGCACCCATCATCCACCCATGTACACATCCACACATGCACACATCCATCCATGCACGCACACATCCATCCATGCATGCACACATCCATTCATGCAACATCCATCCATGTACGCACATATGCACGCATCCACAAATCCACGCACACACACATCCATCCATGCACCCATACATGCATGCACACATCCACGCATTCACACACACATCTATCCATGCACACATTCATACATGTACGCATCCATTCACGCATCCACGCACACATCCATGCACGCACATATCCATCCATGCACACACACATTCATGCACGCACATATCCATCCATGCATGCACACATCCATCCATGCACACATCCATCCATGCACACACACATCCATCCATGCACGCACACATACATCCATGCACCCATCCACCCATGTACCCATCCATGCACTCACCCATCCATCCATGCACGCATGCACCCACTCACCAATTCATCCATCCACCCATGCATGCATGCATGCATTCACTCACCCATCCATCCATCCATCCATCCATCCATTCATTCATACTTACCTCACTCACGATACACCGGTGAGGAGGAGAAGTCCGGGAGAAGAGGAGGGGCCCACACCGGAGCAGGGGAGGTGAGGGTAGGCCCGGCGGGTGTCAGCTTCCTCTGCCCCCTCCATGATCGCACCAGGAGGGGGCTGAGGAAGCTGACCGGCAGGTGCAGCCCGCCAGGAGCTGAGGGGGAACACGGGGCACAGAGCTGGGGGGCCCGAGGGGGTGTCAGCTTCCTCAACCCCCTCCGTGATCGCACCAGGAGGGGGCTGAGGAAACTGACCGGCGGGTGCACCGGTAGGTGCAGCCCACCGGCGGACGGATGAATACTACCGCCGAGTGGGGGGGTAAGAAAGGGATCAGGGGGGGGGAGCATGATGAGCCCTAAAGCGGGAGGGGGCTGAGGAGGGGGAGGGCACCTGCCAACCCGCCCCTCCAAATCTGATTGGAGAGCTCCAATCAGTCTGGAGGGGTTACTCGCTCTGATTGGCAGTTTCAATTTCATCTGCCAATCAGAGCAAGTTTAGCCACGGGGGAGCAAAGCCACCCCCCGTGGGCTAAAGTATTGGTCTTTGCGATCCTGCAGCTCTTGTGACTTGTCACTGACCCGGTCACTGGAGCTGCAGGAGCACAAACAACCCATGACGTTACAGAGACGTCATAGGTCGGAACGTACCGACTTTCGTGACAATAACGTCATAGGTCGGGAAGGGGTTAAAGGTAACAGAAAGACTATTACTTTCGTGTCCTTATATCATTCTTTGAGCTAAGTCCTGCATCCCCATCATCACCTCACAACAACTATTACCACCGGCCCAGGGATCAACCTAGCCCTACCTGTGGAGAGCTTATCACCTTGCTGCATCCCATAATCATCCCCTGGAGCTGAAGCAAGCAGCAGCGGTTACATCTAGCCGCATACCACAGGTGGCGTCACAGTGACATTGATTTTTATTTATTTTTCCCCTTTTTATTTGCCGTCCCTCCAGGGCCACGGAACCAGTTCACGGCCATTACCGTGACATCCCCCTGTAAACAGACAACAGGGACCGGTCCCCAGTAACCCACAGCCCTGAGGGCGATGCACATATCTTACCCATCAGGGACAGTCATATGGGTGGTTATGATTTTTCAGCCATCCAGAGATCCTTTTAGATGTAAGTACAAAGACATAGCTGTATGTGAAAAATCACTAACTGCCTGACATCTGTTGGTGAGGGAGAGGTGCGGAAACAGAATGTGTCCTTCCCTTTCCCATTCAGCTTAGTGATAAAGGTTTTCATCCCACACTTTACTGTTTCTATACAGGGGAAGTCTGTTTTACCTTCCCTATTGTGTCACCTTATTCAAATTATAGATACAATATATTAGATTTCTGGAAGATCTCTTACATTAGAAGCCTATCATTTCAAACATATGTCCTATTGCACAAAATCGGTAGTAAAGCATTGCTGCTCTTATCCCACAGAGTATAAAAGAGCTGTCAGTTTACCTTCCAGCCTAATGTGTCCAGGAACTGTCAGTTTAATTTAATGCACTGTAAATTGCAATCCACTTTTTGGGAGGACAGGATGGTTCAGATTAGGTAGAATTCTGATCAACATCGTCCTTTCCCTCATTTTCCAAAGTGAATAATACCTGCAGTTCCCCAAATACTTGCTATCCTGAGGTGTAGGTCCAGCTCTCTTCTATACTTACTGTATATGCATTTTGACAGACAGGAGAGCAGGAGCAGAGAGACAAAGGGTCATCTTCACTTTCTGAAATCTTCTTGGCATCTCTGCTGCTAGAAACGGATTACACTTAACAACAGGCAGTAGAAAGTGGCTGTCACTTTATAGTGTTTTTGTAAGGGTAAAGGTACCTTTACACGCCGCAACTACGGTGTAGCAACTGAGAGGCAATTCGGAGTTCTGTCACCGTTGCCCTGAAATTGCTACGAAATTGCGGCGTGTAATTGTGGAACCCGGTGGTGATTTTGAAAGTTGCTCTCGGTTGCGATTTCAGAGCATTGCTCAAAGACCAAACGCAACCCTGAAGGTGAATTTCCCTGGTTTCACCGTGTGAACGGGCGATAGGGATGGAATCAGTGTCGCCTACTGATTTCCCAGAGGCGTGCCACAGTGTGCTGGACACATTCCCCCCCCCCCCCCCAACGATGATTGGTGGGGGCTACTGTGTTGCCATTGGCTGTCCCTTCACAGGGCGACATATTGGAAGAGCTGTCCATTCACACTACACAATTGCAGTGGTGTCATGTATTCGCCAGCCTTCCTGCGCAGGCTGGTCAATCCTGACGCTATTGCGTTGTCTATTCAGCGTGTTTGGGGCGCGTAATACACCAGTCTGTCATGCCTATGTTCTTGCGGCGCTGATCATGTACGCCCACATTCCTTTGGGGATTGCGGCGTGTGAAGCGGCGTCAGGAGTCAACCGGATGTTTCCCAATGTTGGTGTGGGAACTTCCGGGACGGCACATCAGCTTAGGTTGAGGGCGCATTTGCGGCGTGTAAATGCGCCTTTGGCGTTTGGAGGCAACTGTGAAAAACGTGCACGCGCACGTTCGGTTGCCTCCGATCGCCGCCAAAAGTTGCGGCGTATAAAGGTACCTTCAGAGGAATAAGACAATTATAATATCTAATAAATTGATTTGCGGGTTGCCTTTAGTTTACAATCAAATGAGATTTCTGCAAGTGCTGTGGCCAGGTTTATGCAAGAGAAATACAGTTGTGCTCAATCTGTTTCATATGTATTCTTATATCATTTTATATACAAATAAAGCTCTGCACTTGTTCCTGAATGCTGCTCAGTATCTGATTGTGATTTGCTGGTAATAAGCTCTGTTGTGTTTATCTGCCTCTTTAGGTCATTACAAAACAATGGCTAATAAGAGTGCGGTCTACAAGCATCTCATTGCTGCGTGATATGCATGAAAATCAGAGCTGCCGCCAGTAAAATAACGGCTTTGTTGCTGCTGAAACAAGGAAGGCTTTCTGCGAGCGGAGCTGCAATGTATTCCTTGTAAACTACAGCCATTACTATTATAAAGCTCTATTGTGTTGTGTATGTAATGTGGTTATGGCGGCTTCCTGGACGGTCGGAGGTTGTGAGATGTATACAGCAGAGGTACACTAACGCTCAGCTAATTAACACGTCCTTTACTACTGTATGAGCAGCTAATGCCCTCTTTTTATTAAAAAGAAAAGAAACTTGAACCTGTCCACCCTCATTATATGGATCTTTATCTCCAGCCACCACACTCACCAGTATGAGAGCATTGTACGCTCTTCAGTGCTATTATTCAGGGCTACATAAATGTTTTTCTATTTTACAGCTGAAGACAGACCCGTTATGTTTTCTGGAAAGTCTGGCCAAAGGGAGAGGGAGTCATTTGATGCCAGGAACGTTCTGAAGGTCAGTGGGAAATGGGCATTGTCAAAAAAAAAAAACTGGACATTTTTTAAAAAGGCTTTCCAATTTTATGGAAATAACGCTAAAGTGTGGTATGAGAAGTTTGGCTATTTTTTAATATAACCTCTATTTAAAGTTAATCTGTCAGCAGGTTTTTGCTATGTCAGCTGAGGACAGCATGCTGTAGGGGTTAAAAAAACAAAAATCAGCTGTCCCTCTCTTTACAGGTTCTGTGCTATTTTTGACATAAACTAAAGGCTTTATCATCTGGTGATTAGTATTACTGGACTACTTTGTCACATGCATGTCAGTACGACACGCCCCCCTTCTGTGATTGACACTTCACTGTCAATGGGCAGTCTCTATTGAGAGCCTGGTGTGGACAGAGACAACTCTCCCAGCTCTGCTGCATGGCTAAAACTCAATGCTGTGATTGTGACAGAACGGCCGCAGCCAGTAATCTAAGTTAAACATTGTTAGTTTCAGACTCTCTTTGCCTACAAGATGCTGCTTTCAGATGAAGTAGCAAAAACCTGCTGACAGATTGACTTTAAGTCCTTAATTCAAGATCTCTGCTTGAGGTCAGTAAATGGAAACTAAATGCAAAGGGAACAAGCTACGATCATGAGAACGTTTATGTCATGAATGTGTCAAAGTTGGCAGACCGTCCTGTGGTGTCCGGCTGTAAAAGGTCACAGCGTTTGGCTACACAAACTACTTCCTGACATTCTATTACTCCTGCTGTGGTGTAAATGGTATCCTATGTATCTTCTCTGTTTGGTGTCAGTCCCATTCCTTTTAGGACTCTGCCGAATTCCACACCTTTCATCATCACTTCTCCTGGTGTCTTTAAAGTGTAACTGCTGTTTACATTTTTATTTAATAATAACGTAGTGCAAGTGATTTTAATACACTTTCAAATATACTTTGTAAGAGAATTCTGGGTTAAAACCATTCACAAACCTTCCATAAGGTGTCCCCAATAGACTGTGTCTGTAGCAGACATGTTCATTATCACTCAGATCCGTTTTCCAACTTCTCACACTGAATACGGAGCATGTAACCATAAAAGGGTAAAGGGGCGTTGCCTACAGAACATCTACACTGCTGACTGCAGCTGATGAGGTGACAATGTATCAGATTACTTCATGCTAAAGCATAATGCTAAGCAATGTCAGAATGTCAGGATCACTGCAAACTCCTCTTTTCTTGGCACAAACCTCTGACCTGTCATCTGGCTCCACACAGCTCAGTCATGATTTCTGTTAACCCTTTCTCTGCTGTCACATCACACTGCTTCATATCAGTTGCTGGCTCCACACAGCCAGAAAATGCAGTTTTTAAAAGAGCACATATGTGAGAAAATAAGTCATATGACACAAAAAAGCATTATCTTAGCTGCTAGTGACCCATCATTAACAACTAGTGCAGTATTGTTTTTTCTTCAATCAAATGACATTTACACTTTAAATACCCACAATCCCCTTGGTGTTTGCTGGTGATAGTGTTATATTCCTATACAGGTCTGGATGCAAGCATCTGTTTATATTTATCTGAAGAAATGTTTGTTGCTGAACCTCTCCCAGAGTCATCCTGGAGATATGCCATTCGTGTATTTTCCCTGTGTGTTCTCAAATAGTGAATGGGATTGTCTAACTGCTCACCCCATTCATTTCCTACCTAGGGCCCAGTTTAGTGTCAACCAGGGCCAGGTATCCTGCTCAGCGCATGGGTGTGAAACCTACCTAGGGTAGCCAGAGGCCAGCGGAACGTTTGGTCAGGGGTTACCTTGACACAAGGTTTGCCTTTACTGTCACCATACATGAGGTACATCCCCTTACCTAGCGTGACAAGATGGGAATGGTTACACTTGCAGGTTGAGATGCAGAGAAAAATTGAAAAGCAAAGTACACTTGGAAGCTGCAGAAAAGCCCCTTTTGTCACATCATGTTGTCATTGATTACATCCTTATCCTCCAATGATGATAGTGATTGGATGTCATTGAAATCTATGAATATCATATTGTAAAACTTTATTTAGGTTACATGATTCATTCATTTTCAAAAATGCACAATTGTTTAATTATCTTGTGTTCCTTTCAGATAAAGCCCTTATGGAGTAGTAGTCAGCCTCATAGATGTAGACATATACACTGATGGAGATACTATAAATGATTCTTCAATATATTGCACCTGTTGTAACTACTCACATAAATGTATATCTTGGGGGATTATCGTCAGACTTGCACTTGTAGAAAAACGTTTTGACATTTTTCAATTGATTCTGCCTTTTTTTCTTTAAAAAAGTATATATTGAGTGGGGCATATCCAGAGGGGTTTCATATTCCTATTTTGCAATCTTTGGTAACGTTTTCCCAAAATCTCCTTGTGGATGAAGATAAACATTTTTGCAAGCTGACATAAATCATTTACCTCTATCAATAAACTGTGAAGGATGCTATAAAGGGATTAAAGCAAATCATTTACCCTCTTCCCGCTGTGCTTGTTTTACTGCCCAATATTATATCAGTTGTCTCATTGAATAGTTTCTAACCTTTAATAAAATGTAACGGTAGAAAAGTACAAGCCGGGAACATGTAAAACAGTTCTTAAAATACTAAAAACCCACGCTTGTGACTAGTCTTCTTGGAGGTCACACTCAGATATAGTTTCCTCCTTGGTTTTTGCCAACATTCAGCTTAAAAATTAACATTTTGCACCAATTGTAGAAGTAGTATAAATATTGTATATTAACCGATTTCCCTTACCTGGACATGATGTAATAAAGGTAAATATTGACTTACCTGTCAGCACTTTTTCTTATTCCTTTTGTAACTAAAGTTTCATTTACATTACAAGATTATCACAAACAGATGTTCCTAGAACGCTTATTCACGAGCATCGCACAGTCTAAGACTGGCTTCACACCATATTTTTGGGATCCTATTCTGTCCGTTTTGAAAAGGACAGATCAGGATCCTTTTTTGCCTCCCATGTATCCCTATGGGGCCGGATTGGCCATAAATGACCATCTGATTCTGCCAATTCAGTTCCGGATTCGTTTCTGTCCTGTTTTTTCCTGGCCACAAAATTGGAGACTGCTCCGAGACTGCTCCGATTTTGGGCTCCGGTGAAAAAAACAGACCAAACCAGACACAAACCAATCCGATGCGATCTGGACACATAGCATGGGAGTCTATGGGCGCCGGATCCAGGAAAAAACAGGATCATTTCCCAGATCCGTTTGTAGTGTACGGAGCATGCTATGTACACTAAAACTGCTCTATTCCTGTAATTTCAATTTAGCAGTGTATTTACATACACTGCTAAAGTGAAATTAAAGAAACCAATGTGTTAAAAGTAAAAAAAAATGCTCACCTCTCCACTGAGTGTCCTGCGATGCAAGGCATCCACCTCCAATGCCTGCAGAACCTTAATCAGCTGACCGGCGAGGCAACCCGATAAGCTGATGTGTCACATGACAGCATCAGCTGAGAGATTTAAATCACCCGCCCGCCGATTGGCTTTGTTGGGCAATTTATACCGCCTCTCTGATGCTGTCATGTGACACATCAGCTAACTGCGTTGCGCCGCCACACCCAGGCAGCTGATTAAAGTCTTCCAGCCATCGGAGGTGGACGCCTCGCATCGATGGACACTTGGCGGAGAGGTGAGCATTTTTTTTATTTTTAACACATTGCTTTCTTTCCCTTTTGCAATGTATGTAGATACATTGCGAAAGTGAAAGTACAGCTCCCAGCTCATTCTGTGTCCGGATTTCTTAAAATCCCAGTTTCGGTCACAGAAATGGCATCCGGAGTTACATATCCGGTCCTGTCTGTTCCTGTCCATTTGGTCCTGCAAAAAACAGGATTCCCATGGACAGGAACAATCCATGGTGTCAAGGCAGCCTAACCAGGTTTCTGATCAGCCAGCAATCAAGCTCTATTGTTGGGTGAAATGATTTTTAGTTTGCAAGGCGCTTCATCCTTTGTAAAGAGGTCCTGTGCTGGTGAGAACAATGGTTGCCTTTCCACATAAACAATTTATCACTGATTGCTCAGTGTACATTTTAACTGTGATTGACCTTAAATAGACAAACTATTAAATGACTGCCGATAAACAAACAAGTTGCCAGTTGGTGGTCATTTAATGCTGCGCACAGCACAGTGTAAGGCTGGCTTCAGACTTGCGGACCCTCTGCAGCGTCCTGCGGAGGGGATCCGCAAGCTGACCGCAGCTTCTATCTTTATAATGAGAACGTCACGGTCATGCGCAGGTCTGCTCATGACATGCGCTCTCATTCACTGCAATATTGATTTGTACGTCAGCAGGATGCCCAGCGCACCAACCAATCTCACACATCACAACCACAGTTCCGCACAGGAACAGCTGACCATGTGCCTCTTCCTGGTGCGTGACGAGCCTGTGAATTTGTGGGGCTTCCGCATGTCCGTTACAATCCATATTATTGAATGAGAGCTGCATATGCAAGCGCAGACTCGTCGTTTCCCATTATAAAGATGTGTAGTGATTGTATGCGGATCCCCTCCGCAACGTCCTCAAGTGTAACAGACCTAATGCCAGCGATAATGAGAAAGGGTTAGTGGTGTGTGAATGTAAGTGGGCAATAGACTCTTGATGACTTTGACAATTGAGTAGTTTGGCTTAGTAATTTCTTCAAAACTACCTCAAATCCCATTAATCCAGTTGATCACTTTGTAGATCTGTGTGATCTTCATATTGTTATAAAGAGATCAGATAGCTTTGAAATTCTAAATTACCTTTTATATTGGGATGTAAACTAGTGCATCCTCATATAAGTTCTATATTGATGCCCATGTGGTTTCCAACCAATTCATGGCTATATTCTATCCAAGGCAAAAGCAAGACTCTTTGCTGAAGAGGATAGACTTCCTTTGTGACCTCCATTGCTGTGGTTCTGTGCACTATGATAGCCTTTAAGAACAGTGGTGTGGGGCCTTCACAATGGCATGTCACACCGTTCCTACTCCCAGGATTATTATGAAGAGTGGCATAATGTAAGGCAGCAGGAACCTCTCTAGTTTTCATTCCATATACACCAACAGAGATTTGTTTGTAGAAAATGTTATACGGCCACCTCTCCAAACTGTCTCATGAGCTGTTTTTCAACATGACAATGCCAAGTCGCATGTAATGTGAGAAGCTGGTGTGGTGTGGCTGAAATGTACTTCCATGGCCTGTGGCATATATGCACTTGTCTCCCGTCATGTACTTCTGAGCAATTGCAAAGTAACAGATCTTGATGACTTACGTACCCAAGTGTATACAGTATGGCAGAACAATCCTCAAACAACCATTAATGACCACATTGATAGCAGCCATGGTGTAGAGTTGTGAGGATATCTACGTGTGTTGCTCATACTTGTTACTCAATAGATCGAGATGTTTTGAAAATTTTATTTCCATTTTTTATAATTTGCATATCATTAACAAGTCTATCCATCATTTGATTTCCATAGTTCTATGACTTTTCCAATGTGGGTATAGCAATTTCAATGTTGACAGTGGTCATATCTCTACCAATCATACTAAATCCCTAGGCCCTGAGCGCTATTAGCACTTCACTTTTAGAATCCTTGCCGTTGCTGTAGCTTCTCTGTAATATAACACCGTATGTTTTTACCTCCTCCGAGTATTTACTTCTTTTCCAACACAAGAGCCTCACAAAGGTTTCCGCCATTATTCACAGTCTAGCGGTATTATTCTCAAGAGAATTGATTCAAATATCACCATTTTACTACCTTTGATACATTTGTGTTCTGCTAGTACCTTCTATTTTCTGACACTTCCAGTTAGATCATTTTCTTTGGAAATGTGTCTTCAGGGATTGTATGCTGTAACTTATCGCCATTCTTGGATCTTCTAGTGCTTAGCGGTGAGCTTGGCATGGATGGTAAAATTCAAGTGTTCTTAGTAAACTAGAGCAGAGTATTTCGTGGTCATTAAGGACATAGTGCTTTTAATTTGTTTTTATTATTTATAGGAAGGGGACTTTATTTTTTGCAGCACAATTTCATTTTTCTCATGTGAATCTGACTGCGGCTCAGCTTGTGAATCACGTTCACAGAATACTTTCTTCTCATTGTTAGCTGTGGTGATGTTTTTCATGCCACATTATTTGTTTTGTCTGCAAACGCTCCAAGATTAAATTTAGTGTAGCAGGAAATTATTTGTTGATTTTTGAAACTTTTTACTATTTCCAGTACAAAAGAAGAATTTGGTAGCACATTTATACACAGTCTACTGAACATACATGACCAACGTTATCATTGACTCATCAGATTATGCATTCTTGATCATTGATTTACATAGGTGATCGAAAGGTCTAAGGAAGGGCAGCAAAACTAGTGGTGTGCCTGGAGGATCTTAGCGATAAGAAAAGGTTAACGTATTTAGTCACAAGTAAATATTTCTAGGAGGGTGTATAAATTTAGGTACATAAAATGTCTGGGAATTTCACCGAGTGAAAATTATAGTAAGTGTCTAATATACAGAGTAAACCTTGAATAGTTATACACGCAGAGGTACACGTTCGAGATCCTAGATGCTGAGGCACCATAGTAATTTATGTATCTTTTTAATCCTGCATTTTTGATGGCTGATCTTACAGTCATCCCTGAATAGACAGGCAGACCCAGCGACTGCCAGTTCTGGGCGACCCCGACGGAAACAACGTCGTGTTAGACACATTGCTTTGATGATGTGGATTGTTCGAAAAATGTGAGTTGAATTCCACTTGAATTTATTCACTGATCTAGGAACTGTTGTTACTTTATCAACTAACTCAACAACTGTTTTGGCTAAAGGGGGGTTTACATGTAGCGACGCACCAGCGATCCCGACAACGATCCTGCCTGACCGGGATCGCTGGTGCATCGGTACGTGGTCACTGGTGAGATGTCAGACAGGCAGATCTCACCAGCGATCATCCAGCAATGTGCCGACGGTCGTTAGGATCGTTCGGGGTCTCGGGCGCAGAATGGAGATCGCTGGTAAGTCTGCCTGTCATACACATGATGCAAATATCTAGGAAAAACTGTTATATATAAACTGTTGTATATACAAGAGCTGTAAAGCTGTGGAATAGTTTACGACAGCAAGCAGTGTTAAGGGTGGTTTACACGTAGCGAGATCGCTAGCGAGATCGCTGCTATGTCACCGATTTTGTGATTTAGCAGTGACCTCGCCGGCGATCTCACTGCGTGTGACACTTATCAGCAATCAGCCCCCCGCTGATAGATCGCTGATCTTTATTGAATGGCCTGGGCCATTATTTGATCGGCGATCTCCCACTGGCCAGGCTGCATCGCTGTGTATGACAGGCAGACTTACCAGCGATCTCCATTCTGCGCCCGAGACCCCGAACGATCCTAACGACCGTCGGGTGTCGGCACATTGCTGGATGATCGCTGGTGAGATCTGCCTGTCTGACATCTCACCAGTGACCACGTACCGATGCACCAGCGATCCCGGTCAGGCAGGATCATTGTCGGGATCGCTGGTGTGTCGCTACATGGAAACCCCCCTTTAGCCAAAACAGTTGTTGAGTTAGTTGATAAAGTAACAACAGTTCCTAGATCAGTGAATAAATTCAAGTGGAATTCAACTCACATTTTTTGAAAATCCACATTCATCAAAATGCAGGTGTTTTAATGATTTGTTTCCGCGCATAGTCAGCAAACTGGCAGTCTTGGGCAGCCTTTTTTTCTGAACTGTAAATAACCATCAAAAAATTAAAAAAAAAAAAAATACTTATGCTCAGCTCTACGACTCCTCTGCGGCACTCATCTGGTTCTCGACATATCCTTACATAATTTTCACTCGCGATGAAATCCCCAGACATTTCATGGTAGGGTGGGACTTATGACATAAGGCCACGGAGTCATCACTTCGCATAACATAATAAGAGACATTAAATTCACAAAAAATAACTTGTGTGAATTGCATTTCCTGGGAAAAAAAACGACTAAGGCTGTGTTCACAAACAGTGCTTTTTAGGTTTTTTTGCGCGGGCGCTTTTTCCAGCGTTTTGACCCACGCAAAAAAAAAAAAACGTAAAAATATGTGGCTTGTTTTTACACCTCTTGTTTTTACGGGGCTACTTCTTCAGTGATGTCACAGAGGGGAGGAAGAATCCTGTTCCTCCTCCCCTCTGTGACCTCTGTCACAAATCCATTTGATTTTGCAGTGCATTATACACTGCGAAAACAAATGTAAAATAATGACAAATGCATTAAAAATAATAAAGATTCTTATACTTACCCTTCGCCGAGTGTTCGGTAACGGGAGCAGGAGCAGGCGTCAACCTGCAAATACCTTGCATGATGTCATAATGACATCGGCGCTGTGATTGGCCCACTCGCGGTCATGTGATATGTGACGCGCATATCACATGACCACGAGCGGGCCAATCACAGTGCTAATGTCATTATGACATCATGCAAGGTCTTTGCAGGTTTAATACCTCCTCCTGCTCCCGACTCCCGGTTACTGATCACATGGCGGAGGATAAGTATAAGAATCTTTATTATTTTTAATACATTTGTCATTATTTTACATATGATTTTGCCGTGTATAATGCACTGTGAAATCAAATGGAGCTGTGACAGATGTCACAGAGGGGAGGAGGAACAGGATTCTTCCTCCCCTCCGTGACATCACTGAAGAGAAGCCTCGTAAATACATGCAGTGTGTGAATGCACCCGCGTATTTTTACGGGGCTTTTTTGCGCTTTTTTGTTTAGGTTAAAATGCTGGAAAAATCGCCCACGCAAAGAAGCGCTATGTGTGAATACAGCCTTAGGCTACGTTCACACAGTTGTGTATTTTGTTGCAACTTTTTGCGCGCATCTTTTGCCGGGATTTTTGGCCACGCAAAAAGGTGCAACAAAATGCGTGGGTGCATTCACACACCACGCTTTTGCGTGCTGCGGGGGAGGAAGAATCCTGCTTCCTCCTCCCCTATGTCACATCTGTGCCTGCCCCCTAAAGATTTCACAGTGTATTAATATACACTGTGAAATCTAAATTCAATAAAGCCAGAGGTGTTTAAAATAATAAACATGGATACTTACACTCCGGCGGGTGGATGGCGGGTGTTCGGGAGCCAGGACCCGTGAGCAGCCACAGATTCAGAGTGGAAAAGGGCCTGTCATGATGTCATAGGGCGTTCCGAGTGCTGATTGGCCGATCGCGGTCATGTGATATGCCGCAAGCGGCCAATCAGCGCCCGGAACGCCCTCTTACATCACGACAGGTCCTTTTTGCACTCGGAATCTTCACTTGCTCCAGGCTTCTGAACACCCGCCATCCACCCGCCGGAGGGTAAGTATCCATGTTTATTATTTTACAAACATTTAATTTACTTTAATTTAATGAAATCACTGTTTTATCAGCAGAAGTTTATAAATGTTTATAACTCTTTTTGCAGAAGTTGTCTTAATCATATTAAGGTGTCATACATTTCATCAAGATACAGATTAAGCTGCTCTCTTCCGCCCATATTCTACCATAGATATAATGTAGACCTATTCAGACTTACACTTATTGAACTTGATTTTTACTGCTGATGGTTTTAGGCCTTAAAATAAAAAAGACAGATAAGCTGAGCTGTATATTCCCTGTTTCCCCAAAAATAAGACAGTATCTGATATTACTTTTTGCTACCAAAGATGTGCTGGGTCTTATTTTCAGGGAATGTCTTATTTTTCCATGATCCAATCATCCCCTTGCAGCCCCCAATATCTCCTTGCAGCCCCCATCATCCCCATGCAGCCCTAATATCCCCATCCATCATCCCTTGCAGCCCCCATCATCCCCATGCAGCCCCCAATATCCCCATCATCCCCTTGCAGCCCCCATCATCCCCATGCAGCCCCCAATATCCCCATCATCCCCTTGCATCTCCTAATATCCCCATCATCCCCATGCAGCCCCCAATATCCCCATCATCCACTTGCACCCCCATCATCCCATTGCAGCCCCCAAAATCCCCATCATCCCCATGCAGCCCCCAATATCCCCATTACAGTACTGTACCTGCAAAAGAAACATGCACACATACTGTACACCCTACCACCACCCCTACAGAAACAAACACTCACCCCCCCCCCTTTTCATACCGGTCCTTCAGTCCATGCTGTGGCATATTTATTCCAGCGACGCTTTCAGCTATCTGCCTCAGTTGCCATAAATGTATGGTATGCCACCGGCCAGTCAGAGGACCGCATGTATCGGCATGCGATGAAGTTAGCTGCTGGCCTCTGATTGGCTGGTGGCTTACCGTACATGTACGGCAGCTGAGGCAGGGAGTTGCGCCTATTGAAATACAGTGTCAGTTGCTGGAGGCGGGCTACAGTACGGCAGTAACCGGTATGAATCAGAGCAGCATGCTCTGGTGTTCTGTTAGGCGGGATTGCTGCAAAAAAAAAAAAAATGGACTGGTTCTCATGGCTAGCCAGTATTCATCTCAAGAAGATAAAAAAGAGTGTGTCTCTGTGCAACTATGGAAGAGAAGGAGTTTTCTATCCTATGAGAGTTTTGAAGAAGGTAACTCCCGATGGAGACAAGAATATTTTTAAGACAAATATATAGGGAATGTTAAGATATTCCAAAAGGAGATAAGAAAAAATAAGACAGAAAAGTCTGAAAGAAAACAGGTTGCAAAACTAGAATAATAGCAGACATAGTATAAGGAAAAGTCTTCTATGTTTTTCTCATGGAACTAATACCTAACAGGTTCATATTTATTTGTGGACTGAGTGATCTGCAAGAAGTCACAGATATTTAAGTCGTGGCTCAAAACTATCCATACAAGCATATGGGTCTCTGAACATCACAGACAGCACATGGATGTGCAGTTCGTATGCTGCCTTTAATTAACATTGCAATGTATAGAGTAAGATTTGTAATTAAATTACCCAAATGTGAAAACCAGTGATGAAACCCTGATGGAAAAATCTAACACTGATTAAAATCGGATCCTAAACACTAATGAACATGCTCTGTTTTTGTAGATGAGAAAAATTACCAAAATTAGGCCTTACAAATTGTTCTTACTTGCTGAGGGGCCGACTATGATTCACACGGCAGTAATATTGCAGGGCGCGCCGAGGTACAAAACTCCAAATTCTTCAAAGGGGTTGTCTCATCTGAAATAATAAGTCTTCAGTCACTCGAGATGACTGCAGACTTGTAAGGCTGGCTTCACACTGCGGCGGCGTCCGGTCCGGGGCTGTCAGGAGTGACAGCCTGGACCGGAGTTTTGCTGCATAGAATACTATCGGGCTGCACGGAGCTGGATCGCGCCGGGTGGCAATTATCTGCCATCCGGCTGCTAGCTCGCCGGATGAATCCTGCAGAAGTGGGGATTTGTCTGCCCACTCCAAAAACGGTGCATGCAACATTCTTGGAGTCGGCAGACAATTCCCCACTACTCCAGGATTCATCCGGCGAGCTAGCAGCTGGATGGCAGATAATTGCCACCCGGCGCGATCCAGCTCCGTGCAGCCCGATAGTATTCTATGCAGCAAAACTCCGGTCCAGGCTGTCACTCCTGACAGCCCCGGACCGGACGCCGCCGCAGTGTGAAGCCAGCCTAAATACTCACATCACATACACTGTGAGGATTCTTGGGTGTTAGAGCTGCAGTGGTCACTATGCAATATGCATAATCCTGGCCAGAATCCAGCTAGATGGGCATGTCTTCACTCAATGCAAGTGCACAAGGTGCCCACCATTTAATGAATTAGGAACATTGTCTCAGTAGCATGCTCCTCACCAGAAATGCTACTCCAGCTAGAGACAGAATATTCTGTCCTTCCCTGGCTCCACCCATTTTGTACAAAAGTTGTAAAATCTATGCACTATTCCCTTTTGTGCAATAATTTTGAGAATTTTTAAAGCCTTTTATGTCAGTTTTATGATGTACAATCTTTGTTAAACCGCCCTCTGAAAGTGCTGTTGGATGACAGGGTTTTTCATACTGTTGTGCTATAGAGAATATACTATAGCTCCTACTGAGCATGTACATAAGTTTTTAGCAGTAAAAGCAGTGAGGATGATGGTGAAAAGAGCTTGTCAATGAAGCTAGGTGAATGGTAGATAAAGTTTACAGTTTGAACACACTTGAACTCACTCTATTTGACAATGTATAGCTTTGCTCATAAATTGCCCTATGTTCAGAAATGATGACAGAGCAATGCTGGCATGGATTCGCTATGTTTGTATCAGAGTCAAATGATCTACAGTACATCATGATACAGCATGTGAACTTAGTATTGAATACGTCACCAGTTATTTGAATAAATATATTTCTTAAGGTGCTTTTGACATGACATTTTCATCAAATGTTGGTACCAATCCATCCAATCCACAAAAGCAGAGAAATCAAACATAGATGTCCATAAATTAAGTTATGTAATATTGTGAAATGACAAGTGAAGAAGTATTGATCACATGTAGAAAGAGAGGTGCAAAAACCATGGGGGGTCAAGACAACAGCTGAAATCTGTCAATAATTAGAAAGCAATCCTGCCACTTAGTGAAAAATAATACCAGCTGGTTCAGCTGATAGCCTATAAAAAGGTGTCTTATTACCATGTTATCACACAAGAAACATCTCATGATGAGTAAAACTCATAAGCTTTCTCAAGACCTTCACAACCTTATCATTGCAAAACATACTTATAGGTTTGGTTACAGAATTTCTAAAATAATTCGGCAGTTGAAAGCACATTTCACCATAGACCAGCCACAACCAGAGGGACACTGGGACACTGTCAGGTCATTTTTCAGTATGATACTAATATTACCCTTGAATAGTGCCTGGGCAGACCTTTTAATAACATATAAAATCATTATTATACCCTTTCTAGTTTCCATGTTATCAGCAATGTCAGACCCTGCAGGTCCTCTCCATTATACAAAACAAGGAATAGTCCAGCTGCTGTATAAGTGTTATTTAAATATCCACACCCATCCAAACTTGTGTTCACTCCCTCCCTTCTCTGCTACCGTATGTGCTGGTAGGAGGTGTTTTGTGCTGCAGCCTGTGAAGTCTGTAAGATTTCTATGTGTATATATGGACTTTGGTTTTCCTGCAGACATGTAGTGTGTGTATCTGCTGAGCAAATGATCAAATGTTCTTATAATCACATAGAAATATCTCAGACTGAACACACAATGTAGGACATGAAGAGCTCATAGCTGCAGCGAAGATCACTCATCATCCCCCCTCCCTTCTCTGTCTGCAGTGAATGAGTCGCACAACAGACAGATAACAAAACAGTGTAATGAAGTATGAGTATTCATTTTTTGGGGGTAGTGGGCAGCAGAGAGCTCACTATGATTTACAGAGGGATTATGGTACTCTTTTATTTTTAAATTTACAGAGAATAAAAGGGAAGCATAAATATTAGAAATACATGGATAAATAGACCTTAGAGAAAGGAATTAGAAAATGATAGCAGTTACGTATGGAGGTTTTCCTTTAAATACATTTCAGTAATCGTGTTCAATACGTATTTTTATTAGTTTTCATTATTACACATAATTTTATGGACATCTGTAGCTTGATATCTTTGCCTGTGTGGATTTGATGAGTTGTTAATGACATCTGGTGAGAAATTCTTGTCAATAACATCTTCATAACAATATATACCGTACTTACAAAATTAGTAATCTATTCAATACTCATTTCATCCGCAATGTATACAAATTACATTGTTTGATCTGGTGGCAGATCCTCTTTAAAGCAGAGTAGCTCATGGGCTGGTTTTATAATCCTTTGCATTAACAAGGGAAAATAAAGTTCTAAGATTTAGCCATCACCATGCTTTCACCCACATCTTCTCCTTTCACTATGTTGAACTTTACAGATTTTTTAACCTTATGTTAAGTGTCCAAACTAAAGGGTTTTTATATCATTGTATCTAAGGAATTATTGTTGCAAAGACTTTTAATTGTTGAAGCTCCACATCAAGCAATCTGAACAGCTTCAGAACCACGGTCAGCACCCAGCTTTAACGTTCAGGACTCTGGAGAGCTCCTGAGTCCTGAACTTCAGTCTCCAGTGATTTCAGCTCCACGCAGAAGTGCTGAAATTGCCAGCTTTTAACTAAATAAATAATTAACACCTTTGGACACATTCTGTCCTGCCAGTTTGTGTCCAGGAGTTTGGCCAAAACCGGAAACAACCTGGCAGGACAGAAGCATGGGGTTAAGCCGACATAACCGGCTTATTAACTGCATCTGCTGGCTCCCAGCTGACATACAGCATAGAATCTGCAGATAGGGTTAAGGTTATCCCCGGGAAATTCAAAAAATGCTGCTGTCAAAGCAGAAAGCTCAACATAGCTATTATATCTACAGATCTGTAGATATATAGCTATCGGGCTTTCCTGTGTCAAGAGAATAGCCACGCGTGAGGTTTACTCGCACCCATAGACTTTCATTAGCCACTCGCACGTCAAACACACGTTCAGTCGCAGCATGCTGCAAGTGAACTTGCATTTGACTTGCAGTGCAAGTTCAGCACCAGTGTGCCCTGCCTGATATGGCAACACTGGCCTGAGTGCAATGTGACTTTCCCTTGTACTGCACTCGCGCAAGTCACTCTCACAGTGTGCCTTCAGCCTTACATCTGGTTTGCACTTGCAAGCTTACGCATAATTTTTAAGTAAAAAAAATATGATGCAGTCATGACATTATAGAAACACATTTGTATATTTTGTATTTTTTTAATCTTCTTTTATCTATCTGTAATTTTTTTTAGTCTATCCCAGGAAGACATCTACTGTGTTCTATGTCTAAGGCTACAATCACACAGTGCGTTTTTGATGCAGTTTTTTTGAGGATCCATTTTTGCAGTGAAATGCAGTGATCCTGATCATCCTAGCCAAGTCAATGCATTTTCAAATTTAACATCCATATACATCGTTTTTTGAGGATCCATTTTTGGCTGAAAAACGGATCCCAAAAAAAAATGAGCAAGTCAATTCTTTGGCGTTTTTCCTGCTGCGCGTTCTCCATTGCCTCATTGTTGAATGTGCTCAAAAAGACTACTCCATAAAAAATGCACTAAAAACGCACTGTGTTAATGGATGATTCATTTTTTGAAAAAGCGGATCCGTTTTGCAGCTGAAAAAGCAGGTCCTGCAAAAAATAAACCAAATACGCACTGCATCAATGTAGCCTTATTGTTTTTTTTTCTGGCAGGTGATGTGGGAGACAAAAATCACAATGAATTACCACGTACAACACTTGATCCTTTTGATTCTGTGGAAGTAGCCACCACCTGAAATGTTTGGAAGCACCCTAAGCTGGGTTCACACGCTGCATATTTCTGCTTTTGCGCAGCGTTTTTTTGAGGATGCATTTTATGAATGCGCTTTGTGCAAAAAAAAAATGCTTCACCATTCACACAGTGCACTTTTCAGGATGCGCTTTTTTTGAGCCCATTCTACAATGCGGGCAATGGAAAAGCGCATCCTCAAAAGTGCAAAAAGAATTGACATGTTCATTCTTTTTGAGGATCTGCTTTGTATTGAAAATACATCCTCAAAAATACAGTGTCTGAACAAAATTTGGAAAATGCATTGATTTGGCTGGGAAGCCAAACTTCACTGCATTTCACTGGATTTACGGATCCTCAAAAAAAAAAAAAACGCTGCAAAAATGCAGCATGTGAACGTAGCCTTACTCCGTACTTCCCATTGAAATTTCATGCAAATTGGGTGATCACTACTATTATCTGTATGGGAGGGCACGTGAGCTTTGAGCCGAACAAGCTATCAGCTGACCGCTATGTAAGGTATATCAGCACCTTTACTGTTCATATCTCCTTTACATCAACAGACGATTGGTGAATATGCTTCTGACTTAAGCATGAACCCTTAAAAGGTATTTGTTTTGTGTGCAGACACTTACAGGGAAAAAAAAAAAACTGTCTATGATATAGGACAAGAATATTATATTCCTGTAGGATTGATGTCTCATTATACACCTGTTTTCCAGCTTCTGCTATACCTGCATCCCAGCTTCTGTTATACTTGCCTTCCAGTTCTGTTATACCCATCTCCCAGCTTCCATTATACCTTTCCACTGGCTTCCAATATATCTGCTTCCATTATATCTTTACCCCAGCTTCCGTTATACCCATCTCCCAGCTTCCGTTATACCGGTCTCCCAGCTTCCGTTATACCTGTCCCCAGGTTCCATTATACTTGTTCCCAAGTGTCCAGTATATCCATTTCCCAGCTTTCTTTACACCTGTCCCCAGCTTCCGTTATACTTATACCCCAGCTTCCGTTACACCCATTTTCCAGTGTTCGTTACACCTTTACCCCAACTTCCGTTATAGCTGTTTTCTAGCGTCCGTTATATCTGTACCCCAACTTCCATTATACTTGTCCCCAGGCTTCCATTATACCCATTGTCCAAAGTCCGTTATACTTATCTCCCAATGTCCGTTATACCTGTCTCCTAGCTTCCGTTACAGCTGTCTCCCAGCTTCCGTTGCACCCGTTTCCCAGCTTCCGTTGCACCCGTTTCCCAGCTTCCGTTACACCCGTTTCCCAGCTTCCTTTACACCCGTCTCCCAGCTTCTGTTACACCCGTCTCCCAGCTTCTGTTACACCCGTCTCCCAGCTTCTGTTACACCCGTCTCCCAGCTTCTGTTACACCCGTCTCCCAGCTTCTGTTACACCCGTCTCCCAGCTTCTGTTACACCCGTCTCCTAGCTTCTGTTACTCCATTCCCCCTATTTCAATATGCCTTTCCTTCAGTTTCCTTTAGACCCATCTTACAGCTTCCGTTAAACCTCTCTTCCAGCTTCCAAAACACCTGTCTCTCAGCTTCCGAAACATCAGTCTCCCAAATTCCGCTATACCCATCTCCCAGCTTCTGTTATACCTGTCTTTCAGTTCTGTTATACCAATCTCCAAGCTGCCATTATACCCATCCACTGGCTTCCGATATATCTGCTTTCATTATATCTTTTATCTTTTCCCTAGCTTCCGTTATACAAACCTCCCAGCTTCCATTATACTTGTCCCCCAGGTTCCATTATACTTGTCCCCAAGCTTCCAGTACATTCATCTCCTAGCTTCCATTATACCTGTCCCCCAGCCTCCATTACACCTGTACCCCAACGTCCATTATACTTGTCCCCGAGCTTCAGTTATACTATTTCCCAGTGTAAGTTACACCTGCCTCCTGCCATCCATTACACCCGTTTCCCAGATTCTTCTATACCTTTCTCCCCATCTTTCTATACCTTTCTCTCAGCTTCCTTTACACCTGTCTTCCAGTTTCCGTTATACCCAGCTTCCGCTATACCCATGTCCCAACTTCCGCTATACCCGTCTCCCAGCTTCTGTTATACCTGTCTCCTAGTTCTGTGATACCCATCTCCTAGCTTTCATTATACCTGTCCCCAAGCTTACAGTATATCCATCTCCCAGCCTCCATTATACCTGTCCCCCAACCTCCGTAACTCCTGTACCCCAATGCCCGTTGTTTGTCCCCAAGCTTCTGTTACACCCATTTCCCAGTATCTGTTACACCTGTCTCCCAGTGTCCGTTATACCTGTCTCCCAGCTTTCGTTACACCCCTGTCCCAGCTTCTGTTACACCCATTTTCCAGCTTCCATTACACCATTCTCCCCATCTTGCTAAACCTCTCTCCGCTTGCTTTATACCTGTCTTCCAGCTTCTGTTATACCTGTCTCCCAGCTTTTATTACATCTATCTCCCCAGCTTCCTATACTTTTCCCTCAGCGTACTTTATACCCGTTTACAAGCCTCCGTTACATCCGTCTCCCAGCTTCCAGTATATCCATCTCCCATCTTCCGTTAATCCTGTCTCCTCACTTCTGTTACAACTTTCTCCCTATCTTCCTATACATTTCCCTCAGCTTTGATTGTATCCATCTCCCAGCTTCCATTACATCTGTCTCACCAGCTTCCTATATGTTTCACTCAGCTTCTTTATACCCATTTCCAAGCCTCCGTTATATCCGCCTCCCAGCTTCCATTATATCTATCTCCCAGCTTCTAGTATATCCATCTCCCAGCTTCCGTTATACCTGTCTCCCTACTTCTGTTACAAATTTCTCCCTATTTTCCTATACCTTTCCCTTAGCTTTGGTTATACCCATCTCCGAGCTTCCATTACATCTGTCTCACCAGCTGCCTATACGTTTCACTCAGCTTCCTTAATACCCGTTTCCCAGCTTCCATTATATTCATCTCCCATCTTTGGTTATATCCGTCTCCCACCTACCAGTATATCCATCTCACAGCTTCCATTATATCTGTCTCCCAGCTTCCATTATACCTGTCTCCCAGCTTCCATTATATCTGTCTCCTAGCTTCCATTATATCTGTCTCCCAGCTTCCATTATACCTGTCTCCCAGCTTCCATTATACCTGTCTCCCAGCTTCCATTATACCCGTCTCCCAGCTTCCGTTATATCCGTCTCCCAGCTTCTGTTATATCCGTCTCCCAGCTTCCATTACATCAGTCTCCCAGCTTCCATTATATCCGTCTCCCAGCTTCCATTACATCCGTCTCCAAGCTTCCATTATATCCGTCTCCCAGCTTCCGTTATATCCGTCTCCCAGCTTCCGTTATATCCGTCTCCCAGCTTCCATTACATCCGTCTCCAAGCTTCCATTACATCCGTCTCCCAGCTTCCATTACATCCGTCTCCCAGCTTCCATTATATCCGTCTCCCAGCTTCCATTATATCCGTCTCCCAGCTTCCATTATATCCGTCTCCCAGCTTCCATTATATCCGTCTCCCAGCTTCCATTATATCCGTCTCCCAGCTTCCATTATATCCGTCTCCCAGCTTCCATTATTCCTGTCTCCCCCTTCTGTTACAACTTCCTCCCCATCTTCCTATACCTTTCCCTCAGCTTCCTTTATACTGTACCTGTCTCCCAGCTTGCATCAGTACTTCATCTGGGTTTACATATGCTTCTAGTATTCCAATAGAAATTAGCAGTTTTTGCTGAACGCTGTGTTTTGAGGGCATGCTGCACGTTTTGTTCATTCACAGCACGCCCTATCCATGATGTTTTACTAGGTTTTTGTTCCTCGATTGACTTCAAGCCATTCAGATTTAACACAATGAAAGTATACATAGAGTGTACAAGTCCAGTAATTACTGCATGCCATTTAACTGTAGTTGTTCTATTCATTTAGGCTCTGTTTATTTGCAGCTCACAGCTTTTTGTATTTCTTTTGTAAACCTTTTGTATACAATTCAGTGTTTTACTTTGGTGCTACTTGTTAAAAACCAAATTAACAAAGCTCCAATTCACAATTCTCATTCATTTACAGTTATGGCATGTGTGCATTTACTAATGTTCGTAACCTTCCCTTCTATGCTATTTTTTTTTCTTTGAATTGGATTCTATTCCATTTATACCAGTTACGAGACTTGGTATAATATAGATTTGTCTTTATTTTTGCATTAAGAGTGGTAATATTGAGACTTTATATTTTACCTTTGAATGACTTTGACGTTCTCTTCTTGTTCAGTATGATTTTTTAAAACAGTAAAATACTTAGTTAATATCAAATTTAATCTAGAAAAGAAAGAAATGTAAATGCAGGGCTTAAAGCAAATTCTAATAAGAGCAAAGGGAGGGAATGCCATGTTCTTTTCTGTACATCCTGACGGTCCAGAGAACATTACACAGTGACTTTATAATGATCAATGAATATTACAGAATGTCCTCCAGCGATCAATGTACATTTCAATGTGAATGATATACAAAATAGTGACCAATATAGAATATTAAATGCAAACTATAATCACTTTTCTGCTGCAGACCTTCCATATCTGTGTTCAGAACTTTTTGTCATTAGAGATTTATCAATGCATATAGTCTCCTTTTTTTGCAAATGTATCACTGAACTTTGCAATCAACTGAACCAGATAGTAATAATCTAAATTATGGTACAGTTGAAGAAGTTGTACTTTTCAGTCACTTTCCATGTGACAAATTCACATAGTTTTTTAGGGCCACGTCACACCTGGCGATGTTGGCGGTGATATTTTAGGCCAGCTCTATCGCCGCTGCATTGTCCTATGTATCTAGGAGAGGGCGACGCATTTGACTGGTCGCCTGGTTTCACAGCAGCACTGACGGCGACCTAACAGCCGATGGGAGCCATAGGCTCCCATTGTACTGCATCGCTGCTGGGGTTTTGAGACACCCCGGCGGCGATGCCGCCTGTCAGATCGCCGGTGCATCACCGGAAGTGTCTCCCCATGTAAACAGGGGGTGGCGACGCTGGCAGGGCGCCAAAAGCCGCCGACATCTCTGGCGGAGGTGGCACAGTGTAACGGGCCCCTTAGAATCAAACTTGAAGCATATACCTTATAATGATGTGTGCCTTGGTAAGTATCATGGTAATGCTCGACCACTCCAACATACTGACATATAAAAGGGGCAAAACTCTTTAGGGTGCTAGTAATGTTGAATCTGAGTTTTTTTATGTAGATTTTAAAGCGTATACACGACAAAACCCACATTAAAAATATAAAAAATAGATTTTAACCCAAAATGCACATGGTGTAGATTTGTCTCCAGAAAATTTATAACATAATTGAAGTGCCATTTTAGTAAATGAGATTTAAAATATCTTATCAACGTGTTGAATAAGTTGATGCAACATGCTGATAAGCTAATTTTCATTTACATTTTTGTGCAGAAATCATTGCAGAATTCATTCTTTGCAATGAAAATGATGAAATCCTCGACAAATGCCGCATGTAACACAAATTGTCACTTCTGTGAGGAAGTGGACGAACTCTAGTGCTACCCAATAAAGGTAGCAATCCTCAAAGCCATAATCAACTTCTTTAACAAGCCATTTAATATGACTTGGGATTTGTGCCAGATCAGAACCCCAAACTGCTACACTGCATTTTGGGGTGATTGCCCCTCATCAGTGCAGTGTGTGGGAGTTCTGATCTGGCTGTATGAGAGGCTAAAAATAGAATTATTCTTACCGTTAATTCGGTTTCTAGGAACCTTCCACGACAGCATAGGAGGTAGCCTCGCCACGCCCTAATTGGGACAGGAAGCAGAAGAGGTTAAAAGGACCCTCCCACCTCCCACTAGCCAGTGTCTTACAAAGAACCATAGCCTGAGAGCAATAATAACAGTAATACATTCCAGGAAAAATCGAGGAACATAGGGAGGGAAATAAGTGCTGTCGTGGAAGGTTCCTAGAAACCGAATTAACGGTAAGAATAATTCTATTTTCTCTAGTCACCTTCCACGACAGCATAGGAGGAATACCAACGAACTAATACTTAGGGTGGGACTACAGCCTGCAGGACTATCCTGCCAAAAGCTAAAGCCCCAGGGGAAGCCAGGGCCAGACAGTAAAACTTCGGGAAGCATGCAATGAACCCCATGAAGCAGCCTAGCAAACTGCTCCGGAGAAGCCCCAGCCCCTTTCCTCCCAGGAGACAGAGGGAAAACTGGAGAAACGAGCAGGAACAGCTGGGAAAGGAAGGAGTCCGGAAAGACATTCCGAAACCAGGAGGCGAAAGAACGTAGAGCCATTGCCTCGCCCGTATGACGACCAAAAGGGCGGCCAACATATAGAGCCACACGCCAGGACGCCCACACTCCAGAGCACTGCACCATGGACAGAAAAATAAAGAAAGTTCACCACCAACGGAGTCCGCGGAAGTTGACAAAGGGAAGGAAGAAACATCCACTGGGAGCGAAAGAATGCCGAGAAGACCTCGGGAAGAAACGAAGGGTCCAGGTGAAGGACAAAGCAGTCATCCAGGACAGACAGCGACGGGTCCTGGCCAGAGAAAGCCTGAAGCCCCCCCAACACATAGGCCAGAAGCAACCGCCAGCAGAAACGCCAACCCGTTCGACAACAACGGATATCACAGGAGGACAGAAGTCCAAAAGGAAGGGCGAAAAAGCCCAGTCAGGCCAACAATGAGGACCCCGCCGAATCCGTGGCAAACCTAGAACCAAACGCCGAACCCGGCATGTGCCGGATCAAAGACGCCGGCCCTAACCACATTTAGGAGAAAAACCACTGCACACCCGCATGACAAAGTGCCGAAGTGACCGGAATGCGGAATGTCCGCAAGGAGGCCACCAACTCGGCCGACAGGCCCAGAGGCCTCAGCCCTGGCCCTCAGAAACCCTGCAGCTAAGTTGAGCTGCCGAGCATCCGAAGGAACAGAAGACCACGAGATAGCAAGCAGAGGTCCGAATGCAAAAGGACTGGTCCACCGACCTAGAGCGCCATGAGCAGGATGAACCAATACCACCTCGCCCATAGAGGGGCCCTCAGAACAGTGTGGACCCCTTACCAGACCCCCCCAGGAATCTCACGAGAAGGGAGAAGGGGACAGGAAGCCAGAAGCAATAAGAAAAAACCTCAGTCTGGGAGAAAGCGGTCCATCCCCCACCAGGCCTCAACTCGAGGTGCAGGGAGACATAGGCTGCTACAGTATGAATCGCCCGGGAAGCAAAAAGGACGAGCTCCGGGCATCCCAACTGGCGACCAGGGAGCAGAACACCGCTTGGACCAGGCTCCCCCTTCCCGGGAGGACCTCCCGGAGGCTGAACACCCAGCCTGAAGGGGCAGGGATCCTATCAGGCGGACTACAGAAGGAAGAAGAGGAATGCGGTCGGACGAATACCAACAGCATCGCCCAATGGCAAGAGGCCCACAGTTGCCAGGGAACGGGGCCCGCTAGGGGGAAGCCTGTAGCCAGCAAGTGTCATCCATAGATCATGACTCGGATGATAAGTACAGCTTAGGAAATGAACCCACAGCCACAGCTGGGTGAATGGGGCACGGGGCAGGAGATTCACTGCTCCATGGTTGCTGCCACAGCAGCCACTCGCTAGAATGGCCCATCCCCGGAAAGGAACACGAACAGCCAAAACGGACCTCAAGTACCACTCTCAGTTCCCAGCTAATAGAGGACCGCGAATGAAGAGGAGACCCCAGACTCCTTGGAGAGGGCGACCCCCCCCCCCACCTAGGTTGGCATCCAGAGGAAAAGCCACCAGTGGAGTCAAAACCCAGGCCACCCCTAAAAGCAGGCCGTTGGATTCAACTACCAGAGGAGGGATGAGGAGGCAATCCCCGGGAGACGAACCCGGGGATTCAGAGGACGGCAGACTGCCCCAACAGGAGAAGACATGGTCCAGATGAACCTGAGTGAGCCTGAGCCCACCTGACAGGCAGGATGGAGAACGTCAATGATCCCAGAGCCGACCGTCGCCCGAAAGGAGGGAGACGCCCGACTGCGCAGAAGCGCAGCAGAGACTCCACCACCCTGCACCCGAAGGACAGGGGAGAAGGAGCAAGAAGAAGGAAACAGCCCAGACATAGCACCCAGACAGAGGCTGCAATCCAATAGGAAAGCAACGACCTCCGCCATATTGAACGAGAAACCCCGGAGCCGAGGAGAACCCCCCCATGAAAAGAAAGCGGAGGACTGTTCCTCTGTACAGGATTGTGAACCTGAGGAGCATCTGGGGGTGAGGGAGAATGGGCACCCGCAGTATGCGTCAGTCCAGTCGAGTGGAGCCATCTGGTGGCGTAGCCCTGCCCCCATGAAGGGGGAGGCGTTGGAAGCCGACGATGACACAAGCCCCTCCAGAGGGCTAGTTCGACCAAGAAGAGTCGGGAAAGCCCCCAACCCCTCCTCACAGCCTGGACAGACGAGAAGACCGTCGGGCGAAGGAGATCCTGAACTCCGGAGTACACAAGAACCTAAGTACCCTGAGAGGGCAGGGTAGGAACCCGGAGAGCAGGCGGAGGAGGCAACTCGAACACGATGAGGAGGTCTTCGGAAAGACCCGCAGAACCCCCGGCAAGCGGCAAAGTCAGCCACTGGGGGAGAACACCACGAAGCATTTACTGATCTCAGGGAGACCAGTCCAAGAACCCACTGCGGGCAGCAGGCGAAAATGCCCAACACAGAGAATTCCGAGGCGTAATGCCTCCTGGGAAATATGAATATACCACTAGAGCCCGTGGTGCCTCGGGTAGGAGGCTCAAACACAGGACCGGGAAAGAAAGGCTGAGTTCGCCCTTTTACCCCTTCCCCCACCGAGCCACTGAGAGGCAGAGTACAGCAGCTGCAGCGGACAAGGCACGAGGACAACTAGTCCAAGGCCTACAAGGGAACTCCACCGCCCAGGAACCCCTGGCTAGGAGGTCCGAGGCACCAAGTGCCAAAGGGACCACCAACTAGTAGGCCGCACCGGAAGAGCCCTGCGCTCAAGTTGCCTGGTCCATAAAGGCAACAAGGTCAGGTCCAAACACCAAGAACCCAATGAAGGGTAGAGAGCAGAGTCTCATTAAGGCACTCCTCAAAGTCAGCCCCAAAGTCCGTCAGGTGGAGACGGATAGACAGAGATATAGGGTGTCAGACGGACCCGGGCATCTGCAAGCCCCCAGGAAGCTCACCGGAGAAAGGGAAGGAAGACAAGGAGCTCCACCATAGGGAGCCCCTGAAGGGAGCCCAGTTGACCATCGTCCACAGACAAAGGCAGAAGGCCCACAACCATGCAGCCCATCTGGCCCAGGTGGGAGGCAGCCTCAAAGGGGAGCGCAGTCTTGTTAGCTACATGCCGACCTGCACCCCCCCCCTGGGGACCCCGTGAATCAGAGATGCCACGAGAGAAACCAACTACTGGGATCACCCCCTGAAGGAATTCTCAGGAAAGCTCCAATCCCGAACAAAGGTAGAATGGACTGGAAAGCTGACTGGGCTGGCAGCTCCAAAGCCGCCAACATCCCCAGATGGTAGAACTTTCCCATAGAGCTCTGACCAGCCCTAGCCCAAGTTCCTCCAAGTAGAAGAGGAACCTACACAGTTCAGTGGCACTGGAAGATGGAGCGACAGTAGCCCAAACCTGACCTTCCCTCTCCCAGGAGCCTCCCCAAAAGGAGCTGCCAGAGAGAATGAGGAAAGGGAAGCCTGAATCTCCAGGAAAACCCGGGATCTCATGCCATACACTAGGCTAGTGTGTGAAGCCCAACCAGGACAACAGGCATGAACGGACCTCCCAGAGGGGGTCTGATGCCAGACTTGTCCCCTGAACCAAAGCACAGGTAAGGGGACCAACAATAACAACTGCCCATAGGCAGAAAAGAGGACCCCCCCCACACTCCATCAGACATACACTGTGGCAGGGGAAACACTGGCACTGCAGCTGCAGGAGAAGACCCAGTAGCACACATAGGACAGTACCTTACCGTGGCTCAGAAGTCTTCAGGGCAGCCTTCCTAAAGAAAGGCCTGCCCCCCAGTGTCTGTAACGAGTTCCCCGCTTCCCGCACCGGGTCCTGGCCAGGCCACCCGCAGTGGTGGCGTGTCCGCATGCTGATCGCCAGGTCCCGTCACTGGAACCCGGAAGCGCTACGCTCCCGCCGGGGAGCGCGTGACCGGAAGTCCCGCCCACCAGCGTCACTTCCGGTCGCGCTGGAACAGTAAGAAAGCGCGGGAAGCGGCCGGCGGGCTCCGGAACAGGGGAGGTCGCCGGCCAGGGAGCCCACAGCCCGCTTCACCCCGAGGGGATCCGGAGGGCCAGGGCAGCAGTCCCACATACGTGGGAGCAGCAGGAGGAGGAGCGGAAGCCCGACCAACGCTGCCCGGTCCTACCGCGAAAAACATGCGGTAGGAGCAGCCGGAGGAGGAGAGCCGTAGCACCGACCAACGCTGCCCGGCTAAACATCAGGTATGCTGCAGTCGCCGGCCCCACAGCACAGGAAAAAAACCTCTCCATGCCCCATGGGGACAGGAAAGACACTGGCTAGTGGGAGGTGGGAGGGTCCTTTTAACCTCTTCTGCTTCCTGTCCCAATTAGGGCGTGGCGAGGCTACCTCCTATGCTGTCGTGGAAGGTGACTAGAGAAAAGAGGTCTGGGGGACTAGCTATTCTCCTCATGGAGAGGAATCTGCCTGCCGGCATAAGGAGTCTAATAAGGAGACTTATAGCGTAATGCTCCTCTGGGCATGTAACACATGCATATTTTGTTGCAGAATTGCACCATCGTATCAGCATGTGCATTGCTTGCAGAACAAGCCTTCATCAGAGTGCTGAGGTCATATCACAACTCAATGGCGAGGAGACTGCTTCCCTTAACTTTTATGTTGAGACATCAAACTGTGATCAAAGTGATATAAATTGAGCTGGGGGCGGGGGCAGGAAGCTATAGAGGCTGGCAGCAGACTTTCATTATCCTATTACTACATTTTTTGCTATGATGTTGATCCAGATCATCTACACTAATTAATTTTGTTTTTACTTTTGTTGGTAGTAAAAGTGTAAATGCTGTTTGATTTGTATTTAATAATAATGTAGAGTAAGTGATTATTTTTACTTCAATAAACTTCTATTGCATATTTTCAAAAAAGAAAACATATGAGCAACAGCACCCTCAACGTAGGGGTTTAAACAAGAAAAGCATAAGCTTGAATGCGGAAACACATGGATTGACATCCTATATAATAATTCCCCTAAGCCAGCTTCCGTCACTATGTAACGTTTATGACGTCACATCTGACTGAAGCTGGCTTAGGGAATGATTGTCCCTAACTAATATGGCCGCCGCTTAGTCGGTAGTGGGGACTTTCAATGCCCCACAACCGATTCTACAGTGGTCCTCTGCCCCTCCACCCCATTGGATCTCCAGCTCTGCCCCTCCACGCTATTATACTTACCACCCCATCGCACCCGCCTCCGTCTTCCTCCGTCTGCCGCCGCTATCTTCGATGTCGCCGCCCGTAAATAGCGAAACCAAGATGGCGGCCAGAAATTCTTGCGAGAGTTCCCGGCCGGCCGCACAATCTCGCGAGAGTTCCCGGCCACCATCTTGGTTTCGCCCTGTGCACAGCGGCGACATGCAAGATGGTGGCCGCAAAGTCTTGCCTCGTGAGACTTCCCAGCCGCCATCTTTGATGTCGCCGCCCCGCACAGCCAGAAACTAAGATGGCGGCCGGGAACTCTCGCGACACTTCCCGGCCGCCATTTTGAGTCACAGGATTTTTACCTCACACCGCTGCTGTGCCGCCCTCACTTCTGGGACCCCGCCTGCTGACCAACACTTCAACTACAGTTTGCCTTCTGCTACTGCCTGCGGTCTGACCTCCATATTTATAGATACCAAACATTGCTACTGCCCACATTACTCATACAACTGCCTGGCCTCTGACCTCACTACATATATAACATTGCTAATGCCCGCATTTGTGATACAACAGACTGGGGTCTGACCTCACTATATATATATAACATTGCTACTGGCCGCATTTGGTGCCTGCTACAATAGCCTGGAGTCTGACCTCCGTATTTATATATATATATATATATAACATTGCTACTGGTCGCATTTGGTGCCTGCTACAATAGACTGGAGTCTGACCTCCGTATTTATATATATATATACAGTGCCTACAAGTAGTATTCAACCCCCTGCAGATTTAGGTGGTTTGATAAGATGCAAATAAGTTAGAGCCTTCAAACTGCAAACGAGAGTAGGATTTATTAACAGAAGCATACATCTTACAAACCAAAAAGTTATGTTGCTCAGTTGAATTTTAATAAATTTTAAAAATAAAAGTGTGGGTCAATTATTATTCAACCCCTAGGGTTAATATTTTGTGGAATAACCCTTGTTTGCAATTACAGCTAATAATCGTCTTTTATAAGACCTGATCAGGCCGGCACATGTCTCTGGAGTTATCTTGGCCCACTCCTCCATGCAGATCTTCTCCAAGTTATCTAGGTTCTTTGGGTGTCTCATGTGGACTTTAATCTTGAGCTCCTTCCACAAGTTTTTAATTGGGTTAAGGTCAGGAGACTGACTAGGCCACTCCATCACCTTGATTTTTTCCCTCTTGAACCAGGCCTTGGTTTTCTTGGCTGTGTGCTTTGGGTCGTTGTCTTGTTGGAAGATGAAATTACGACCCATCTTAAGATCCTTGATGGAGGAGCGGAGTTTCTTGGCCAAAATCTCCAGATAGGCCGTGCTATCCATCTTCCCATGGATGCAGACCAGATGGCCAGGCCCCTTGGCTGAGAAACGGCCCCACAGCATGATGCTGCCACCACCATGCTTGACTGTAGGGATGGTATTCTTGGGGTCGTATGCAGTGCCATCCAGTCTCCAAACGTCACGTGTGTGGTTGGCACCAAAGATCTCGATCTTGGTCTCATCAGACCATAGAACCTTTAACCAGTCTGCCTCAGAGTCCTCCAAGTGATCATGAGCAAACTGTAGACGAGCCTTGACATGACGCTTTGAAAGTAAAGGTATCTTACGGGCTCGTCTGGAACGGAGACCATTGCGGTGGAGTACGTTACTTATGGTATTGACTGAAACCAATGTCCCCACTGCCATGAGATCTTCCCGGAGCTCCTTCCTTGTTGTCCTTGGGTTAGCCTTGACTCTTCGGACAAGCCTGGCCTCGGCACGGGAGGAAACTTTCAAAGGCTGTCCAGGCCGTGGAAGGCTAACAGTAGTTCCATAAGCCTTCCACTTCCGGATGATGCTCCCAACAGTGGAGACAGGTAGGCCCAACTCCTTGGAAAGGGTTTTGTACCCCTTGCCAGCCTTGTGACCCTCCACGATCTTGTCTATGATGGCCTTGGAATGTTCCTTTGTCTTTCCCATGTTGACCATGTATGAGTGCTGTTCACAAGTTTGGGGAGGGTCTTAAATAGTCAGAAAAGGCTGGCAAAAGAGATAATTAATCCACACATGTGAAGCTCATTGTTCTTTGTGCCTGAACTACTTCTTAATACTTTAGGGGGACCAAACAGAATGCTGGTGGTTTGAGGGGTTGAATAATAATTGACCCTCACTTTTATGTTTAAAATTTATTAAAATTCAACTGAGCAACATAACTTTTTGGTTTGTAAGATTTATGCTTCTGTTAATAAATCCTACTCTCGTTTGCAGTTTGAAGGCTCTAACTTATTTGCATCTTATCAAACCACCTAAATCTGCAGGGGGTTGAATACTACTTGTAGGCACTGTATATATAACATTGCTACTGGCCGCACTTGGTGCCTGCTACAACAGCCTGGAGTCTGACCTATATATATATATATATATATATATATATATATATATATATATATATATATATATATATATATATATATATATATATATATATATATATATATATATATATATATATATATATACACCATTTCTACTGGTCGCATTTGTCGCCTACTACAATAGTCTCGAGTCTGACCTCCGTATTTATATATATGCAAAAATTACTGTGAGGCTACTTGATGGGCACACAGGTATTGGCCAGTATGTGTACCAAGAACCTTAGCCTATAAAAATTTAATATCCAAAAAGTACATCGACCCTACACACATAGGTAGTCGATGGATAGATATCATGTATTAATTCCATTATTGTTAACTTTTCATAAATACACTACATTCGAATTCTAGACTACCCAATTCTTTAGAATCGGGCCACCATCTAGTAATGTCTAAACCAGAAAACATATCGACACTTGCATGAAAAAGCATTTGAAAAGACGTATATCTTCAATGCAAAGGGGCAGACCACGGTTCTCATATTCTATCAACTTTTCTCTTGGTAACTGATGAGTGTGCTATAGTTTGTT
The DNA here is from genome assembly GCA_033576535.1 of Allobates femoralis. Taxonomy (NCBI): domain Eukaryota; kingdom Metazoa; phylum Chordata; class Amphibia; order Anura; family Aromobatidae; genus Allobates; species Allobates femoralis. The sequence goes on from JARQOC010000006.1 coordinate 123,053,673, forward strand.
CATATTGATAATGTATATTGATTTTGTCTACCACTGCTCTCATGGTGGGAAGAGACATCCCCTTCAATTTAGCTGCAAAGGTGAGCCTAGCCGCAATCAGAATATGTGAGACTATACCCCTGATATCTAAAGGAAAATCAGTTGTCCCAATATGCAACAGTCCCACTGATGGTGTCAAATTAACCCTAATCCCAGTCACCTCACTTAACAGCATATTTATAGTATTCCAAATACAGATCGCCACCGGACAGGACCATCACATGTGGCTCTACGATCCCAAACCTCCACAACCTCTCCAGCAAGCTGAAGTCTGGTTTGGCCCATAATGTACTAGTTGTTTCGGACACCTATACCCCCTAAGCTACATCTTTTTTAACTGTTCTAGGTGACCAGTGCAAGATGATACTCTACGAATTTCTCTTAAACTATCCCTCCATTCCTCTGGATCCCACGTTATCCCCAATTCCTCCTCCCATTTTAGCATATATGAAAATTTAGTATCCACCTCTGGATCATTTAATACATTATAGAGAATTGAAACACCTTTAGGGCCTGATTCGGGTCGTAGGAGGAATCCTATGGCTTTGTGATTCACAGAGGGTTTAAGGAACAAGGAGTCTGGCATAGTTTGGAGTAGATTCTGATATTTAGGTACTGGTAAAAAAGACGCCTAATACCAGGGAATTTGAAAAAAAGTTGATCAAATGGGATAACAAGAGAGCCATCTATCAGGTCTTAGAGAGATTTAACTCCTGCTGTGGACCAGAGTTGCAAGTTAATAAAGGGGATATGCACACGTGTGTATGTCACCCTTCTGATTTTCCTGTATTTATGTCCCGCTGTTTTGTTACAAAATCATCCAATAAAAATATTTGAACAATAAAGGTGATATGCATTTTCAAAGCTCTTAAGGAAATATTTGTTAAAGGGATATTTAGAAGACTTGGAGCAAATTTCCTCCAATAACGTATTGTTTTTAATGCGGTAGGTAGACACGGGGTGTAGTTACTAAATTTAATAGCTTCCATTTCCAACGTAAGTTATGTCAAAGGTCAATTTAGAATAAAATGACTCAATCTGAAGCCACTTGTGTGTTTTATTCAATAACCACCAGTTTCTAATACCCGTTAAAACCGTCTCTTTATTATAAGCATGTAAGTTAGGGGTACCCATCCCCCAAATTCCTAGGGATAATATGATAACCTACCAGCCAATCTTGGATTTTTATATACTCAAATGAAGTCATTAGCTATTCTTTGAAGGGATTTAATTACCGTATCCTAAGAGGAATCTGGACAGGGATGCAACGAAAATAATATACCGTAAAACCTTGGGAAGTAACAACATGTTATAAACGTTAATCCTTGCAATCCATGACGTAGTAGCTGTATGTAATTCATCCAGATCCCTCCTGAGAAATTCCTTTCCACCAATTGTGTAGAATTAGTGAGGACTATGCCTAAATATGGGAGTTCATCACTCACCCACTTAAAGGGATATCCCCGCTCCAAAAATTCTTGAGTTGTGGGTGGAACCAATACAGGAAAAACCAACGATTTAGCAGCATTTAGTTTATAGTATGAGACATTAGCAAACTCCTCCAAAGCAAGGATAATAGCACTGAAGGAGGACACTACATTAGTACAAGAGATAATTACATCATCTGCGTATAATCCAATTTTGTGAGACACATGTCCAACTGTAATACCTGCTATACCTTGGGTATTCCTTATTTTTTCTGCCAAAGGTTCCATGCACAAAGCAAAAATAATTGGAGACAATGGGCAGCCTTGACGTGTATCATTACATATACAAAACGACTCTGAAAGGAACCCTGATAAAACTTTGGCAGAGCGATTCGAGTACATAAGCACATATCACTGAGTAAATGGGGCCCATCAGACCAAATTTTTGTAGAACACTCTTGAGAACCCCCCAGTGCACCCTGTGAAACGCTTTTTCAGCATCTTGGGACAGGAATTCACGGAGTACCCCACTCAATTCCGTTATCCGGATTAAATTTATCATCCTGTGTGTTCTGTCCTTAGCTTCCCGACCGGCTACAAATCCTACTTGATCAGATGAAACCAAGGAGGGAATCACATGGTGTAATCTAATTGCAAGCATTTTAAAGAAAATTTTAACATCACAGTTTAAGAGTGCAATGGGCCTAAAAATAATTGGGACATTTTGGAGGTTTCCCTGGTTTAGGCAGAGTAGTAATAGTGGCCTATAAATTCGTGGCAAATATAGATTCTGAACTTTGTCATGAATTAAATATGCGGAGGAGGTAGGTAGTCAAATAATGATGAAACTGGCGATAATACTCCGTTGATAACCCATCTGGGCCAGAGGCTTTATGATATTTTGTAAGTTTAATGGTGCTCCGAATTTCTTCCTCTGCAAATGGGACATTGCGCATGTTCAGTTGTTCCTGTGATATTTGGGGCAGGTCTACAGATGTTAATATCTATCAATATTAGCTTGGGAGGGTTGTGGAGTGGCGGGATCAATCACTAGATTATAGAGATGTTTATTGTAATTAGCAAAATCCTTTACTATCTCTAATGGATTTCGGATGCATTTCCCTTGTTGATCTACTAAATGGTCAATTCTTGCTCGTCCCTCCCTTTTTTTAACTCTATGCGCTAACAGCACCCCAGCTTTATCTCCTGTTCCATAATAATTACTTTTAAGTTTCTTAAGATTATATTCATATAGCGACAGCAGGTTTTCTCTTAGTTTGAATCGGATATTATAGATTTCATCAGACAGAGCTGGTGTGATCGCTGTTTTATTTAAAGACTCTAATTGTTGAAGCCGGGCTAGCAAAGTAACCCTGCTGGATTCCCTCTTATGCTTCATATAGGAAGCTTGTTGCAGAAAGATGCCTCTAATTACGGCTTTATGAGCCGACCACTAGGACTCCTCTATGACTTCTCCATTGTCGTTCGACTGGAAGTAATGCTAGAGCTCGGTCTGTACTTTCTCTACCACCTTGCTTTGTAACAATAAGTATGTGTTTAACTGCCACCTAGCAGAAGAATTAGATTGATGACGTAGAGTTATGGTACTGTCACACGTTGCGATATCGCGAACGAGATCGCAGATACGACCCGTTTTTTGAGGCGTGGCTAAGATGTCCAAACAATATCTTAGCGTGTGACTCCTACATACGACAAAGATAATGCGTCATATCGCTCATCGCAGATTTGAGAACATGTTCTCAAATATGCCGATTTTCGACCGTACGATCTGCTGCATCGTGCTGTGTGACACCATGCAAATGATCTTATTAACAATTTCGCATATTCCTGACACTGGCTGGCCTCGATTGGTGGGTTGTGCGCTGGATTGCTGGCGTGTTGTCAAATGTGAAATTGTTAACGAGATCAATGCTTGTGACACCGCACAAGCGATATCGCAAAATTGTTCTAACGATCTCGATCACGTGACTTTCCAGCCGATATCGTGATCGAGATTGAAGTGTGTGACGGTACCTTTAGTCTCAGGAATATCAGGACATGGTCTGACCACGTAATCAATTCAATATCGCTGATCTGCATCTATTTAGAGAATGTATAGTCACGTTCTGTAGCACGGGAATATCTCCAATAAATATGGAGACGATATTCCTTAACTACTGCTTTCATGTCCCTCCTAAAACAGGTTAATTTACTAGAGCAGTCCATTTCTCTATAGGGGCATTGAAGTCTCCACATACAATCTTTCTCCTTTAGCTAGTTCAATCACCTTCTGAAACACCTTGCGAGCAAAAGTTCATTGGGCTTCATTGGGGGCATACACCACCACCAACATATGTAGATCACCATTGAGGGAGCAGACCAGGATTAAAAATCTGCCCGTAGGATCCACATACATCTCTATATTTCTAAATGCCACAGTGTTTTTAATCAATATGCAGACTCCTGCCTTTTTACTTGCATTATTAGCGAAAAACCTACGAGGGAACTGTGGCTGGTGGAGTCTACAATTATCAGCTTCCAATAAATGCATTATTGCAAACATGATACCAGCATGTTATTTTTTAACTTCCCTCCATAACATGGAACGTTTCATAGGTGAATAGAGGCCTCTAATATTCAAGGACATAAACTGTATACTCATGTCTAAATAACAAACTTTCTATGAATGTAGCAGGCCCCAACACACCATGCCCCTCCACCATAACAGTTAATAAGGTCCCCGCATACATATAAAACAATAAGATATATTCTTATGAACTGAACAGAGGTGGAAGCGTCAATTATCACTTTAGTATGCACATTAAACAAAAAAGAAAAGGAAAAAGTCAGAAAAAAAGAAAAAGTAGGAAAAATAGATAAAACAGCAGTACTCTAAACAAAATCCAGTCAACTGGATGCACAAAAAAAATATGCACATCCTCAAGTACCATCCAAAGAGTGCAGAAAAATGACTGCAATGGGGTTGGTGAGCTCTTCTATCTCTACTGAGATCCTCAGCAGAGTTGCCCACAGTCACAGGTTGCTAGGAACAGTGAGAACAGGATAAAAGTCCAAGCAGTCTTCCACAAGCTCCAGCAGACGGACCTTTGCAGTCTTCCACCTTATATTTGAGACCATTCTGGATCCATTGTTTTCCCCTAGGGACTTGTGACTGTGCAAAAGGGATATTCCAATCCTTAAGTCTGTCTTCAGCTTGTTTTGGGGTGCGGCAAGCAATTATTCTCCTCTCGTGCATAATCAACAGTATCACTGGGTTAAAGCCCCATCTATATTTGGTGCCCACATCATGTAGAGCTTTACATACATGGGTGTATTCACACCTCTTGGCCAGAGTCACTGCAGATAAGCCGAAAAAACTTGTAGTGATTGCATCTCCTGGGGCAGAGTTAAATTTTTCCTCATTCTTTGCATGAATACATGCTTCGTGGTAAAAAAGTGTATTCTTGCCAGCGTGTCTCTAGGCAGATCTTGATCCTTTTGTGTTTTGTCTCTAGTGGACATTTCAGCGACAACAGCCTTTAGAAAGTTATGAAGGAAAGCAGGCAAATCCTTATCCAAGACCTCCTCAGGGATTATTAATAAAATCTGGAAGGAAACCATTCATAAACAAGATGGCCCCACTGCACTGTATGAAGCTCATTCTCTTGAGATACATCTTCACACTGAATACGGCCGCATAAGGGAGGGGGCATGGCTTACACAGTGCGAGCTCCTGACTGCGGCTTGTGAGGAAACAATGTATCAGATCACCTCAGTTTACAGCCCAGTGCTAAGCTCCATCAGGGTTAGTGTAAACTCCTCTGCACTAGCTCTGTAATCTGGCTCCTCTGCTCAGTCATGATCTCTGTTGACCCTTCTCTCATGCCACATCACACTGTTGACTCTTATCAGGCGTTTGCTCCACACAGCTCGCAGGACCATTCTCTGCTGCTACATCACCTTAACACTGTGTTAGTGTGCAATGTTATTACAAAGACCCCCCCTTTCTGTGTAGCAGCATTAACATGAGAACGGCTCTACACCTCAGCTTGCTCTCAGGAGCTGTGACTAAACAGAGCAGATGTGGGCTCCTGAGTGAAAGCAATTCACTATGGGAGATGAGGGAAGCTGTGGAAATAAACTCATAGTGCTGGTAGATGTTGGCCACGCCGACACAGTGCTGGCAGATGTTGGTTATGCCCACACAGTGCTGGCAGATGCTGGCCATGCCCACACAGTGCTGGCAGATGCTGGCCATGCCCACACAGTGCTGGCGAGATGCTGGCCATGCCCACACAGTGCTGGCAGATGCTGGCCATGCCCACACAGTGCTGGCAGATGCTGGCCATGCCCACACAGTGCTGGCAGATGCTGGCCATGCCCACACAGTGCTGGCAGATGCTGGCCATGCCCACACAGTGCTGGCAGATGCTGGCCATGCCCACACAGTGCTGGCAGATGCTGGCCATGCCCACACAGTGCTGGCAGATGCTGGCCATGCCCACACAGTGCTGGCAGATGCTGGCCATGCCCACACAGTGCTGGCAGATGCTGGCCATGCCCACACAGTGCTGGCAGATGCTGGCCATGCCCACACAGTGCTGGCAGATGCTGGCCATGCCCACACAGTGCTGGCAGATGCTGGCCATGCCCACACAGTGCTGGCAGATGCTGGCCATGCCCACACAGTGCTGGCAGATGCTGGCCATGCCCACACAGTGCTGGCAGATGCTGGCCATGCCCACACAGTGCTGGCAGATGCTGGCCATGCCCACACAGTGCTCACAGTCACTGACCACACCTAAACAGCCATAAAATGCTGTTTTTAAAAGAGCAAAAAAACGTTGAGAATATAAGTCATATGGCACAAAAAAAGCATTATCTAGGCTGCTATGTGACCCATTGTTAACAACCAGTGCAGTGTTGTTGTTTTTTTTCGTTTTTTTTTTCAATGAAGTGTGTTGATGATTGATGTAAACCCGTGTTATTAAGATTCTAGTTTCCATCCAAATTTGGGTCCTATGTAGAGAGCGTGTAGAGTGAATACAAGTTACATAGGGAAGATAACCTCTGTGACTGTCCCAGGAATAGTAGATTGCCTGTCCGTTGGAGAAAGAGGAGGAGACCTCCTAGTGTTCCCAAGTAGAAATAGCTTAATGGATACACACCTATGCAGAATGGCCAGAGACTTCATTGATGTGAATTGAATGTACATATGGTTAAGGGAGTTGGGTGTATTTGTCTTTGCACAACTAGGAGGCAGATTTCAAAAGAGGGAAAATAGAAGAACGTACATGCTTGATGAAGGTCAGTTGGTGCTGGGAATTGGAAGTGAAAGGATCTGTGCTGAGATCAGATCTTAAGCTTATGAATGGTTTATAGAGCAGAGAGTTGGAGACATGTGTTTCTGTTGTATATATATGATAATTGGTCACAGCACATGGGGTTTGTATGCTAGGCCATATGTTCCTCTAGCCTGCACCTGGACGCATGTCCAAAACCGGAGAGTCCAAATCCGGATCATAACAAGATATCAAAACAAGAAACGGACAGCGCCACAGACCTTTAGATGGTGCAAATTTTCTTTGTTTCCTTTATTCCATGGTCATATACAAGCGACGTTTCGACCACTCCTGTGGTCTTTATCAAGCTTGATAAAGACCACAGGAGTGGTCGAAACGTCGCATGTGTTTGTTGTGTTATCTACTGGCGGGATTTAAGGAACTATACTTAGGACTATTGTGGAGCTGGATACATGTGCTTCGGTCATGATATCTACTGTCAGGATGTAAGGAACTATTGTTAGGACTATTGTGGAGCAGCATACATGTGCTTTGGTCATGATAACCGTCATCTGGAGGAACTTAAGAACTATTGTCGTTGGCTGGTTTGAGATCCTGTGGACTTGGGGGCATTGCATTGTGGCAATCTACCTGGAGTTGCTGTAATTCTGTGTACAGATACAAATAAAACTTGTTGCTATGTTATCCTGCCTAGGTGATCATTACAACCCACAGCTTCAGATCCTTAGTTATCTTGCTGCATGGCTTCCTGTAAGGGTTCCCAGTGTACAGTAATATTCTGATCTGAACACAAGAGAGCTTCTGCCTCACTATTAACATATCATTACAATTTGGTCACTTGATCTACTGTAGAAGATTCCTTGGTAAAGAAGAGAGTGAGAGTAGTTTCCTCTGTGTCAAGATGTCAAAGAGCTACAACCAAAATGGGAAGAGGGATAAAAAGTGGTAGAAGCAGCTAACATTTTTAATAAACATATATTAGACAAATGTTTATTTTAATGTGAACTGTCATTTTCCAAACATTTTTGTCATGCTTTTTAGTCCCTTTAATGATTTGCAGTCCCCAATTGTACATTGAAATTCTTGCCGTTTTGCGATGCGATTTTATCATATGCAACAAATGTAAAATATACTTGCATTATTATTAGATTTTTTTAACACAATTGCTTTCAACGTCTTTTCCCAGTTTCATTGCTAAGAAAAAACATCAACAGAATATCTTGCCTTCCAGCTTTTATAAGCGATACTGTCATGTTACCTGATAGTTTTTATGCATATATGGCCTTATTTCTTTACATTGATTTAGGCTGCAGATTATGTTGTTTGTGTGCCATAGATATGTTTCTTTCATTTGTTGTTAAAGAGCTTTTTAAGATTAGATTTGCAAAGCAACCACATTAGCTCTATCTCCCTGAGGTGACAGCTTGTTGCTATGAGTGTTCAGAATTGTTCTGTGTCAAGAAGATATCAGGATGATGACATTTACAGAATATTGCGGCAGTGTCATAACTTACTTCCCGATGCTTATGGAGGCAAGTCAAAGGCTCAATTAACTTATCTACATAGTGCTGAATATTGTTTTTAAACTCTATAAAAAAGAAATACATTCTTGCCATAAATCATCTGTCTACTTCTAAATACCATTGCAATAAAAGTATGCAATATTTCTATATTAAGAGATGGATCAACATGTCAAGATCAACACATTTTAATTTTGGGATAGTCCAGGAGACTTACTGCCTCAGGGCTGCGTAATAATTCACTGTCACTTGGCTGCTTATCACTGGAAACACAAAGACACAATCTCTTGTGATCCATAGCTTCAGGCAGGAAAATACACTTTTGCCAATAGACAAAAGCGGTGATGTTCCCTGAAGACACGTTTCCTTGGGAAAGGAACTAATTGGGAGCAATCTTCACTTCTGCAAGCATTCTCCTCCAGAAAATATATTTGTGAATTCAATATTCGAGCCTTTCTATTTTTAATGTATATCATTTTTTTCCATACTCAATTAGTCAGTTTAATTAAAGAGAACAGACACAATAAGCTGCAATTTCCAAGCCAGAAGCAAAGCAAAAATCAAATTATTCCGCAAGTTCTCGTTCAAGATGAAATTAACTAATGAAAATAAACAGATAAAGAGGGTCCCCAAGCAGTTTCCACAGTATTAAACAATGAAGGCCAGGTTGCTCTTGCCCAATTAAAGCTGATTATAGACTTATTGACGATGGAAGAGAGAAATATAAAGGATGGAATGCACTGGAATCCATATATTCACTTTCATACTCTTTCAAGTTTGCTTTCTCTGCTGTGGCTAGTGCTAATGAACCCGGCACAGTATTAAAAAAATGAGTGTTTTCAAATAAGAAAAGTCTCCAGTAGATAATTATCTTTAATTTTAATGTCTGCATAATAAATTAGGGTAGTACTCTAGCTATGTAAATTAATTTAGAATAGAGTATTGAATCTCATAATATTGTATTGTTCATCGGTTAAAAACCAGAATTAACAGATCTTTTTAAATTATTTTTCTCGTTAAATAAGTTGTCTCCTACCTGGATAAAACCTCTTTCTAAAATAAAGAACTTCCCCTTATAAAATAAAAATAACAAATACCTCCCGCAGCAGCACAGATTTTCCCATGGAACTGTTACAATGCAGGAAATCTCATAATCAGGGCACCAGACATCCTCCTTTTGGTAACTTGACGCTGGTCAATACTTAGGCCGGCTTAACACCATGGTTTCTTGCTGTCCGGCTGTGTCCGGTGTTTTGCTGGATGCACTGGACACAGCCTGACAACTCCAGACAAAACAGAACCGGAGGGTTAATATGCCCTCTGGTCCTGTTTTCTGCCGGAATAGGCAGTGTGTGGCTAATGCCGCTGTCCAGTCCTGAAATTTCGTGCCTAGCAGAGAGCTACCCGGGTTTCTGAAATTTCAGCCGGGCGCTCTCCAGCCGGCAGCCGGATCCAATTTTCTGTCGGATCCGTTGCGATCCGGCACCCATAGCCTCGTATGTTAGGGGGCACCAGATCCCACCGGATACGGGAGAATTCAACAGGATCTGATTTTGTCAGATTTTTTCCCGGACACACAAATCCTGCAAGCTGCGATTTTGTGTCCGGGACAGAAATTGAATGTAGCCTGATGCTGTTGGACAGGGACAAAACGGATGGCAAATTACTGATATCTGGCCCCACCAGGCACTATAGGCATACATTAATACAAAATCAGGTTCGGGGCTGTCAGGTTCACACCAGACAGCCCCGGACCCTAAAAAACTGTGGTGTGAAGCCGGCCTTACAGATAGGATATGGTGCAGTCACTATTTACAGGAATATATTGGAGGACAACTCCTCCAATATGGTGTGGAAATAAAGTGCTAGCCAAGTTATACAGGTTTACTGTCAGTAAGCTCTATTTAGCAGTGCACCAGTAGTGCCACATAATAGTCATTGTACGTGCATATGGGAGAATTAGTACATGTACATCACATCTAACCCACATCACCTTGTGACACATAGGCCATACATACGGTATATATGTATCATTTTTGGATACAGATCTATTGTATATGTATTGTATATGGACAGCATTGTTTTCTTGATGTGCATTTTAAGGGGAAATTTTTCCTCCTTGTCTTTTTGTATGTCTTCTCACACGTTTTTGATCTCCTGTAATAAATTCGATTTTTATTTGCAAAGATACTGTAAGTTGTCCTCCAATATATAAATATTTGATTGAGTATGCAGAACACCCTGGAGAGGTGAGATCGTTTACCAGGGGGTATTTTGAGTGATACCATGTATGGATGTCTTGCTAATACTATTTACAGGAAGTACAGTCATCAGGAAAATCAGGTAATCTGGGGTCAGGTTCCTAAAAACCTCATAGTATGTTCATGGAGTAAACAGGCGTAGTCAGGCAACAGTTAAGTTTCCATGGAAGCACGAAGAGAATTCAGGGAGTCAACTGAGGCGTTCAGGGTCAAAATACCAGGAGATCACATCAAGTACAGGGAGCAGACAGAAGAGTAATCAGGCTACAGTCCAGGATCAGATAATATTAGAACTAGACAGACACAGGAATGCAGGCCAACAGCGCCACGCAAATGAAATGTTCAACCGTCAGGAATCTGGGAGAGATTGCTCAGTAGAGTAGCAAAGCAATCATATTGTAGATGGAACACCTGAACAACCCAGCACCTCCTAGAACTAGAATGTAAGCCTTTGCTGTCAATAAATTACTGACAACTCAGCACATGAGATACCAAACACAGCAATATTCTTATTGCATCCTAGATACACTGCACAGAGGAATAGTGACAGTAACTTTTTTAGTGCAGAAAAATCAGTTTCAGCTGTGTAGGGCCTTTATCAAGCCATAGTAAAAGAGAGAGATGAATAGACAACCAGAATAGATACATGGTTATTTGGGAATCCTAGCCAACCCTTTGCACTAATACATGAAGGACTTCTTTTTACAGTTCTGCTCCTGCTACTTTGCTCTTAGTGACCAAATTTATTTTGAACAATAATACTAAATTAAAATTAAAGTAAAATTACATGTTGACATTCATGAAGCAATATGTGCCTAGTAAATCAAATTTACAGTTATAGAAGCTAAAAAATAAATTCTGGTTTAAGTGTGTCTAAAGCCAATAGCTTAGATTGTCTACCCATTTTTCTTAATCACTCTAGTGCCTTACATATGGCAAGTGCTTGTACTTGCTGAAAATTTCTGTCAAACATCTTAAATTAATATGGTCTTGAATTATGCATCTGTTGTATTTTTTTTTTTTAATATGCCATTTATTTTCTTAAAGTTAATCTTCTCTAGTGCCACTCATCCATTATTAATACTGGATAGTATTATAAAAGTTTTGCCAGCCAAAGTTTAGCTATGTTACAGAGAAGAGCCAACTACATTTTATCTTCTCAATAATTGTTCTACAATTGGTTATTGATTGATTAATGCATTGATACATTTTGTAGTTTGCAGTATGATACGTATGGACAGCAGTTGCTTATAAGGTTGCTTAGAACAGCCATTATGCAGAGTGATTGATTTTTATATTCTCTTTTTTGTTTTTTAACATACGTAATTATTTTAAGCCATAATTGACCTGTTTTTAAATTGCGAATTCCTTATATAATAGGTTATGTACCATATTTTTAATTTATCCACTCTCCCTATAGCCCTAACTTACTGGAGAGGAGGTCGAGCATCTGTATCCCCGTTCAATTCATTGTCCATGGGACCACTGATAGGAACTGTCTGCTGTACTTTGCTACCTCCGGCTAGCCGAGGGAATAAATGTAGCATTGGTGCACATGCTTAACCTCTGCTATATTTAAGCAAGGAGGTAAACGAGGGGTATAGTAACAGCAACAGAGGACACCAGCTTGCTCTTTTGTGTTTGATTGTAGTTTAATTAACATCTGTCATGAGTGTGTCACATCCAGATGTTGCCTCTAGGGGATCTGGGATCAGAGGTCTCAATGTTTAATCAATCACTGGTACTCTGTGGAGCCCACTTAAATGTTACCTTGTGTATTTACTTTCACTCTATGCTATACTGAAGAGATTAAGGACCCTTTCACTGTAGGCTGAGGTTTCTTTTTGCCTTAAATCTCAGCAGCAGCTTCTCATTATCTCTTCCTTCCGCCACCGGCTTCACTTCTTGCCAGATATAGAATCTCTATATTGACCAAGTTGTAGGAGCTTGTCCCCGAAGTGTTGAAGTTTTCAGTCTTATTCCAGCTGCAAAGATTTTCGTACTGGAGAAGATTTGGAATTCTTTGCTACCTGTTTATTTGCCTGCTTTGAATTGTGCTTCCCTTGCACTCCTGCCCCTTCACTATCTTTGGGGGTGGGAAGGGTGAGTCTCATCTAAGGATATAGTTAGGTATGAGACCCAGGCATATCCCCATATTCATGGGTAATCTTGGGTGCAGGTATTAGCTGAAGGACGGTTAGATTGAGAGACAGTTAACGTGCAGTCACTCCTGGTAATCTAACAGTCACAGCCAAGATAATATCCTTGTGACTTCTTATAATAGTTTTTGAATGGAAATGCTAAGTAGCGTTTCTTTCTCCCTTTGTCGAGAGCTGATTATCCTTATACTCCATAGAGATGTAGAGTTATGTGCCACAAACTGATAACGTAAGATATTCTGTTCATGGTTACCTTATGGTGCCTTCACACGCAGCGATGCGATGAACGATATTGTTAGCGACTACATGCATGACGCGATCGCTAACAATTTCGTTCAGATCACTGGTGAGCTGTCACAAAGGCAGACTCACTAGCGATTGATGGACAAGAGACATCGTGCAAACGATTTAAATATAGTTTCCACAATGTCTTGCTCCCGCTGCCAGCCTGCGGTAAGCGGGAGCAGGCTGGTCTCCAAGGTAAACTACGGGTATCTAGACAGCGCGCGCTGCCTAGATACCCGATGTATACCTTGGTTACCAGCCTTCTCTGCTCACCGGCTGGTATCCAAGGTACACAGCGGGTATCAGAAGTACCTTGTTTTCTCTAAAGCTGCATGTATTACGGCAATGCTCTGAGCTCTCTGCCTCAGCTGTGTATATGTATGGGGATCCACTGGCCATTAAGAGCCCAGAAGCCACTGGCCAATCAGAAATGTTACATGCAGGCCTCTGATTGGCCGGTGGCTGCTGGGCTCTGATTCGCCGGCGGCTCCCTGTACATCTACGCATTGTGCTCACGGCAGCACCCATAATACTGCAGCACCGGATCGGTGAGAAAAAAGTGTATGTTTCATATTGGAGATGATGGGGGCTTAATGGGGATGATGGGGGATATGGTATTGGGAGCTGCATGGAATGATGGGGGATATGGTATTGGGGGCTGCATGGGGATGATGGGGATACGGTATTGGTGGCTGCAAGGGGATGATGAGGATATGGTATTTGGGGCTGCATGGGGATATTGGGGGCTGCAAGGGAATGATTGGGGATACGGTATTGGGGGCTGTATGGGGATAATGGTCGCTGCAAGTCAATATTGGAGGCTGCAAGGGTATATTGGAGGCTTCAAAGGGTTATTGGGGATTGCAAGGGGATGATTAGGTCTGCAAGGGGATGATGGGAATATTGGGGGCTGCATGGGGATAATGGGGGCTTCCAGGGGATGATGGGGATATTGGGGACTGCAAAGGGATGATAAGGGCTGCATGGGATGATGGGGGCTGCATGGGGATGATGGGGATATTGGTGGCTGCAAGGGGATGATGAGGATGATGAGGGCTGCAAGGGGATGATGGGGATATTGGGGGCTACAAGGGAATGATGGTGATCATGGAAAGTTAAGACATTGTTTGAAAATAAGACATAGTGCATGTTTGGGAGCAAAAATTAATATAAGACAGTGTAGCCCAGTTTTCATTTTTGTTTGATAGGAGACTTTCTCATATGTAAAGAAATCTGATAAAACTCTGATGGTAAGATGTGAAACTGAACAGATACTGATTTTCATCTGTGTTTTGGATCAGATTTTTATTACCGTAGTATGTTTTTTTGCATAAGAGAAAAATCATTCCCGTCTGAAAGAGCCCTTAGAAACAGGCAGGCGAGCAAGTTGAGCTAAGATGAGTAAATATCGTAATTTATTTACAATTTGATAGTAACATGTGAAATTGAGCATACTAAAAACAAGCTTAATCGCTATGTCCAGAATTGGTTTTTAATTTATTCTAATGGTTAGTGCTGGATCATTGTCAATGTGGGAGTTTTAACATTAAGGAATATATTTTCTTTAGAGGAAGAAAAATGATGTCAGCGTCCAAAATGGAGTAAAATTGATGTTTATTTAAATCTTTTTAAAATCTCAATAAGGCGTCCGTCACACGCTTCAATCTTGTGAGCGATATTGTTAGCGATCACATGCACGCACGATCGCTAACAATATCGTTCACATCGCTGGTGAGATGTCACACAGGCAGACTCACCAACGATGTGGACCAGCAAGATCGCTGGTAACTATGGTACACATCGGGTTACTAGGCGCCGCGCGGCGCTTAGTAACCCGACGTTTACCACAGATACCATCTCCCAGCATAGGCTCTGCCGCTGGGAGATCGTTCATCGTGGTGTCACACACCACGATGAGGCAGATTGATCAACCATTTATCGCTTGATTTGAGGTCCGGCTCACAAATCTGCGATCAAACAATCAAGCGATTTTACATTGTAAAATCGCTTGATTACACGCAGCGACGCACAAACGATATCGCCTAGCGATCAAAAAAGCAGATCGCTTAAGCGATATCGTTCAAGAAATTGATGCGTGTGACGGCCGCCTAAGCCATATCAAACATGGGGAGTAAAATTAAAAGTATACCATCTCGTTTTGTCCTTCAAATGGTTTACCACTATTTTCAGAAGATTTAAATAAACATCATTGATTTTGCTCCATTTTGGACAATGGCATCATTTCTCTTTTAGTATTGACGCCACTGCTGGCCATGCGGTCCTTGTTTCCAGGGTGAGCTGACTACTTTTTTGTACTTAATTGTATTAAACAATATTTCAAATGTTGCTGTTAAATAATTACCCATAAAACGTAACTTTTACTTGTGATTAAAAATGACTCATCCACGTGGGTGAGTTATTTTTAATAACAAGTAAAAGTTACATTTTATCGGTAGTTATGTCACACTAACATTTACTACCGTATATACTCGTGTATAAGCCGACCCGTGTATAAGCCGACCCCCCTACTTTTGCCCCAAAAATCTGGAAAAACCTATTGACTCGTGTATAAGCAGAGGGTGGACCCCAGCACAGGTATACAGGCCTCCCCAGTGGTAGTATACAGCAGCCCCAGTGGTAGTATACAGATTCCCCAGCAGCCCCAGTGGTAGTATACAGGAGCCCCAGCAGCCCCAGTGGTAGTATACAGCAGGCCCCCAGGGGGTACCCAGCAGCCCCCTGGGGGTACCCAGCAGCCCCCTGGGGGTACCCAGCAGCCCCCTGGGGGTACCCAGCAGCTCCCTGGGGGTACCCAGCAGCCCCCTGGGGGTACCCAGCAGCCCCCAGGGGCTACCAACAGCCCCCAGGGGGTACCAACAGCCCCCAGGGGGTACCAACAGCCCCCAGGGGGTACCAACAGCCCCCAGGGGGTACCAACAGCCCCCAGGGGGTACCAACAGCCCCCAGGGGGTAACAACAGCCCCCAGGGGGTAACAACAGCCCCCAGGGGGTAACAACAGCCCCCTGGGGGTACCAACAGCCCCCAGGGGGTACCAACAGCCCCCTGGGGGTACCAATAGCCCCCAGGGGGTCCCCAGCAGCCCCCAGGGGGTCCCCAGCAGCCCCCAGGGGGTCCCCAGCAGCCCCTGGGGGTACACAGCGGCCCCCAGCAGCCCCCAAATGCTGTCACTCGCCCCCCCTTGCAAGGGCCCCCCCCTCGCTTCTCTTACCATTCCGGACTTCTGATCCGCGCCGCTCCTCGCTGCTCCGTCCGTCCGTCTTCTACATCCGGGATCCCCGGCCGCGCGATGACGTCACATGCCTGCGACGGCCGGAGATCCGGGATGTAGAAGACGGACGGAGCAGCGAGGATGAAGCACCGAGGAGCGGCGCGGATCAGAAGTCCGGAATGGTAATATAACCATCGGGGGGGGTGTCCCTTACAAGGGGGGGCGAGTGCCAGCATTTGGGGGCTATATGCACTGCTTCCCCCTGCCGCTGATTGACAGGGGAAAGCAGTGCATATTTAATGAGCGGCCCCACGTGACGGGGCCGCTCATACAGCAGCCCTCCCCCCCCCGCCTCCTGAAGCCTCCACAGCCCCGGACACAGCCCCCCCCGTATTGACTCGTGTATAAGCCGAGGGGGAGACTTTTCAGCCCAAATTTTGGGCTGAAAAACTCGGCTTATACACGAGTATATACGGTATATAGTTTCTTTTTCGTAGCTTTATCTTTTCCTTGAACTCTGCATTCTACTAAATAAATGTACAACTTTGTATTGTGGGTGTGTCCCTACAAAGCCTAACATTATCCAATCTAAACTGATGGTGTAGGGACACACCTCTTTAAACTTTAAATTGTAAAGTACAGTTGTTAATTTATTCATAACTTTCTAGGAATAGTATCAAGAAAATAATGAGAAAGAGAACATTGCTGAGACGTTTCTATGGAATACAAGTAAGTTAGGAGAGCAATCCCCTCATTATAACCGAATTTACCCAAGGAGCTAGTAATGAAACTTTCTTTTACAATTTCCATTTATTTCCAAGGAGGGACTAATTTGGAAGAAGCTTGCTAAGAAAATGTTTTTAAATATTTAGGCCCTGATTCTTCAAAGCAATTTCTCCAGAAATTGCTTTGAAAAGTTTCAAACTTTTTCATACTCGTTTCTCCCAGCTCAGACAAAATGGGTAAAGCAAGGTGGGGGTGCGGCAGGGGAGTGATGCCACAGTTCATCTAATTTATGACGACATGTGGTGCTCATTACGCCAGAAATCTCACTCTAGTCAAGAACTTGAGTAAGATTTTTGACATGGTGAAGAAGTGGCACTCCACTGGTTAGATGCTCCTGATTCATTAAGACTCATGCAAATCTTAATGAATCAGGAGCATCTGATTCCTACAGGCCTCCTCAGGAAGCCCTGCAAGAAAGTGACTAGTCTCGATGAATAGGCACGTTTTGATGAACACGGCATAGAACAAAAAAATTGGCATTACATGAAGCAACTAACTGGCTTTTTTCCAACACTGTCCAAAAGAACTCTTGAATTTCACAACATCATTTTTGTTAACACAGTTTTCATTCATAAACCCAATAGTGTTCTTTTTTTATTTTTTATTTATCAAGTAAGCAAGACAAATATTTGACGAACCTTTTTCATAAAGCATAATCGTGCAGACATTCACATTCAGTAAAACCATTTTGAATCACAAGGTTTCGGTGGAACACCAAGACATCAGACATCGTTACAAATGTCCTCATATAAACATGTATATCTCCAGTTTAATTTCCTTTTATTTATATTTTGGGTAAGAAAAGAAAACAGAATAAAACCCAACCCTCTACATACAGGCAACAGGCTCTTATATTCCAACCAGGCTATTTACCCAACTATGCCCGGAGAAAAATATTATCTAAAGCCTTTAGGGCAAAATATAGTAATAGTTAATCCCAAAAGCGAGAAAACAGAAAAAAAGAAGTGACAAGAGAAAAAGAAAGAAAGGTGGAATATGGCAGGAGAGAAGAGGGTCAGGGAAGGCAGAGGGAAAAGGGGTAAGGGAAGGGATGTCTCACTGGGCACTACCCAGAAGGGCCAGATACTCCGGGGAAGACTTAAAGTCTGTTCACTGATACCAGGTGCCATAGAACTCTGTATGTTTATTCTGTATTGATGCTGTCATGTCTGCCATCAGCATCAATTCATTTAGTTTAGTCACCCACATGCTGATACTCGGGGAGGATGGGGACCTCCAGCACAAAGGAATACAAGCTCTCGCAGCCATCACCATAAATCTTAATAGAGACATCCTGTAGGACGAGACTGGGAGGGTAGATAGAGCAAAAAAACTCTGGTCCCAATACTTGTTCAGTTTTTGTGACCTGTTTAATGATCTTTTTTACTTCTTCCCAATACTTCTTCAATCCCTCACAGCTCAAAAAAATATGTAGAAACGATCCCACCTCTTTTTTACATCGCCAACACGTGGGGTCCACAGACGGGAGCATAGCGTGCATCCTCTGAGGGACCCTATTCCACCGGAACAGAAGCTTGTAATTTGCTTCAGGGTGGATTGATTTAAATCACGCCGATTTAAATCATGATTTAAATCACGATTTAAATCAAAAGTTTTTTTTCTATTTAAATCGGATCGATTTAAATCATGATTTTAATCATGATTTAAATCAAAAGGTTTTTTTTTTAATATAAATCACGATTAAAATGAGAAGTGAGAGCAGTGTGCATGTGCGCCCATAGTTACACGGACGAAACTAGGGGCAACGATCTAACGCCAGGGTGAGGGGGGGACCCCAAAGTAAGTAAAAATCTTTTTTGTTTTACTATATGGCAATAAGTAGGTGTTTAAAAGCAGCATGTCTTAATTGTATAAACTATTAATAGCCTCCACATTTTGTTCATACTGCCCCTTTAATTTTACACTTCTAGCTTGGTTTCAGTTTTGGTTTAGTTTCTTTTTCCCTGCATTCAGTTGACATGCCCAAACTTGTTGGATAGTCAGCAGTACTTGGCTCAGGCTGTAGTAACATCAGCAGTGCTTGGCTCAGGCTGTAGTAACAATCAAACTTCATAAGTGATCTGTGTGAGCCATGGCAGCAGGTCGTAAGAGAGACCCTATTTGGGTTCATTTTGTTGAGATGCCAGCAGCAGATCTTGGAAAGAAAGGTTTTGTGCACGCAACAGTCCGAAACCGCTTAGGAACTGCTAAAGCAGGACAACTGGTTTTCCTATTAAAAGTCCTAAATAAACAGTAGGCTTAAAGGACTGATGTATTCACTGAAGATGTTTGCTTACTTCAAACGTTAGAGATAGGCTATTGTTAAAAAGTACTTACTCTCTGTAGTTCAATTCTGAGTGTTTAATAGTGCAAATAAAAATTATTAGGTTTCATAATCAACTGTTTTAATATTTTTATTTGTGTAAAACAATTAGATTTGCAAAAAGACAAAGTTTTGCTTGTGTACAACTTGATTAAAAAATCTGATTTAAATCAAATGATTTAAATCAAAAAAATCTGATTTAAATCAAAAAAATCTGATTTTTTTGATTTTTTTAAAAAAATCAAGATTTTTATCCACCCTGATTTGCTTCCTGGAGGCCTGAGCTTATTGTGGACTTATGTGCCAGAGTCAGGACCCCCTCTCTGTTCAGGCGTTAGTTGAATTTTAAGATCTTGTTCCCATTTCAACAGATAGTTCGGAGGTGGGAGGTCCTCCGTCAAGTCCAGGTAGATTTAACCACTGATAAAGCATGAGACAGGGGTTCCTCCTCCAGACATAGGTTTTCAAATTTGGTGGTAGGGCCCAGGAATTGGGCTGCCTCTGGCAGAGATCTCAGATAATGCCTCAATTGCAGTGCCCTCCATGGTCCCAGGGGTGATGGCCCTGACATGTCCTGGATGTCCTCTAGGGATGGCCAGTTGTTCCTGATAACTTGAATCGCTCTAAACACACCCTCCTTATCCATGTCCTGAAGGTAGGGTCTGTCAGACCAGGGACAAAGTCAGAGGTCCCACGTATCGGCGTCAAAGAGGATGGGTAAGGTAGTAGTCGGGAACGAATTGCAGAATTGGAGCAACACTTCAGAGTAGGCCCTATGGTAGGGTGACTCTTCAATTCTATATCAGAAATGTCGGGAAGGAATGGAAGAGCCGCCAGTGGAATACCAGTAAAGTCCTGCTCAATCTATACCCAGGGCTTGTTGAGACCATAGCTGCACCAGTCTAGCACCCTCACCATGTGAGCAGCCATGTAGTAAGTTTTCAAATCCGGAAGGCCCAGACCCCCTTTTGACCTCTGTCTGCACAATAAGGATCTTACCAGTCTGGCTAGTTTACTGGCCCATACAAATTTAATCTGAAGGGAGGAAAAATCCTTATAAAAGGATTCAGGAATCTTAATCAGGATCGCCTGTAGGAAGTAGAGGACCCACGGCAGAGCGTTCATCTTCAGAATTTCACATCTACCAAACCAGGTGAAGCACCCCTTAACCCATCTATCACAATCACCTCTCTATTTCTGGAGAAGAGGGACAAAGCTTGCTTTGTACCAGGAGTCCGGATCAGAGGTCAAATTTCCAATAGTGTTCTAACAGTTTTTATCACTGTACATCTCTACAGAAAACCTTTAACAAATAATTGGAAATAAGCTTTTATGAATGCTGTATAAACGATAAACATTTTAATCAAATTCCAATGAAGCAAGAATTACTTTTCCATTGGTAAAATTCAGATATATATAAATAAGAGCACAATGTCAGTAATTGAGTGCAATTGAGCAAATTCATAACTTGTAAACTAGAAAGACTGCTGGCACTTCCTAACCGGAAGTTCTGAACTGGTGCATCCAAAACTTAACCTATACTATAACAAAAACAATTGCACTCCAGCAGGGTGGAAATAAAAGACTGTGTGGATCACAACACTACAGACTTGGCTTCCCTTTGAGGAGTGTGACTACCTGGTGTTAACTAGAGCCTCTGATGGTGATGAAAGGTTTGAGACATTAGGGTATGTGCCCACAGGACGTTTTACTGCGGTTTTCTGCATGCAGTTTACCATTGGTTTTATGGTAATGTATGCTAATCAACTCCTGCAGTTGGGATTCCCATCAAAACCAATGTGTTTCACAGAAACGCTGTACCACACATTGGTTTTGCAAGTGTCGGAACTGTCAAATCCCTGCGGTTTTGCTGCAGATGGGAGAGAATTGACATGTTCTATTTTCCTGCGTTTTTGCTGCAGTCAATGGCAAAAACGCAGCATCAAAAACGCAGCAAAAATGCAGTAAAAACACAAAAAATGCATGAAACACTATAAAAACACAGGACCTGAATGTAGCAAATCTCCTGGCAAGGACTCTAGAGATCCTTGAAACCAGTACAGGTTTTGCTGCATTCAGGACTGCTTAATAAATGTCCTGGTATGTTAGAATCACTGCACACACACACTTCTAGTCTTTTTGCTTATTGGTGAATGTTTATTCGGAAGGTGCTCTTGTTAGAACTGCGACAGTATGACGTTTCGGACGATTAGGTCCTTGATCACAAATATTGCTGGAAAGATAGAAATATATACAATCAGGTGCTCAATCTTTACAAGTGTTACATATTTACATTATATTTACAAAGAATATACACGTAATGTCCAGTACATCTAATGTCTAGTTACTGGAGACGTCCTTAGCAAGGATGCCAAGAGAAATCCAGAGCTACTTATGGTCTGGAAAATCCAAAAGATGAGAGATAGGGTAGAAAGGTACTGATGGGTTAGGGGTAAGAGTCAGTAGTACATAGAGCATAGGTAGAGATAGAAGCAAAACAAATAAAAGAGCAAGCCTACCCTTAGAATAGTTTGAGTTTCAATAGCACGATGTATCCCTTATGGTCCCGTACAGGGTACAGAGTATGCCTAGCAGAGAAGATTGTCTGTTAGACCAAATGGGGGATAGCGGACAATGGTAGGAGCAGAATTGTGTTATGGGGGATATAGTACTCTATGTTGAGTGTAGTTGTTATACAGATAAAGTGTACAGTGCAACTATAATCCCATGCTAAAAAGTAAACTGTTTATATAGCCTGGTAGAGCCCCTATAGGTGAGGTACTGGTGAATAGTGTACAATATAGACATTACCCTGAGAGATACTGTACTTGAATGTAGCCTCTTTTGGCTGAGTATTGGTCACAGTGCCTATGGCAGTCAGGATCAGTCGCTCTGTGGACCTAGTATGAGCAACACAGCGTATCAATTGATATATCAAGTATAGTAGTATAATGGTACTTAGCTTGTTCGTCAGGTCATGGATAGGCACTCACGGTGGTGGCACAGCAGTGGGTTGTGTTCACACCCAGGAAGATGCAGGAGGAGTGACACCGGGCGGTGTATTTTGCTCCTTTTATCTCAATCCTGCACTCCTTACAGGAAGTGGCCTCGCCTGAGTGCTGGACAGGAAGTTACGTTCCGCACATGCTCAGAAGGAGTAGCGGACATGTTGTTTGTGAATGGTACCCTAGCAATAAAGATCATGTGAAAAAAAAAAAAAAAAAAAAAAAAAACATGATAGGTATGTTTAAATGCAGAAGCTAAGTGTTTCAACCGTGGGGTTCAACTAGAATAGAAGAAAGATGTTTAATGGGATATTATCCACCGTAGTAGCGGTAGTGAAGCACCTGACTAAGTTAATATACCAAATGTATGCACCATAAGGAAATTAAATAGAGAGGATAGATATTTTGAAGGAGTGTTATGTGATGCTATGTAGGGAATGTCTGTGTATTGCCAATCTCCACAATGGATGTATATGAATGTTGGTAGGTGTTGCAGTGTGATTGGAGACATTAACCTAGCGTGATGTTTGCATGGAGGTACATATCAATGCAATGACATAGATTAATAACACATCACAATCAAAATTAAGTAAGTAGGAGTCCAAACATAAAAAAAGGGAAATAAAAATAATATTGGGGGTGGTAAACTTATGGCTAACATATTAAAAGGAAGGCTGGTTGGGTTCTCACCAGAGGGTTATGGCTTACCCTGTCGCTTATATCGATTAGGTCAGGGGTCTCAAACACGCGGCCCGAGGGCCGCATGCGGCCCCTGGGGCTTCACTATGCGGCCCGCGGCACCTTGGACAACTTAATGATGCATCGCCCCAGTGCAGTGGAACACTGCAATCCCTGCTGTGTGATGACTTCCGTTTGCGGCACTAACAAGCTCTGCCACTCAGTAAGATCAATGCAAGCTGCCAGCCAATGAGAGGCCCGCAGCTGACAGCAGAATATGACGTCACCTGCGGGCCTCTGGCTGGCAGATTGCATTTATCTTGCAGAGCAACAGAGCTTGCCTGAGCGGCGGCTGGAGGAAGTCATAGCACAGTGGAGGCCAGAAGTCAGCACAGCGAGGACTGCGGCGGCCCCCTGCACTGCAGCGATGCATCATTAAAGTGAGAAAAGTGTGAGTGTGTGTGAGGGTGTGTGTGTGTGAGTGTATGTGAGTAAGGATGTGTGTATGTGTGTGTGTGTGTGAGAGTGTGTATGAGAATGTGTTAGTGTGTGTGTGTGAGAGTATGTGTGTGTGCGTGGGTTTGTGTGTGAGAGTGTGAATGAGTGTGTATGTGAGTGTGCAAAAAGAAGGTAAAACAGGATGGGGGGGCATCACTATAAAAGTAGATCAGGATGGGGGACATACCTAGAAAAGGGGATCAGGATGGGGGACATCACTACAAAAGGGGATCAGGATGGGGGACATCACTATAAAAGGGGACCAGGATGCGGGACATCAATAATAAAGGGGATCAGGATGGGGGACATCACTACTAAAGGGGATCAGGATGGGGGGCATCACTAGAAAAGGGGATCAGGATGGGGACATCACTAGAAAAGGGGATCAGGATGGGGGACATCACTGCAAAAGGAGCTCAGGATGGGAGACATCACTGCAAAAGGAGATCAGGATGGGGGACATCACTAGAAAAGGCGATCAGAATGGAGAGCATCAGTAGAAAATGGGATCAGGATGGGGGGCATCACTAGAAAAAGGGATCAGGATGGGGGTCATCACTAGAAAAGGGGATCAGGATGGGGTACATCACTAGAAAAGGGGATCAGGACGGGGGACATCAGTAGAAAAAGACATTACTACAGGATGGGGACATTACTACAAGAAGGGGATCAGGATTTGTACTTTACTACATTGAGCAAAAAATTCTGATATTACTAAAAAGATCACTTAATCCTACGAGGGATGTGGCCCCCCGCTATAAATGTTGTTCTATGTGCGGCCCACCAACCCAGCCGAGTTTGAAACTCCTGCAGTAGTCCAAGCAAAGCCAGGGGTTTTTGCCAAATGAAAAATAAGCAATATTTGAAAGCCAACAATCTTGGTGGTTAAGGACTAACCCCCAAAACACACTTTGGGTTTGCTCCATCTGTCCTGACAAAAGGTGACTGTTAGTAAATATGCTAAGGAGGGCGGAGGAGGACGCAGTGGTATACAGCCCCCCCGCCTAGTACCGGGCCCCCATGCTGCGGCACAGCATACAGTAGTTCATACACTACCATCTCTCCCTGCAGCGCGCGGCTCCTCCATGTCCCAGCCGGTATCCATGACGCCGTGGCACGCCCCTGGGAATTCGCTAGGCCATGCAAATACCTTGCCTGTGCCCCGATTGCACGCCACCACCATAGGTATTGTGCCTTCCTGTTTTTGAGCACGGCTCAGACACAGGTATCAGAAGGAACTGTAGGACACCGGGAGGAATTTCCCTATTTACATGCCGCCATTTCGTAGTAATTTCATGGCAACAGGCACAATTGGCCCCAGTGCCCGGCAGTTTCTGCCTTCCTGTGGCGGCGTGTAAAGGTACCCTAAGGGAAAAAGGCCAAATTTTGCTAAAATATTTTGTGTGGCCACCATTATTTACCAGCACGACCTTAACTCTCTTGGACCTGGAGGTCACTAGATCTTCACAGGATTCGCTGGATCCTCTTCATCCTTCATAATGACGAAGATGGTGGATGTACTGTAGAGACCTCGCGCTCTTCCACCTTCTTTTTGAGAAGGCAGCATGGATGCTCCATAGGGTTCAGGTCTGAAGATGCTCGGCCAGTCCAGCACCTTCACCCTCTGTGTCTTTCGCAGTGACCGCCACCATTAACCCCCTCCATCCTGCGCTGACCACCGAGCCTCCATGCTGCGCTGACCACCTCATTCCCGGTTCAAGCTTCCATCAACGATGGGTGAGACCGGGGGAGACCGGAAGGGGGTGTGTAGGTGTGTGTCTTTGTGTGTAGATCTGTGTGTGTAGGTGTGTGTGTGTCCAATTAGCTGCTCCCCCGCATCCCGCCGCCGCACCGATCCTCGCCCTCCGATGTGATAGCATCAGGCACTCATCTAGTATATATATATCCTCCTTAAGGCTGTCTTGGGCTAATTATGTTATATGAGGCTATGCTGTAAACAGCACCCCATAAACAGCACAGTACCCCCATATACAGCACCCCAATATACAGCACAGCTGCCCCATAAACAGAACAGCACCCCCATAAACAGCACAGTACCCCCATATACAGAACAGCACCCCCATAAACTGCACAGTACTCCCATATACAGCACAGAAGCCCAATATACAGTACAGCACCCCGATATACAGCAGAGCTCCCCCACATACAGCACCCCAGCCCAATATTCAGCACCCCCACATACAGCAGACCCCCGCCAGATACAGCAGAGCTCCCCATATACAGCAGAGCCCTATATATAGCAGAGTTCCCTTATATACAGCACTGCAGCTCCATGTACAGCAGACCCCTCCATATACAGTACCCCAGCCTTACATACAGCAGAGTCCCCACATACAGCAGAGCTTTCCTTAGTACTGACTGTGTCTCAATAAACTTCTCACTTTGAAGCAAAAGAAACCCTTATACGTGTGCTTTGATTCTATCGTCTATAGCAGGGGTCTCAAACTCGCGGCAACCGGGCCGCAAGCGGCCCGCCACGCTCCTTACTGCAGCCCGGGGCACCATGAAAGAAAAATGCATGCCCCGGGCCATTATATATGCAGCCGCCGCGGTACCGCTTTACTGTGACTACTGTGACAGGTACCGCCGGCTCAGCTCACACAAGCGCCTTCGCGCCTGTACATTCACGGAAGCAGGCGGCCGGCGGACCAAGCCGCCTGTGACGTCACAGGAGGCTTCTGATTGGTCCGCCGGCCGCCTGCTTCCGTGAATGTACAGGCGCGAAGACGCTTGTGTGAGCTGAGCCGGCGGTACCTGTCACAGTAGTCACAGTAAAGCGGTACCGCGGCGGCTGCATATACAATGGCCTGGGGCATCAGGTGTGTATGAGTGAGTGTTAGAGAGAGTGAGTATTTGTGAGTGTATATGTGAGTGAGTGTGTATGTGTATAATAGTGAGTGTATTTGTGTGTATAATAGTGTGTATATGTATCATAGTGAGTGTATTTGTGTGTATATGTGTATTTGTGTGTATATGTGAGTGAGTGTGTATGTGTATAATAGTGAGTGTATTTGTGTGTGTATAATAGTGTGTATGTGTATAATAGTGAGTGTATTTGTGTGTATAATAGTGTGTATGTGTATAATAGTGAGTGTATTTGTGTGTATAATAGTGTGTATGTGTATAATAGTGTGTATGTGTATAATAGTGTATTTGTGTGTATAATAGTGTGTATGTGTATAATAGTGAGTGTATTTGTGTGTATAATAGTGTCTATGTGTATAATAGTGAGTGTATTTGTGTGTATAATAGTGTGTATGTGTATAATAGTGAGTGTATTTGTGTGTATAATAGTGTGTATGTGTATAATAGTGAGTGTATTTGTGTGTATAATAGTGTGTATGTGTATAATAGTGTGTATGTGTATAATAGTGAGTGTATTTGTGTGTATACGTGTGAGTATTTGTGTGTATATGTGAGTGAGTGTGTATGTGTATAATAGTGAGTGTATTTGTGTGTATAATAGTGTGTATGTGTATAATAGTGAGTGTATTTGTGTGTATAATAGTGTGTATGTGTATAATAGTGAGTGTATTTGTGTGTATAATAGTGTGTATGTGTATAATAGTGTGTATGTGTATAATAGTGAGTGTATTTGTGTGTATAATAGTGTGTATGTGTATAATAGTGAGTGTATTTGTGTGTATAATAGTGTGTATGTGTATAATAGTGAGTGTATTTGTGTGTATAATAGTGTCTATGTGTATAATAGTGAGTGTATTTGTGTGTATAATAGTGTGTATGTGTATAATAGTGAGTGTATTTGTGTGTATAATAGTGTGTATGTGTATAATAGTGAGTGTATTTGTGTGTATACGTGTGAGTATTTGTGTGTATATGTGAGTGAGTGTGTATGTGTATAATAGTGAGTGTATTTGTGTGTATAATAGTGTGTATGTGTATAATAGTGAGTGTATTTGTGTGTATATGTGAGTGAGTGTGTATGTGTATAATAGTGAGTGTATTTGTGTGTATATGTGTGAGTATTTGTGTGTATATGTGAGTGTGTATGTGTATAATAGTGAGTGTATTTGTGTGTATAATAGTGTGTATGTGTATAATAGTGAGTGTATTTGTGTGTATATGTGAGTGTGTATGTGTATAATAGTGAGTGTATTTGTGTGTATAATAGTGTGTATGTGTATAATAGTGAGTGTATTTGTGTGTATAATAGTGTGTATGTGTATAATAGTGAGTGTATTTGTGTGTATATGTGAGTGTGTATGTGTATAATAGTGAGTGTATTTGTGTGTATATGTGAGTGTGTATATGTATAATAGTGAGTGTATTTGTGTGTATATGTGAGTGTGTATGTGTATAATAGTGAGTGTATTTGTGTGTATATGTGAGTGTGTATGTGTATAATAGTGAGTGTATTTGTGTGTATATGTGAGTGTGTATGTGTATAATAGTGAGTGTATTTGTGTGTATATGTGAGTGTGTATATGTATAATAGTGAGTGTATTTGTGTGTATATGTGAGTGAGTATGTATGTGTATATGTGTGAGTGTATTTGTGTGTATATGTGTGAGTATTTGTGTGTATATGTGAGTGAGTGTGCGTATTTGTGTGTATATGTGAGTGAGTGTGTATGTGTGAGTGTGTATATGTGTGTGCGTGTATATTTCTATGTGAGTGTGTATATGTGTGTGAGTGTATGTATATGTGTGAGTGTATTCCTGCGCCGCCTGAGCGGCACATCGCCGGCAGCTTGTGCCGGGTGCAGGCTGGTGCCACGTGCTGGCTGGTGCCGGCTGCCGGGTGCAGGCTGGTGCCATGTGCTGGCTGGTGCCGGCTGCCGGGTGCAGGCTGGTGCAACGTGCTGGCTGGTGCCGGCTGCCGGGTGCAGGCTGGTGCCGGCTGCTGCCAGCAAGTGGAAGACTGGGAGCCACAGAGGAAGAAGCTGCCGGAATGAGAAGAGTGGAGTCAGGTAAGGCGCTGTTACAGCCGAAGATAGCAGCCTGGGGGGGGGGAAGGGGAACGTGACCGCTGAAAGTGCCTAGGGCGGCAGGAACTCCAGATATGGCCCTATGTAAGTGTGTCAATGTGTGAGTGTGTATGTGTTTGTGTGAATATGTCTGAGGATGTATGTGTGGATGTATGTGAGTGTGTGTGAATGTGCGGTGTTGTATATATGGGCTTGTCCACACACCTGTGCTCTCAGTATTTAGCGCTTCTGCGCTAAATACTTAGGCTTTGACAGAGAAGCGCAGGTGCGTGTATGTGGCCACTTTCAGCAGACGCTGTCCCTGGTTACCCGATGTGTATCGTGGTAACCAGTTCATACAGCAGGCTGCATAGTGTGCGCTTATCCCGGGCGCACAGGGAAACGCTGCTTGCAGTGTTTCCCTGTGCGCTCTGGATAAGCGCACACTATGCAGGCTGCTGTATAAACTGGTTACCACTATACACATCGGGTAACCAGGGACAGCGTCTGCTGAAAGCGGCCGCATACACGCACCTGCGCTTCTCTGTCAAAGCCTAAGTATTTAGCGCAGAAGCGCTAAATACTGAGAGCACAGGTGTGTGGACAAGCCCTATGTGAGTGTGTGTGTGAGCGAGAGAACAAAAAGAACAGAGACCAGGACATTACTACAAGATGACAAGGGAGGGAACATTACTAAAAGATTGGGACATTACTACAAGATGAGGACCAGGATGGGAGACATTAATATAGGATGGGGACCAGGATGGGGACATTACTACAAGATGGAGACCAGGGTGGGGACATTACTACAAGAGGACCAGGATGGGGACATTACTACATGATGAGCATCAGTTTGGGGGACACATACTACAAGATGGAGACCAGGGTGGGGACATTACTACAAGAAGATGATCAGGATGGGGACATTACTACATGATGAGGATCAGTTTGGGGGACATTACTACAAGAAGGTGATCAGGATGGGGACATTACTACATGATGAGGATCAGTTTGGGGGACATTACTACAAGAAGGTGATCAGGATGGGGACATTACTACATGATGAGGATCAGTTTGGGGGACATTAATATACAATGGGGACCAGTATGGGGACATTACTACAAGATGGAGACCAGGTTGGGGACACTACTACAAGAAGATCATAATTTGTACTTTACGAGATTGAGCAAAAAATTCTGGTATTGCTAAAATGTCACTTAGGGTACCGTTACACAGTCGCAACATTGCATGCAATTTGCTGGTTGCAGTGAAATCATGGACACATTGTTCTATTTTCTTGCTGTGTACAAATGGAACAATGTGTCCATGATTTCACTGCAACCAGCAAATTGCCTGTGAAATTGCATGCAGTGTTGCGACGTGTATTTAGTCCTACAAGCAATGCGGCCCCCCGATATCAATTTTTTTCTACGTACGGCCCACCAACCCAACCGAGTTTGAGACCCCTGGATTAGGTGGTGACCTAGGGATAAATGTCAATTATTAGTTATGCCATTCTATTTCACGGTTCAGACCCTTTGGTGCTAGAGTGTCCAGCGTATATATCCAGTAAGTTTCACGCTCTTTCAAGAGTTTGATTTGGTTCCCCCCTCTCCTCGGTCTATGTACCTTCTCTAGGACCTGGAAGTGCAGCTTAGAGACGTTGTGTTTTGCTTCTTTGAAATGGGCCGGGAGAGGCAACCAGGTGTATTCGCATCTGATGGCTGATTTGTGGCTTGAGATCCTCCTTCTGATTGCTTGGGTAGTTTCACCCACCTATAGCAATCCACAAGGGCATTTGATCACGTAAATCACAAAGCTAGAATCACAGGTATAGAGATCTTTGATGGGATAGGATTTCCCTGTCCGAGGGTGTGTAACTACATTTCCCTTGATCACGTTAGAGCATGACATACATCCCAGGCACGGGAAAGTACCTGTCCGTCTGTGACCTGTAAGGGTACGTTGATTGGTGTTGGTTTTTGTTCCTATGTCCGCACGTACTAGTCTGTCATGTATATTTGGAGGTCTTCTCAAACACATGAGTGGTGGGTTTTTGAAGGATTCGACACTGGGATATGATCTGGTCAGCAATGGCCAATGTTTACGGATCAGATTATGTACTGAATAAGGACTGCCTCGGATTTCCTACACGTTCCCAGCAAAGACTTGAAAACCAAGGACTGGGAAAGGGAACGAAAGAAACTGATAGGTCACGAACTCCACTCCGCCACCCTTGGTGAATATTTCAGACAGAAAAAGATCCCCCGAGGATTACGCTGTAATTT
This sequence comes from Allobates femoralis, assembly GCA_033576535.1. Lineage (NCBI taxonomy): Eukaryota > Metazoa > Chordata > Amphibia > Anura > Aromobatidae > Allobates > Allobates femoralis. The sequence goes on from JARQOC010000006.1 coordinate 123,084,423, forward strand.
GAGACCAACACTATTCTCTGATCACAAGAAGTACTGCCAGACCTTCCAACAAATACTCAATAAGTGTTCCTTTGATATAATACTCTTGACCATTGAGTATCTACAAGAAGCGATTAAAGAGAGTGAGGCCAAAGTGACTGCGATTGAGACTCAACTTTCATCCACTCTTAACTTGACCGAGTTAACTACACTAAAGAATAGAGTTGAGACGACTCTAACAAACCTTTTTTTATGTTTGGACTCCTACTTACTTAATTTTGATTGTGATGTGTTATTAATCTATGTCATTGCATTAATATGTACCTCCATTCAAACATCACGCTAGGTTAATGTCTCCAATCACACTGCAACACCTACCAACATTCATATACATCCATTGTGATGATTGGCAATACACAGACATTCCCTACAGAGCATCACATAACACTCCTTCAAAATATCTATCCTCTCTATTTAACTTCCTTATGGTGCATACATTTGGTATATTAACTTAGTCAGGTGCTTCACTACCGCTACTACGGTGGATAATATCCCATTAAACATCTTTCTTCTATCCTAGTTGAACCCCACGGTTGAAACACTTAGCTTCTGCATTTAAACATACCTATCATGTTTTTTTTTTTTTTTTTTTTTTTTTTTTTTCTCACATGATCTTTATTGCTAGGGTACCATTCACAAACAACATGTCCGCTGCTCCTTCTGAGCATGTGCGAAACGTAACTTCCTGTCCAGCACTCAGGCGAGGCCACTTCCTGTAAGGAGTGCAGGATTGAGATAAAAGGAGCAAAATACACCGCCCGGTGTCACTCCTCCTGCATCTCCCTGGGTGTGAACACACCCCACTTCTGTGCCACCACCGTGAGTGCCTATCCATGACCTGACTAACAAGCTAAGTACCATTATACTACTATACTTAATATATCAATTGATACGCTGTGTTGCTCATACCAAGTCCATAGAGCGACTGATCCTGACTGCCATAGGCACTGTGACCAATACTCAGCCAAAAGAGGCTACATTCAAGTACATTATCTCTCAGGGTAATGTCTATATTGTACACTATTCACCAGTACCTCACCTATAGGGGCTTTACCAGGCTATATAAACAGCTTTCTTTTTAGCATGGGATTATAGTTGCACTGTACACTTTATTTGTATAACAACTACACTCAACATAGAGTACTATATCCCCCATAACACAATTCTGCTCCTACCATTGTCCGCTATCCCCCATTTGGTCTAACAGACAATCTTCTCTGCTAGGACCCTGTACGGGACCATAAGGGATACATCGTGCTATTGAAACTCAAACTATTCTAAGGGTAGGCTTGCTCTTTTATTTGTTTTGCTTCAATCTCTACCTATGCTCTATGTACTACTGACTCTTACCCCTAACCCATCAGTACCTTTCTACCCTATCTTTCATCTTTTGGATTTTCCAGACCATAAGTAGCTCTGGATTTCTCTTGGCATCCTTGCTAAGGACATCTCCAGTAACTAGACATTAGATGTACTGGACATTACGTGTATATTCTTTGTAAATATAATGTAAATATGTAACACTTGTAAAGATTGAGCACCTGATTGTATATATTTCTATCTTTCCAGCGATATTTGTGATCAAGGACCTAATCGTCCAAAACGTCATACTGTCGCAGTTCTAACAAGAGCACCTTCTGAATAAACATTCACCAATAAGCAAAAAGACTAGAAGTGTGTGTGTGCAGTGATTCTAACAGACTTGAATACGGGACTCAAGAGCCCCCTTCACTAGCACCACACCCCCTCATATGCCGTGTGCTAACCATTGAATCAGATAATAAATGTCCTGTGGGCACATACCCTTAAGGGGCTGTCACATGCGTTAATATTGCTGTAAGTGTCGCTGCTGCACGTGACGTTGCAGCGATATTGACGCGTTGACATGGTATATCAATGGTCGCCAGGTTTTCGGACTGGATCGAAAACCTGGCGATGGTCGCCCGGTGTACACGCAGCATCGCTGCGTGTGACACCAGGACGCGCGATCAGCCAGCTCCCAGCTCCTCTCAGCAAGCTCTGGGAGCTGGTATCCATGGTAAACTGCGGGTATCTAGGCAGCGGCATTGCCTAGATACCCGATGTATACCTTGTTTACCAGCCTTCTCAGCTCACCGGCTGGTATCCAAGTACACAGCGGGTAACTAGGGACCCAATAGACAGGTAGGGGGATGATACCCACCGACAGTTGCCTAGTTTTACCAGCTGGCAACCGAAAATACGGCGTGAGTCTTTGCTGTATTTTTGGTTTCCAGCATTAACAACTAGGCAGCTGGGGCTGCAATCCTCTGTGTGTGGAGTCCCAAAAGTTTGAGCCCACCACACTGCGAATTGCAGCTTGCAGCTGCCCCAGAAAATGGCACATTCATTGAACGCCACTTTCTGGCGCTGTACCCCACCTTTTCAGTTGGCCTGGTGCCGGTTGCAAACTGGTTGACAAAAGGGTTAATGCGAGCTTCATTTTGGCAGCTGGCACTAAGCCCGAGATTCATAACGGCAGGCCAATATTAGACCTGGCCATTAGGAATCTCTAGTAAATAGTCCAATAATATACAACACACAGAGAAAAATTTTACTAGAACAAAAAAACACAAACACATATTTAGACTCCATCTTTATTACCCCAAGATACCCTCTGGCGTAATATGCAATGAGGGTCCCATGTCACTCAATTGTCTCTGCTACATTCAGAGACTGTAGCAAGTGTCCTCTTGCTGCAGTCTCTGGGTGTCACACTGATTGCAGATGCACTGTATGAAATGATCTGCCATATGGAACAGCAGTCAATGGTGCAGACCCAAGTCACACAACTCACATGATCTCTGTGTCTTGGTTAGGTGACCAGATGTCACCATCGCAACCTCATGTTGCCATAGGCTGATCATCGTCATGGAGACCCGACGTTGCCATCGCAATTACATTGCAGTGGACGCTCAGCGTGGTGAGAGGGGAGTGACCATGTGCTCCCTCTCCCTGGACCCTAACTGCTGTGATCGGTAAGATCGCAGCACTTAGGGGGTGGCACAGAGCACAACACACACACGTCTCACATCACTCTTAAGCCTCCAGCCCTCTCCATGCAGGAGATGAGGCTGAGGGGAGCTGGCGGGCACATAGTGTGGAAGGGCAGGGGCACAGTGCAGCATGAGGCAGAGGGGGCGGCAGGCAGAAGATGTGGAGGAGCGACAGACATCAGTGCAGGATGAGGCAGAGGGGAAGGCAGGTACAGGATGTGGAAGTGCGGCAGGCAGATTGCGGGATAAGGCAGAGGGGTTAGCGGATAGCAATGTGGCAGAGGGGGTGGCGGACACTGAATGTGGAGGGGCGATGGGCAGCAGTGCAAATGAAGCTGAGGAGAGCAGGTGGTGCAGACCATATGAGCTTGTCCTGCTGCCCTTCTGATGAATGGGAGATCACACCCATCAATCACTCCCATCAGGTTGGAGGGAGCGATACTGCCCCCTCCAGCACTCCATCCTATGGAAGGGGCTATTACAGCCCTAATCACAGACTAGATAGTAATGAGCAGGAAATATAATTGGCTGTTCAGTATGGATCAGCCAATCATGGCGATCATTGATTCGGGATGGAGAATCCACACCCGGGAGCTTGAGCTCCAGTATCCTGTGATTAGAATCACAGTTCTTGTAAAGGCCAGAAGTGGCAGGCCAACAAAAATATCAGAAAGGCAGAGAAGAAGAATGGTGAGAACAGTCAAGAACAATCCACAGACCACCTCCAAGACCTCAGCATTATCTTGCTGCAGATGGTGTCACTGTGCATCGGTCAACAATACAGCTGCACACTGCAAAGGAGAGCTGTATGGTGAAGTGATGTGAAAGAAGCCATTTCTGCATGCACCTACAAACAGAGTTGCCTGATGTATGCAAAGCACATTTGGACAAGCCAGTTTCATTTTGGAAGAAGGTCCTAGTGGACTGATGAAACAAAGATTGAGTTGTTTGGTCATACAACAAGGCGTTGATGCATGACACCACAAAAACACAGCATTCCAAGAAAAACACTTGCTACCCACTGTCAAATTTGGGGGAGGGTCCATCATGCTTTGGGGCTGTGTGGCCAATGACGGCACGGGAATCTTGTTAAAGTTGAGGGTCGCATGGATTCCACTCAGTATCAGCAGATTCTTGAGAATAATATTCAAGAATCAGTGTCAAAGTTGAAGTTACGCCGGGGATGGATCTTTCAGCAAGACAATATCCAAAACACCTGCTCCAAATCTACTCAGGCATTCATGCAGAGGAACAATTACAATGTTCTGGAATGGCCATCCCAGTCCCCAGACCTGAATACATTGAACATCTGTGGTATTTTTGAAGCGGGCTGTCCATGCTCGGCGACCATCAAACGTAGCTGAACTGGAATTGTTTTGTAAAGAGAAATGGTCAAAAATACCTTCATCCAGGATCCAGGAACTCATTAACAGCTACAGGAAGCGACTAGAGGCTGTTATTTTTGCAAAAGGTGGATCTATTAAATATTAATGTCACTTTTCTGTTGAGGTGCCCATACTTTTACACCTGTCAATTTTTGAAATAATGCATATTTCACATTTTCGGTTAGTACAATAAACCTCATTTCAATCCTGAAATATTACTGTGTCCATCAGTTATTACATATATCACACTGAAATAGCTGTTGCAAAAAAAACTATTTTAAACAAAAAAAAAAGAGTAAGATTGAGGGGTGCCCAAACGTTTTTATATGACTATATTTTCTTTATCAGGGATAGGAATTAAAGTTGCAATCATAATGCATGTAAAGAAGGAGCTCTGGCTCTCTTGGAAGAGCTTCTTTGAGAGAAGAACTATTTTAAAATACTTTTAGTAAGGTGCACATGGAGCTCCAAGTAAGCACATCTTGTGCAATCATCTACCCACTTCTTCGAGAAATACTTTATTAAAGAGAGTTATTTTAAAATTAGATGATGTTATTTTATCTGAGCGATAGCTATATATTCCCATTGAATCCCTTATAAAGATTAATCCTACAAAAGACTTCAAATGATGATTAAGTTTCCTTAAGGTCTTGAATGTGAAGACACAATTTCTCAAGGTTATAGTTGCCATAAAGGAAAATTTATATACCAGTAATTCAGATGGCAGACAGAACAAACAAAATCATCAACATACCAGTTGCTGGCTCATTTGCATTAGTTTGTAAGGTGAAATATGCATTAGCAGGGTCTCAATGGCTTCATTGTTTCTCTCACTATTTTGCAAACAGGTGCTTGCGTGATTCTCATTTGTGAAATGTATGTGCATATAACCATCACTCAGCCAGGCTATGAATAAAAGAAAACCAGTCAATGATAGTAGTAAGTCTGTGCAAGTTTTTGCTTTCTAGTATCTTTAGCTGGGTTGTTATTTTTCACATTTTTTCACCAGTTTGAGCCTGATTCATCAAGGTACATTCATCACTTTTCTGGCTGAAAGTACAGTGCCTTGTTAAAGTATTTGGCCCCCTTGGATTTTTCAACCTTTTGACACATTTCAGGCTTCAAAAATCTATTATATAATTGTCTAGGGGTTTTTAGAGTGTTTCTGTCGCCGAAATTGCGCGGCAGACACAGGTCGCTCATTGGCGCCCGCCAATGAGCGCAGACTATGCAAGTAGGTGCGAGAATTCAAAGTTTAAATTTCGCGCCTATTTGCAGCCTGGCGAGAGCGGTGTATTAGCGCCGCTCTCGCCGGGATACTTGGTGGTCGCAGTGGCGGCTCTCCTCACAGTTCCCCCGCTCCTCCTGTCCCCGCTATCTGCAGCACCCCCTCCCTCCTGCCCCCCTCCACTCCTCCTGCCTCTCCAGCCCCTTGCGGCATGCACCCCGCGGCCTCCCTCTGCCCCCCCGCCCTCCTGCACTCACGGCTGCACTCACAGGGCTGCACTCACAGGCTGCACTCACAGGGCTGCACTCACAGGCTGCACTCACAGGGCTGCACTCACAGGGCTGCACTCACAGGGCTGCACTCACAGGGCTGCACTCACCGCAGCATGAGCACCAGCGCTAATCCTTTACCTGCTGTAGCCTACAGCCTTTGTGTGGGAAGAGGAAAAAGGCTGTGACCGAAACTCAGGCTTCCAATTGGCTGCTGAGGCATGTGACGTAAGCAAGGAGGACGTACCTACGTGCTGTAGTTCTGTATACTGCCCTTCCTATTGGTCAATACCGACCATGTGATTCTAATTCCCATGCTCTAGGTCCCTTTACACGCCCCGTACGTTACGTGGTTTCCGTTTACTGCTACCTTGTGTGAATTGTAGTTTTCTTTTACTAGAGTGGATTTGTACTGAAAGCAAACTGGACTACAATTCCCAGATGTGTGCAGGGACCGGCAAGGAGCCTCCTGTAATGGGAGTTGTAGTTCTCTCTGGCCTTCTCTTGGGGATTTTGTTTGTAAGAACCTGGTGATAATCCGCAGTGAGTGCTCAGCCCTGGTGTCATGGAATTGGTGTAACCATCCTGCTCTGCGGGGCCTGCTGGGTGTTGTAGTTGTGTGGTAGCAGAACTATAAGTCCCAGGAATCAAGATCAGAAGGATCCAGGGAACGAGGGCAGCAGGTAATGTGCAGGTGTGCTGTATGCATGATACATGTGTGTGCCGTGTGCATGATGCATGTGTGTGCTGTGTGCATGATACATGTGTGTTGTGTGCATGATACATGTGTGTGCAGGTGTGCTGTGTATATGATGCATGTGTGTGCTGTGTGCATGATGCATGTGTGTGCTGTGTGCATGATGCATGTGTGTGCAGGTGTGCTGTGTGCATGATGCATGTGTGTGCAGGTGTGCTGTGTGCATGATGCATGTGTGTGCAGGTGTGCATAATGCATGTGTGTGCAGGTGTGCATAATGCATGTGTGTGCAGGTGTGCATGATGCATGTGTGTGCAGGTGTGCATGATGCATGTGTGTGCAGGTGTGCTGTGCATGATGCATGTGTGTGCAGGTGTGCTGTGCATGATGCATGTGTGTGCAGGTGTGCATGATGCAGGTGTGCTGTGTGCATGATGCATGTGTGTGCAGGTGTGCTGTGTACATGATGCATGCATGTGCTGTGTGCATGATGCATGCGTGTGCAGGTGTGCAGGTGTGCTGTGTGCATGTTGCATGTGTGTGCAGGTGTGCTGTGTGCATGTTGCATGTTGTGTGCAGGTGTGCTGTGTGAATGTTGCATGTGTGTGCAGGTGTGCTGTGTGCATGATGCATAGGTGTGCTGTGTGCATGATGCATGCGTGTGCAGGTGTGCTGTGTGCATGATGCATGCGTGTGCAGGTGTGCTGTGTGCATGATGCATGCGTGTGCAGGTGTGCTGTGTGCATGATGCATGTGTGTGCAGGTGTGCTGTGTGCATGATGCATGTGTGTGCAGGTGTGCTGTGTGCATGATGCATGTGTGTGAAGGTGTGCTGTGTGCATGATGCATGTGTGTGCAGGTGTGCTGTGTGCATGATGCATGTGTGTGTGCTGTGCTACTCCATCCTGCCCCCCGGCAGTTAGCAGTCATGTGACCGATCAGCTGATCGGTTTCCCTGGCAACGACAGGTCCTAAAGGCCTGTAGGACCTAGAAGACAGAGGTGGAGTGAGCCGGCGGACAGGTGAGTATCCTCACTGAGGATTTTTTTACTTTTACTATGGAGGAGCGGGGGTCTGGGGGGAGCGGAGTATCGCCATATACCATGGTGCTGCTATACATGTACTGTAATGTACTGCCATATACCATAGTGCTGCTATACATGTACTGTAATATACCGCCATATACTATAGTGCTGCTATACATGTACTGTAATGTACCGCCATATACTATAGTGCTGCGTATAGTATATATGTAGTTCACTCACGTTGACTGAACAAGTTCTTTCAATCACAGCATGTCAACTACATACATATTCTAGAATAACCAATGCGTTAGAATCAGGCCACCATCTAGTAAAGATATAAAATTCAAATTTTTTTGTGAAGAATCAACAAGTGGGACACCATCGTGAAGTGGAACGAAATTTATTGGATATTTTAAAGTTATTTAACAAATAAAAAAACTCAAAAGTGGGGCGTGCAATATTATTCGTCCCCCTTGAGTTACTACATTGTAGCGCCATCTTTTGCTGCGATTACAGCTGCAAGTTGCTTGGGGTATGTCTCGATCAGTTTTGCACATCAAGAGACTGAAATTCTTTTCCCATTCTTCCTTGCAAATCAGCTGGAGCTCAGTGAGGTTGGATGGAGAGCGTTTGTGAACAGCAGTTTTCAGCTCTTTCCACAAATTCTCGATTGGATTCAGGTCTGGACTTTGACTTGGCCATTCTAACACCTGGATATGTTTATTTTTGGAACATTCCATTGTAGATTTTGCTTTTTGTTTGGGATCATTGTCTTGTTGGAAGGTAAATCTCCATCCCAGTCTCAGGTCTTTTGCAGACTCCAACAGGTTTTCTTCCAGAATAGTCCTGTATTTGGCTCTGTCCATCTTCCCATCAATTTTAACCATCTTCCCTGTCCCTGCTGAAGAAAAGCAGGCCCAAACCATGATGCTGCCACCACCATGTTTGACAGTGGGGATGGTGTTTTGAGGGTGATGAGCTGTGTTGCTTTTACGCCAAACATATCGTTTTGCATTGTGGCCAAAAAGTTTTGATTTTGGTTTAATCTGAACAGAGCACCTTATTCCACATGTTTGATAAATGGCTTTCTTCTTGCCCCTCTTCCATAAAGGCTAAATTTGTACAGTGTATGACTGATTGTTGTCCTATGGACAGACTCTCCCACCTCAGCTGTACAACTCTGCAGTTCATCCAGAGTGATCATGGGTCTTTTAGCTGCATCTCCGGTCAGTTTGAGATGAAAGTTTAGAGGGACGGCCAGGTCTTGGTAGATTTGCAGTGGTCTGATACTCCTTCCATTTCAATATGATCGCTTGCACAGTGCACCTTGAGATGTTTAAAACTTTTTAAATCTTTTTGTGTCCAAATTCGGCTTTAAACTTGGCCCAACAGTATCTCGGACCTGCCCGGTGTGTTCCTTGGTCTTCATGATGCTCTCTGCACTTGAAACAGAACCCTGATGGTGGGTTTACACGCCGCGATATCGGCGTCCAACTCTGACCCAACTCCGACAAAAAGTCACGTGGGTCGCGAGTTGGAGCCGATATCGGGTGCGCGTTGTACGTTTCAGTGTACAACGCGATGCTGGAACGATGCTAAAACGATATCGGAGTTGAATAGCAGAGCTATTCAACTCCCCGATATCGCAAGGCCGTTGTACCAACATCGCAGCGTGTAACAGCCCAACTCCGATCTGTACTCGCACATCACCCATTAACTCCCATGTTAAATGGTCGTTACTGGGTTGGTGGGCGTACACATCGGAGGGACGTTGTTTCCCGATATCGCAGCGTGTAAACCGCCGATGCGATATCGGGAAAAGGGCTGAAAAAATGTGCGCTTCCGCGGCGTTGCCTCCGATATCGCGGCGATATCGGGACGTGTAACCCCACCATGAGACTATCACAGAGCAGGTGCATTTATACGAAGACTTGATTACACAAGGTGGATTCTATTTATCATTACCAGTCATTTAGGACAACATTGGATCATTCAGAGATCCTCACTGAACTTCTGGAGTGAGTTTGCTGCACTAAAAGTAAAGGGGCCGAATAATATTGCACGCCCCACTTTTCAGTTTTTTATTTTTTTTTTAAAGTTTAAAATATCCAATAAATTTCGTTCCACTTCACGAATGTGTCCCACTTGCTGATTATTTACAAAAAAAATTAGAATTTTAGATCTTTAAGTTTGAAGCCTGAAATGTGGCAAAAGGTTGAAAAATTCAAGGGGGCCAAATACTTTCACAACGCACTGTACCCTAAAATGCTGTAACTACGACTGAAAGACTGAGGCTGCTGGAGAGTTCACTTCTTCCTTGCAGGCAGGCACTCAGTGCGGTGACCACTTGGCGTCAGAACGCTATTATCTGCAGATTAACTCCATATCTTCAGTTATTAGCATATTTTCACATGACAGGTTCCTTTTAAATCAAGATCCTCTGCTTCATAATTGTTATTATTGTTGTTAGCTGCACTGGAGCAGTAGAATTGATTGCTAAATTGATTACCTCTTTTACAGTACAGTATAATATATTAGGGTTAAACACGCTAACTAAAGCTTTACTTAAAGCACTACTCCATTCTTATACTCACCTTCTGGTGTCTTCACCTTTTACCAATGCCACTTCACTCCCGGGATACCATACTGTGACTGTAGCTTCTGACTGCCTGGAAATCAGAAGTTACGTCACAGGTTCCCAATACATCTCTATGGGAGCTAGAGCAAGGCTCTCAAACAATTGCATTGAGTTGTGACCTCCGGTGCGCTCCAGCAAGCACTGGAGCCGCTGGCAGGTCTCAAAGTCACTGGAGACCCAATGGAGCAGGGGGGATAGAAGATGAAACCACCAGAAGATGAGTATAAGACAGGAGGCATGGCACTTAGATTTTAAGCACCTCTCCAGTGATGCAAGAAAAAATAACGCTGTGGTAGTGCATGTCGCGTTCAGGGTGCGGACGAGAATGTGTGAATTGTACGCAAGCATCCGCATGCGTACAAATCACACAGGGAAGTGAATGGGTGTGCACGGCAATGCACAGCTGAGCGCATCACCGTGCGTCCCCATGATAAACATAGGACACGCGGTGTCTGCGCTCAGCTTGCGCTTCCCCGCCGCAATACGCAGCGGCGGGGAGCGCAAGTGTGAAGCCGGCCTTTCTGCTTCTCATTTGCACTCTCTTTTTAACAATGAGCCAATATTGTTTCTTAAATAACCCCCACCACTTCACCACTTATGATTATTTGTGCTTGTTTATTTCTTTTTCACTTTAGTTGTACTTTTTTTTAATAGTGGGCAAAGGGGAATTGTGAGTTCAGAAGGCTAGGATAAGGGAAGATATTGTTTATAAGCTGAAAAAGAAGCCAGTTTCTCTGATAAGATTATTACAGTGTTGCTTATATTAGCGGATACTATTGAAATTTTGTTGAAGCTGCAGTGACCATTTAACCAGTTTTGGACCGCTCGCAGACTTTATGCATCCAGATGGTCAGCACTGTCACTGATATACTGAAATGGCAATGCTGAGTATGGGGTACTTCACACACTGCAACATTGCTAGCAATATCGCTGAAACGTCTCAGGTTTTGTGACATAACAGCGACCTCTCCAGCGATGTTGCAGTGTGTGACACGCATCAGCGACCTGGCCCCTGCCATTTTTTGGTCCTTGGTCTCCCACTGGTCAGCACGTATCGCTGTGTGTGACAGTGAGAGACCAACGATCAGCGACCTCCCAGCCAATGCCCAGCGCCGCACATTAGATGCTGGGTACTGGTAACCAGGGTAAACATCGGGTAACTAAGCAGCGCGCGCTGTTTAGTTACCCAGTGTCTACCCTGGTTACCAGCGATGTCGCTGCTGAATGGTCACTGGTGAGTCTGCCTGTTTGATAGCTCACCAGCGACTGCATAGAGATTTTCCAGTGATCCCGGCCAGGTCGGATCACTGGTGGGATCGCTGGAAAGTCTCAGCGTGTAAAGGGGCCTTAAGCAGTTTGCAAGACAATGTGCAGCTGTGTGAGCAGGAAACCAGCTATCAGACATAGCCGGACTGCCCACAGAGAAAGTAGGCATGGTTTATTATCATCTCTGTTTTTAAGCCCCCGTCACACATAACGAGATCGTTAGCGAGATCGTTGTAATGTCACAGGTTTTGTGACGTAACAGCGATCTCGCTAACAATCTCGTTATGTGTGACATTTAGAAGTGATCAGGCCCCTGCTGTGAGATCGCTGATCGTTACAAAGTGCTCTGGATCATTTTTTGGTTATTGTGCTCCTGCTGGCCATCACGCATCGCTGTGGTGTGACAGCGAGAGACCAATGATCAGCGACCTCACAGGCTGGTAACCATGGTAAACACCGCTGCCTAGATACCTGATGTTTACCACAGTTACCAGCGCTAAGCAGGGAGGACGCTGGAAACTATGATAAACAGCGGGTAGCTAGGCAGCGCAGCGCTGCCTAGATACCCACTGTTTATCATAGTTACCAGCTGCTCCCTGCTTAGCGCAGCCTGTAAGCAGGTAGGATGGTGATAACTATGATAAACACCAGTATATAGGCAGCACTCGCTGCCTAGATACCCTCTGTTTATCATAATTACCAGTGTCCTCCCACTTCCAGCAATGTGGAGGTGGCTCCCTGGTCCCTGGTCGCTGAGGAGATCTGCCTGTTTAACAGCTCCCCAGCGACCAGATAAAGACACTCCAACGATCCCTACAGGATCGTTATTGTTGTCGGGATCGCTGTTGCGTTATTGTGTGTGACAGGAGCTTTACTCTCTGTGTACACATCGCTGAATAGGCGCGTATGTATACAGATTTAAGAGCACTGCTTCCTCCTCTAGACCCAGTAATCATTTGATTTTTGAGTGTAGGGAGAAAACAGGAGCTGCTGGAACCTAGGAAAGCCAGTTAGCTCTGCTATGAAGGCAGGAACCTGAATTTCCCCTGTAACAGGGTCTAACCAAAATAGTAATTAGCAGTGAAAGGTATTAATATGTCAAAATGTCTTTTAAGACCTTAAAGATCAGAGTGTGAAATAAATGAAAAATAAATATAAAAAGCAAGAATGAAAAAGTAAAATCACCACCAGTCCTAACAGCAAATTGTTGCCTCACACTCATTGAAAAAATATAACCGAACAAAAGAAAAACTATTTCTATGGAAAGGGAAATCCAATTTTAAAATTTTTAGTGGACCTTTGTGGTCATAAAAGAAACAACCATTTCCTATTTTTCTGTATATGTACATATTCTCTTGATACATGCAAAAAAAAACATAAAAATTAAGACAAATGTATTGTGAGAAAAGACAAAAATTATTTGAATATCCAACCACAAATTAAAAGTGCATATCCGATATTGCGCTCCTGATGCACGTGCACTTCTCTCTGTCTTAGCAAAGTATTATAGTGCGCAGGTGCTCTTTGATCTTCCCCATGGCTGTGCATTACTGTACTTTGCCCTACTGAGTGCTGAGTACTGCAGAGAGAAGTGGACATGTCCAGGAATGTAATCGAAGACACTGTGTGGATGACGTAGGACACGTCATCTGCACAAAGCAAGAAGAGAAGAAGCACTGTGGGTGTGATAACATGCTTTATCACTGCAGTGTCATCAGCATCGCTATACAAATTTGTGTTTGTGTGTGGTTTTATACCTATTAGCATTGAGCTTCTTTAATGTCGGATGTATGCACCCCAGCTTCAGAGAGGCTCACTGCTCATGATGGAAGTTGCCGCATTATGCCTTTCTACACCAGCCACCACACCGCTTAGGAGTATCACACAGACCTAATTGACGGACAGACACGCGAGTTAAGCATCTCTAAGTACATACCAGAGTCTCCTATCACCGCTTCCATGGTACTGTGGTAGGTCGCAGGGACAGATTGTCGTTCATACAGCGGAGGACATCGCGGCTGCGGACCCCCTCTTTCGGCAACAGGGAGGGCATGAGGCCTTCCAATGCGTCAACGGGCAAAGCATGTGCGGTGTATGTGCAACTGCACAGTGTGCCATGCTTCACAGCTCATTCGGCCGTTCGTTCCCTACACTGCCACTATGTCCCATTGGGGACCGCAGTCAGAGGTGGCGGGGAAGGGGGGGTGGCCCTCGGGTCTCATCTGGGCGGGTGGACTGTTTTACGGGTGTGGAATTCAGGTTCCGAGTCATGGCACTTCCGTTAATGCCTGCGTCGCTATGTTATAGGACCAGATGTGCAGCATGGACGCAAATGTCCTTTTGCACCAGATACCACAGATTTAGCAAGCTGGCAACCTTAAATTTCCCTGGTGCGTGGCAGGGATATTGAAACTAGGGTGTCTCCGTTAGGGAGCACGTTATCTGGATATGTACCTCGCCAAAACACGGCTACAACAGTTAAAGCCTTGATCCCAGCATCTTGCAGGCTGATAGCTCAACTTGCTTCTGCAGCCCAGCTGTCCCAGCTATGTAATTGTCATTCTGGGGCCTTGCTCACATGGAGGTGGCTAAATTTAAGCCCGATAATGGATACCCTTCTACTTGACCTTCTTTCAAAAAGCAGAAACTGGGCCAAAGCTATGTTTAAAAAGGTGGGCATATATTTGGTGGTCAGCACCCAAATTCTTTTTGTACTAGTAGGTTTTCTCCAGATGACTATGTATTGTCAGTGGCACTCAATACCATTGCTTAGAGGGAAAATCCAAATACTGTTTAGGGGCCATTGAGTCCTCTATTCGGCACATGTGGAGATTTTGCTGCATGCTTTCCGGGTTACCCTGTAAGACGTGAGGAAACCTCCAAGAAAAAATTTTTTGACTCTGGTCTAGATGGAGGTCTGGCAGATTTTTAGGTAATGGATGGATAAGCCATTTTATCATGCGTTGCTTGTCAAGGGCTTATCAATAATGAATTACTATTTTTCCCGATAGTCATGGATTGCATTTGCATTCACACGTCGTACCAATAGAAGGTGTTTGCAAACCCTCTCTGTGCATTTTAATGTCAGCTAGAGGCAAAGAACGAGTGAACGCTCGCTCATAACTATCGATGGATTTGCTATTTACTTTTTCGAGGTCGATAGTATGGCAATGAAGAGTTCCCAGTGGTACTCAGAGTATTATAAAAATTGTGCATCTTAAATTGAAACTAAACAGTCAGCTAATCACAGATTGGCTAATAATGATTGAACCAATGGGAAGCTTTGACAGTTCTATTGTTTAAATGGGACTTTAACATGAATGATATCGGCAAGCTATTCCATTTGGAATTTTAGCTAGAAGACTCTTGCCTTTATCATTTTCGTGGGTTTTGATAACGGCAGATTACCCTGTTGTTAACTGGGAGTGTTCAAAGCATTTTCTGGC
The DNA here is from genome assembly GCA_033576535.1 of Allobates femoralis. Lineage (NCBI taxonomy): Eukaryota > Metazoa > Chordata > Amphibia > Anura > Aromobatidae > Allobates > Allobates femoralis. The sequence goes on from JARQOC010000006.1 coordinate 123,099,430, forward strand.
CAAGTGAGGGTAATACTTAAAATACATTTCTATTATCAATTCAGGTCTTCTCTTGAAGTTGCGTAAACTCAGAGGGAATGGATTCTCTGCAATTATAGGGAAGTGAAGTCTGTTGACGGATTCATCTTCACTTACTGAGTACATTTTCTAGGATTCCTCATCCTTGATGAGTCAGATCGCCGCTTTGTGCGCCAGTCGCAGTTTGGATAAAACTGAGCCTCGCCATGTCCCAGTTGAGCTTAACATAGGTTGAAAGGCGGGAACTGCATCAGTCCACACTGGTTTCGCCTGCTCAATGCAAAGGAATTATTGACACTAAACGTGTCCAAGTACCACGAAAAGGTTCCCACTGGAAACTACGATAGCATTTAGTGGGTCCTTTTGGCCTGAGCGCAGCCAACCCTCCCAGTCTAAAGGGAAGGGTAAGTCTGGTCGCTGGGCATTCCAGTACAGGAACAAGACCCGTAGTATCTTGCTCCCCCAGCAGCGGCATCACCAGCCGCCCCTAAACAAGGCCGCCTTCCCCATTGCGGGGCGGCTCCTGCGGTTTCTGCCACAGTGGCAAGCAATCTCCTTGTGCCCTTGGATCCTCTTGACCATTTTGGAGGGTCTACGCTTGGAATTCGAGAGCCAGCCCCTCCGTGTCTTCGAGTCCTCTCCCTTCCTCAGGGGACCTCTCGCACGGTTTTTCTTGTCGGGTCTGCGACACCTGTTGGATTCGGGTGTGGGGTCCCCGGTTCCTCCTGGAGAGGAGGGACAGGGGCGCTACTCCAGGTTGTTGTGGACCTCCAGAACGCGTATTCTCATGTCCCCATTCACCCGTCCCACAAGCGCTTTCTGCGATTCACGATCTCCGGGGCAGGTGGGACGGTCCATTCACGGCTTAATGTGCTGCCCTTTGGGATTTTCGTCGGCCCCAGAGGTTACCAACCTCATGGGGGAAGCGATCACATTCATCCAGACCCAGGGGATATGTGTGCTTCCCTATTTAGACGACATGTTGGTGGTGGCTCCTTCGGCAGTGCTTCTGCGCACAAAGGACTCCAACACATTGGAGATTCTTCAGTCCCTGGGATGGGTACCCAATCTTCGGGAATCGGAACGGGTGCTTGCAACCCGACGTCAATTTTTGGGAGTCTTGCTAGCCTCCTCCAGACAGACCTCGTTCCTTCCTGCGGCATATCAGCTTTTGCGCCACGTGAATCTGACCTGCTTCCGGGCAGGGAGGTCGCCCTCCTTGCGGGAAGCAATGTCCCCGTTAGGGGCCATGATGGCCTGCATTCAGTCAGTAACATGGGCTCAGGCTCCTTCCCGACTGCTCCAGGAACACATACTGAGTTCCTGGGACAGACGTCAGGATTCCTTAAACTCGCGGGTCCGGACCCCGGGGCGGGTGGTAACCTCGCTTTCCTGGGGATGAATCCCAGACACCTTCCTGTGACCTCCGTTCCCACTGATGCCAGCGGTTCCGATTGGGGCACGATGGTAGTTCGCACACCGTTCCAGGGGATTTGGAGTCGCTCGGTCAGTCGCCAGTCTTCAAACTTCTGGCAGTGGAGGAAGCACTTCTTGCTGCAGCTCACGTTCTCCGGGGTCATCATGTCAAGGTCCTGTCAGACAATGTGACTACGGTTGCTTTCTTTGCGGTACCAATGCGGTACTCGTGGCTTACACTTGCAGGGGCTGGCAAGACTGTTCTTTTTGTGGGCAGTATGCCATATTCTCTCCTCCTCGGCAGTACATCTGATGAGAATGGCCAATGTACAGGCAGATTTCTTGAGCCGCACGGAGGTCCACCCAGGAGAATGGTGCTTCCATCCGGAAGTATTTCGCTCTCTTACGGACAGGTGGGGTGTCCTTTCGATCGACCTGTTCGCTTCGGGCTCGAATACAAAGGTGTCAACCTTTTTCTCCCTGACGCGGTTGGACCATCCTCGGGGGGCTGGACGCTTTTGCCCATCCCTGGGACTTCCGGTTGGTGTATGCATTTCCTCCAATCCCGCCACTTCCCAAGACGTTGCAACGGATTCTGGCGGAGGGGGTGACACTATCCTGGTGGCTCCCCTGGGGCCCAAACTGGCGTGGTACGACGCCATCCGAAACCTGGGCCTGGAGGGACGATTATGTTAGCCCAGTCTTAACCTACTGTCCCAGGGTCCTCTGTTTCACCCAGGCCCTCAGTGGCTCATTCGGGCGGCCTGGCTGTTGCGGCCGGGATCCTGAGGACCAAGGGTCTCTCCCAGGCAGTGATCCGCACGCTTCAGCAGAGCAGGAAGCCTGTGACAAACGCTATTTACGGGAGGGCTGGAATCGGTTCCTGTCCTGATGTGCTCCTTCCATCCCGACCATGCATCATCCTAATGTGGCCCAACTCTTGGATTTTTGCAGCGTAGCTTGGATTTGGGGCTTCGGCCGAGCACTCTTTAAGTCCAGAGGTCGGCACTGGGGGCGGTTTTTGCCCAGGATCTAGCTTCCATCCATGGCTCAAGCAGTTTTTTCTTCTGCTTGGGGGTGGCGTCCCCGGATTCGGCCTTCTGTCCCTCCCTGGGATTTGATGCTTGTTCTCCAAGGGCTTGCTCGAAGTCCCTTTGCACCCTTGTCTGCTGCATCCCTTACGTCTCTCTCTCACAAGGTGGCGTTTTTGGTGGCCATCACTTCTGCTCCAGAGTTGGAGAACTGCAGGCACTCTCTGTCCGGGCTCCGTGCCTCGTGGTGTCCGTTGTTCGCATTACGCTTCGGTTGCATTCATCTTTTCTTCTGAAAGTTGTCGGCTTTCCATCGGTCCCAGGATGTGGTTCTGCCTTCAATTTGCCAATCTCCTGCTAATGCGGCTGAGGCCGTGTTTCACTCCTTGGATGTACGTCGAACTGTCCTCCTCTATCTCCGAGAGTCTGCTTCCTGCAGGTTAGATCAGAACCTGTTTGTTCGGCTTTTGGGAATAATACAGGGAAGAAGACTTCCCAGGCTACCATCACTTCCTGGATCACGAAGGTGATCTGTGAGGTCTACGTTGCTCCGGTCCTTGCTCCTCCGGTGGGGTTGACGGCTCCTTCAACTCGGGCTGCTGCTTCTCCCTGGACGGAGCAGGCTGGAGCTTCATCGGAGCTGATTTGCAGAGCGGCTACGTGGTAGTCTCTCCTCGCTTTTCTCGCCTCTATAGGTTAGATCTGTCCTTCAGTCGGGATCTGTCCTTTGGTAGGAGAATCCTACAGGCAATAGTCCCACCCTGAGGAGTATCGGTGGTATTCCTCCAATGCTGTCGTGGAAGGCGAATGGAGAAAACTGAATTAGTCCTTACCGGTAATTCCTTTTCTTGGAGCCTTCCATGACAGCATCAGTTCCCCCCCTTGTTGGTGTTTGATTCCGGTTTGTATCAGGTAATCCATGGCTAAGTGTGATCTTGGTAAACACTGGAGTACTGAGGAAGGGAGGGGCTTTTAACCTCTCTGTGTTCCTGTCCCCCAATAGGGCGTGGACGACATCCTCCAATGCTGTCGTGGAAGGCTCCAAGAAAAGGAATTACCGGTAAGGACTAATTCAGTTTTCTTACACCAAGCCACATACACCCGGCTTCAGAGTATCACGCATGACCAGAAATACGGCAACTTATGATCATGCGCAATGAGCATCTCTGAAGTACAATAGAGCACAGAGTCGGTGGAGCGGTCCTCTCTATACCACTCCATGGTACTGGAGGTCTGTAGAGATCAGATGTCGTTCCACACAGCAGAGATCCGGGCTGCGGACCCCGGCTTCACAAACAGGGACCAGGGCTGAGGACCTAATCTCAAATGCACAAAGGTGAACGGCACACACATGTAGCGGGTACCTGCTGCACTGTCACAGTGTGCCAAATCGCTTTCACAGCAGCGGATTCGGCACCTTGTGTCAGTACACTGAGGACCGTCACGTGCACATTGGGGACCGCTACGTGCAGAGGGGGTGGGTGGTGACATTAGGGGCTGGGACGGAGAGTAGGAGCCCTGGGGGTGGCTGGTCATACTGTGAATAGGGGAGTGGACATGTTTGTAGTAGAGTAGGTGGAAATGATCAGTTTCCATTTACATGCACAAACATGCCCCCTAGATGCTCCCTGCCAGCCGCAAATATGTGATATCTAGGAAACCATGCAAAATGTTGACAGCATGTATACTGCAAATTGTCAACATTTTGCAGCATAGATACACATATGATTTATAGCAAAATGCTGGACAACCCCTTTAATTTTCCCTGTGGTAGCGTGGCAGGGATATTGAACACTAAGGGTACCTTTACACGCGGCTACATTTCTAGCGTGGCTACAGGTAACTTACTGGTTGCAGTGAAATCATGGAGAGATTATTCCATTTGTACACAGCAACAAGATAGAACCTTGTCTCCATGATTTCACTGCAACCAGTAAGTTACCTGTAGCCACCCTAGAAATGTAGCCGCGTGTAAAGGTACCCTTAGGGTACCTTTACACGCCGCTACGGCAGGATGGATGCATCCCGCTACTTCACGTGCACGAGCACGCTCAAACGGTTACAAACGCTCAACACATCACCTTTACACGCCGCCATAAGGTGCGCTACGCTACGTGACATCTGTAACTAGCTGCATCGCCGGGTGTCTCAAGTAGCCATCTGTAGCTCATCGTACCTCATTTACACACCGCTACAACAAGCTAATATGGGCGGACCTGGTGCAGCAGGGACAGCACATAGGCGTGCCACAATTGTGGATTACGAGACGTCCGTACGCTGATAGGACAACGCAAGAACATCATGATTGGGCAGGCATCGCAGGAGGCTGATTAATACATGACGCTCGAGCGATTGTGTAGTGTGACTGGTCAGCTCCTTAAATATGCCGCCTATGCAGGGACAGCCAATAGTAACGCAGCATCTTCCACCAATGATCGCAGATGGGGCGCGGTAACACGGAGCCTGGGTCACACCTTAGCTACATTGCAGCTACATCGCAGGGTGTCCAGAGTTCCCTTCCGTAACTTCTTTACACGCCGATGCATCTTGCTACCATCGGCTTTGTAGCTCTCTGTTTTCGAGCAGAGGTCGTAAACAGATGTATCTGTTGCCGGCTGTATCGTCACGTCTTCAGACGCCGCTACGACGGGCTATATTGCGCTACAAGCTACATTTGTAGCCTGTAGCAGGATGCATCCATCCTGCCGTAGCGGCGTGTAAAGGTACCCTTAGGGTGCATACTCACGGTTAGGGAATGCAGCGTTTTGGACGCAGTGGATTGTCTCTGCGTCCAAAACACTGTGTTGTACAGTAGCAGCATTATGCTTCTTTTGACCGCATCATCTTTTCAGCTGCAGTGCGAATTGCTGCGCTCCCGCTGCTCCGCAGCATATTAATTTCATTCTGCGGACCTTCCTTCAAGTCCGGAGTCGCTGTGCCTAAGATGTAGCGCCACCGGATAGTGAGCATTACCCTAACTACTTGACCTCTTTCAAAAACAGCAGAAAACAGTGTGTGCCAGAAGAGCTATGTTTTAAATATAGGTTATTCTTATTTGGGCACTATACTATTTTGTTTTTTGGTCATTAGACCGTATGTCATTTTTGTACCTAGTAGTAGTTTTCTACCAGGATTGTATAATTGTATTGTTCAGGCACTCAAAATACATTGTTATAAGAAATCCATAATTGTACTTCTTTTAGAGCCCATTTGGTCCTGCTATTTGGACACTATAGTGTTATGATTTGGACATGCATATATGATTTCGGTTACCCTGTAAGGACGGTGATGGAAACCATCCTACAGTAAAAATATTTTGACTTGGTCTAGATTGATGTTTTTGGCAGTATTTTTTTTTTTTATGTAATGGATGTTTTATAAGCCATTTATTATAAATATTGCGGAGCTTTGTATAATGGGCTTTATCAATAATAATATAGCATTTTCCGATATTCTATGATTAGCATTTGCATTCAGCACGTCGACCTAAATAGAAGTTTTCTGCAAACAACAAACTGCTCTTTGGCTATTTTAATCGTCAGTCTAGATGGCAAAGAACGAGTGAACGCTCGCAGTTCATTTAACTTGATTGCATTTCCTATTTACTTTATTCAGCGACTTAGTATCATGAAGGAGTTCACCATCTGGTACTAGGAGTATTATAAAAATGAAATGCATCTTAAATGTGATAAACAGCTCAGGCAAACACACAATTGGGCTTAATAAAGATTGTATACTGAATTGCAGTTGAAGCGTTTTGACCTAGCACTTTCTGATTTGTTTTTAAATGTGTGAGCATTTAATACATCGGATGATATCAGGCAAAGGCTAAATTCAAAGGGTTTGTATTTTTTCATTATATAGCTCTTGGTTATATCATTTCTCAGTGGGCTTGTCTGATAACGTGCAGATTTATTCACACTGGTTGTTAACTGGAGAGTGTTCAAAGCATTTATCATGGACCAAAGTGAAGGGTAATACAAAAATAATATATTCTAATATAAGGTCAATTCAGGTCTGATACTCTTGGAGTTTGCAGTAAAATCAGAGAATGGATGCCTCTAGATCAATTAATAGGAAGAATGTTGTAAGTCAACATGGTTGAACGGGATTTCTATCTCATTAACTGATAGCATTTTACTAGGATATTCCATCATCTTATGATAAGTAGATGCCAGCTTTTGTGACCTCTACCAGTTTTGGGAATGAGAAGAACATTGCATGTGACCCTTCGTCTCGTAAATTTTCCCATTACGAATGCTCTAACACCTGCCAGGTTATGCCGGGAACTGCATCAGGTCCACATTCCCTGGTGCGGGGCTGCTGTGCAATGACAAAACAATTATGTGGACAAAGCACCATGTCCAAGTTATTCTCACGACCAAAGGAGTTCCCAACTATGGCCCCCACCAATCATAACAATATGGCAAATTGTAGTGTGATTAAAAAATCCTCCAATTGGGTTTTATGATATAATCATGCACAAGCAAAATTGTACTCCGTATGAAATGAAAGCTGGGTGTTACTGTAAGTCCCAATTATGAGACTACAGAAACAAATCATATGGTAAATAGCACTACCAGTGCTCAATAAATACACCTAAAACATAACTTTTACTGCAATAATAAAATGATTGACCCAATTTAGAAATCACATCACAATAAAAGTATAGAGACGAAGTGAAGGCTTGTGATTAAAATGACACACCCCCTTCATTCACACATAATAGTGTTGCAACTGTGCTATAAAATAGATCATAGCACGTCACTTATAGCCAGAACACAGAGGTCGTTTCATAATCAATAGGTTTAAATTGAGTATGGTCCTAGTAATTATCCACACACTACAATTATTAGTATGCTAATCAGTTGTTTATTATCTTTATCAAGAATAATCTTGATGATGACTTACTAGGAGTTACAGAAATGAAGTAACCAGTACCACATTTAATAAATGGAACAATTTCACCGGGTCACTATCCACGGTCTATCACCTTTTTGGAATCACAGTAGTTATTCTTTTAATATTCATGCTCCTGATGCATTTAATATTCTTGAAGGCATTGTTCTGCCATTTATTGATGGTAGCGGTTATTCTTCACCATTATTTGGCCTAACTCCACTGATGATGTGGCCATATGAAACGCTAATGATTGGCAAATCTTTGTGTTTCCCGAAAAATGCTGTATTTGAACTGAAACAAGTGATTGTCAAATCCTTCGTTTTCCCCTAAGGCTTTTTTGGCCTAAAAGCAGTGATTTACAAATCCTTCATTTTATTCTAAAAAGGCATTCTGCCTAAAGCAGTAATTACCAAATACTTCAGTTACCCCTAAAAAGACTTGTTTATTGTCTCAAAGCTCAAAAAGTAAATGTCTGGCTACCCAGCCTTTGATAGGTGATTCAGGAAACTTTGTCTCAAAGCTGTCTCTGAAGCCAAATCCTTCATTTTCTACTAAAAATTATTATTTGGCCTCAAACCAGTGATTGCCCAAACCTTTATTTTCTATAAAAAAAATTATTTTTTGCCTGAAATATGCAGGCCCCATGCCAACTAGGCCAAAATATGTGTCTGAGCCAGCTGAATCCTTCCTATAACATTCTGTGAAACTGATATTTGTGCCATCTGAGCGTGGCGCAGCACAAAATTTATTGGAGTAGTTGCATAAAGTATGAAGTTCCCCCTGCCCACTAGGCCCATACATGTGACTGACCCAGCTGAATCTTTTTCCCTATAATGGTCTGCGAAACTGATAACGTGTGTCAACTGAGTGTGGCGCAGCATAACATTTATTGGAGCAGTTGCATGACGTATGTGAGCCACATGCCCTCTAGGCCTATACATGTTACTGACCCACCTGACTAATTCTTCGGTAGTAGTCCATGAAGCTAATAACTTGTGCCACCTGAGTGTGGCAAAGTATAACATTTATTGGAGCTGTTGCATGAGATGTGAGGACCACCAAACCAACGGTCCTACAACTGTCACTCATCCCCCGATTTCTGATCAATGTTTAACCTTGAAATGCTAGACCAGACCCTGTTGTGCAATGCATGCAGGCTGCGTTATTGTACAATCTTTAGTCTTGGTTAATTCATGCCACTTTCATGGTATCTGCCTACTAATTTTTTGAAATGTGGAGACTCTTCTTGGGGTGTCTTTGTTGTGTATTTTGTAAATTTAGCAGGGCTCTCTGAGTACCATGCCTACACCTGTCACTGATTTCCCTGTTCCTGATCAATGATAAAGCTTTAAATACTGGGCTAAGCCTTGTTCCATGCATCCCTAATACACAATGATAAAAATGTTATCTCTGGAGAATAAATGGCACTTCCTTGGTGAATGTCCCTTGAATTGAACTATTTTCGCCACTTTTGGGCCTGTTTTAAGTTGCTTTCTATGCCTTTGATTTCGCCTCCCATTGATTTCAATGAGGTTCACAAGTTAAGTTTTTCAAACATATCCCAATTCGGCGAACCAAAACAGAACTTCAAAAGGTTCACTCATCTCTACTCAGGCGTTGAGTCTACACCGTACCCATCAGATGCCAGCTGTGTTATTTAGCTGGCACCAGCCTGTTGGCAAACCGTCTTATATGTATTAAAATTGTCAAAATTGTATAACATTTTGTTCATACATGGTACCAAAGTTTTTTAAGATTTCATGTTTACAAAAGCAGTCTGTCTTTAGAAGTTTTCTATTTTGGGTATATCTATTTCTTTAACACTATTTTTTACTAAGTTTACAGACACTTGAAAACTTCTTTGTTATTGTGTAACAAAATCTGTCTGCTATTTTCATGTTATTTGCCTAAAAATATGCAGAACTCAGTAAACATGCTTCTACTCAGCAGGTCGTCATGAAAGGTCCTGTGGAGGTCCCCTGCATTCCCTCCCATTCTTCCTGCTGCTTAAGAAATATAAGAATTTCACTTGCCTGATTGATGGAAAGGGAGTGTTTCCTTACTGTATATATTCTTTCTAGCAAACTTTTCTTTATAATGGAGGTAATGACAGAGAGAAGAAAAAAAGAATAGGAAGCTGTATAATCTCCAACACAGAAATATTTTAATTCTCCCGTTTAGAAATAGACAGATGATGTGATCATGTGATGAGCGCTGAATCCTGACAGTGTGCATATTTAGTTGAAGCCTAAAAACCCCTTTTAAGGAGGACCTGTCATTAACTAAAAGCAGCCAATTTTTGCTCTTATTTTATGCCATCTGCTCCAATAAATATTATATATATATTTTTTTTTTTTTTTATTAATCTGTCATTTAGTTCCCGCTAAATGGTCCTTTTTATTTAATGCTAATTTTTATGGCTTTTATGAGCAGCATACCTCAGTATCAGCCAGCACTGTGTGTATTTGCACAGCTTCTGAGAGCAGGCTGATAGTGAGCAATGTGATGTGCCAGCAGAGAAGGATTAATAGAGATTCTGACTGAGCTGTGTGGAGCCAGATGACAGATCAGAAGCTTGTGCCAAAGAAAGAGGAGTTTGCAGTGATCCTGACATTCTGACATTGTTTAGTTCAGGCTACAGCACTGTTATTTAATCTACTACATTGTCTCCTCATCAGCTGCTGCCTGAGGCTCACACACTGTAGGCCATGCCCCTCCCTTATATGGTTATGTGGATGTATTCAGTGAGAAAACCTATCTGAATGAGAATGAACATATGTCTACTTCACACACAGTCTAGTGGGGACAACATGTGCAAGGTTAATGAATGGTTTTCAACCAGAATTCTCTAATAAAGTATATTTGAAAGTTTATTAAAATAACTTTGGCCAGCGCCCTAAGGCGACCATAGCCGCCTTGACAGATGTAGACGGGATGTTGACTTCAGACCCCAAAAAAATATCGGGAATTCTTCGAAAATTCTACGCTAACCTATACAAAACCCCAGGGGAGGAGGGAGACGGTGGGCAAAAATGGTTAAGCGAGGCAAATATGCCAAAGATCTCCGACGAAGACCTGGGAATGTTGAATGCCAAATTTGAACTTAACGAGGTGATAGAGTACATTAAAACGTTGAATCCCAATAAAGCACCGGGCCCGGATGGCTTCAGCGGAGGCTTCTACAGGGCCCTAAAAGACCAGGTGGCCCCATGCCTAACTGTAGTTTTCAATAGAGTGAGAGAAGGAACCCCCCTTTCAGACCAGATGAACTTAGCCCACATAACACTACTGCCGAAGGGGGATAAGAATATGGAAAATCCGGCAAACTATAGACCGATATCTCACCTGGACAGCATGCTTGATTGGAGGTGCCATATGGAGAAGGTTTGCAAGAAAGGGATGAGTAGACTTTACTTCCTAAGGGAGTTAAGGTCGTTTAATGTGTGTAGCAAAATGCTTGAAATGTTTTACCAATCTATTGTGGCGAGTGCAATCTTTGCTGCAATAATATGCTGGGGTAGTAGTGTGCGCACATCTGACGCTAATAAGCTGAATAAACTTATCAAGAAGACTAGTGCGGCGGTGGGTCTACAACTTAGGACTTTCGAGGAGGTATTAGAGGATAGAATTAATAAGAAATGCAAGGCTATAATGAGCAACAATACACACCTGCTCTCTGAACTGTTTGCGAAGCAGAAGAGCACATTCAGCAAGCGTCTAATCCAACTAATGTGTAAAAATGAAAGATACAGAAAATCGTTTGTTCCGACAGCTGTGGGAATGTTTAACAAAGTATAAGTGTAAAGCATCCCAAGACTAAGTGAAGTTCTAAGGGTATGGGGGGAATAGGTGAGGTACATGTACCAGTCTACCCGCATCTGCTGTCTATATAGACTTATTTTGTAATAATATAGACTTATTTTGTAACGTGTGTAATGTTCTTGATCTTTGTTCTGCTGCTATAATACTGTAATTTCCTCCGGGATCAATACAGTTTATCTTATCTTATCTTATCTTATTAATATCGATCTGAAAATTGCCTCAAAAATTTTGGTAAATCGCTTGGCCAGGATCTTGCCTAATATAATAGGGGAACATCAGTCGGGCTTTGTCAAGGGACGTTCGGCAACTAGCAACGTTAGGAAGGCGCTGATGGCAGTAGATGTTGCTGGGAGAATGGAGAGGGGGAGAGGTCCAGGTCCGGCCATGGTCACTCTAGACGCTGAAAAAGCTTTTGATAATGTCAGGTGGCCATGGCTGGAACTAGTTCTAGATAACATAGGTCTGATGGGACCAGCTCAAACATTTTTGGGATGCCTTTACTGCAGTCCCAGGGCGAGGATCAGCACTCCAGGCTTTCTATCTGATGTCTTTCCGTTGGGTAGGGGCACTCATCAGGGATGTCTGCTGTCCCCACTTCTTTTTAACCTGGCATTGGAACCATTGGCAAAGAGGTTGGCCTCAGATATGCTTTTTGAGGGTATTAAGATGGGACGTAGGATGTTGCGAGTAAGCTTATTTGCAGACGATATAGCTCTATATTTTGGAAATATCCAGAGGGATTTACCGGGGGTCCTGGGATGTTTGGAGGAATTCGGGAGATTCTCAGGATTTAAATTAAACAAACCCAAATCTGAGATCCTATTTTTACGGGAAGGAGACAGTATCCGTCACACTAGAGGATCGGACTCTCCTCGTCTGCTTCATGGCATCCCAATAGCAAAGACACATGTGAAATATTTGGGAATCAATATAGCTAGATCAGGAAGTCTCACATACCAATTAAACTACAACCCTCTAATAATTAAAATTGAAAACGAACTAAAAAGATGGGAGGGTCTCCGGTTGACTCTACTTTGGCAGTGCCACGTGGTCAAAATGATCCCTTTTGCCAGATTGCTGTATCCACTCCAAACCCTTCCTCTACTGCTGAGACACCTTGATGTCCGGAGACTTAACACTTTATTCACCAGATTCATCTGGAAAGGTAGGAAACCGAGAATCCGATTGAACACACTCATGCTAACCACTGGGGGGAACCTTAATCTCCCCAATATCCGCAGTTATAACTTAACGTGCCTGACCAGACATATTCTGGACTGGATGAGAGGGACGAGTAGATATTCCGACTTCCCTTGGGAAAGTGAACTGTGTCACCCCTGGAGTTTAGTTTTGTCGCTCCACGCCCCGGGCCTGTCACTGCCGCCCCTACTGAGGACAGCCTCTATCTACAGAGATACCATAGCCTCGTGAAGGCTGTCCGTAAAAAATGTAACCTATCATGGAGGATCTCCAAACACGTGGAACTGTGGAGGCATCCTGCCTTTCCCCTGGTAAGGGAAAATAAATTATTCAAGGTGTGGCAGGAGAGGGGAATTGTGAGAGTCCAAGACCTGTTTCACACTACAGAATCAAGGTGGGCAACCTGGGCGGAATTACAAAACAGATTTGGGCTGCCGAAGTCCCACACTTTACAATACCACCAGATTCGCAACCACATCATGACAGCTTTGAGGTCCATTGAAGCAGAATACATCAATAATGGGTGAGATACTTTACTGGCGTTAGAACCCTCCATCACCAGCATCTCCTCTATATATGCCTCTATAAGAGACAGATTGCTCCCTGTGAATAGCGACAAACTATTTCACAGATGGACGGAACAACTTCATGACCCTGACATAAAATCTAAAATATTATCGGGCTGGAAACAGTTAAGGGAACACATTGTGGACGAGAGGTGGAGGGACTCTTACTTTCGCCTCGTTCACAGGGCTATACTGGGCTTCAATCTACGGGTCACAAAAGACAGACCAGACAGGCTGACGCATTGTCCCAAATGTAGGACACAAAACACGGACACGATTCACGGACTCTGGTATTGCCCTGACACCTTGAGACTATGGGACAGTCAGACAATTGACAAAAGACATAACAAACGTAGATGTCCCACTAGACTTGGTAAAATGGATCTTCCATGATGCAAGGGGCACGGGTATGGGACGAGAGGAATTATATGTCTTCCACATGGTGGCAATGGCGACCAAACGTCTAATCCTGGGGAGGTGGATAACGGAGTCTCTACCTGGGGTAAAAGACATAGTGACTACACTGAAAACGTTGCTGACATGGAAGAAAATGGAGGCTGAGAGAGAAGTGGATAGATTGTCTCCCAGATTCTTTGCGAAGTGGAGGAGGTTTGTGTCCACTCAGTTTTCCCCGGAGGAGATCAGACAGATTGTGTCTCCTTTCTCGCGTTCCTCCTGGTACAACATGGAGGATATAAAAGGAACCTTGGGTAACCTAAAACTATGAGATTGGGTGGTGGACCAGACATGGTGATAACAGGAAGAAACATCACAGTACCTCAGTGCCCTTCAAGAAGCATTAACAATAATAGACCTATATTTAGCGATCACAGGTGCATTCCACGTTGAACCTTAGATGAAAATATGGCCCATATGAGCAGATACACATGACTAAATGGCAGAGGGAGGAAGGGAGGAGGGTGGGCATAGGGACTTGGGTTATCTTGACATCTGTTTTTTTTTCCTTCTATATGATTAATGTTTAAGAGCTAAAGTTTGTCATTGTAAACCTGAAATTCCAGTTATCCTGTCATGATGTAAAATGGCTTCAAAAGTTAATAAAAATTATATACCGGTATATAAAAAAAAATAACTTGCTCTACATTATTATTAAATAAAAATGTAAATGGCGGTTACGCTTAAATTAACATAAGAACAAAAACAATACTCTTCTGACCTAGTGACAGATCCACTTCAAGTGGCTTCTCATATTAGTTGTTGAAGCTGGTGGATAGTTTGCATTTCTCTGTGTCATGAAAATTGCTCAATCTTTTTAGCATGGATGGAGCATGAAAAGCTTAGAAATTAGCCAGTTATTACTTTCTTTCTTCTTTGTTAACCACTTTGTTCCTCTGCTGGTGTTCAAACAGTAGTGTACTTTTATGACAGCTGGTGTCTTTTCCTTGCACAGCAGTCGTGGTCTGTGACTTCCTCTGCCAGGAGAGATGATGTTTAATAATGAAGCTTATTGAAAATATATGGCTACCAAATGTAGCAACGAGAAACTGTTTATTGCTTGCTATAGCAATTTGTTGTAGGGTTTTATCTAATCTTGGTATACGTAATTGTCTTAGTTTTAAATACATTATTTCACTACTTTTGCAACTACTCACTTAAAAATATCTCATATGTCTTTATAAGAGTTCGGTGTAATTCTATTATTTGTCTCTTTCTCTTTTCTGTATTTCTATACCCTATTGAGTGTTAGCTAGAGATGGTGCAAATTGATTTGCGGTGGTCCAGTAACCACACTAGTGAAGTTTGGCCAACGGACGATACGCCTCCTTAATGCCAGCATCTATCCAGCCTGACCCAATGTCACGTGTACTTCATGACACGATAATAATGTCTTGCTAGGATGGCTAACCAAAAATGGATTTGGGGATGTTGTGAGATTAGAGGCAGATGGACAAAGCTCCCTTGTATCAGCAGCAAATTACTGGTGTGGCCCTGAAACTGGTGCTGCAAATTGATTTGCATCATCTCTATTAGGAGCCCAGATTCCAAGGGTGTCCTATAGGCCTCTTTATTTGTGGTGGGCTCCATCAGGAATTAAGATTACATTTATATCAATTGCTCCCGGCTAATCTGATGGCTTTTTCAAATCAGAATATCGATCTTCAAATAGAAGTAAACAGAGTAATTCCAAAAAAATATGTATGTAGTTCTAATGTGCTGAAGTCTTAAAATGTAAAATAAACCCTCAACATAATGATATCAAAGTAAAATATTTAAATCTGTATTATCCTGATGGCTGATTAACCTTTGAAACATTATAAGTGAAGTAGTGGCTCATGACAAGTTCCCTGTGGACAGTCTACGTTGTTGGAAAACGTCCTAGAATAATCATAAATTACAACTTATCTCTTTGGAAATGGATTGCATTCATGAGTAAGCTGAACATGAAAACTATAACTCGGTGACTTGGATATAAATTTAAACTGAACCTTGTCTAACTAGAGGTTTTACCTTGACGAAGGCAGGTAATTTGTAAATGAAGACTAAATGAATAGTTATGTATTTAATGCCTCCATAATGACTATGTGGAATACAAATTGAAAGTCTTGCTGCTTGTCCTATCCAATTAAGATCATAACTCATGAATATTAGTGTACTAGTAAAAAGGCCCGATGCAATTGCATCGGGAGCGCGGTGAAATGAATTGTGTGTATACAGGCGGGTGAGTGGCTAGCAGAGTATACATGGGGCTCTGTGGGTAGCAGAGTATACAGGCGGGTCTGTGGGTAGCAGAGTATACAGACTGCTCTGAGGGTAGCAGATTATACAGGCGGCTCTCTGGGTAGAAAAGTATACAGGCGGCTCTGTGGGTAGCAGAGTATAGAGGCGGCTCTGTGGGTAGCAGAGTATAGAGGCGGCTCTGTGGGTAGCAGAGTATAGAGGCAGCTCTGTGGGTAGCAGAGTATAGAGGGGGCTCTGTGGATAGCAGAGTATGATGTGGCGGGAGGCTGGAGGAGTGAGGGGAGCAGAGGCTGGAGGGGTGAGGAGAGCAGAGGCTGGAGTGGTGAGGAGAGGTCTAGATGGAGGGGTGAGGAGAGATGCGGCTGGAGGGGTGACATCACCGCTCGGCGGCAGGACGTGGCTGCGTGCTGGGGCTGATCGCAGCCCCAGTCACACGGCATTGTCCTCTGCGGCGGGTTGGGTGATGCAGAGAGGGATCAGTTCTTGCCCTCAGGTCACACATGTGACCTGAGCGGAAGGAGCGGATTGGGCGGTGTGTGGTAAAGACAGGACGGTCATCCGATTGGTCTAGGACGCCAAGTCCTGGGCAATGGGATGGGCGTCCTGTGTGTACAACACAGCGCCCAATCCGCTTGCAGGGGCGGCGGGGGCAGGCAATGGGAGTGAGCGGGGCGTGTGAGGCTTTGCAGGCTGACACGGTCCGCTCACTCCCATTGGCTGTTGCCGGCCACAGGACGACGTCCCTGGCTCCCGGCACCCGGCCACAGCCCGTAGACCGCTACTCCACCAGCATGGCGACATTGAGAGCCCAGCGGTGAGAGAGTGGCGAGGGGCGGAAGGCTCCGGCGGCATCCGGGCAGCATGGACCTCGCGGAGGGCGGTGGCGATGGAGCGGGGCCGACGGTTGGCAGGATGGCAGCAATGTGAGGTAGTCCGGCTGAGGATGGAGGAGGCTGAGAGGCTGGAGGAGGCTGAGAGGCTGGAGGAGGCTGTGAGGCTGGAGGAGGATGTGAGGCTGGAGGAGGCTGTGAGGATGGGGAGGCAGTGAGGCTGGAGGAGGCTGTGAGGATGGAGGAGGCAGTGAGGCTGGAGGAGGCAGTGAGGCTGGGGGAGGCAGTGAGGCTGGAGGAGGCTGTGAGGATGGGGAGGCTGTGAGGCTGGAGGAGGCTGTGAGGCTGGAGGAGGATGTGAGGCTGGAGGAGGATGTGAGGCTGGAGGAGGCTGTGAGGCTGGAGGAGGCTGTGAGGCTGGAGGAGGGTGTGAGGCTGGAGGAGGCTGTGAGGATGGGGAGCTGTGAGGCTGGAGGAGGCTGTAGGAGGCTGTGAGGCTGGAGGAGACTGTAGGAGGCTGTGAGGATGGAGGAGACTGTGAGGATGGAGGAGACTGTGAGGCTGGAGGAGGCTGTGAGGATGGGGAGGCTGTGAGGCTGGAGGAGGCTGTGAGGCTGGGGGAGGCTGTGAGGCTGAAGGAGGCTGTGAGGCTGGAGGAGGCAGTGAGGCTGGGGGAGGCAGTGAGGCTGGAGGAGGCTGTGAGGATGGGGAGGCTGTGAGGCTGGAGGAGGCTGTGAGGCTGGAGGAGGATGTGAGGCTGGAGGAGGATGTGAGGCTGGAGGAGGCTGTGAGGCTGGAGGAGGGTGTGAGGCTGGAGGAGGGTGTGAGGATGGGGAGGCTGTGAGGATGGGGAGGCTGTGAGGCTGGAGGAGGCTGTAGGAGGCTGTGAGGATGGAGGAGACTGTAGGAGGCTGTGAGGATGGAGGAGACTGTGAGGCTGGAGGAGGCTGTGAGGATGGGGAGGCTGTGAGGCTGGAGGAGGCTGTGAGGATGGGGAGGCTGTGAGGCTGGAGGAGGCTGTAGGAGGCTGTGAGGCTGGAGGAGGATGTGAGGCTGGAGGAGGATGTGAGGCTGGAGGAGGATGTGAGGCTGGAGGAGGATGTGAGGCTGGAGGAGGCTGTGAGGCTGCAGGAGGAGGCTGTGAGGCTGCAGGAGGAGGCTGTGAGGCTGGAGGAGGAGGCTGTGAGGCTGGAGGAGGAGGCTGTGAGGCTGAAGGAGGCTGTGAGGCTGGAGGAGGCTGTGAGGCTGGGGGAGGCTGTGAGGCTGAAGGAGGCTGTGAGGCTGGAGGAGGCAGTGAGGCTGGGGGAGGCAGTGAGGCTGGAGGAGGCTGTGAGGATGGGGAGGCTGTGAGGCTGGAGGAGGCTGTGAGGCTGGAGGAGGATGTGAGGCTGGAGGAGGCTGTGAGGCTGGAGGAGGCTGTGAGGCTGGAGGAGGATGTGAGGCTGGAGGAGGATGTGAGGCTGGAGGAGGCTGTGAGGCTGGAGGAGGGTGTGAGGCTGGAGGAGGGTGTGAGGCTGGAGGAGGCTGTGAGGATGGGGAGGCTGTGAGGCTGGAGGAGGCTGTAGGAGGCTGTGAGGATGGAGGAGACTGTGAGGCTGGAGGAGGGTGTGAGGCTGGAGGAGGCTGTGAGGATGGGGAGGCTGTGAGGCTGGAGGAGGCTGTAGGAGGCTGTGAGGATGGAGGAGACTGTAGGAGGCTGTGAGGATGGAGGAGACTGTGAGGCTGGAGGAGGCTGTGAGGATGGGGAGGCTGTGAGGCTGGAGGAGGCTGTGAGGATGGGGAGGCTGTGAGGCTGGAGGAGGCTGTGAGGCTGGAGGAGGCTGTGAGGCTGGAGGAGGATGTGAGGGTGGAGGAGGATGTGAGGCTGGAGGAGGCTGTGAGGCTGCAGGAGGAGGCTGTGAGGCTGCAGGAGGAGGCTGTGAGGCTGGAGGAGGAGGCTGTGAGGCTGAAGGAGGCTGTGAGGCTGCAGGAGGAGGCTGTGAGGCTGGAGGAGGCTGTGAGGCTGAAGGAGGCTGTGAGGCTGGAGGAGGCTGTAGGAGGCTGTGAGGCTGGAGGAGGATGTGAGGATGGGGAGGCTGTGAGGCTGGAGGAGACATTTACTGTACTGAGCATGCTCAGTACAGTAAAAGGTCTCCCAACAGGAAGGCAGGGGTTAAAAAACAACAAAAGTTAATGCTCACCTCTCCCCGAGCCCCCGCTGTCTCTTGCCGTCTCCTCCAAGTTTCCTCCAAGATTCCGGTGGCTGCTGCAGGCTCCGATTGTCTGCAGAGCTCTTCTCCTGCAGTGAAAGACCTGTGGTGATGTCAGAGTCACGTGACACCAGGTTACCATGGAGTAACCTGGTGTCACGTGACTCTGACATCACCACAGGTCTTTCACTGCAGGAGAAGAGCTCTGCAGACAATCGGAGCCTGCAGCAGCCACCGGAATCTTGGAGGAAACTTGGAGGAGACGGCAGGAGACAGCGGGGGCTCGGGGAGAGGTGAGCATTAACTTTTGTTGTTTTTTTTTACAGTAGTGCGGGTCTGCGGCTCGTGATGACGCTGCGCGTCATCACTCGCAGTCCCGCGCAAAGCATGTTGGGATTGGGCTACAGTGCCCAACTCCCGATTATATAAGTAGATAATGAGCTGAGAGGAGCTTCATTTGGGCACAGCTGTGTAACTCCAAACAGCCAAAAAATCTGTCCTGTTTGACACAAGTGTCTTAAAAGAGTATTTTTAAAAAACAATATGAATACTTTATTCAACCAAATCAGAACGTAAAAGCATTCCATCTTGGTGTAAAGGAAAAATTGTTGTACTGTTTATTTTGACTTTTAAACCGTTTTGTTGTGTGCACAATATAGTAGTTATAATTACCGGTTATTATTGGTGTTATAAAATAAGATTATGAATTCCCTAAATTTGTAAATTTGCAATTCTGCGACATTCATGGAGGATAACATTGAATGTTAAAAAGTGCAAGTACATTTATTTACAGTATCCTTAATAATGGCTAAGGTAAAATATGTTTGTACCATGTTAGCCAGTAGAAAAAATATTAAAATGTGAGAGTCCTCAGTGGTTGATACCTTTTAATGGCTAACTGAAAAGATGGTAATAAATAGCAAGCTTTCGAGACTCTAAAGGCCACGTCACACATGGCGACATCGCCGCCAATTACATAGGCGATGTAGGGGCATGGCCTATCGGCGACCACATTGCCCCTGCGTCACCTAATGTAAAGGGGCGATGTCGACTGCTTTGAGCGGTCGCCTGGTTTCAGAGCAGTGCTCTGAAACCAGGCGACAATTATGGGGTGATGCGTACACATCACCCCATGTAAACGGCCGCTGGCAACCTGACAGGCAATGGGAGCCATAGGCTCCCATTGTCCTCCATTGCGGCTGGGGTTTTGCGACACCCCAGTGGCGATGCCATCTGTTAGGTCGCCGGCGCAGCGCTGGAGGTGTCGCCCCATGTAAATGGGGGACGGCGACGCTGGCGGGGTGCCAAAATGTGCGCACTTCCACCCGTCGCTGCTGTCATCTTCAGCCCAGTAACCAGGTGTGACGGTACCTTAAGGTCTCTACATTAGGCTCATAATCACATAAATCTGAAGACATATATTTATACACAACAGAGCATAGAATAGTACAGTAAATAGCACCGTGGACGTGAAGTAGAACATAAAATGGTCCATGTTGGGAGGGAGAAGAACAGCTGGGGCTGTAAATATCAGCATTCCAGCGATAAGAATTGTGATAGTTTTATCGTCCTTTAATTGGTGGTCTGGTCTTGGATTTGAAGATTCTTTAATTCATGTAAAAAGACAGAAATCCATGTGACAAGTTCATTTTTGCTCTAAATGTGTCAAAGGTCATCATCAATTTGTATTCCCAGACTTTTCTGTCTCTTTGGGATTTGAAATGACCTTTCAATACTAGTATTTTCATACCCATTATGATGTGATCAGTGCTACGTAAATGATTGCCACAGGTAAGTATGTTCTTTTTTCTTTGTGTGGCGATGAGAGTTCATTCTTGTTCTAAGTTTCCATCTTGTCTCACATATAATATATAATATTATAGCTATAATTAAATGTTTTTTCCTTTACTTGGAAATGTATAGCTCCCAAGTTATCAATTCACCGTTGTTCATGCTAGTCTTGGTGATGAAACAAAAATCGAGTCCGGCTCAAACAGGAATGGAGTTTCTCTTTTTTTATTTAGTAATAAAAATAGTGCATGCAGAAGAAATATTTGCATGGTTGGCGTGACCTCAGTCGATGCGTTTCGGTTGCATTAAGCAACCTTACTCATGACTATTTTTATTACTAAATAAAAAAAGAGAAACTCCATTCCTGTTTGAGCCGGACTCGATTTTTTTTCTTCATTTGGATTGCAAAGGCCAAGGCGAAGCTGACGTCTGAGCTCCAGATGGATTTGCAGAGAGCATGTGGGTAAGCTGGATATATTTATCTAGTCTTGATCTTTATAATGGGAGCGCACGGTGCTGCGTATGACCGTGCGCACCCATTCACTCTCATATGTGATCTGTGCGCAAGCGGACGCCTGCGCACAAATCACCCAGTCTCGACCGCACCACGAACGCGACATGTTGCATTTCTGGTGCGGGCGAGACTGGGTGATCTGTGCGCAGGCGTCCGCCTGCGCACAGATCACATATGGGAGTGAATGAGTGCGCACGGTCATACACAGCACCGTACGCTCCCATTATAAAGGTAGAGGCTGGCGGTGCTGCGCTCACATTGCAGCTCCTCTCCGCAGAACGCTGCGGAGGGAAGTACAAATGTGAAGGTAGCCTAAATGTTTTGCATAAACGTGCTTGAGTTGTATGCCAGATGCCTTTGACAAATAAAGGCCATTGTGTAAAGGCCCAGAGTGAGGGATAAAATAAAAAAAGCTGTTCTCGTCATCCCACCACCACCACTTCTCCACCCTGGCTTTTATGTTCATCTATCTTTTCCTGGAATAAACAGAATCACTTGACTGCTGAAGTCTTCATATTCAATTCAAATAGGACTTTCCTTTAAAAGTATCCTGTCATGACAAAAAACACTATTATCCTACAGATGTTGAGTTAATCTGTAGGCTAATAGCATTCTAAAGCTGTCCAGCCACCGGACTGAACACCCCGCTACTGGGAGGGCATTAACTTTATTATTCCCCAGAGTTTACAGTGAGTGGTAGCTGTAACTACATGACTGAAGCTGTGCCGGCCTTGACTTTATGACTGAAAGCTGTAAAATTATATTCCACCCACTAAACAGGCTTTCAGTGGTGCTTTAGAATGCTATTAACCTGCCGGGATAAACCAAACTCTTTAGAGCAAAAGTGTTTTTTTTTTACATGACTGGTTTCTTTTAATAGATGTTCCACGAATTGAAAAGTTCTTCAATTTGTTTGCTTTCACAAATTAATATTAAATTAAATTTAGAAGCTTCTCTAAACACCAGACATCTTCATATGAGCTGTCCCAAATTGTATAAAGGCATAGTAATCTTTGTAGACTTTGTAGAAAGTAATAAAAATGTCTTAAAACATCTGTATTATTATTCTGAATTTTGGTAAATATAAATAATTATGGAAATGCTAACTGACCCAAGGTGTATTCTGATTTCATGTCAGATAGTGAGAAAAACATGCATTTGTGTCTTTATATAGTGTATGTAAACTTCTGGTTTCAACTGTATTGCGGAAGATATTGTACAGTCTATGAAAAAAGTGAAGGGTTGCCAATAATGCTGAGCAGTACTGTATGATAAAAACTATGATGAATGAGCCACAAAGGTCATCTGAAATGTTTTCATATTTTATTTACATGTGTAAGACTTTTAAAATCTTCCTGGAACCAATCTTGAAGAGTGTAAGTATTGTATAAATGACATGTCTGTATCTTGTGCGGATGCTTAAAAATTTAAACTGGCGCCAACTTGCATTTGTTTTCCCTAAATAAGGCCCCTTTCACATCAGCGTTTTATGCTGATCGCGGCAGATTTACTGCATCTGCCACTTAACCGTCACACTTGCGGTTCACCTGCGGCAAGACCCATGCAATATCTATGGGGCTTGCAGCAGGTGCAGTATAGTTGCGTTTCGGCACTTGCGGCAGGTGCGGCTGAAAAAAAAAAACGCTGCTTACCGCGGTTTTTTCCGCAGCCGCACCTGCCGCAAGTGCCGAAACCGCAACTATACTGCACCTGCCGCAAGCCCCAAAGACATTGCATGGGGCTTGCCGCAGGTGAACCGCTAGTGTGACGGTTGCGCGGCAGATGCAGTTAATCCGCCGCATCTGCCGCGATCAGCGTAAACCGCTTATGTGAAAGGGGCCTAAGACACTTGTAACTCACATATTGCCTGTTAGAGACTACGGAATAAACAACTGTCATTATTTTTGTTGGTGGAGCTTAATGACAAATGTGCATGAAAGTCATTTACTACTGTTGTGACATTTCTTGAGTTGATTGTGACCTTTTAAAACATCCAGGAGACATGAATGATAGCAACATGACACTAACTACAGATTCCTACAACTGATGATTTCAATCGACTAGCTGCTTGTATGTCAGCTCTAGCTGTAGACCAATCACTCAATGATGTTTCTAGCGTCCTCTATACTCTGGATGTTCACTTTTAAATGAGTGTGTAGTTTATCATAAGATATATGGTAGGTCTTATAATGCAGAAAGTAGCTCTGAAATACATACTATTTAGCCTGTATATTTTCTAGTAGAAATCCTTCTCATTTTTACCTCTTAGTCTTTGAATTTTCATTGCTACGAATTGAGTTTTCCCAGTATAGTCTTAGATCTGTATCATCCTGTTAACCCCTTCACCCCCCCCGGCCTATTTTGACCTTAATGACCAGGCCATTTTTGTCAATTCTGACCAGTGTCCCTTTATGAGGTAATATCTCTGGAACGCTTCAACGGATCCTAGCGATTCTGAGATTGTTTTTTCGAGACATATTGGGCTTCATGTTAGTATTAAATTTTGGTTGATAATTTTTGCGATTATTTGTGAAAAAATTAAAAATTTGGCAAAATTTTTGAAAATTTAGCAATTTTCAAATTATGAATTTTTATTCTGCTAAACCAGAGAGGTATGTGACACAAAATAGTTAATAAATAACATTTCCCACATGTCTACTTTACATCAGCACAATTTTGGAAAGAAAAAAAATTTTTGTTCGGACGTTATAAGGGTTCAAAGTTCATCAGCAATTTTTCATTTTTCCAGCAAAATTTACAAAGCCATGTTTTTTTAGTGACCACATCACATTTGAAGTCCCTTTGAGGGGTGTACATGACAGAAAACACCCAAAAGTGACACCATTCCAAAAACTGCACCCCTCAAGCTACTCAAAACTACCTTCAAGAAGATTATTAACCCTTCAGGTGCTTCACAGGAACTAAAGCAACATGGAAGGAAAAAATGGTCATTTTAATTTTTCCAACAAAAATGTTCTTTTAGCCTCAATTCTTTCATTTTCACATGGGGAACAGGATAAAATGGATCCTAAAAATTGTTGGGCAATTTCTCCTGAGTACATCGATATCTCATATGTGGTCATAAACCACTCTTTGGGTGCACGGCAGGGCTCAGAAGGGAAGGAGCGCAATTTGACTTTTGGAGCTAATTTTCCATTCAAAAAGTGAAATGGCGCTCCTTCCCTTCTGAGCCCTGCCGTGCGCCCAAAGAGTGGTTTATGACCACATATGAGATATCGATGTACTCAGGAGAAATTGCCCAGCAATTTTTAGGATTCATTTTATCCTGTTCCCCATGTGAAAATGAAAACATTTAGGGTAAAACAAAATTTTTGTAGAAAAAAAAGTACTTTTTCATTTTTACGGATGAATTTGTGAAGCACCTGGGGGTTCAAAATGCTCACCACCCATCTATATAAGTTCCCTGGGGGGTCTAGTTTCCAAAATGGGGTCACGTGTGGAGGAGCTCCAATGTGTAGGCACACAGGGGCTCTCCAAACGCGACATGGTGTCCGCTAACAATTTGAGCTGATTTTTCAGTCAAATTGTTAGCGGACACCATGTTGCGCTTGGAGAGCCCCTGTGTGCCTAAACATTGGAGCTCCCCCACAGGTCACCCCATTTTGGAAACTAGACCCCCCAGGGAACTTATCTAGATGGGTGCTGAGCATTTTGAATGCCCCAGTGCTTCACAAATTAATCTGTAAAAATGAAAAAAGAAAATTTTTATGGAAAAAAAGTGTTTTTTCATTTTTACGGATGAATTTGTCAAGCACCTGGGGTTCAAAGTGCTCACCACCTATCTAGATAAGTTCCCTGGGGGGTCTAGTTTCCAAAATGGGGTCACTTGTGAGGGAGCTCCAATGTTTAGGCACACAGGGGCTTTCCAAACGCGACATGGTGTCTGCTAACAATTTGAAAAATTAGCTTCAATTGTTAGCGGACACCATGTCGCGTTTGGAGAGCCCCTGTGTGCCTAAACATTGGAGCTCCCCCACAAGTGACCCCATTTTGGAAACTAGACCCCCAGGGAACTTATCTAGGTGGGTGGTGAGCATTTTGAATGCCCCAGTGCTTCACTAATTAATCTGTGAAAATGAAAAAGAAAATTTTTATGGAAAAAAAAAAGTACTTATTCAATTTTACAGATGAATTGTGAAGCACCTGGGGGTTCAAAATGTTCACAACCCATCTAGATACGTTCCCTGGGAGGTCTAGTTTCCAAAATGGGGTCACTTGTGGGGGAGCTCCAATGTTTAGGCACACAGGGGCTCTCCATACGCGACATGGTATCCGCTAACTATTGGAATCATTAGCGGACACCATGTCGTGTATGGAGAGCCCCTGTGTGCCTAAACATTGGAGCTCCCCCACAAGTGACCCCATTTTGGAAACTAGACCCCCCAAGGAATGCATCTAGATGCATAGTGAGAACTTTGAACCCCAAGGTGCTTCACAAATTGATTTGTAATAAGGAAAAAGTACATTTGTTTTCACACAAATTTTCTTTTTTCATTTTTACGGATCAATTTGTGAAGCACCTGGGGGTTCAAAGTGTTCACTATGCATCTAAATACAGCGAAGCCCATTTTTATTTTTTTTCTAGGACTAATTCCAGAAAATGAATGGCGTAGGGCTCCGCCATATTTTTGGTCCAGCCAGGTACAACTAGGCAGCTGGGGGCTGGAATCCGCAGCATGGAGAGGCCCAAGCGTTCTGGGCCCCCCATGCTGCGAATTGCAGCCCGCAGCCGCCCCAGAAAATGGCGCATTCATTGAAGCGCCATTTTCTGGCGCTGTACCCATGCTCTTCCAGTTGCCCTGGTGCCGGTGGCAAACTGGGTAATAAAGGGGTTAATGCCAGCTTTTTATTGGCAGCTGGCACTAAGCCCGAGATTCATAATATAGGGCCAATGTTAGACCCGCCATTAGGAATCTCTGGTAAATAGTCAGAAAATACACACAGAGAAAAATCTTTTTATTTGAAAAAAATAACACAAACAAAATTCGGACTCCATCTTTATTATAAAGATCCGACGTAGTCCACAACGAAGGTCCCACGACGCTCGATCGCCTCCGACGTAATCCACAACGAAGGTCCCACGACGCTCGATCGCCTCTGCTCAATCCAGAGACTGCAGCAAGGGATGAAGTGTCCTCTTCCTACAGTCTCTGGTTTTGGTGCACTGTATGACAATGACCTGTCATACAGTGCACCATGACTATGATCCCAGAGACTACAACAAGAGGACACCTGATCCCTTGTTGCACCCATCCATCCACCTATGCACCCATCATTCACGCACGCACGCAACCACGCACCCACATCCACGCACACATCCACGCACGCACGCTGACATCCACGCACGCACATCCACATCCACGCACATCCACACACACATCCACGCATGCTGACATTCAAGCACGCTGACATCCACGCACGCACACTGACATCCATGCATGCGCACATCCACGCACGCACATCCACGCATGCTGACATCCACGCGCACTGGAATCCACGCACGCTGACATTCAAGCACGCACACTGACATCCACACATGCACACATCCACGCACGCACGCTGACATCCACGCACGCACGCTGACATCCACGCATGCACACATCCACACACGCACGCTGACATCCACACACATCCACACACGTACGCTGACATCCACGCACATCCACATCCATGCACACGTCCACGCACGCACACGTCTATGCACACACACATCTATGCACGCACATGTCCACACACGTGTCCACACGCACACGTCCGCACACGTCGACGCACACACACGTCTACGCACACTCACGTACGCTCACGTCCACGCACGCACACGTCCACACTTGCACCCCCCATCCATCTATCCATTCACCCATCCATCAATTCATTCATTCATTCATACATACATAGATACATACATACATACATACATACATATATATATACATACATACATACATACATACATACTTACCTCCCTCGTTCCACCGATGAGCAGGAGGAGGCCGGGAGAGGAGGTGGGGCCACAGACCGGCCGGCAGAGGAGGCCAGCAGCAGCGGCGGCGGCAGGGCGGCCGCAGCGGCGGGTGCACCGAAGTGTGCAGCCCGCCGCAGGAGGTGAGGGGGAGGCCAGGCACAGGGCCCGGAGGTGGGGGCAGCCTGGAGGGGACCACAGCTGCAGGGGACCGGACAGTGTTGCCGGCGGGCACACGCGGGTGCAGCCCGCCGGCATATTCCTAATTATAGAGGGGGGGTGGGCGGTTTAGGAGGACGGGGGGGTGGGCCCTGTGAGTCATGGAGCTGGAGGGGGCTGAGGAGGGGTGGGCACTTGCCGATCCGCCCCTCCAGATCTGATTGGAGAGCTCCAATCAGATCTGGAGGGGTGAATCCCTATGATTTCCTCCGATCGGCAGTTTCACTTTTAAACTGCCGATCGGAGGGGGTCCTGGGCATGGGGGGGTTAATCCACCCCCTGTGGGGTCATCTACAGGTTGTCACAGAGCAGCAGCATCTGTGACACCTGAGCGACCCCACTCACAGGAGCTGCAGCAGCTCAAATCTGCCAGGACGTTGTGCAACGTCCTGGGTCGTTAACAGGCAGAAACACAGGACGTTGCACAACGTCCTAGGTTGTGAAGGGGTTAATGATTACATACAGTGCAAGAGATCATATACAATAAATTTGCATTAAAGTGGTTTATTTATGAAAAAAAATAATAAACATTTCTGGCAGCCTGACAGTAAGGTTACCAGAATCTGAAACCCTCTTAAGAAGCAGGGGAAGTTGAAGTCAACCATTTGTTTACCCTGTAGAAGGCATTAGATCAGGGCTCCAGAACCTGTAGTTCAGGAGCCAGATGTTTCTCTCATGGCCATGATGTGGCTCTCTCATGGCTTTTGGCTTTCAGCTAGCTTGGTCCTTTAGAATCAGGTCTAGAAAATCGCTATGAAGAAACGATCTGCAGATTGTGACCTTAGTGATTATCTCCTGTCACACCGTGGCATATGGACACCCAGCATGCGGAGCAACATAAGGGGGACAACAGGAATGGAAAAGAAAGAAGGCACTGACGTTCCACTGAGGCTGGATCCTGCGCTCCCGAATGTCATTCCCCCCATCGCCGTCATGTGCCTATGGCCTCGCTTGTCCTTCATTAACCCTGACTATTGTGCAGGGCAGTGAGGACACTAGTCTCACCACTGCAATAACCCAATGTGAGAAAGGCAAGACACACAGAGGGAAAATAGACACAAAAGGACAAACACTTCAAACTTCTGCATTGCAGCAGAACACCAGAGCTGCAATTGCCACGACTCCTCAGATTATTTCAGAGACAGGCTCTTGCCAAAAGGGTCAGCATAGAAAGGGAATCTATAACTGGTGTCAGATAGTAAGATATGTGACTACTTACAGTACAGGAGAGTGTTCACAAAAGGGCTTCACATGAGATTACAGGCCACAAGAAACATCCAGCAAGGAAAGAGTCATTAGCCTCTGCAGACATACTCATTACAGTACCCCCTTTTCTATGGGGGGCCCTTAGGCACTCAGGACTGGCTGATCAGGATGAGATATAAGAGTGAATGCACCAATCTACTAGCGTTTACTCTGATGCAGGTACCCATGTCCTTTCCTCTGGAACATAACCCTTCCAGTGCACCTGGTACTGGAGAAAATAGCAATTTCAATGAGAACTGACGATTCTAGCCACCAGAGATTTAAGATTGCCATTACCAATAACTAGAGGGGCGTAATTGACATGGCTGCAGAGATGAGAAAAATTTCTTGAGCAACAACCTGTAATAAACATTATGGATCGTAAGAGCCGAGGGTAACTGAAGCCAAAAGGCCACAGGGTTAACAACAGTGACTATTTTATATGGACTGATACACATAGGACACTGTCTCCCAGATGGGAATTTCCATTTGCTAATCCTAATGGACAACCATACATAATCATTCACACACGGGTCCGGACCTGAAGAATTTTTATTTTCAGCCATGCGTTTGTTTGATATAAATAATTTCCCTGTAGGGCAAACAGGGGTGTCTCCTCATGCCATGGCAGCAGGGGCATCCAACCGAATCTTGAAAGCAGAGCATCCCTCTGAACCTTGGCAGCAGAGGTGCTGCCCTGAACCTTTAAAGGGAACCGGTCACTCCATGTAAGACCCCTAACCTGTCAATACCTGTCCCTGCAGCACCCAAATACTTTCTGAATCATCCCTCAGTCTGAGCTCTTTGGTGTTTGTAAAAGTGAAATAGTATGTTTTAATAACTTACATGATTTTTATTGGGTGGGCGTTTCTGACAGTGGAGCATTTGAAATTAGAAAGCGCGCTCATGCATCAAGGATTACGCCCATGGGGGCGTAATTGGAGCGGAAAGGAGGGGGGAGCGCAGCCCTGGGGACACTGCCCCACTGTCAGAAACGCCCACCCGACAAAAATTTTTTAAAACCCCATAAATACTCCCTTTACTATGGCATATGGAAGAGAGTAAAGTGGTAAAATAACCCAATTCTTTTTAATCGGAATGATAAATCTGAAATGTTTTTTTTCAGTGCCTGGTACTAGAAATATCATATTTTTCGCTTTATAAAACGCACTGAATTAAAAAATGCACCCCAGCTTTGGTAAAGGAAAAATAAAAAAAATTTTTTTTAATGTTAAATGGGGTCTGTCTTATAATGCCAGTGTCCATCTTACAGTCAGTATACAGTACAGACCAAAAGTTTGGACACACCTTCTCATTCAAAGATTTTTCTGTATTTTCATGACTATGAAAATTGTAGATTCACCCTGAAGCCATCAAAACTATGATTTAATACATGTGGAATTATATACTTAATAAAAAAGTGTGAAACAACAGAAAATAGGTCTTATATTCTGTTCTTCAAAGTAGCCACCTTTTGCTTTGATTACTGCTTTGCACACTCTTGGCATTCTCTTGATGAGCTTCAAGAGGTAGTCACCGGAAATGGTTTTCACTTCACAGGTGTACCCTGTCAGGTTTAATAAGTGGGATTTCTTGCCTTATAAATGGGGTTGGGACCATCAGTTGTGTTGTGCAGAAGTCTGGTGGATACACAGCTGATAGTCCTACTGAATAGACTGTTAGCTGCTTTTTTCTTGCCATAATATACATTCTAAGTAAAGAAAAATGAGTGGCCATCATTACTTTAAGAAATGAAGGTCAGTCAGTCTGAAAAATTGGGAAAACTTTGAAAGTGTCCCCAAGTGCAACTGCAAAAACCATCAAGCGCTACAAAGAAACTGGTTCACATGAGGACCGCCCCAGGAAGGAAGACCAAGAGTCACCTCTGCTGCAGAGGATAAGTTCATCCGAGTCACCAGCCTCAGAAATCACAGGTTAACAGCAGCTCAGATTAAGACCAGGTCAATGCCACACAGAGTTCTAGCAGCAGACACATCTCTACAACAACGGTTAAGAGGAGACTTTGTGCAGCAGGCCTTCATGGTCAAATAGCTGCTAGGAAACCACTGCTAAGGACAGACAACAAGCAGAAGAGACTTGTTTGGGCTAAAGAATACAAGGAATGGACATTAGACCAGTGGAAATCTGTGCTTTGGTCTGATGAGTCCAAATTTGAGATCTTTGGTTCCAACCACCGTGTCTTTGTGTGACGCAGAAAAAGTGAATGGATGGACTCTTCATGCCTGGTTCCCACTGAGAAGCATGGAGGAGGAGGTGTGATGGTGTGGGGGTGCTTTGCTGCTTTGAAGCTCTTCAAGAGACTGCCAAGAGTGTCCAAACCAATAATCAAAACAAAAGGTGGCTACTTTGAAGAACCTAGAATATAAGACATATAGTTTCAGTTTTTTCACACTTTTTTGTTAAGTATATAATTCCACATGTGTTAGTACATAATTTTGATGCCTTCAGTGTGAATCTACAATTTTCATAGTGATGAAAATACAGAAAATATTTGAATGAGAAGGTGTCCAACCTTTTGGTCTGTACTGTATATGTCCCCTATCATGGTATATATAATCCCTATCCATATATATATATATATATATATATATATCTAGAAAAAGTTCTCTGCAGCACTCAGTTACTACCAATGACGTACAAATGCTAAGAAGCTATATGTATATGAGACAAAGGTTTAAAAACTTGCGTTTTTCAAAAAACTCAAAAATCTTATCTTTTTATTTCTGAAGTTCTTGGTACATACATTGGCCAATGTCTGCTTGCTCATCAACTGCGACAAAGTGACTTCAGGTCTGATGAGTCCTATCACTGACATCCCTGTCCTCCTTGTCCACCCCCCACCTCTCAGTGGGCAGACTCCATCTTGACCCTAGATCACCTGTGGTCAATGAGGGTGCAATTGCAGCATGGAGCCAGCATCTCCATATGATACAAAAAAGAGAAAAAAAGAGAAATAAAAAGAGAAAAAAAACTGCACAGCACTCACAGACTAAATGTGAACTGGTGCCAGCAGGGACGCTGGGTCAAATAACTAGAAAAAGTTCTCTGCAGCACTCAGTTACTACCAATGACGTACAAATGCTAACAAGCTATATGTATATGAGAAAAAAGTTTAAAAACTTGCGTTTTTTCAAAAAACTCAAAAATCTTATCTTTACAATGTATGTACCAAGAACTTCAGAAATAAAAAGATAAGATTTTTGAGTTTTTTGAAAAAACGCAAGTTTTTAAACTTTTTTCTCATATACATATAGCTTGTTAGCATTTGTACGTCATTGGTAGTAGCTGAGTGCTGCAGAGAACTTTTTCTAGTTTTCTCTTTTTTATATATATATATATATACAGTGCCTACAAGTAGTATTCAACCCCCTGCAGATTTAGGTGGTTTGATAAGATGCAAATAAGTTAGAGCCTTCAAACTGCAAACGAGAGTAGGATTTATTAACAGAAGCATAAATCTTACAAACCAAAAAGTTATGTTGCTCAGTTGAATTTTAATAAATTTTAAACATAAAAGTGTGGGTCAATTATTATTCAACCCCTCAAACCACCAGCATTCTGTTTGGTCCCCCTAAAGTATTAAGAAGTAGTTCAGGCACAAAGAACAATGAGCTTCACATGTGTGGATTAATTATCTCTTTTGCCAGCCTTTTCTGACTATTTAAGACCCTCCCCAAACTTGTGAACAGCACTCATACATGGTCAACATGGGAAAGACAAAGGAGAATTCCAAGGCCATCAGAGACAAGATCGTGGAGGGTCACAAGGCTGGCAAGGGGTACAAAACCCTTTCCAAGGAGTTGGGCCTACCTGTCTCCACTGTTGGGAGCATCATCCGGAAGTGGAAGGCTTATGGAACTACTGTTAGCCTTCCACGGCCTGGACAGCCTTTGAAAGTTTCCTCCCGTGCCGAGGCCAGGCTTGTCCGAGGAGTCAAGGCTAACCCAAGGACAACAAGGAAGGAGCTCCGGGAAGATCTCATGGCAGTGGGGACATTGGTTTCAGTCAATACCATAAGTAACGTACTCCACCGCAATGGTCTCCGTTCCAGACGAGCCCGTAAGGTTCATTTACTTTCAAAGCGTCATGTCAAGGCTCGTCTACAGTTTGCTCATGATCACTTGGAGGACTCTGAGACAGACTGGTTCAAGGTTCTATGGTCTGATGAGACCAAGATCGAGATCTTTGGTGCCAACCACACACGTGACGTTTGGAGACTGGATGGCACTGCATACGACCCCAAGAATACCATCCCTATAGTCAAGCATGGTGGTGGCAGCATCATGCTGTGGGGCTGTTTCTCAGCCAAGGGGCCTGGCCATCTGGTCCGCATCCATGGGAAGATGGATAGCACGGCCTACCTGGAGATTTTGGCCAAGAACCTCCGCTCCTCCATCAAGGATCTTAAGATGGGTCGTAATTTCATCTTCCAACAAGACAACGACCCAAAGCACACAGCCAAGAAAACCAAGGCCTGGTTCAAGAGGGAAAAAATCAAGGTGATGGAGTGGCCTAGTCAGTCTCCTGACCTTAACCCAATTGAAAACTTGTGGAAGGAGCTCAAGATTAAAGTCCACATGAGAGACCCAAAGAACCTAGATAACTTGGAGAAGATCTGCATGGAGGAGTGGGCCAAGATAACTCCAGAGACCTGTGCCGGCCTGATCAGGTCTTATAAAAGACGATTATTAGCTGTAATTGCAAACAAGGGTTATTCCACAAAATATTAAACCTAGGGGTTGAATAATAATTGACCCACACTTTTATGTTTAAAATGTATTAAAATTCAACTGAGCAACATAACTTTTTGGTTTGTAAGATTTATGCTTCTGTTAATAAATCCTACTCTCGTTTGCAGTTTGAAGGCTCTAACTTATTTGCATCTTATCAAACCACCTAAATCTGCAGGGGGTTGAATACTACTTGTAGGCACTGTATATATATATATATAATCTCCCATCCTGGTTTATATGTCTGCTATCCTGGTATATGGTCCCCCATCCTTGTACATGCCCCCATTTTGAACCCAACTTGGACTACCTAAGGGGGGTTACGGTCATGGAGCGAAGGTGAAGGAGGTAGGGTCCATAGAGGATATGGCAGTGGGGCAAGGCTGCGAGCCCAGAACTGGGGTGTGCTGTGGCAATATACGCTGGCAGCCGCCATTTTCCGGGTTACCTCAGGCTATAGCAAGCTGCAACTCTGCTTCTACTCCCCAGAACTCCATGGACCCTGCCTCCTGCACCTCCATTCCACCATTGAAACCCCACCTCAGTAAGCAAAAAAAAAAAAAACAAGATTCAGATTCTAAGACACCCTCCATTTTCCCCCCATCTTATTATCCAAAAAATCCGATATCTTAATAAACATGCCTTCATCTGACAAAAATGTGGCAATTTCTGACTTCAGCTTACATCAAGTATTGCCGTGTGTATTTCACTGTAACAAGTCCATTCACAAGTTAATGCAATGCAGAACCCGACTTCATCTTCATGGAATAGCAACATACCCTAAAAAACTCCAAAAAGTCTTATAAAAATTTGTATATTTGTAATTTTGAAAAAGTTTGAGCACCCCTCTTAATCTTACTCATTTTTTTTTTGTTTAAAATTGTTTTTTTTGCAACAGCTATTTCAGTGTGATATATGTAATAACTGATGGACACAGTAATATTTCAGGATTGAAATGAGGTTTATTGTACTAACCAAAAATGTGAAATATGCATTATTTCAAAATTTGACAGGTGCAAAAGTATGGGCACCTCAACAGAAAAGTGACATTAATATTTAGTAGATCCACATTTTGCAAAAATAACAGCCTCTAGTCGCTTCCTGTAACTGTTAATGAGTTCCTGGATCCTGGATGAAGGTATTTTTGACCATTCCTCTTTACAAAACCATTCCAGTTCAGTTAAGTTTGATGGTCGCTTAGGATGGACAGCCCACTTCAAAACATCCCACAGATGTTCAATGATATTCAGGTCTGGGGACTGGGATGGCCATTCCAGAACATTGTAATTGTTCCTCTGCATGAATGCCTGAGTAGATTTGGAGCGGTGTTTTGGATCATTGTGTTGCTGAAAGATCCATCCCCGGCGTAACTTCAACTTTGACACTGATTCTTGAACATTATTCTCAAGAATCTGTTGATACTGAGTGGAATCCATGCGACCCTCAACTGTAACAAGATTCCCGGTGCCGTCATTGGCCACACAGCCCCAAACCATGATGGACCCTCCCCCAAATTTGACAGTGGGTAGCAAGTGTTTTTCTTGGAATGCTGTGTTTTTGTGGCGCCATGCATAACGCCTTGTTGTATGACCAAACAACTCAATCTTTGTTTCATCAGTCCACAGGACCTTCTTCCAAAATGAAACTGGCTTGTCCAAATGTGCTTTTGCATACCTCAGGCGACTCTATGTGTGGCGTTCATGCAGAAACGGCTCCTTTCACATCACTCTCCCATACAGCTTCTCCTTGTGCAGTGTGCGCTGTATTGTTGACCGATGAACAGTGACACCATCTGCAGCAAGATGATGCTGCAGGTCTTTGGAGGTGGTTTGTGGATTGTTCTTGACTGTTCTCACCATTCTTCTTCTCTGCCTTTCTGATATTTTTGTTGGCCTGCCACTTCTGGCCTTTACAAGAACTGTCCCTGTGGTCTTCCATTTCCTTACTATGTTCCTTACAGTGGAAACTGACAGGTTAAATCTCTGAGACAACTTTTTGTATCCCTCCCCTGAACAACTATGTTGAAGAATCTTTTTTTTCAGATCATTTGAGAGCTGTTTTGAGGAGCCCATGATGCCACTCCTCAGAGAAGATGCAACTAGGAGAACAACTTGCAAGTGGACACCTGAAATAGCTTTTCTCATGATTAGATACACCGGGCTATGAAGTACAAAGCTCAATGAGGTTACCAAACCAATTTAGTGCTTCAGTAAGTCAGTAAAAAGTAGTTAGGAGTATTCAAATCATGAAAATCAGAAGGGTGCCCATACTTTGGCACCTGTCAAATTTTAAAATAATGCATATTTCACATTTTTGGTTAGTACAATAAACCTCATTTCAAACCTGAAATATTACTGTGTCCATCAGTTATTACATATATCACACTGAAATAGCTGTTGCAAAAAAAACTATTTTAAACAAAAAAAAAATGAGTAAGATTAAGAGGGGTGCCCAAACTTTTTCATATGACTGTATAAAGTATGTCCACAGGCTGTCAAATGATGGATGCTCTGGTAAGCTAAATAGAGGATCTCCTTATAATGAAGGACTGACCATATTTTGTGAATTCTATAACCATATTTTTACTGTTACATAATTATTGTTGAACAAAATCTATATTTCTAATATTTTCTAAAAGTTGGAAACAACACTTTTTTTTTTATTTTTAGCAAACTCTGATTAGAAAGTAAGGCTGCTGCTGCTGTTTTACACTTTTTCAAACCAGCCTATGCATAAATGTATTTTGGGCTCATTTACCATCTCGGCAATTTACTGTAGCGGTTTAATGAACTGACAAAAAATAGAGACTTGTTTCAAATGGACAGGATCTAAAATTGAGCGTTGCATACATAGCCTGATTGCAGACTATAGGTTGGCCAATACATTTCAGTACATTTTTGGCAGTGCTGTGCAATCAATAATTGTTTTTCAAAACTCCCCATATAGTGAGACTGTGGGAAGTAAGTTGTCAAGAGCTTTGCAAAAAAAAGAAAAATCTTTTAACATATCTTAAATCTTTTTATCTAGTTTTGCCATGTCCTGTTATGGAGAGAGATGTACATACCGTATATACTCGTGTATAAGCCGACCCCCCTACTTTTGCCCCCAAAATCTGGGAAAACCTATTGACTCGTATATAAGCCGAGGGTGGACCCCAGCACAGGTATACAGCCCCCAGCAGTGTGGTATATAGCAGCCTCCCCAGTGGTATATACAGCCCCAGTGGTAGTATCCAGCAGCCCCAGAGGTATATACAGCCCCAGTGGTAGTATACAGTAGCCCCAGAGGTATATACAGCCCCAGTGGTAGTATCCAGCAGCCCCAGAAGTATATACAGCCCAAGTGGTAGTATACAGCAGCCCCAGAAGTATATACAGCCCCAGTGGTAGTATACAGCAGCCCCAGTGGTAGTATACAGCAGCCCCAGTGGTAGTATACAACAGCCCCAGTGGTATATACAGCCCCAGTGGTAGTATCCAGCAGCCCCAGAGGTATATACAGCCCCAGTGGTAGTATACAGTAGCCCCAGAGGTATATACAGCCCCAGTGGTAGTATCCAGCAGCCCCAGAAGTATATACAGCCCCAGTGGTAGTATACAGCAGCCCCAGAGGTATATACAGCAGCCCCAGTGGTATGGCTTATATTGGCAGCCAGCCTACTTACATACACATACCCATACATACACACACATATACACACACACACACATACACATATATACACATACACACAGCTTCCTACCTTGTCCTCCCGTTCTGCAGTGCCTTCCGGTGTCCTCCGTGCTCCGTTCCCGGTCTGCTGTGCCTTGTGGTTCCTCCTGCTTCGGTTCCATCATTGGTCCTGGGGGCCACCATCTTCCTTCTTCCCTCCGCCCCGGCCAGTGATGTCAGACCAGGCCGCGTTGTGATTGGCTAGCACCCGTGACATGTGATCACGGGTGCTAGCCAATCACAGCGCGGCCTGCTCTGACATCACAGGCCGGGGGGGGGGGAAGAAGGAAGATGGCGGCCCCCAGCACCGATGATGGAACCGAAGCAGGAGGAACCACAAGGCACAGCAGCCCGGGAACGGAGCACGGAGGACACCGGAAGGCACGGCAGAACGGGGGACAAGGTAAGAAATACTGCGCAGCGCCCCCCCACCCCCCGCGCCCCCTCCCAACATAGGATTACCGTATTGACCCGTGTATAAGCCGAGGGGGGGGACTTTTCAGCCCAATTTTTGAGCTGAAAAACTCGGCTTATACACGAGTATATACGGTACTTATTTTTTTTTTTGTAAATAAATGTATGGTCGTAAAAGGTTCTCTAAATAGTCACTCAGTTGTCAAACCAGACATCATCTTGCTCTGCCCTTCTTAGTATTCAAAGCAGTTATGGTCAAGGTCAAGGCATTGGTTGATTATATTTCTTGTTCCTCCTCCTCCTCCAGAGATCAGGAATCATCTGTCAGCAAAGAAGTGGTATTTCATAAAGTTATCACCTATTCACAGTATCGGTGATAAATAGTAGATCTGGGAGGAATTGACCACTTTTTGCCAAAATGAAGGTCTAGTGTTGCTCATTTGGGGCAGTATTTGATCAGATGCACCATTCTGTTAAATTTCCTTGGGACAGCTGGAGATAGCCAAGTGCAATTCTTGTCTGTCTCAGACTGGCCTAGGGAGATTGAATGAAGCAACAGCAAACATGTATGACCATAGCTCTATTCAAATGGCATTCAACACCTTTGTCACACCAAGACCAAAGGGGTAAAATGTAGAAAAACAAACATAGTACAATGATTTGTGTTCCACGTCTCTAGCATTTCATATACAATGGCACATATTCACACATCAGTGTTTTAGGGGTCCTATAGAGTTTGGTGGAACATGTCAGGGTTTTTTTTCTTATTGATTCCATATCCAAACAACATCGAAGTCTTGTGTATGCACTTGGCAGTGTATTAGTAGCGCCTCATGCACCTTTATGACAAGCCCATATTTTGGAGTCCCATTTTCAGTTTGATCCAAAAGTAGTCATCAACAGACTTTAGATGCTATAGCTTGTTTTATGTTCTACCAGGTGGAAACGTTTTCATTTTCTTACAAGTGACCACATTTCAAAACCTACAAGTTCAGTTTACAATGTGAAGCGGTGGATGTGTGGCCTCTTGCGCTGTTTGTTGTCACACTATCTGATAATATGGTACATCTATTTGCACTGCTTGAAATAAATCTGACCGCTTGTCTACATCTCTTCCGTCTAGCCTTAGTACGGCTTTCAGTCTCTGACGAGCAATTAAGCCTGCTGTAACAAGAGCCACTTCCACTTATAAGGAACATTGCAGATTTTGCTTTGTATTTAAATAAGCCTCTTGTTTATTAGCAAAAGCCATTTTTCAGACAGCACAAAGATGAGAAAATTGCTCCTGATGTAGACTTTTTGCCGCTTTTGTTTTCTTTATGCAGACATGAAAGGAAGGAAAATAAAACACAACGTGTCTGTCATTTAGATATTGTTATGTCTGACTGCCGAGTAACAGTAATTGTCTTGAGAGCTTTGAATGTTTGCTATATTCATAATAAACAACCGACTGGTTGAAATTGATTTTAATAAAGATTTCCAGAGAAGTAGAGTGATATACAGCTTACTATATGGACAACAATGGCAGCCGCAGCCCAGAGGCTAAATCCCATTTGTATCCGATTTTATTAATTTTTATGCAGATTACCGTATATACTCGTGTATAAGCCGACCCGTGTATAAGCCGACACCCCCTGCTTTTGCACCCAAAAACTGGGAAAACCTATTGACTCGCGTATAAGCCTAGGGTGGACAATGCAGCAGCTACCGGTACTGAAAAATTTTAAAAATGAAAATAGATACGAATAAAATGTTGAACTTTTATTTTAAATAGAAACAGTAAACTACAAATGCAGCAGACCACCGTCCTGTTATAAAGCCCCCTATCACTGGTATATAGCCCACCATCCCTGTATATAGCAGCCATCACTGGTATACAGTTGCCGCCATCACTGGTATACAGTTGCCGCCATCAGTGGTATAAAGGCCCCAGGACGGGTATACAGCCCCAGCAGCGGTAATACAGCCCCCAGCAGTGGTAATACAGCCCCCAGCAGTGGTAATACAGCCCCAGCAGTGGTAATACAGCCCCCAGCAGTGGTAATACAGCCCCCAGCAGTGGTAATACAGCCCCCAGCAGCGGTAATACAGCCCCCAGCAGTGGTAATACAGCCCCCAGCAGTGGTAATACAGCCCCCAGCAGTGGTAATACAGCCCCCAGCAGTGGTAATACAGCCCCCAGCAGCGGTAATACAGCCCCAGCAGCGGTAATACAGCCCCAGCAGTGGTAATACAGCCCCCAGCAGTGGTAATACAGCCCCCAGCAGTGGTAATACAGCCCCCAGCAGTGGTAATACAGCCCCCAGCAGTGGTAATACAGCCCCCAGCAGTGGTAATACAGCCCCCAGCAGTGGTAATACAGCCCCAGTAGTGGTAATACAGCCCCCAGCAGTGGTAATACATCCCCCCCATGTATACAGAGGGCCCCCCCCTCAGCATTGCTCCATCTCACCCCCTCGGTCTGCACCCGGGTCCTCCAGCTGCTCCGTCTGCGTGTCCCTCGGCTTCTAATACCGGCGTCCTCCCCGCACTTCCTGTTTGACTGCGATCATGTGACCGGGTCACATGATTACATTCAAGCAGGAAGAGCGGGAGGATGCCGGTATTAGAAGCCGCGGGACACGCAGACGGAGCAGCTGGAGGACCCGGGTGCAGACCGAGGGGGTGAGATGGATCAATGCTGAGGGGGGGCCTCTGTATACATAGGGGGGGCAGGGAGACAGCAGGGGAGGCTATACTGTGCAGGGGAGCAGCAATATACTATGCGCTGCTCCCCATGCATAATTAATGAGCGGCACCACGTGACGTGCCGCTCATTCTGCAGCCTCCCCCCTCCTCCTCCTGCCTCCTGCAGTGCCCGGACACAGCCCCCACCACACCACACTATGTATATGACTCGTGTATAAGCCAAGGGGGAACTTTTCAGCCCAAATTTTGGGCTGAAAAAGTCGGCTTAGGGCCCTTTCACATCAGCGTTTTTTTAAATTTGCGGCAGATGCGGTGAAAAAAACCGCATCTGCCGCAACTGCCGCATAACGGTTCCACTTGCGGCACGGTTGCGGTTTTTTCCATAGGAAGTATAGGGGGACTTGCGGCAGATGCGGCAAGTGCGGTATTGCACTTGCGGCAGGTGCGGCAGAGAAAAAAACCGCAGTAAGCCGCGGTTTTTTTCTCTGCCGCACCTGCCGCAAGTGCAATACCGCACTTGCCGCATCTGCCGCAAGTCCCCTATACTTCCTATGGAAAAAACCGCAACCGTGCCGCAAGTGGAACCGTTATGCGGCAGTTGCGGCAGATGCGGTTTTTTCACCGCATCTGCCGCAAATTTAAAAAAACGCTGATGTGAAAGGGCCCTTATACACAAGTATATACGGTAATCATTTGTAATAGTTGTTGATACACTGGAGCTAGTCAATTAAGGGGAACCTTGCCCTCTAATCAAGATTGGGCTCAGTCAATTATGCTAATAGTTGATGCTGCTACTAAGCCTTATGGGACCACCGTGTATTATCCTCCCTGGAATTCCATCAATAATGTATTAAAATGGGCCCAGCGCTATCAGAAACCCTCATTCAATGGCTGTACATTAACCACAACAGTTTTTGCTTATAATGAATGTTTTTTTAGATATAATTTTATAAGTTTTTATTGTTAGCTATACCATTTTGAATAAACATCTGTAATAACGGTTAATCAGCAAAAACTGTTGTGGTTAATGTACAGCCATTGAATAAGGGTTTCTGATAGCGCTGGGCCCATTTTAATATAAGATTAATAATTTGCTCACATCTTTTAGGCTGTGTGTTCACGATCAGGAATCGAAGCATTTTGGATGCAGCGTATTGCTACGTTGTAGAGGACTAGCTTAGTGGATGGGATTTCAAGAAATCCCATGTTCACGATGCTTCTCCCGACTGCAGCATTTTTTCAGCTGCTGTGCAGGATGTCTCGCTTCCGCATCTCTGCAGCTTGTTAATTTCATGCTGTGAAGTCGGAAGTGAGTCCCAGCAGGTGAATGCAGGGAAAAGCCACCCTGCATCCATCACAAATCATGGGCACAGGGCATCTGCGGTCTCCCTGCATGCACCCGCGGATCCTGCAGGTCTGGAGGCACTGTGTCCAAAGCGCAACGCCTCGGGATTGTGTGCACTTACCCTTAGTTTCAGGAGCACATCGCTCCTCAGTGTCCTGACTGCTTTGTTTTAAGAGGGCAGAAGTGATAGTTTAGGGTAGCTTAGGAGGAAGCCAGGGAACAGCTACAGCTCTCACATTAATCCAGATGTCAGATTTATTAAAAGGAAGCGGCCGTGAAGCAGCCACTAATTGTCTGCAGGGCTCTCATGACACAATAATGTTACGCGAGCCTAAGGAGAGATGGTGCTGACAACGCTGGAACGGTGGGGTTGGGGCATAGTGAAGATGTTATCCTAGAAGTGGATAACTGTAAAAAATGAGAATGCGTGATAGGGTCTTATCTCCCAACAGAGATGCGCGGTGATAGATAATATGAAATCTACTCACCTGGTCAGTATACTCGCTTAGAATAATGCAGCTGCTGCAGGGACTGCACTTCCACAGTTCACTGTGGAGTAGCTCAGGTTCCAGGACGAAGTGCCTTAAAATCATACAATTAACACAGATGTATGTTCTTCACTTTCACTTAATAATAGAATAGCTCACCACACTGATGCACCATTCATCATGATATCCCCTCTGAGATAGCAGTTCGAATCTTTGCTCCCTTTTTTTCTTTTTTCTTTATTTTCCTTATATATGAATCATACAAGTTTATGTTTTTCATAAAATTCTTACCATTTCATTTTTATTAAGATGCTCTTCACTGTAATAATACACAGGCATTGTTTCACTGTTGTTTTAACTTGTAATATATGTTTTACACAAGTTTTGAGTAATGTGATATGGGATCAATGGTTCACGTCACTTAATCTCCTCCCTATGGTGATGTCACCATGAGACTGCAAATTTTAAATTTTGGCGCCTTGTTTTACTATAAATTGTAGTGCATGTATGATCCTCTTGATATCTCCCTGAGGAAGGAGCCAGGAGGGGCTCCGAAACGCGTAGGTGGAATAAAGCTTCATCAACCCAGATACTGTAAGTATCATAAAAAACATAGTAGGAACACATTAAACATCCCATAGTGCTATACTGTTATTTTTATCACAAAATATTTGTATGTAAGTAAAAAAAAAAAAGCCCCCCCAAAGTGTTAATAATTAAGATAATGGTAGCAGTGACTCTTTGATTGGAGTTATTCTGCTTCCTTTTCTTCTCCATCCAGTCTAGACCACCATGGCAACTCATTTTGACACTTTTTGGCTACATTTTAAGCAATGTTCGTAGTGCTACAAGTGTTTTCCCTAAATATAATGATTATACACACTGATTATAATCCGGCTACACTGTGTTCGCTGAAAATATTAGTGCAGTGTAGACCATATAGTCTTTGCTATATCTTTTTGTAAGTGCATGAAGGCAGTTTATCTTTTCACATTAGTGCAATATAGTATGGTGTTGGGCAGGGTGTACACGATGTTCTCTGCTAAAATGTGGTAGGTGATGTTGTAACAAAGACCTTAAGGGTACCTTTACACACGGCTACATTTGTAGCTTGTCACCAGGTAACTTACTGGTTGCAGTGAAATCATGGATACATGGTTCTATCTTGTTGCTGTGTACAAATGGAATCATGTATCCATGATTTCACTGCAACCAGTAAGTTACCTGGTGACAAGCTACAAATGTAGCCGTGTGTAAAGGTACCCTAAGTCTACAGTAGGTGTGCAGAGAACAAGTAAATGAAAGTAATCAACCAAATTAGTCAATGTGCATGTTGTAACTGAGAAACAAATTCCAACAGATAATATGTTGAGAATATAATAGAGAACATAAAGTATGTTATATATACCTTATATATATAAGGTTTTCTGTTGACTTATTGCAAGGATATGATTTATATCTTACATCGTACATATTGTAAATTCTCTATTATATATCCTATATATTTTCCTTTGGTATTTGTATTTCAGTTAAAGCATGTGTTGATGTATATTGATTACTTTCCTTTATTCATTTTACTAATTTTATAAAGCACCATTATTTTGAAAGACTTCAGCATCACTGTTCCCATTAGAGCTTAGAATCTAAATCAGTATTTCTTTAGCGTGTGGGAAGAAACTGGAGTACCTGGAGGAAACCCACACAAACACGGGAAGAATATGCCAAGTCTTTGCATATGTTGTACTTGGTGGGATTTGAACCCAGAACCCCCGACACTGCAAAGCAGCACTGCTTAACTACTGAGCCACCATGCTGCCCTATGTTTTCTGTACAGGGTGTCTGATGGAGGACGATTATGACCTAAACATCATATTCTTTGTTTTAGACTGTAGAGCATAGAAATCAATACTGATTTGCATTTATACTTGAGTGCCAAGTTTATTAATTTATTAACTGAAGGGGTAAGACCCTACTGAGCACAGGCCATCAGGAGTGACAGCCATGTTTTAGTGCACTATTTTATGCATGTCCTTATTGTGTGTGTGTGTCTACAGCACTTATAGCATGTTATATATTGCTAATGTCACTTTAAATATTGCACTGTGATGGCAGGAATAGATTTTATTTATTTTGCTCACTTATATAATGCCATTAATTCCAAAGTTCTCAAAGTGAACCAACCAGCAGGTTTTAGGGCTATAAAGTGAAGCCACTATCTTACAGGCTCTGGGATTCTGAGCGCAATCATACCTTTACTTCAATGATTACATGTATGGTAGCTGAGATAAATGTTATAGAGGTCTGCAGATCCAGATACTACAACTCCCAACATGCTCCATAGACAGATCACTATCCTGTGATCTGTGCTGACAATAGCAGGGTTCTGTCGTGGTCTGTGAGAGGAGACGAATCAGTACGTGTAAAGACTGGAGTGGGTGGCGCATCTCCTGATTGTGAGATCACAGTCAAGCAGGGAGATGGAGGGAGGATGGTTTGGCTTAGAGAAAACAGGGCAGTAATGCAAAGAAATTCAGCCCCTGTTATGGTAATGTGCTGCACATTCCCTCCCCTGCTGCACACTTTCTAAGGACTTCTGTATCATTTATCTTTACATTTATACATGTAATCATTGAAGTAACGGTATGATTGCACTCAGTATCCCAGAGCCTGTAAGGAACTGCCTTCACTTTATAGCCCTAAAGCCTGCTGGTTGGTCCTCTTTAACAGACATCATCACTGTCCACCTTTGGGCTCACAGTCTAAATTTCCTCTCTATTGGTCTTTGAAGTGTGGGTAGAAAGTGGAGTAGCTAGAGGAAAGCTATGTAAAAACATTGAACATATACTGACTGATTGCAGATGTTGTCTTTGATGGGATTTGAACCCAAGACCACAATGATATAAGTATGCAATTGGAACCA
Organism: Allobates femoralis; assembly: GCA_033576535.1. Taxonomy (NCBI): domain Eukaryota; kingdom Metazoa; phylum Chordata; class Amphibia; order Anura; family Aromobatidae; genus Allobates; species Allobates femoralis. Next base: position 123,144,170 of record JARQOC010000006.1, read on the forward strand.
AAATTGATATAAGTCTGCAATTGGAACCAAAATTGTTGTTGTGGATTGTGACGTAGAATAGAATACTTGTTTGAGAGTCATCCTAGAGTGATGCAACAAATTGGATAGGCTGCAGGTTTTGTAGTTACTCAGGAGGAGTTAAAGAAAGACTGTGATATTTCTGCATTCATCAAGTTGTCACATGGCAAATAAAGTTTATATTATGCCACCTGTGTATCCTAAATTATAACATATGTGAGAAGTTGTCTTGTGAAATCTCTACAATTTGTAGCTTGTGAGGCACCGCCGGCATTATCCGCATGGCCGGGGTACATCACATGTAGGATCAGAGGATGATCCTGTGCACACTGGCCGGTTTTCCTGTGATGATAATACTGTGTGAACCAACCTGAACACAATGAGGTCATGAGCCTAATGAGCGGCAGTGAGAGTGGGCTGAGATCGAGGAGTCCATGAGGAATAGGATGTAATGAGTGAGTGCTGACAACCCGGAACACAGGGAGTTAACCTGAGCTGTGTGACAGGCTGATTACAAGCAGCTGAGGGGGTGTGTCCATGTGGGAGTGGCTGGCACGATAAGAGCCGGCCACCTGACTGAATGAGATATAGACCCTGGAAGCTCAGATTGATGCTGGAAGCAGAGATTGATCCTGGAAGCTGAGACCAGCCTGAGAGCTGAGCAGAGCCAGTCTGTGTGGAGGGACTGGTGACTGCAAGTACATGCCACCATGATTGAGATGGTGAAGGGAGCATGCTAGCTCCATGCCGGTGCCGAGGGCCGGGGTCGTGAGCACCTGGTGGGGAAGCCGTGGCTGAACCCGGTGGGAGACTGGTCCGGGCGTGGTTCCCTACACGTCCGGGAAAGGAGCCTTGGGGGACGCTTGGTGGACCCGTTATACAGGTAGCGAGACCCGGATCCGTGCCCGGTAAGACAGCGGTTCCCGTGTAACGGAGTGAGCCGTGTGTGAGTAATGCCAGGTGGGCATAGACCGCCTTTAGGTCCGAGTCAGAGTGCTCAGTTAAAGGACCTGATGAAACAATGTGTTTAACTATGTGTATGAGGGCGTAGGTAATGGCCCTGAATGAGAGATGATGGCCTATATGTAAGACCCATGTATAATCATGTGGAGAGACAGTGACCCAGCTGGTATGGATGATGTTGGAGGCGTTCCGTCCTTGGGACGAGAGGGAGGCTTGCCCTGCTGCATGCAGAGGGTACCTGATCCCTCAACCACGACCTCTAATGGTGTGGGTGTGCCTGTGGTGCCAGAGACAGGGGTAATAGGGCTCCTAGTAGGTATCGGATGTGGTTCCCGTGTACTATGGTTTGCCAATCCCTGTAATGGGCCATGGAGGGGCCACAGTCCATGGATGTGGGCTGTGAGCAGGTGTGTGATCCATGGACGTTTGAATGATGGATCACATACGGTGTGTAAGGTCCCGGTCAGGCAGGATTCCTGACTACGGGTGAATGTATATCATCATGCTGGGGTGACTAAAGCCAGGCGGCAGGTACCGCCATTGGGACCCACAGGGCCCGTTGAGGCGTATGTAACGAAGGTCAGAAGCAGGGGTTAGAAGGGCTCCCGTACAGGGTAACGCGTGGTTAGGCCGGAGGCCGCAGCCCCACGGGTTACTAGGGTTTGCCAATCCCTGTTATGAACCCGGAAGGGTCATCATCGTACTGTAACTTATGTATAGGGTAAGTAGGCCGGAGGCCGTAGCCACCCTGGGAGCTGTTAGTAGAGCTCCAATGGGGACAGAGATGGTTACAGGTCCCGGGTTACTATAAAACGTTATGTGCAATATAAGTGTTATGTGATGTTAAATGTAAATGTATGGTGTATTTATGTAAAGTGTTGTTAATCAATGTGATATGTGTCAAACATGCTACCCGGGTTATGTGATTTAATATGTGAAAATAAACGGGTAGACATTGGTTAACCTTATAAACACGTGTTCTTGTCGTTTTGCAAGCGGGTTCCCCGGTTGCTGCCTCACAAGCTACACTACAATTCAAACTGACAAGCTTTGTGCCAGTGTTTGTAGCCATAAAGCTGTATACCTCTATTGTGAAACTGGCAATCTCTGTGTTGGTGTTTGTAACCTTAAGGGTATGCCCACAGGGCGTTTTTGCCGCGGTTTTCCTGCGTTTTCCGCATGCAGAAAACCCTTGGTTTTATGTTAATGTATGCTAATCTGTTCCTGCGGTTGGGCTTCCCAGCAAAACCAATGTGTTTTCAAAAACGCAGTGCACACACATTGGTTTTGCAAGTGTCAAGAACTGTCAAATACCTGCGTTTTTGGTGCGGATAGCAAAGAATTGACATGTCAATTCTTTTTTGCGTTTTTGGTACAGTCAATGGGAAAAACGCAGGAAAAACGCAGCTATCAAAAACGCAGGAAAAATGCGCAAAAAAACGCAGACAAGATCATAGCATTTCTCCTGTCAAGGACTCTAGGATCCTCAGGTTTTCCTGCGTTCTGGACTGCAGCAAAAACGTCCTGTGGGCACATACCCTAAAGCTCTCTACTAAGCTCTGTGCCAGTGTTTGTAACCATAAATCTCTATGCTAAGCTCTGTGCCAGTGTTTAGACATAAAGCTCTATACCTCCATTGTGAAACTGGCAAGCACTGTGCCAGCTTTAATCAGCATAAAGCTCTAAGCCTTTGTTGTAAAACTACCAAACTGTCTGCCAGTGTTGTAAACCATAAAGCTCTATTTTTTCTATTTTAACCCCTTCACAACCAAAGAGATATATATATATATGTTCTTGGCCGTGTCCCTCCCCCTGATGTGAGCTCACGCATCAGTGGATCGTGCTGTCAGTCACTGATAGCGCGATCTAAAGCCCTGCGGCCGGGTTCGCGCCATTTCCCGCTGTGATCAGAGGTCCCATGTTGAGATCATGGAGCCTCCGCTGTTACCTTGACAGGTCGGGGTCAGCTGATGATCCTGGAAGCTGTCAGCAGTCACTTCCTGCTGGCGATCCCTCAGTGATGTTTCCAGCAGGAAGCGGTCATTTCTCTTGTATTCAGATAAGCTGTAGCATATACGAATACAAGAAGAGCGATCGGACTGTACAGGATGGAGGCCTCCTATTGGGTCAAGTAAAATATATTAAAAAAAAGTTTTTAAAAGTATGAAAAAACCCACAAAAGTTCAAATCACCCCCTTTTGTCCCATTGAAAATAAAACTATTTAAAGGGATCCTGTCACCTCCAAAAAGCCACCTAAGCTACAAAAACACGTCCCTACAGCAACCTATCACTAATCTCACACTCCTTTTGTCTCCTAAAAGCATCCTGTCAAAGAAGATAAAAACGATTTTATACTCACTCACTAGGCATTATAATTAGCAGGGGCTATATTGTTTAGCCCTTAGGGCGTGTTTGTTTTGCAGGCTCCAGGATCCACCCTCTCTCTCTCTGAGCTGCTTTGCTTGTGCAGGCTTTGATCTCCCCCTCTCTGTCACTCACAGAATGCAAATCATTAGTCCTGCCTTCAGCTCCACATCACAACAGCACACACAGAGAGAGGCTGGATCCTGGAACCTGCAAAACAACATGCCCTAAGGGCTAAAGAATATAGCCTCTGCTATTTATAATGCCTAATGAGTAAGTATAAAATCGTTTTTATCTACTTTGACAGGATGCTTTTAGGAGACAAAAGGAGTGTGAGATTAGTGATGGGATGCTGCAGGGACATGATTTTGTAGCTTAGGTGGCTTTTTGGAGGTGACAGGATCCCTTTAATAAAATTCAAAAATTCACATATTTGGTATTGGCATGTTCAGAAATGTCCGATCTATCATTTCTCTTGTATTCGTATATGCTACAGCTCATCTGAATACAAGAAGAGCGATCAGACTGTGCAGCACTGAGGCCTCCTAGTGGGTCAAGTAAAATAATGAAAAAAAGTTTTTAAAAGTATGAAAAAACCCACAAAAGTTCAAATCACCCCCCCCCCCCTTTTGTCCCATTGAAAATAAACTATTTAAAAAAAATTAAAATTCATATATTTGGTATTAATTCACTTGTCATATCCTTAACTCGTAATGAGTGGGATATTGACTAAAAGGGCCACTTGATATGGTGGTTATGGTGGTCTCCGCAAGGCTTCCACCCCAGGGCTAGGTCCTTCCCTGGCTAGTCCTGTGTTTGAGACTTTAATCGAGGCTCCACGGACTCCATTTGCATATATTTGGTATTGGCAATTTCATAAATGTCCAGTCTATCAAAATATCAAATCAATTATTCAGATCTGTGAACTGCGTAACGGAAAAAATAGTCCAAAACGCCAAAATTAAGTTTTCTTTGGTTGCCGCAACATTGCAATAAAATGCATCAATTTGTATCATTAGACACGTCAGCTCAAGACGTAAAAAATAAGCCATCACACAGCCCCAGATCCCAAAAATGGTCATGGAAAATGGTACAAAAATAAAAACATTTTTTTCCAAACTTATCTTTTTTTTTTCACCGCTAAGATACCAGTAAAGCTATACATGTTTGGTATCTATGAACTCGTACTGATCTGAGGCATCACACCATCACGTCAGTTTTACTATATAGTGATCATGGTGAATAAAAAAACAAAACATGTAATTGCACCTTTTTTGCAAAAAGTGTGATTACTTCTGTCTGATTGTTTTGATGCCGTTTTCCTGGTGATGCATTGAAAGTGCATGAAGTTGTCATCATTCAAGACCTTAATTTTGAATATAGGTATGCTCATTTAATTAAAGAAAAGTGACTGCCAAAGTTTTGCATATACTATTTATTGATCACAACATACAGTAATTCATTTGCAATGCCACTACTTAGTATTTTGTAGCATAACGTCTTGCTTTAATTACTACACCACACTGACATATGGCATTGAAGCCACTAGGATATTCAATACATCTTGAGGGATCTTGCCCATTCGATTTGCAAATTTGCAAATAATTCATCTTTATTGCTATGGGTACGGGCCCCACCTCGTCACCCTAACTGTTCCCAAAGGTGCGCTATAGGGTTTAAATTCAGGTGATTGGCTTGGCCATTGCATCAGGTGAACATTTTGCTTTGCTAACCAATTTTTGAGTAAATTAGACGTGTGCTTAGGATCATTATTTTGCTAGAATTTCCAGCCCCTGCCCACTTTGGTTTTACCATGTGTCGGCAGTAAATCCATGCACTTGGTAGCATTCATATTTCCATCAATTCTATGCAGATGGCAAATGGCAGATGCAGAAGAGCAGTCCCAAACCATGACAAGTGCCACCACACTGTTTCACAGTAGTTGTTTGGTACCTTATATCATTGCGTTTTCCAATTGGGTGGTGTATATATAGATATATAATGCTTGCTATAATTACCAAACAGATTGAACTTGGATTCATCCGACTAAAACCCCTTAGACCAATCTGTCTCTTTTCATTGGCTGTGTTCTTTAGCAAATCCAAGTTGGACCTTTTGGTTCTTTGCAGAGATGAAGAACGTCTTGTCTGGACCTCATGTATTCAACCCCGCTGCTCTTAGCCGTCGCCCCACAGTTTGGTGACTCACTTCAGGCCCATATTCTTTGTTCATTTGACACTTGACTCTGAGAAAAGTTGAATTCCACAGTTACCTCTTTTTGGCTTCTGCCTGACTTCACTCTCACAATAATAAGCTTCCTAATATCTGGTGATAAATGTGGCTTTATCTTTGCTGTGTTTTAATCGAAAAACACACACACACAAAAAAGAAACATTTAGGCAAAATTAGACTACTCATAACAAAATATGCAAAACATTTGCACAAGCAAAAGTGGAAAACAAACACATAAAGGGATAAAACAATGTCAAACACAATTTTCATTTTTAGAGCTGACAACCATTTGCTTTCAAATCTAGAGCAGAGAGAGACACAAAGAGGCGCAAATGGGTCTTATCATTTGGATAAGATTAATATTTCGTGAGTATATGTGCTAACCTGGTTCGATTGTAATGACCCACAATCAGTATGCTCACATGGACAGCTGCTGCAGAATCCGCACTCCCACGTGCACAGTGTATCCAGAGATCCAAAAGGAATAGTGCTTGTCTGATCCACGATGCCTCAGTACCCCTGAGGAAGGTGCAGGGATGGCACCGAAACGCGTCAGGAATAAAGGAATAACTACAAAGAAGCCTTGTCTTCATTGTCTCTTACCCTGATGGCAGCACGGATCAGACAAGCACTATTCCTTTTGGATCTCTGAACCATTTGCTTTCGGTTTACTAAAATCACCAGAAAAATGGCATCACTGCAGACTGAAGGAATCACACTTTAAAAAAGAATAACTTTTGGTTGGCACTGTGCGTTTAAGAGGAAACCTTGACTTGAAAATCTCTTAATCTTTCCAGCATAGCGATTTGGTAGCAATTTTTCGTAATGACTACGTTATAGAATTTCTGATGAATTTCACTTGGAAATCACTTGTGAATCTCTTAAGAGTTGCTTAAATAGTTTTGATGTTCAAACTGTATTTTAGCCATGGATTTCAGTTCCCTTAAAATTATCAACATATTTTTAATGAAATTTTATCTTTCATATTTTCTGAAAACTGCTGTTTTTTACACTCTACCTAACAACCATAAATACATTTCATTCTATTTAAAGTGCCAGCAATTTGTCACCTGCAACAAGTGTGTAATCGTCAATTATCTGGAAAGTTATTGCTCCTGAACTGTAAATGCTTCCTGATCTGTGAAAATTCTCCCTTTATGAAAAACTTATGTATTCCGCTATACGAAATACATACTTTTGCATATCATAGACTACAACATGAAGAGAAAGATAATTTACTACATACATCTCCGGATTTGGGCTCCATGGTGCCCTAGCTCATGCTGTGTGTTGCAATGCATTCTTGTAAAAATAAAGGGGAGAGGAAGCGCACTTAGAGTAATACCTATTAGGCAGCTGGCCACACGGATCCCCAAATTACAGACTCACCTAGTTCGGTTGTGAAGGTCACAACTTCCGTGACAGGCACATAAAACGGTCGCTGCAGGCTCCGGGCAGAAAGTAAAGATCCACTTGGAGAAAGAGAGCCGGAGTGTAGAGGCAGCGCTGACCATAAGAACCAAGCAACAGAGCAGGTCACACAATCTGTTTAATCAGCCTACGCGTTTTGTGGCAAAAAAGGCCAATTCATCAGGGCAACTGATTTATAGTCCCGGGTCCAGGGGTGTTTGGATGTGTGCAAGTGAAATAAGGCATCTCATCTATCCTTAAGGATCCAAAGATCCCTTATTTTTCTCTACTCACAGATCTGAAAAATAATATAGGGTGAAGCAAGTCCGCTTCCCTAAGGAGACGTTCCAACAAAGGCAACTGGCGTGACCAAGGTCCAGTGTGGACCGAAACGCGTTGCTTCTGTTGCTCCTAAACTAAAATCACTTTGCATCAAAAAGAACAAAGAGTATGCAATTGTCATTTTTCTCTGTCAATTGTGGGCCCACGCAGACCTCTCAGTTAGCACCTCTACATACAAAACAAACCTCAGTGTGCACTCCATCTTCTCCTCTATCATGCATGGCCCCCCAACACAGACATATTGGGGAAGTCCGTGTTACTGGTCAAGTTTGGTTGCTCAGATAAAGCTTGTTAAAGGGCTGGAGCGTAGCCAATCAACAAGCTTTCCCGGTGTTGGCACTTCAAGTCCCATTACAGCTATGCCAAGTACTGTCATTGCTGTAAATGGTCGGCAATCGTTGAAAGAAAAAGGAAAAAAAGGCGTGAGGCTCTCCTTATTTTGATACCCAGCACAGATGAAGCAGACAGCTGGAGGCTGCAGCCCCCAGCTGTGTTCTTTATTTTGGCTTGATATCAAAATATGGTGGAACCCACATGGTTTTAAATTCATTTAAATAAACAATTAATAACCAGCTGGGATTCCCCCCATTTTTGATACCCATTTTGGTCCCCCCCTTATCTGCGCTTGTTATCAAAACACGAGGGATATCTCTTGTTTTTTCCAATTATTTATTTATATTTACACCTCACTTAGGGGGCCTACACAGCTAGTGTGAGGGCAGCCATTCACAAACACTGTCACAGAGGGTGGGAGTGCAGTCTGGCTGAAACCAATCATTGGGCGGGGGAAGCAATGAATGTTTAATAAAGTGAATAAAGTTTATTGAGCAGGCCCAGAAATAGTGTGACAGCCGTACAGAACTTGGAAAGTATAATTGTCCTGCTTTAATCCCCACCTTCGTCCTTTTGCAGCCTGCTTAAAGCGAACCTGTCACCCCCCCCCAGACATGAAAAGCTGAGCTCCCCACCTTCTGCAGCACTAAGGCTGCACTCAGACAAGGTTTATATTGCATTTAGCATAACTATATTCACTGAAATATTCACTTATATAATATGAGGCAGTTACCAGGACCGAAGACCGGGAGGCGGGGTTTCCAGCGTCTGTGTGCCGCCCCCGTGCTGTCCATCATCCCTCTGTGTTGGGGATGGTGCGATTCCTCCACCCCCTCCTCGCTCTAACCGGCGCCTGCGCTTTGCTTTAGCTTGCCGGGCATGCGCAGTGCGCGCTGCCCGACAACTTCCTGGTCCCCTCGCACCTGCGCAGTACGCCGACCCCGCAGTGGATTATTCATTATCCTCACTGTGGGGCGGCAAAACGGCGCCTGCGCATTTACTGTGCTGCGGGGGGGGGCACCTCTGACTGCCTCTCTCCTCCCACTCAAAGCCGACTGTCAAACTAGAAAACCGGCACCGAGGAGAGAGGCAGGAAGAACAGGAGGAGCCACACACTATGCCTGCTGGAAATGGGGAGAAAGACAAACGTAACTTTACCCTTCCTCACACACAATCCCTCTATCTATATCTATCATTTCTATCTTTCATTCTATCTTTCATTCTATCTATCTTTCCATCTATCTCTCTATCTGTCTACCTATCTATCTATCCCTCTATTTATCCCTCTTTCTATCTATCCCTCTATTTATCCCTCTATTTATCCCTCTATCTATCCCTCTATCTATCTATCTATCTATCTATCTATCTATCTATCTATCTATCTATCTATTTCTCTTTCTTTATGTCCATTCTTCTATCCATCTATCTATCTTTCTATCTATCTATCTGTCTATCTATCTATCTTTCTGTCTGTCTATCCCTCTATCTGTCTATCCCTCTATCTGTCTGTCCATCCATCTATCCCTCTATCAATCTATCTATCCCTTCATCCATCCATCCATCTATCCTTCTCTATCTATCTATCTATCTATCTATCTATCTATCTATCTATCTTTCCATCTATCTATCCCTCTATTTATCCCTCTTTCTATTTATTTATCCCTCTTTCTATCTATCCCTCTATTTATCCCTCTTTCTATCTATCTATCCCTCTATTTATCCCTCTTTCTATCTATCTATCCCTCTATTTATCCCTCTTTCTATCCCTCTATTTCTCTTTCTTTATGTCCATTGTTCTATCTATCTATCTATCTCTATTTATCTTTCTGTCTGTCTATCCCTCTGTCTATCCCTCTATCTGTCTATCCCTCTATCTGTTTGTCCATCCATCTATCCCTCTATCAATCTATCTATCCCTTCATCCATCCATCCATCTATCCCTCTCTTTCTATTTCTCTATCTATCTATCCATCTATCTATCTATCCCTTCATCCATCCATCCATCTATCCCTCTCTTTCTATTTCTCTATCTATCTATCCATCTATCTATCTATCCCTTCATCCATCCATCCATCCCTCTATCTCTATCTGTCCATCCATCTATCTCTTAATCTATCTGTCTATCTATCTATTATCTATCCATCTATCCCTCTATCCATCTATCCCTCTATCCATCTATCCCTCTATCAATCTATCCCTCTATCAATCTATCCCTCTATCAATCTATCCCTCTATCAATCTATCTATCCCTCTCTATCTATCCCTCTCTATCTATCCCTCTCTATCTATCCCTCTCTATCTATCCCTCTCTATCTATCCCTCTATCTATCCATCCATCTTTCCATCTGTCTATCTATCCATCTATCTATCCCTCTATCTTTCTATCTATCTCTATCTCTCTGTCTATCCCTCTGTCTATCCCTCTATCCCTCTATCAATCTATCTATCCCTTCATCCATCCATCCATCTATCCCTCTCTTTCTATCTATTTCTCTATCTATCTATCCATCTATCTATCTATCCCTTCATCCATCCATCCATCCATCCCTCTATCTATCTCTATCTGTCCATCCATCTATCTCTTAATCTATCTATCTATCTGTCTATCTATTATCTATCCCTCTATCCATCTATCCCTCTATCAATATATCCCATCTATCTGTCCATCTATCTGTCCATCTCTATCTATCCCTCTCTATCTATCCCTCTCTATCTATCCCTCTCTATCCCTTTCTATCTATCCCTCTCTATCTATCCATCCATCTTTCCATCTGTCTTTCTATCCCTCTATGTCTATCCCTCTGTCTATCCCTCTGTCTATCCCTCTGTCTATCCCTCTGTCTATCCCTCTGTCTATCCCTCTGTCTGTCCATCCATCTATCCCTCTATCTATCACTCTATCCCTTCATCCATCCATCCATCCATCCATCCATCTATCCCTCTCTTTCTATCTATCTATCTATCTATCTATTTATCCCTCTATCCATTTATCCCTCTATCCATTTATCCCTCTATCCATTTATCCCTCTATCCATTTATCCCTCTATCCATCTATCCCTCTATCAATCTATCCCTCTCTATCTATCCCTCTAGCAGAACGAGTCTGGCTGACAGCAGGGTTCAGCTCAGGTCATAATGACCTGAGCTGAACCCTGACTGTTTAGTCAGTTCTCAGCTCTGCTACATCCCTGTGTGTCTATGCACAGGGATGTAGCAGAGCTGAGATTGCGTTTTGGACTACGTCGGACGGAAGAGGATTTTTTAAATAAAGATGGAGTCCCTAATTGTCTTCTGTTTTATTTCTAATAAAATTATTTTTCTCTGTGTTATGTTTTTTTTTTTATATTGATTACTGGAAATTCATGGCGGTCATGTCTAATATTGGCGTGACCGCCATAAATTTCGGGCTTAGGGCCAGCTAATAATACAAAGCTGGCCCTAACCCCTTTATTACCCAGTGAGCCACCCGCCACCAGGGCCACTGGAAGAGCGGGGTTCAGCGCCAGAAGATGGCGCTTCAATGAACGCGCCATCTTCTGGGGCAGCTGCGGGCTGCAATTTTCAGCGGGGGGTGCCCAGAAAGCTTGGGCCTCCCTGCGCTGCAGATTCCAGCCCCCAGCTGCTTAGCTGTACCTGGCTGGACATAGAAATTGCGCGGAGCCCCAGGCATTTTTTTTTTATTATTTCATGAAATAATAAAAAAAGGGGGCTCGCCTATATTCTTGTGTCCGGCCAGGTACAAATAGGCACCTGGGGGTTGGGGGCAGCCCGTTGCTGCCTGCTGGATCCGGCTGGTTACAGAAATACGGCGAAGCCCACGTCATTTTTTTTTTCTGAAAAATCAATATAAATAAAAGGGACTGCATCTTTATTAACCCCTGGACCATGGTCGAGGGGTTAATAAAGATGCAGTCCCTTTTTTAGGTTTTATTGATTTTTCAGAAAAAAAAATGACGTGGGCTTCGCCGTATTTCTGTAACCAGCTGGATCCAGCAGGCAGCAACGGGCTGCCCCCAACCCCCAGGTGCCTATTTGTACCTGGCCGGACACAAGAATATAGGCGAGCCCCCTTTTTTTATTTCATGAATTTCATGAAATAATAAAAAAAAAATGCATAGGGGCTCCGCACAATTTCTATGTCCAGCCAGGTACAGCTAAGCAGCTGGGGGCTGGAATCTGCAGCGCAGGGAGGCCCAAGCTTTCTGGGCACCCCCCGCTACAAATTGCAGCCCGCAGCCACCCCAGAAGATGGCGCGTTCATTGAAGCGCCATCTTCTGGCGCTGAACCCCGCTCTTCCAGTGGCCCTGGTGGCGGGTGGCTCACTGGGTAATAAAGGGGTTAGGGCCAGCTTTGTATTATCAGCTGGCCCTAAGCCCGAAATTTATGGCGGTCACGCCAATATTAGACATGACCACCATGAATTTCCAGTAATCAATATAAAAAAAAAACATAACGCAGAGAAAAATAATTTTATTAGAAATAAAACAGAAGACAATTATGGACTCCATCTTTATTTAAAAAATCCTCTTCCGTCCGACGTAGTCCAAAACGCAATCTCCGCTCTGCTACATCCCTGTGCATAGACACACAGGGATGTAGCAGAGCTGAGAACTGACTAAACAGTCAGGGTTCAGCTCAGGTCATTATGACCTGAGCTGAACCCTGCTGTCAGCCTGACTCGCTCTGCTAGAGGGATAGATAGAGAGGGATAGATAGAGAGGGATAGATAGAGAGGGATAGATAGAGAGGGATAGATAGAGAGGGATAGATAGAGAGGGATAGATAGATAGAGGGATAGACAGATAGAGGGATAGACAGATAGAGGGATAGACAGATAGAGGGATAGACAGATAGAGGGATAGACAGATAGAGGGATAGACAGATAGAGGGATAGACAGATAGAGGGATAGACAGATAGAGGGATAGACAGATAGAGGGATAGACAGATAGAGGGATAGCTAGACAGATGGATAGCTAGACAGATGGAAAGATGGATGGATAGATAGAGAGGGATAGATAGAGAGGGATAGATAGAGAGGGATAGATAGAGAGGGATAGATAGAGAGGGATAGATAGAGAGGGATAGATAGAGAGGGATAGATAGAGAGGGATAGATAGAGAGGGATAGATAGAGAGGGATAGATAGAGAGGGATAGATAGAGAGGGATAGATAGAGAGGGATAGATAGAGAGGGATAGATAGAGAGGGATAGATAGAGAGGGATAGATAGAGAGGGATAGATAGAGAGGGACAGATTGATAGAGGGACAGATTGATAGAGGGATAGATGGATAGATGGATAGATGGATAGATGGATAGATGTATAGACGAATGGACATAAAGAAAGAGAAATAGAGGGATAGAAAGAGGGATAAATAGAGGGATAGATAGATAGAAAGAGGGATAAATAGAGGGATAGATAGAAAGAGGGAGAAATAGAGGGATAGATAGATAGAAAGAGGGAGAAATAGAGGGATAGAAAGAGGGATAAATAGAGGGATAGATAGATGGAAAGATAGATAGATAGATAGATAGATAGATAGATAGATAGATAGATAGATAGATAGATAGATAGATAGATAGAGAAATAGAAAGAGAGGGATAGATGGATGGATGGATGAAGGGATAGATAGATTGATAGAGGGATAGATGGATGGACAGACAGAGGGTTAGACAGAGGGTTAGACAGAGGGTTAGACAGAGGGTTAGACAGAGGGTTAGACAGAGGGTTAGACAGAGGGTTAGACAGAGGGTTAGACAGAGGGTTAGACAGAGGGTTAGACAGAGGGTTAGACAGAGGGTTAGACAGAGGGTTAGACAGAGGGTTAGACAGAGGGTTAGACAGAGGGTTAGACAGAGGGTTAGACAGAGGGTTAGACAGAGGGTTAGACAGAGGGTTAGACAGAGGGTTAGACAGAGGGTTAGACAGAGGGTTAGACAGAGGGTTAGACAGAGGGTTAGACAGAGGGTTAGACAGAGGGTTAGACAGAGGGTTAGACAGAGGGTTAGACAGAGGGTTAGACAGACAGATAGATAGACAGATAGATAGATAGATAGATAGATAGACAGATAGATAGACAGATAGATAGATAGATAGATAGATAGATAGATAGATAGATAGATAGATAGATAGATAGATAGATAGATAGATAAATAGAGGGATAGATAGAAAGAGGGATAAATAGAGGGATAGATAGATAGGTAGACAGATAGAGAGATAGATGGAAAGATAGATAGAATGAAAGATAGAAATGATAGATATAGATAGAGGGATTGTGTGTGAGGAAGGGTAAAGTTACGTTTGTCTTTCTCCCCATTTCCAGCAGGCATAGTGTGTGGCTCCTCCTGTTCTTCCTGCCTCTCTCCTCGGTGCCGGTTTTCTAGTTTGACAGTCGGCTTTGAGTGGGAGGAGAGAGGCAGTCAGAGGTGCCCCCCCCCCCCCCGCAGCACAGCAAATGCGCAGGCGCTGTTTTGCCGCCCCGCAGTGAGGATAATGAATAATCCACTGCGGGGTCGGCGTACTGCGCAGGTGCGAGGGGACCAGGAAGTTGTCGGGCAGCGCGCACTGCGCATGCCCGGCAAGCTAAAGCAAAGCGCAGGCGCCGGTTAGAGCGAGGAGGGGGTGGAGGAATCGCACCATCCCCAACACAGAGGGATGATGGACAGCACGGGGGCGGCACAGACGCTGGAAACGCCGCCTCCCGGTCTTCGGTCCTGGTAACTGCCTCAATATTATATAAGTAAATATTTCAGTGAATATAGTTATGCTAAATGCAATATAAACCTTGTCTGAGTGCAGCCTTAGTGCTGCAGAAGGTGGGGAGCTCAGCTTTTCATGTCTGGGGGGGGGTGACAGGTTCGCTTTAATGCCATCATTTTATAGCACTTAAATATGGATCTCCATAGATTTATATGGGGTTTGTGTTCCAGTTTCAAGTTTAGGGCAAGTTTGGTTCAGAACTGGACTTTTTTTTTTTTTTAAGCCTGGCCGATCCAAGCAAACTCGGACATCTGTTAGTTTGCCCATCTCTACTCAGGACTCAAACAATGATATTTATCTCCATATATTACCACATTAATATGCAAATACAAGCAGTATCAACCTGTCCTCTTTTAATGTATGTTTTTTTAATCCTATTAGCATGGTCACATTAAATTATATTTACATGTAAACATAGGATCACTTTAAACAAAATATCACTCTGCTAAGGCTGCTTTCACATCAACGGTAAATGTAATTCGCGGCAGATCCGGCAGATGTCTCCCCACCTGCCAGATCTGCCGCGTAATGGCCGAATTGCTGCACCGATCTGGCAAGCCCCATTCAAATTATCTATGGGGCTTGTTGTCAGGCGCGGCAAGTGCAGTTTTGCCGGATCCAGCACTTGCAGCACCGCAAGAAAACTCTGCTAGCAGCAGTTTTTTGCGCGGCCGCAAGTGCCAGATCTGCCAGATCCAGCAAAACCACACATGCCGCACCTGACCGCAAGCCCCATAGAGAATGAATGGGGCTTGCCGGATCGGTGCGTTACACGGCAGGTGCGGCAACATCTGCCGGATCGCCACAAATTACATTTACCGCTGATGTAAAAGCAGCCTAACTAGCACAATTGTATTAAAGGAGCCCTCCCATGTTTTTTTTGTAACTAAATCTGTGTACGTAGTGTAGTGTGTTTGTGTAAATATACTTGCCTATCGCCGCCTACTCCAGTAGTCATCACAGTTTTGCTTCTTTTCTCAGTAACCTCACTACACCTCAGACTATCTGAACCACTCTGTGGTTGGGTTCACAAAACTGTATTCTCTTCGGCTGCAATAAATGGTCTGAATATGCTAATCAGACATTGATCAGAGTTTTATCCGTTTTACTCGGATGTGGAGTACAAGAAAAATGTTTCCATTTTCTTCATTCTGTCAGTCCATGAAAATTGGACATCACTTGGATATCATCCGAGTGTGGTCCGTTTTTTTTTTTTTTTTTTGAAGGACCCATAGACCTGAATGGCCAAGTGCCATCCATGAATGTTCATTGTACATGTGCACTGCCTCATTGAATAACATTGGTCCAAATGCAATTTAAGTATTGGATGGATAGCACTCAGACTAATGATAAGGTCATCTGCACAAGCCCTGTTTGTGAGATGGAAGTCTCTTTTACAATGTAAGTCTATGGTGCCTCATTTGACACTCCACAGACTTTCATTGTAAAAGCTACTTAACGGAGAACACAGTGTGACCTGAAGAGTCTGAAGAGCAGTAACATCACTGACAAGAGAATCATTAACTTATCTATTTGATTTCCTAATAACACCTACAGGGTGCATTATTACTCACTAAAAGGTTCATTAAGTACTTATTAATCTCAGTCTTAATTTTTAGATCCATATTTGATCAATACTTATAAGCTAAAATTTAAGAGCAGTTCCAAAACACAGAATGGTCTGAATCTTTTAGTTCTCATTTCTCTCTCTTCACTTGTGACTTTGGCTTTCAAATAACTACTGATGCAAAACATACCAACAGAATACTGAAATAGGTATTAGCTCTTCCTAAATTTGAATTTTTCTGAGATTCTTCCCAATTCATTCTTCAGTGTGACCATAAGTGATGGTCCTATATATCTTTTCAGTGATACGGTTATGTTTTAATGCCAGAATCTCTCATTGATTCATACAGTTGTAAAATCATTACTTGCACAGCATGCCATAAAGTATTGTTGCAATGTGTAATTTATTACAACAAAATAGTTTGCTTAAATCATTTCATATTCCTCATGAATTTTCTTGCTAAGTTTCTTCAGAAACCATTGAATTACATCCTAGTGTGTCGTAGACTCGATGCAACCCATCCTGTACAAGCACATACATTATGTATTGATGCCAAAACATGGAATGTTATCATCTTATATTAATTCTCTTACGGACCATGACCATAGACATAAGGAGCGGGCTCAGGAGCTGTGACCGCTTCATGCAATAGGTAGCCGCCATCTGTTCCTAACAGGAGTGATTAATGCTATCTTCTGTTGCACCTCCTTAACTCTTTAAATGCTGCTTTTAATCTCCATTCATAGTGTAATCGCCATTGCACATGCTCACCAGCCTCTCGATATATCACAAGTGTCCAATGTGTTACTATAGCAGCTGTGGGTCTGCTGAAGGCCCCTGTTCCTGCCATCTTGATACTCCTCTGAAGCTCAGCTATATGCTGAGCTTCAATGGAGACTGCAGTTTGTATTATACATTGCTAATTTCTGCAATAAATAGTAAGAGCAATCAAACGTTTTCAAGTGAGTGTCTCATAAAGAGGCTAAAAAAATACAGTAGGAAAAAATAAAAACTTAAGATCATCCCACCCTTTTCCCACTTTTAAAATAAAGAAGAAATCTACAGCCATTAGATGCTCTTGCAGGTCCAGGTTCTTTGACCAAAATGGTCTTTAAAGATCAGGTAGAAGTAATCATTATTTGGAGTTGACTTAGGAGCCAGTCAATTGCCATTATGGTTCTTATTGGGTTGGTTTTCCAAATAATGAATGGTCATGAATGGTTGGGAGGAGAAGGGTTTCCATCTAGAACCTTTAGATGCTCTTGTAGGTCCAGGTTCTTTGACTGCAATGGTCCCCAAAGATCAAGAAGAAGTCATTGTTATTTGGAGTTGACTTTGGAGCCAACCACTTGCCATTAGGGTCAATGTCCCATTGGGTTGGTTTAAAAAAAAAAACCATTACACCTTGCTGATATGTCTTGTCTTCAATTCCCGTAAAGATGGATGGAGCAAATCCTTATTTTTTCCCATCTTGGTTGACCCTTCACCTATCACTCCTTTACGGCTTAGTGGTGGACCCTTCACCTATCATTCCTTTACGGCTTAGTGGTGGACCCTTCACCTATTGCTCCTTTATGGCTTAGTGGTGGACCCTCCACCTATCACTCCTTTACGGCTTAGTGGTGGACCCTTCACCTATCACTCCTTTATGGCTAATGGTACCTTTACACGCCGCGACGGCAGGCTGGATACATCGCGCTACTTCGCGTGCACGAGCACGCTCAAACGGCTACAAACGGTCAACGCACCCTCTTTACACGCCGCGACAAGGTGCGCTACGCCACGCTACATCTATAGCTAGCTACATCGCCGGGTGTCTCAAGTAGCCAGCTGTAGCGTAGCGTACCATGTTTACACACCGCTCCAACAAGCTACTATGGGCGGACCCGGTGCAGCAGGGATAGCACATAGGCGTGCAACAATCTTGGATTACGAGCCGTCCGTATGATGATAGGACAGCGCAATATCATCAGGATTGGCCAGGCATCGCAGGAGGCTGGTTAATAGAGCACGCTCGAGTAATTGTGTAGTGTGACTGGTCAGCTCCTTAAATATCCCGCCCTATGCTGCGACTACCAATCATAAAGCAGGAGCGACCTCCAATGATCGCAGATGGGGCGCGGTAACATGGCGACTGTGTCACGCCTTAGATACATGGCAGCCACATCGCCGGGTGTCCAGAGTTGCCTTCCGTTGCTTCTTTACACGCCGATACAGCTCGCTACAATCGGCGATGTTGCCTTAAGTTTATGAGCAGAGCCCATAAACAGATGTATCTGTCGCCGGCTGTAGCGTCGCCTCTTCAGACGCCGCTACTACAGGCGATATGGACGCTACAAGCTACAATTGTAGCTTGTAGCGCGATGTATCCAGCCTGCCGTCGCGGCGTGTAAAGGTACCATTAGTGGTGGACCCTCCACCTATCACTCCTTTACGGCTTAGTGGGAGACCCTTCACCTATCACTCCTTTACGGCTTAGTCTATGGATTTACCATAAACATCGGTGACCTCCTATAATGATCACACATGACTGATGACATCATGGATTCTCTCCATTGTTCACATCTCCACACATGCAGCTGTTAATCTTATTTTTTTTTACTTTACCATATGCCACCAATATATCAATTTGCCAATGTTCTTTGTAGCACAACACACGATTATTTCCTTGTAATTATATATAATGCCATTACTACAAATAGAGGAATTCGGAGGTATGTCTGATGAAAAGGTAAAACCTCATTTGAGGTCACGTCCATGTAAAGAATAATGTTTGTATAGGGCTTAAGCTGAGAATGAGGATAATGACATACAAGAGGGTAGAAGTCCATCCATCCAAGCCTAGACCACAATGGCGATTTCTTACATTTTATACATGGTGGTAATTTTGTTCCATTATAGCCTCCATTAGCCGACCAATGGTTACCCAACCACAAATGCCAAAAGGCCGCTGGCTGATAATGGACCACCGGTTGTGCCAGGTCCTTCTAACCCAAGCACTATAGAAGCTGAAAAGCTTGACTGCCACTTCATATCCAACTATTTGGTTTTGTTAACTCAGCTTAGAGGGAACAGCGACCCCCATGGAGGGATTTTTCCTGGCATCGGACAGTGCACGTGAATACTCACACTTCGTGTTTATCCTCCAGCTCTGAAGGACAAGAATTAACACTTTTGCAGTCAGGGGTGGAGGCTGCAGGCACCCCTGGAAGTGAAGGGGTTAAAGGGAAATCAAGAAGCACCGGGGGGCAGGTGCGGGATGTATTTTTTTGAATGTAAATAGTGTTTCTGAAGTTTGTATCTGCCGGTAGTGTATAGGCCTCTGTAAGTCCCTGTCTATTGCTTGGTATTGTTAAAGAAAAATACAAACTATATCATGATAAAATAAAGAAGAAAAAAATAATAAACATTTTTAGTATCATCACTTTATCATCATCATTTAGTACCAGCTGACAGTACAAAGCTGCTATTAACCACATTATTACCTAGCGTGCCACCCCCACCAGGACCACTGGAAGAACCGGGTAAAGCACCTGTAAATGGCCCTACAATTAATGTGTCATTTTCAGGGGAGGCTGCGGGCTGCAATTTTTAGCATGGGGGGCCCAGAACGCTTGGGCCTTACCATGCTGAGAATCCCAGCAGCCAGCATCTAGGATGTATGGGCAGATTTCAGGTTACTTCTGCAACCAATCACAGACTCCCATTCTCTGTCACTACGTCTGATTGGCTGTTGGATCCGCCACACATATAGTAATGTAAAAATAAGTTAGTTGTTTTAAAAAATGATGTAGCGCTCCGCAATATTTTTGATTCTCAGCGCAGATAAAACGGACAGCTATAGGCTGCCACCCCCAGCTGCCTGACTTTACCTTGGTTGGCAATCAAAATACAGGGAAGCCAATTATTTATTTTTTTAATTATTTAAATAAATAAGTAAAACAAAAATGCATGGGCTTCTGCCATATTTTGATCTGCAGCCATATAAAACCAGGCAGCTGGGGGCTGGGATTCTCAGCGTGGTATGGCCCAAACATTCTGGGCCCCCCAAGCTGAAAACCGCAAATGTCCCTGAAAATGGCGTATTTATTGTACCGCCATTTCCAGGCACTTTACTTGGTTCTTCCAGCGGCCCTTGTATGGGGTGGCATGCTGAGTAATAATGTGGTTAATACCAGCTTTGTATTATCAGCTAGGTCTAAGCCCTAAATTCATGGTGTCAGGCCAAATTAGACCCACCCACCATTAATTTCTAGTAAACGTTTAAAAAAAAACACAACACCGAGACAACATTTTTTTTTATTAGAAATTAAACAAAAAATACATTTAGAGACTCCATCTTTAATTACCAAAAAAAACCTCCCTGCAACGTAATCCACAGGCAGAGCAGTTTCAGCTCTGCTTCATCACTGTGAACAGGCAAACATCTGTCGAGAGCGACAAGCAGGCTCAGACTGACAGTGACAGGGATCAATTGAGTTCATAGCTGAGCGATGAACTCGGGTGAGCCCTGACGTCACCGAGAACACTGCCGAGAACTGAGCGGTTTTCGGCAGTGCAGTGAATATCCCCATAAGTTAATGAGCGGCCCCGGAAGTAGATGTGGACGGGACAGCAGGATGGCAAGATGCGTGCCACGGGACGCGGTAAGTATAATGATACTGTTTATTAATCATGTGCTTTGTTTCACAGCCCCAGACACGAACTGTAAGGCTACTTTCACATTAGCGTTCCCCTCCGCAGCGTTCTGCGGAGGGGAGCCGCAATGTAAACGCAGCACCGCAGGTCCCTATCTTTAGAATGGGAGCACACGGTGCTGCGCATGACCGTGCGCTCCCATTCACTCCCATATGTGATCTGTGCGCAGGCAGATGCCCGCGCACAAATCATCCAGTCTCGTCCGCACAAGAAATGCAACATGTTGCATTTCTTGTGCAGACGAGACTTGGAGATTTGTGCGCGGGCATCTGCCTGCGCACAGATCACATATGGGAGTGAATGGGAGCGCACGGTCATGCACGGTCATGCGCAGTCAAGCGCAGCACCGTGCGCTCCCATTCTAAAGATAGGGACCTGTGGTGCTGCGCTTACATTGCGGCTCCCCTCCACAGAACGCTGCGGAGGGGAACGCTAATGTGAAAGCCCCTTACACAGATATTCCAGGAAACCTGTGTTTGGGATCTGTGCACGAACACTAGATGTTTGGTACAGACCCCAGATTTTACAGGTCGGGTTCGCCGATCACTAGTGCTGATGCATTGCTTTCTAAAGCACGTGATGTCAGCTTCAAGTTCACTAAGGGGACATGGTAAAAACGTCAGCTTAGGTCGCCAAAAAAAGCCATCACTTAGCCCCAGATCTCAAAAAATAAAAATGTTACGTTTCTCGGAAAATGGTGCAAAGCAATTTTTTTCAAACTTGTGAATTTTTGTTTTACTACTTGAATTGAAAGAAAGCTACCGTATATATATTTGGTATCCATGTTCTCATAGTAACCTGGAGAATCATACTTCCAGGTCAGTTTTACCATATAGTGAACATGGTAAGAAACTCAAGAGACAATTGTGGGATTGCACTTTTTTTTTCTTTGCAATTTCACCGAACTTTGAATTTTTTACCCCATTTTCCAGTACACTATAAAATGAATGGTTTCATCCAAAAGTACAACTCGTCTCGCAAAAAAAAAGCCCTCATAAGTCTGTATTGATGGAACAATAAAAAAAGGTATGACTTTTGGAGGAAAGGTAGGAAAAAATGAAAGAGCAAAAATTAAAAATTGCTGTGTGGTGTAGGGATTATAGAGCTGAAATTCCAAAACACTTACTCCAATTAGGATGTGAATACCCTCAAATTAAAGCTGAGAGTCTGCATATTAAGCCCATATTGACTATATATCACTGTATCTTGAATATGTTTTGGTGAACAGTTAAAATGCCAAAATTATGTCACTGTCCAGACATTTCTTGATTTCTTTGTGTGTGTGTATATATATATGTATACACAGAGAAGGAAATAATCATTTGATCCTTTGCTGATTTTGTAAGTTTGCTCACTGACATAGACATGAACAGTCTATAATGTTAAGGGTAGGTTAATTTTCTAATCAGCCTTTCCACAATCAAAATACACAGTGGAAAATTGGCTTAAAATTGCCAATAGTTTGACATTTTCTGGGTCGGTACAAGTATAAAGAATGAGGACATAAAGTTACTGGTGCGAGTCTACCAGGGACCAGTGAGCTGAAAGTAGAATTAGCCTATTGTGATTTATTCAGTGTCTTCTGTGAAAATAGTAAAAGATTTTTGTATATGGATAATCACATACAAATCAATGAAACATACATTTATAATCAAAATAATTGTTTCTAATCTAAAATGTGCCTATATATTTACCCATTCTGCACTTTCATGGTCATTAATGCTATAATAAACAGTTGTATATTCATCTTTCTCTGTCTGTACTCGGAGATACGATGTATGTACTAGTTTTGTATTTGTCAGTAAAAATGTCCATATTTTCACATCATATTTCCCTGGATCATTAATTTCTCCTCTCCATATGCTTGTACTGTGAGCAGTCTGGCAGTTAGACAGGACTGATCTGGGAAAGTGTTTGAGAAAGTGATTGTAATTGTGCTGTTTCTACAGGGTTGATAGGCCACGGGCTAATGACATGATAATTTATCCATCCTTCTTCGGTGCGCTAGTCACTTGGGTTTGTTTTGTACGTGTTAGTCTCTGAGGTCTGTTCCCTGCAGCTATCTGATTTTTTTTAGTCTACAGATTCCGTATTCAGATCACTTCCTACATAACTCTCCTTACAAAGTTTGTGTTCATCTATAACCTAAGAATGCAGATACTTATCTATTCTGTATAAATTAGTTTTCTTATAGTTTTTACATTACTAGCAGTACAACATGGCATCTTAATTGAGCATTGTATCATTGTTTTAAAGATGAAGGTAGACACAAGTCCATTGAGTTCAACCTATATCCTATCATGTTGATCCCAAGAAACCAAAAAACTTCATGTGGCAAATGATAATTGCCCCATATTATGACACACATCTCTTCCCGAATCCACATACAATAATCAAACTAGTTCCTGAATCAAGGACCTATAACCTGTAATATTACTAGTGTATCTGAATGAAGTAGAATATCATCAAAAAGTTAATCTACCAATCACGCATTCAATACAAAAAGTGAAATGCATAAATGACATATAGTCATTACAAACAAAAGTGATCTATTTCAAGTGTGTATTTCTGTTAATGTAGATGATTATGGCTTACAGCCAATGGAAACCCAACAGTCATTATCTCGAAAATTAAAGTAGGGAGGATGAAGGGTTAAAAAACATGCTGCCATATTCCATGAGTCATCAAATGGTGAATGGTGAGCCCAATGTTAAGATGGGAAATTCAACAATTTTTGGCAGCACCTCCAGGGCTCTGCAGAAAGCCTAAAAATGTCACAAATTTATAACAGTGCTCAAATGACATGGGAATAGCATGGGGAAGACCCCTATAATTGTCACACAGGGGTAGGAAGAATCCTGTGTTCCTCCCCACCGTGTGAAATGTTAGGGTACCATCACACTTAGCGACGCTCCAGCAATCCCGACAATGATAAGACCTGGTATGGCTCGCTGGAGCGTCTCTACGTGGTTGCTAGTGAGATGTCAAACAGCCAGATCTCACTAGTGACACAGCACCAATACGGCAGTCTTTGGGAACCTGTCACTCTCCGGCGTAGTATTGAGGTTGTTGCAGCAATGCACGGTTCCCAGCGGAAGCGCGATGACCAAAAAATGGTCCACAATGGTTTGTAATGATCAGCGATCTCACAGCAGTGGCCTGGTCGCTGCTACACGCCAAACGTAGCGAGATCGCTGCTGAGGTCGTTGTTGCGTCACAAAACTTGTGGCTCAGCAGCGATCTCGCTCACTGCAAAGACCTGCTGGTAATCACCTGTCACCTGACAGATTCAGCTGATCGTTTAAGCCCGACAGTAAAAAGACGGCTTTTTACCGCCAGCCGGTTTAACCCCTTAACGACCCATGACGTTCTACAACCTCATTGGCCGGTTACTGGTGTTTGATGTGAGCACCGGCATGGAGCTCACATAAAAACACAGACATTGTCGGGTTTCCAGCACCAATCGGAACCGGGATCCAATCAGTGTTTTTACCCCTTTGGATCCCGCTGTCAATTACTGACAGTGGGATCCAAAGCCGCCGCGGATAATATCGTAAGATCTCCGGCACTCACATGCTAGCCCAGGGTCCTGGCTTGACCCCGGAAGCTGTCACAGAGCGCTTCCTGTGAGTGGTTGGCAAGCGCTGCCAACCACTCACAGTGTGCAATTCTGACAGATACCGATGTGCTGCAGCTCAGCGGTATCAGTCAGAAGCGATCGAACTGTGGAACAAGGTGCCTCTCTATGGGGCAGTGTAAAAGTAATAATTAAAAAATAAAGTTTTTACAAACATGTAAAAAAAGCCTAAAAGTTCAAATCGCCCCCTTTTCCCCTATTCCAAATGAAAGTATTAAAATAAAAGAAAAATACACTTATTTGGTATAGCCATGTTCAGAAACGCCCGATCTATTAAATGATAAAATTAATTAATGAGAGCAGTAAACTGCGTAATGGAAAAAAAGGTCCTAAAGCCAACATTAGGTTTTTTTGGTCGCCTCAACATTGCTATAAAATGCAATAACGGGTGATCAAAATAGCGCATCCACCCAAAAATGGTTTCATTAGAAACATCAGCTGAGGACACAAAAAATAAGCCATCACACAGCCCCAGATCCCGAAAAATGAGGACACTACGAGTCGCAGTACATGGTGCAAAAAGTGTGATTCTTTTTTTTTTTTTTTTTCAAATTTCGGAATTTTTTTTCCATCACTTAGATACCAGTAAAAGTATACATGTTTGGTATCTACAAACTCGTACCGACCTGAGGCATCACACCGTCATGTCGGTTATACCATATAGTAAACATGGCAACTAAAAAACAAAAAAAATACCATGTTATTGCACTTTTTTTGAAATTTCACTGCACTTGGAATTTGCTTCCCATTTCCCTGTACACTATATGGTAAAATAAATGATTGCATCTGAAAGTACAACTTTCGAGCAAAAAAACAACCCATCATATGTCTATATTGATGGAAAAATAAAAAAGTTATGGCTCTTGGAAGCAGGGGAGCAAATAATGAAAATGAAAAGCAAAAAATTCACGGGTCATGAAGAGATTAAATGATCACCTGACAGCATCAGCTGATCGTTTAAACTGGCCGGCAGTAAAAAGCCGGTTTGTTACCGCTCAACCGGTTTAAATGATCACCTGACAGCATCATCTGATCATTTAAAACGGCCGGGCGGGAAAAAGACGGCTTTTTACTGCGGGACTTCCCAATCAGCTGATGCTGTCAGGTGACAGCCTCAGCTGATTACCAGCAGGTCCTAGCAGCGATCGGACATGTCCCGGGAGTCTGCAGGACAGGTGAGTATGCGATTTTTTTATTTTTTATTTCACATGTTAATTTAGCAGCGAATGTACAGGCAGCCAGAACCTGCCGCACACACTACTATAGTGAAAGTAACATGTCACACGGGGGGAGGAACGAGCATAGCACCATCAGGTCTGATATGGACCTGATGATGCTGTGTGGCCAGCCAATCACTGTAATGCCACAACCAAGATGGCTGTGGCATTACAGTGTATGGCAGCAAATCCCTGCATGTGGGCTGGCTCTGCAACGTCAACATGCAGGGAGGTGGAGCCGAGCAACTGCCCAAGCATCCTGAGTACTGAGATGCTTGGGCGAGCAGCAAGTACCGGAGAGCATGCTCGCTCATCACTATTTAACATCTACATTTTTTGGAAAAACGCAGCTTATTTTTGTGACTTTTCTCCATGCAAATTTTGCTTCCCTTTTTACACAAAGAAACAATATGGTCAAACTCACATTGAAATCAATTGTAAAATATCAAATGCACTACAGTGTGCAGATTTTTCTGTGGTCATCTCCCTCACTTCTGTTTCTTATTAAATAAGTTGTATTTTTACAAATTACATCTTGATGCATGTACGTTGATACTGTCCAGGACAGGATCGCAAGGCAAAGTCCAAATGGAAAAATAACAGAATAAAATCCAGTATCGCACAAAAGTAGAAAAAAATAGTTTTTCTAAAAATCCATATATTTTATTTGGTCATATTAAAACCAACGCGTTTCAGGCATACATTTCCCTTACTCATGGTAGCAAAAAATGTATGACATTATTTGCAAGCATCACCCTCACTCCCCTCCAAAATGAAGAAGCTCCAAATATTTTCAGGTTAAGGAAGTGTTATAGGGATGTTTGCCCATCCCACTCTTTTACCTTTGTTTTAGTTTAATTATGTTTTAGTACCAGGTCCATAGTGCAGTTTAATTGCTACCTTCACCCGTTAGGTAACCCCTCCCTAACACAGAAGGTATATGCACACCATAGGCTGAGTGCTGGAGTCTGGAGTTAGCGGAGTGCCTCTAAGGGTATGTACAGATGATCTGGAGACACTGTGTCCTGGACGCATTGTTTCCGGACCTGACGGAAGACACGGGTAAATGCAGGGTGAACACCGCTGCCCTGTGCCCATGATCTGCACTCAGTGCAGGGTGTCTTCTCCCTGAATTCACCCGCTGGAGCTCCTTCCGACTCCGCAGCATTAAAGTAACATGCTGCGAAGATGTGAAAGTACGGCAACTCGCACTGCAACTGAAATAACACTGTGGTGGGGAGAAGCATAGTGGACCGGAGATTTCTGTAAATCTCATCCCTTGTGTTTGCACTGCACAATGCAGCGTTATGGACAGAGTTCAAACATGCTGTGTCCATACCATGGCAAACCCTGATCGTGTGTGTGCAGCTTAATAGCGGCAACTGGAGTTACTTCCAATCACTGCTATTTACCTGTTTAGGTGTCACTAACAATCTCTGAATGTGGCATTTAGATGGTTCTTATCAACGTGTAACTAAAATGGTTAATGGTCTCTCCGGAGACTCTCACTATAGGACTGGGTTATGGCAAGAACACAGCGAATGAGTAATGAGATCAGAGATTGAACCTTGTCTCCTGTTCATCCTACCACCCTGAACTCGGTACCTGGGAGATCATTTTTCATGCACTAATCAAGTTCCATTGTGGATTGATTGTCGTGATTTACACCAGCTCCTTCTCCATTGTTGCTGGGTGTTTTTTTTTTTTTCATTCTTGGACTGGAGCTAGAATTTTCAAATGAAATTATGTTTACAGCTTTGAAATAAATAAAAACCTGCATATACGGATTCATTTTATATTTGATGAACAATAAAATCACTACATCAATAATGAGACAAATATATACGTTAAAGAAATACGTGTAATTCATTAACTTCATGAACATTATGTTGCTTGCAAAAAATGATTTCTTCAAGACGTGTAAGCCTTAGATTCCCAGTCTAATCCTCACCTAGCTAGATCAGATCTCATATTTTACACTGACGAGGGACAATACCCAAAACACAATGTCTGCAGATTGAGGTTCTGGTTTGGCTTCTATATCCCAAGTCATATGACAAGACTTGTTACAGGGTCAATATTGCTTTTTAAGATTGTTACTTCTAATAGATGGAACACGCATTTATCTTCTTACTCTCTGAAGATGCAATTGCAAATGTAATTTCCCATAGGAGCATGCAAAGTGCTCATACCGAAATTCCAGAGCTGGCATGTCACTTTCCATAAGGCAAAAACATAACCCTTAGATTACAAATACCTTAGTAATTCTAATTTACCTAAGGTCAGCCTAATTACCACTAGAAACCAAGCAAGAATTCAATTGTTGCAATACGTTGTAAGAATAGATGCATTCTAGATGATGATGGGATCTTACTTCTTGAATCCCCATAGTCCAATGGGGTACACAATGGTGATTTCACATTTTCCTTGCAGAAAATTAATTATTGCATGATGCTTGTTGGGAATCCATACATATGTTTGTCACACTTAGTCCTTCAGAGTAAGAGGAGTTGCTCTCCACTTTTACGAAGATAGTGGGACCCTATATTCCCGGGAGCTATATTTCTTAACAGTCCAAAAACATACTTATTATATGTTACTGTCCAAGAATAGGTCTTCGAAGTGCCATGTGAGCCTCATAGAACCACATGGAACAGGTTTGGTAAAGTAATAGGCTGATAGAATAGGAATACATATGTCACTTGGATCCATGCTTTTACATAGGATCAGTGATATGACTGAGATGCTTACCAAGCTCTGTCTAACCACTGTATATAAGACGTGTATAAAAATACCTATGGGCCCACATGTCTCTAATGGTGCACGCTGGGCACAGTTATTAGGCCATTTGTATTTTTGATGAGTTATTTGATTACCGAACAACAGTACTGTCTGTCAATATAAAAAGTTAATAAAAGTGAATATTTAAGAAAGTAAAAGTTAGATTTTGTCTTTCCTATGAGAATATCTATGTGTGCAGAATTTTTGAGCAGCTATTAGTGTGCAGAATTATTATACAACTTAATGAAATATTTTCCCATCACAGTTGTTTATTTTCATCCATCAAGTGAGAATATTAACCAAAATGTACAAAAATAAATTTGACACTTCCAAAAATTATTGCTGACCAATATAGACCCCCTTCTTTTTCAGTAACTGTCATAATAAGCCTTTCATCCATGGAATCTGTAAGTTCTTAAGCTTTTGTTGGTTGACTTTTTGGTCAGCACCAACCATAGTCTCACAGACACTGTTCAGAGAGGTGACCTTTTTCCTTCACTGTAAATCTCCTATTTAAGAAGGACACACGAGTTCTCTACAGGGTTTAGGCCAGGTGAGGAAGGGGCTATGTCATTTTTCTTTCATCCATAAGGCCCTTACTGGCTAGTCCAGCAATGTAGACTTCAATCCATGTGATGACACAATAGTCTTGCATAAAAATCATGATTTTCTTGAAAGATTTAGATTATTTTCTTTACCACTGCTTGAAGAATGTGTCTTCTAAAAACCGGCAGAAAGTTTGGGAGGGGATTTTAAGTCCATCTTCAACACAAAAAGTTCCAACTAGCTCATCTTTAATAATACCAGCCCAAAGCAGTATCCCACCTCCACCTTGCTGGCATCTGAGACAAAGTCGAGGTCTGTGCCCATTACTGATCCAGCTACAGCCCATCCACCTGATCCTTCAAGAGTCACTATCATCTCATCAGTCAAGAAAAAGCTTTTAAAAACATTGCTTCATATATCTTGACATTTTCCCTTCTTTGTCTTGTTCTGTGGTGGTCAGGTTTCCGCCTTCCTTTCTGCCTGGATATGTCACTTAGCGGTGAACACCTTGTTTTTCCGGGTCCTCCAGGAAGGCCACAGTTCTTTAATATGACAGCACTTGAGGATAATGAGTTCCTGGTCTGTTCACGTTTAATTCTTCTCAAATCTTTTGTTAATCAGTGTTTTTTCTCTCCACACATTTTTGTGCGCACTTGTTGATTATTTGCAACAAAACTTTTGATGCTTCTGTAATCACACCCCAATATCAGTAATTTTAAGAATCCTGCTCCTGTGAAAAGCCAAAAATTGTTACTAATCTTACAGAGTCAGGTACATTTCTTGTTTGGCCAATTATTCCTCAGGAAAATAAGCTTCCTAATAATTCTGCACACCTTGATAAAGGATGCTGATATGCTTAGGCCACGCCACCATTCATTACATAAATAAACCACCAGATATCGTTCCCCCAATAAGCATTCAAATTTATAGAGCTTGGGATTGGAAAATATGCTTAAAAATAATAATGGACAAAATACTCACTTGCCTAGTAATTCTGAACATAGTGTCAGTATCAAATAAATGAACCATTCATCGTGAAAGTATGAATTCATTGATAAGTATTGTACTTACATAGTCTAATCAGCTTCTAAATTCTAACAGTTCTTGCCCATATGGTTGATCCTGATTAATTCCATATTGGGCACAGATTTTGACCAATTTATGGATGTAAAGTAATTCTTCTAATTTCTGTTTAGTCAAGAAATGTTTGGATAATGTACTGATTTGCTCACTGATAGTGTGGGGGATACTGAAATGGTAGTGGAATTTAGGCAAACAGGCATGTTTTTTCCATAATATAAAAGTCCACTGGTTTATTACACCATAATCCACATAACATAACAGTTCATTATATGTACATCACAGAACATTAAATGACCCTCAGTCTGTCCCAATGGAGTATATGCCCCCCTGGCATTATATATACCTAGTCCCTTTTAGACACATGGTTTCCTTACAGGAGCTATTCCCAGTCCCATTCACTGACTCCTGCCAGTCCATCATTCAGGAAACTGCCTCTCTGGGATCACCAACACCTGTCAGTTCCAGTTCTTCAGAAGGACTCTAGATTCCTGAATATCCCTATGGTCTTCTCGTCGTGTACCTTCCAGGACATTGGCCATTTCCACGCTTACCATAGCAGGTGTGTACCAGGACAACGGTTGCTCAAAGCACTGGGAGCGAGCCCTCATAGGTTCTGCCAGAGCCATCCGAGACTCTGCATGCAATCTCCAGACTTCAAGCCTACGAGGGCACCTGTTGGTCCCAAGCAAGAGAGTTCCCATGCTCCCTAAACCTCAAGCCTTTCAAGGACACATTCTCTTAAATAATGAGATCTGGCCTCCTGGCAATACGTCTTCCAGGGCAGCTTCTACTGCCAAACGCACAGAGACATCTAATTCCATTAACACAGAGGTTATATCCAGGTGTGTGAGGAATCAGGTTGGGCAGACATGCCCCTGTCTTTTGGCTTTCCTGCAATGCTTTACATTGCCTGAACCTGTGGAACTAAAAGTCCCAGCATAATG
The DNA here is from genome assembly GCA_033576535.1 of Allobates femoralis. Lineage (NCBI taxonomy): Eukaryota > Metazoa > Chordata > Amphibia > Anura > Aromobatidae > Allobates > Allobates femoralis. The sequence goes on from JARQOC010000006.1 coordinate 123,175,066, forward strand.
CATTACTTAAACATGCTGAACTACATGTCCTAGCATACATATGTGCAATGCAGCAAGTTGCTGCATCACAATAACACAAATTTGCATATGTTAGCCCCTATACACCACTTAATGAGTTTAAATCAAAGTCTTCAATTGAAGTGTAGACTTTCAGCAAAAATACTAATTTAACAAGTTAGTAATTGGATATTAGATTTTAGATATTTTACACAGTTCCTACATTTTCACAAACTCAAAAGAAGTTAAACAAACTATCATAATTAGAAAAAAATAATTATTTTAATGATTTTTTTCAATAATTAGATGTAAATTCTTTGTAGTCAGTGACTGCCTGAAGTCTGGAATACATGAACATCACTACACACTGAGAGTTCTGTTCTTTGAGATCTTCAGTAGTTACTTGTTTGTGGGTCTTTGAGATCTTCAGTAGTTACTTGTTTGTGGGTCTTTTGCCCTTAAAGGGGTTGTTAAGTAAAAAGAAGTTATAACTAATCCAAAAGATAAGTGATAACATGCTGATTGCCCAGTGTCTGACGGTGATTCAAAGCAATTTAAAAAATGGTGAACTTCTATCCCTACTAGAATGGAGGGGCAGTGCCCACACTCGACCGCTGCTCCATTCATTACCTATGGGGATTCTGAACGCTGCACTCAGATGTTTCTGACAGCACTTGTCATTCTGCTGCAAAGAAATGCTTGGCGAGCAGTGCAACAAGAGGGGAATACCAGGGAAAAGGTAAAGAGGAGGCCCTGGTGATAGGTAGAGGGGTCACCCCTTAACTCTCACTTGAGTCTGAACCCTGTGCTCCCTATAGTTCCTAGATTCATAACCATGTGCCTAGGCCCTGGCTGACCGTGAGCTAGCCTCAGCTAGTGAGTAGTGCAGTAAAATGCTAGTCTTACTACTGCATTAGTAGACGTATGTCCTTGGTCGCCTCCAAGTCTTTGATGTGAGCTCAGACACTGAACTCGCATCATTCCTTGCACATGCCATGTTCTCATCAGCTGACATGTGTAGGTAACAGATGCGAGCGGATCAGCGAATCACCCACTGCTGTTAACTCGTTTGAGTGCAGTGGGATTTGATGTGCTGTCATGACAGCCAAAGGTCATATGAAGACCTCGTATGCTGTCATGACTCACTTCCTGTGGAAGCCCCGGCGAGTGCCTGTATCCACAGAAAGTGATCATTTATGCTGTGCAGAGCTGTGGATCATCACAGCTCTTCACTATACATGTGACCGGATACTGAAGTGTGGTGCCCAAAGGGGACATGTAAAATATATTTACATATTTATATAGAGGACCCGTAGAAGCGGTGCACGACCGCGAAACGGTGAACCGTCGTCCGCCTCCCACACACCCCCTCCCTGCAACCCGCTGCAACATGCTGTAAGCGAATAAAGAAAAGAAAGATACATCTCCGGTGAGTGCGGCTGCTTTTGTCTATTGAATTTGGGATTTGCCTGCACTAATTTCATCGCTAGCACCCTGGTAACCCCGCGGCTGAAGTCACGGGAGTGACGTGGACCGACTGCTCAAAAAACCGGTCAGCCGCGGTTTTTTTCGCGGCCGCACCTGCCGCAAGTGCAAAACCGCACTTGCCGCACCTGCCGCAAGTCCGCCTATACTTTGCATGGAAAAAAAACGCAACCGCGCCGCAAGTGCAGCCGGTATGCGGTAATCGCGGCAGATGCGGTTTTTTCACCGCATCTGCCGCGATTTGAAAAAAAACGCTGATGTGAAAGGGCCCTTAGATCTGTAAACTACGTAACGGAAAAAAAATCCAAAAGACAAAATGACGTTTTTTTGGTCGCCGCAACATTGCAATAAAATGCAATTGAGGGGGATTAAAATAACTTATCTACCATACCTTAAAATGGTATCATTAAAAACTTCCACTCAAGATGCAAGCAATAAGCCATCCACACAGCCCCAGATCCTGAAAAATGAGGACTCTATAAGTCTTGGTAAATGGTGCCTAAAGCGCAATTCTTTTCTTTTTTATTTTTTTTTATGAAATTTTTGATTTTTTTTTTCACCACTTAGATAAAAGTAAAAGTATATATGTTAGGTATCTACAAACTCGGACCGACCCGAGTTATTATTCTGACACATCAGTTTACCCTATATTGAACATGGTGAATAAAAAAAAAAAAAAAAAAACTGTGTAATTTCACTTTTTCTGCAATTTTACCGCACTTGGAATTTGTTCCTGTTCTCCAGTATACTATGTGGTGAAATTAATTATGGTATGTCATTCAAAAGAACAACTTGTCTCACAAAAAAACAAGCCATCATATGTCTATATTGACAGAAAAATTAAAAAAGTTATAGCTCTTGGAAGAAGCGGAGGAAAAAGTGGAAAATCACCTGGGGTAAAGGTGTTAAATAGAGTAAGGGAGTGGTCATAAGGTCTGCAGCTGAGATTGAAAGCTACAAGGATTTTGAGAAAGGTGGTCTTAACCCCTTAAATGCTGAAAGAAAATAATTCCACTCTTCTCATGATAATTGCTAAGCAGGCTTAAAATAGTACTTGTGTTCAGCCAAGCACTGTGACTTTTGAATCCAAGATATCCCAGAGGTCACTGCAGGGTACGACACATTCATAACAGTGCCATATAGAATGAATGGAGCAGCAGTCAGGCATTTGTGGCACCCCAGGGTCCAATTGCCACAGTGTCATTATCGCCCCGGGTGGTAGTGTCACGCATGAGAGCAACAGAAGGGTATCCACACCATACTGTAATCTCACACAACACCTTTCTGCCTCCAGGCCTGAAGGGGAAGACCTAAACCTGGCACTTCAGGGTGAGCTCCCCTATAAATTCTGGTCTGGGGCAGAGCTAGTCAGTTCAGTTCCTAGGAGGACTGAGGAAGACATCCTGTGAACTGGTAACTGTGTAAGCTCGTCCTAGGATAGCTAACTCAGCACGAGGAGTCTGAGGAAGTGTAGGAACACTTGGGGAGCGTAGTGATGCCGTGCTCACCCCAGAGGAACAGCGCCAAGAACAGACACCGGAGTCCGAGGCTGTGCAGGGCCTAACAACCCGGTAGCCAATAATCCAATAATGAAAGTTAGGGGATTCCAAGTCCCCCAGCCACACTGTGCCCGGAGGCAAAGCAGCGTACAGAGCCCGGACACAGCTGCCCGAACCAAGGATCTTAGCTAAAGCAGCAGCAGGAGCCTACACACAAAGTGCAGCAAGGAGGCCTCAGAACCGGTCAGGTGAGGATTATCCCGAGTTGCTCTCAAGTACAAGGACTCAGTTTAACATCAACCGAAACTACAGTCGCACCAGTAAAAGGACTGAGGATCCACAATACCGTGAGTCTGTCTGTTGCTTTGTGCCCGCCATCCTGCACCCTACACTTCTAGTACTTCCACTGCCCCGGGGATCTGCTCCACCCGTGGGGCACTGCTCCATCGCACATGCCTGTCCATCATCCCGGAGGTTCTGCAGCAGTGGTGGCCACCTATAGCCACATACCACGGGTGGTGTCATGAATAACTCCCTTATCCATCACCCCTTTCCCTATCAAGCCAGAATCCCCCTTTACAGCTGCTCCCAAGGACACGGAATCGGGTCTTCGCCCCTTTGACTCCTCGGAACTGTATGATAGCCCAGTATCGAGTATCTCATACCCTGGGACGGGTCACATTCAACCTGCCTTTCAATTTTTGTAACAGGGATAAAAATTCTGTGGACAGTTGATTAGTGCGGGTTCCAGCAGTGGGAAGCCAAAAGATCAGCAAGTTATCATATATCTCATGAATATGTGATGATTGTTTTAACTTGACAACCACTGTTAAGCTTTATCTGCCATAAGTAATAAGCATGGTCAGTTAGGCTGAGGTCAGGTTACTACTTTGGCCATTAAGGAGTATTCCATTACTTTGTATCAGGAAGTTATTCAGCTGCTTATGCATTGTGTTTTGGCGATTATCCATATGTGTTTAAATGAACTATTTTATTAGTTTTGCAATAATAGACTGAATTTAAGGAGAATGTATAACTCCATAGACGTTATAAATCATCCTGTTACTTATACGCAGAGCCAAGTCGTCAGTACATACCAGTGACGCTGTTTCATTGATATCCATCCATTCCCCAGCCACAAAACTGCCTGTGTCATGTTTGACAGATGATGTACCATGAGCCATTGCTTCCTTCCTCTTGCTGTTCTCTTCCCATAGTTCTGGAACACGTTGACTTTGGTTTCATTTGCCCATAGAGTCTTGTTTCAGAACGTGATGACTTTTTTTAATTGTTTTCTATAAAAGTTTAATCTGGCTCCTGTGTCCTTGAGTATTACCAGTGGTTTACACTTGAGATATACCGTCCGGATTTACATTCATGAGGACATTTATTGATTTTAGACTTTGACATTGATACGCCCACCTTCTTGAGTGTCCTTCAGTTAGCTGGATGATGTGGAGTGTTTTCTCTATGTCAAAGAAACTCTGATGGTACAAGCAGATCCCATTTTGCTTGTGCAGCATCAGATGAGCAGAGTGGAAGCTGCAGCTGGCTCGATCCATTGATCTGATCAGCTCATGAGATGACCCTGCAAATGGTATAGTTACCAGCTGCCAAGTGTGCCCTCCTTGACTAGAAAACCGGCCTCCTCTGAATTGTCTGGTGACACTATAGAATTCAAAGTCCTCTGTTATTGAGACTGAACATGATTTTAAATAAGAAGTAAATTGAATACCGTACGTACTTGTTTTTATCAGTACTTTGCACTTTTACGCCTTTAATAAGATGAGACAAGCCCTTTAATATTTAGTGGGTGTTTGAATGTAGGTATGGAGTTATTGTCATATTAATAATTACCTTAGAAATCTGCATGTGGTGGTCTGTTATCCCGGTATTGTAGGTGGGGAATGGTGTTCAGCATTGTTACAAGTCCAGTTAGGGAAGCTGTGTTTATGTCTGTAAGAAAACATAAAATGTCTTGGATCTGCAATCAATCGCATTAAGAATTAATACACGGATCAGTTACCAGACCTTCTCCTGGACATTGAAAAGCTCAATAAAATCATGTATCCTTTGGTGATATGTTTATTTAGTTGTACACATCTGTACACAGAACTGGCAGGAAGACGGACAAGATGGGAAAACAAAGCTCGTTAATTCCCTGTACACAACCGGATTGTAAGTGAGAGATGGGCACGTGACCATGAGCTGCTCTCACCAGATTTTATTACCTTTCATATATTGCTTTTACTTGCAGTCGTACTATAAGAAATGGAAAGTGTATAATATCAGCTGCTGAGGTTCTGATTCAATTGTGTGTATACAGGCGGGTCAGTGGGTAGGAGAGTATCGAGGCGGCTCTGTGGGTAGCAGAGTATCGAGGCGGCTCTGTGGGTAGCAGAGTATCGAGGCGGCTCTGTGGGTAGCAGAGTATAGAGGCGGCTCTGTGGGTAGCAGAGTATAGAGGCGGCTCTGTGGGTAGCAGAGTAAAGAGGCGGCTCTGTGGGTAGCAGAGTATAGAGGCGGCTCTGTGGGTAGCAGAGTATAGAGGCGGCTCTGTGGGTAGCAGAGTATAGAGGCGGCTCTGTGGGTAGCAGAGTATCGAGGCGGCTCTGTGGGTAGCAGAGTATCGAGGCGGCTCTGTGGGTAGCAGAGTATCGAGGCGGCTCTGTGGGTAGCAGAGTATCGAGGCGGCTCTGTGGGTAGCAGAGTATCGAGGCGGCTCTGTGGGTAGCAGAGTATCGAGGCGGCTCTGTGGGTAGCAGAGTATCGAGGCGGCTCTGTGGGTAGCAGAGTATCGAGGCGGCTCTGTGGGTAGCAGAGTATCGCGGCGGCTGCGTGGTGGAGGGGTGAGGAGAGATGCGGGTCTGTGCTGGAGGGGCATGCAATTGTTCAAGGACGCGGAGTCGTGGGCAATGGGATGGGCGTCCTGTGTTTACAACACATCGGCAAATCCGCTTGCAGGGGCGGCGGCGGGCAATGGGAGTGAGCGGGGCGTGTGAGGTTTTGCAGCCTGAGAGGCCCTGCTGACTCACATTGGCTGGGGCCGGGTACAGGACGAAGTCATTGTGTCCCTGCAGCCGCCCACAGGCCCTACAACGCAAGTCGAGCAGCACCGAGGCCCCAGCGGTGAGAGAGGGGCGAGGTGGGGAAGGCACCGGCGGCATGCGTGCAGCGTCGACCTTTGCGGCGGGGCAGACATTTGGCAGGATGGGGGCGGTGTGAGGTAGTGCGTCTGCGGGTGGCGATGACGCATAGCGTCATCGCTGGGAGTGGCGCAAAGGATTTTGGGATTCGGCTACAACGGGCGAATCCCAAACTTGCGATGATATAAGTAGATATTATATAGATACATTATAGAGTATACAGACATTACACAGTATACAGACACTTTGTATACAGACATTACACAGTATACAGAGAGTTTGTATACACACATTACACACAGTATACACACATTCCACAGAGTAGAGACAGTATACAGACATTACACACAGTATACACACATTACACACAGTATATAAATACATGACACATTGTATAGACACACAGTATGCAGAGATGACACACATGATAGACATTACAGAGAGTATACAGACATTACACACAGTATAGGGACATTAGAGAGAGTATAGAGACATTACAGACAGTATAGACAGATTAGACAGTATAGACACATTACAGAGAGATAGAGCTACGCGGTAATAGCGGGAGGATCTGGCGGGGGAGCGGGGTCAGCGGCGGGCAGTGGTTGGGGTGTGTGGTGGCAGCATGTTGGCGCTTCCGGGCAGTGCCGGCGGCTCGCGATGGCCATGCACGCCATCGCTTCACCGCGGTGATATCGGCACAGTGGCCGGAAGCCCCAAACTGGCGATTATGTATAGAGAAGGATTTTTGCACTCTGGCTTAGGTGATTGACATATGTCATTTGCTCAATAATTATAGTCACTCTAGACAAAAGTATCTTGCTATACATTTAATTTTACTATGTATTTTTCCTTTATGGACGCTGAGCTTCCCTTGAGATAACAACTGCTAGAAGGGGGAGCTGGAAATGTGTCAACCAACTGACTCAGGTGTGAATGACTGTTTGGCAGAGTCACACTAGCATACAAGTCATAGGAGTGCAATGCGAGAAAATCTTGCGTTTCACTCGACCTAAAGTAAAACCGCCATCTCAGATCTGCAGTTTTTTTCTCATCCCTAATTGGACTAAGGAAAAAATTGCAACATGCAGTGATTGTCAGCGAGTCTCAGATCACTCGCACCCATACTAGTCTATGAGTCCGAGTGAAACATCAGACTGCACTCAGATGACATCTGAGTGCAGTATGATATTACGCCAAGGCTGACAATGGAGATGGAGAAATTAATCGTAGGATCGGATCACAGTTGAGCCGAGTGAGACGAGTGTCACTAGTATATCGCATCTGATGCTGTCGCATTCTCCATTACATATGTTGTGTAATGATTTCTGAAAAGTGACATCACTGGTTCTCAATTCAATATTCACAAACCCAATTCATGGACATACACAAGAAGGGTAAGTTCATAATGGGGGGAAAAGCATGCATTGTACTAAGTGTGGCCTAGCACAATCCTCAGGAATATATGAGTGCTGCCTCTTACCCAGCTTCCCTTTACACAGTGCCATTGTTGAATTGTCTCAGTTTAGGTAACTGGCAATTTTGATAAGAGGATCATATTAAAGGATATCATGACATTTCCTATGAGCTGAACAGGCCATGCACACTAGTGCACTAACAATTGAGTTCTGCCATAAAATTCAATTCAGAGAATTGAAAATAATGTGATTACAATATTTTTTAGTCCTGCCTTTACTGCTAGAAGCACTTTCCTTCTGCAGTAACCTGCATGTACATATGATTTATGGCTGACATTTAGAAAGCTTAGAAAAAAAAACACTCCCATAGGAAAACCATCAATGGCAAGTTCCCATTGTTATAGTCCATTATTCAGGTTATACTGTTTTTCAAAACAATTAGGCTCTGTTAACATGTCCTGTTGTCATCCATTTGAGAGCAAATCCACTTTACTTCTATTTTCCATTTTTACAAGCGGTGGGACAAATGTTCTAGAACATTTTGTTTCCATTTTGTCATGCCAAAATAGGAATAGCTACTGAACATTGGAACATGGGCTTAATAAAGAAAAGATACAAGTAGATCTTAAAAGTCGTATAATAAATGTTATTGCCCTTTTTAGTGGCCACCATCGTGTGCTAGATAGACTTGGCTAACCACCGTTACATTGATTTTAATATTGATCCCAATTCACTGTGTGCGACAGAGGTGGTTTGATGGCCGTGATTTCTGATGAACCATGTGAGAGAAGGATAGCTGCAATCTGGAAGGACTGATTTCTACCTACGAGCAGCAGTTACCATTTTACAGCCCTTGCTGCATCTAGAAGTTTGCACATGTCTAATTTATACTGCACTGTGTGAACATGATGTTCTAGTAATAGCAAATGTTAATTAAAGCAGATCACTGAATACAAACTGCAAAGATTATTACAAAGATCTCTTACTTACTTTCATCTTCTATGTCAGAACGGCTGTAAAATCCTAATGTTAAAATGTGCTAAATGGGTCCAGATAAAGAACTTCATTAAGAGCATCTCGATGTCTCTGCTGCTGCTGCTGAGATCTCTCACTGCTCAGTACAAGCTGTGGAGACTGAATACACTTGGATTCATGAGTAGGTGATGAGTTTGGCAGACTCGCCAAGGCTTTTTTTAAAGTCCAGGTTCGGGGCCAAACGTGACTCGAACTTGAGTCTAAACCCCGAACTCGAGCTTTAAAGATATGGGATGGGGGCAGAGGGCTATAAAAATAGAGAAAATAGTTATTAAACACCAGCTCATACTTACCATGTCCGCTGTCCCCCACGTCTACTTCCAGGGCCGCTCATTAACTTCCTGAATATTCACTGCAGAGGGACCCAGCAGCCAATCACAGATGCTGTCTCAGAGAGAGGGCGTCTGTGATTGGCTGTTGGAGTAATCTTGAAACTGCCCATACATTCTAGACGCTAGAATGTATGGGCTGGTATCAGATTACACCAGTAGCCAATCACAGACGGCCATTCCCTGTGACAGCATCTGTGATGGGCTTCTGGGCCCCTCACCCATTGACAGACATCACAGTACTGTAAAATAAATAAATAATGAAAAAAAATTGAGCAGCACTTTGTGGTATTTTTGCTTCTTAGTGCAAATTAAGAGAACAGCTACAGGTTGCCACCCCCAGCTGCCTGTCTTTACCTTGGCTGGCAATCAAAAAACAGGAAAGTCCATTATATTTTGAAATTATTTAAATAAATAATAAAAAAAATGTGTGGCCTTAGCCCTATTTATGATCACTAGCCAAGGTAAAACCCAGGCAGCTGGGGGTGACAGCCCATAGCTGTCCACTTTATCTGCACTAAGAATCCAAAATACCGCAAATCACTCTACAAATTTTTTTAACTTGGCTATTTTTACAGTTCTGTGATATTAGTCAATGTCGGAGGGACCCAACAGTCAATCATAGATGCCATCACAGAGAATGGGCATCTGTGATTGAGCTGCTGGATTAACCTGAAACCAGCCCATACATTTTAGTATCTAGAATGTATGGCAGTTTCCAGATTACTCCAACAGCTAATCACAGATGTCCATTCTCTGAGACAGCATATGTGATTGGCTGTTGGGTCCCTCTGCAGTGAATATCCAGGAAGTTAATGAACGGCTCAGAAGTGGAGGGACACGGTAAGTATGAGCTGATGTTTAATAACTGTTTTCTTTATTTTTACAGCCCCCCGGCCCCAAACCTGAACTGTAAGTCGGACTTCCCAGGGAAAGTCCATGTTTGGGATCTGTGCCCGAACATTAGGTGTTCAGTACGGACCCCGAACTTTAAACAGTTTGTGTTCCTCATCACTATTCATGAGCTATAATCCTCTTTACCTTGAATAATATGATTAAAAGATTCAAATAACATCAAGATTCTACAGCCGTCATGGATTGGTTTGTGTTGTCAAATCTTGAGTCAATCCATTTTAAAGTGTCTCTACCGCAAGTAATTAATAGCATTTGCTATCTTTTTTCTGTTTTTCATATATTTTTCTCATTGGCTCAATGATTAGCTTAATTTTCATTCCAGCATCTACATGGAGTTTATATGTTTTCCCTGAATCTAATAGGTTTTCCAGTTTTCTCCCATTATACAAAAACATTATGATACCTATATTTGAATGGAAAAAAGCCAGCAATCCATCTTCCTTTAAAGCATTCCTTATGTATTTAATCCATGAGCTAAAAATACCACAAGACACAGGTATTCAAACACCTGATGCGTTTTGGAATTAAACTTCCCTATTCATGTGATACCTAAATTGGTTTCCTATTTTCGTTGGTGTGTACATCTCTAGAAATGAAATTTTGAGCCTCGTTGGGAGTGAGATCAATGTAACAGGTGATAAACTCTACACTGCTTGGAAATATATGGTATTTGTACTACAAAAACAATGGGAAAGGGGTATGGTACTGTATGGTAATAGTGGTAAATGGAGTGAGCAGACGTGAGTAAGAATCGATTATATTTGGGCTGAAATGAATTAGATTCTTGTACCTTAAAGAGGTGTTCCTACTAAATAATTTTATCACCTATTCACTGCATTGGTGATGTGTATGAATGCTGTGACCTTCTCTTATTTAGAGAACAAGGGTCCCAACATCTCTGGAGTAAACAGAGGGTATTGTGCACTCAGTGTGACCTCTGCTTCACGATTCTGTGATCATGTACAGTATGTTCAGGACCGCTCCATTAATACAGAGACCATAAGGATTCCCTTTTTTAAGATTGTTGAGGGTACCAAGGGTTGTGCCTCAAGCACCCAGCAATGAACATTTCTCACATATCTATTTATCATACTATACAGTTCCATGTATTTGTGACTGTTAGAAGTGGCCGTGACTTTATCATAAATCTTTTCCATCTCTAAGATTATGGGGTCTTACTTCTTCTTAATGGAAAATAAACAGTTATGAGGACTGTAGTCATTTTGATGGCTTATAAGGGCACGGTAGCATATTCTCTTTGACTTTGTGGGTCGTATTTGGAGGCTTTTATACAGGCTGAATGCACAGGTTAATAAATCTCTCAGCATAGATACCCAACTTATCTGATATTATCTTGATTCTTGCAAATCCTCAGATATTGCCAAACGTTTATCTCCAATGGCAAGAATAATTGCTAGAATATAGTAAAATATAATCTATGCTGGTGGAAATCTATTGTTTCTTGTAGTACAACACCTTTGGGGAGGACAGCTGCCTAACACACAATTAAACCTCTTCTTGAAGGCTTACGATTAAGATGTCAAATTTTAGACACCTAATTCTAAGAACTGTAAGAGTTGCAGGTACAGAAAATGGTATTTTCATAAGATCGCCGATTCCTATTCGGCTCTCTATTGCAGTCTGAGGGTATCGTGTCATCGATCAATAATACTGGCTGGAAATCTTCATTGTTTCCCAGTGACCTCAAACCTCCCTCTCTCCGCGTGTTACACAGCATTGTTGCAGGTTACGATTGCAAAATTGATAGTGTATGAATGGCCTGCCTAAAAGATTTGCATGGCTGTATTTTGGGAGTATTCTTGTCTCATGGGATCTGGACCTTTCTATGTAGAAAGAAGAATTAGAGATACTGGCTGGGAAAGGAGCTTTAGAGCTTTTATAGTGCATCAGCTACATTACCACAAAAATCAATAGCGCTCAGCATAATTCTCAGGAACATAAATAAATAACGGTAAATTTGGAAGACGTGTTCAGCATCACTTTTCTTATCAGCCAAGATTTTAGATTTCACACATTATTTTCACTGAATATAATGAATTTCTTAAAAAGGTAATGTGTTTAAATCCAACTGAGTAATAGATACATATACAATAGGCTATACGTTTTAATTCATACATTTATCAGTCAAGCTCTTCAAGGGGTTTTCACCAGGCGTAGTTTGTTTAAAAACATCATGCAAGCTGTAGCTGTACTCACCCTCCCTAGGTCCGACGCCGAGTCTCCATCACTGCTCCCGGTGACTGCTATTATCTGCAGCTCTCACTTAACCTGCAGACAATCAGGAGTCCATTGGCTCTTCACGAGTAGAAAGCACGAGCCACTGATGCTGCTGAGTTCAGTGATTTGCTGCAGCACTATTGATGTGACGTAAACAGCCGCAGACAATAACCGGCACTGGGAGCAGTGGCTGGGCCATCTGTAACTCATCCAGGGGTTTTCTGAGACTCAAAAACACTTTCAAGCCTATGTCAGTCATTGTATTTTTTTTTTGTTGCAATCACTGCAAAAACACAATTTTCCAAAATCTTGGCAAAAACATTGACTTTTTAAAGTAATCTTGGCAAAGCAAATGCAGTGCAGCCATGCTGTGAATACAGTCTTAAAAGGATTATCTACTACTTGGACATCCTATTTTTAATCACTATGTTTCCCCCAGGTAAAATAACATCTATATACACTTCCTGTGCGGGTTCTGTTTCGGCGGTATCGGCACTGGCTCTCTAATGAGCCCTGCAGCCAATAAGTGGTCGTTCCACTCTCCCTTCCTTTAGACATGTGGAGGTGATGACTGCTGCGGCTGCTCTTACTTCCTCTGCATGTCAGATTTCTCAGAAAGAAGCGTGGAACGACCACTGATTGGTTGCAGGACTTACGGGAGAGATAGTACCGACGCCACCAGAAGTGAGTGAAGGTTTTATGATTCTACTTTGGGGGAACATAGTGATTGAGAAGGGGTTGCCCAAGTAGTGAACAACTCCTTACAGGTTGTGGAAACTATTGCAGCTGTTTTGTTTTGTGCTCCTGTGAATCAAATGTAAAAATAATTCAGTTTTTCAAATAATCTTTATGATCCTGACCTGAGCTAAGTGCCCTACAGATACCTTTGAAGCAGTCAGGTCAGACAATCCAGTAGACTGGGCATTGTGATCTGAGAATGGTTCATGCTTCATGGATGAAGACTCCCTGTCCAATGCTGTGTGAATGGTTTTCTGAATTTTGGTTATGTATCAAATTTTTTTTGAGGATGATTATTTTTTCTGTTATATATCATATCAAATCATATTTTCATTATTTTTTCCAAGCTTATACAAAGTGGGGTTTTTTAATTCAATTTAAATGATTCAGTATCCACATCAGTTTCCAAACTAGAGGTCCCAGGACTTGCTTTGGAATCTCTCGTTCCCTAATCAGGAGATTCTCTCCCAGTAATATAGGCTGGATGTGAGGTCTAGTGAGTGTCTATTCAGGCTTCTGCTGTCTTTTCTTGCTTTCATGTATGAGCACAGATCCAATAATAGTCTGTTCTTTTTTTCTTCTTTATTTTTTTTTATTATAGTCTGCTACTTTCCCCTTACTCCTCTGAAGATCTGAACAACCTCTTCAGCAAAGAGAGTTCTCAAGAGCAGGATCTGTGACTGATTTATATATATATTTTTTGCAGATTATTTTGCTAGATAAAGGATTTATGGACACTCCACAGCAAAAAAAAATTTTTTTTTTTAAATTTCTTGTAATGAACACTATTAGAAAGTTGCTTCACTGTATATTTAGGAAGAAACTGATTAAGGCTGCCTTCACACTTGCGTTTGCAGCTTAGTGCACCAAACGCTTGCGCACATGCGTTCCTATGTTTAACATGGGAACGCATGTGCCTGCGTATGGCTGCGTTTGGCCGCATTTGCATATGGATTCACATAATTTATGTGCCCTCCGACCGCACTCCAAACACAGCATGCAGCATTTTTTGTGTATTCGCGGGTGCTTGTTTTATTCGCAAGCTCACAAAAAATGCATGGATCTCAATGGATCCGCAGTGTCCTCCGCATGACAGCGCAGGAACAAACGAAGTTGATATCACTAACCATTCCCATTTTATTTACAGTTATGGCCAAAAGTATTGACACCCCTTCAATTCTGTCAGATAATACTCAGTTTCTTCCTGAAAATGATTGCAATCACAAATTCTTTGGTATTATTATCTTCATTTAATTTGTCTTCAATGAAAAAAAAACACAAAAGAGAAAGAAGCAAAAAGCAAAACATTGATCATTTCACACAAAACTCCAAAAATGGGCCAGACAAAAGTATTGACACCCTCAGCCTAATACTTGGTTGCACAACCTTTAGCCAAAATAACTGTGATCAACCGCTTCCGGTAAATATCAATGAGTTTCTTACAATGCTCTGCTAGAATTTTAGACCATTCTTCTTTGGCAAACTGCTCCAGGTCCCTCATATTTGAAGGGTGCCTTCTCCAAACTGCCATTTTTTGATCTCTCCACAGGTGTTTTATGGGATTCAGGTCAGGACTCATTGCTGGCCACCTTAGAAGTCTTCAGTGCTTTCTCTCAAACCATTTTCTAGTGCTTTTTGAAGTGTGTTTTGGGTCATTGTCCTGCTGGAAGACCCATGACCTCTGAGCGAGACCCAGCTTTCTCACACTGGGCCCTCCATTATGCTGCAAAATTTGTTGGTAGTCTTCAGACTTCATAATGCCATGCACACGGTCAAGCAGTCCAGTGCCAGAGGCAGCAAAGCAACCCCAAAACATCAGGGAACTTCCGCCATGTTTGACTGTAGGGACCGTGTTCTTTTCTTTGAATGCCTCTTTTTTTCTCCTGTAAACTCTGTTGATGCCTTTGCCCAAAAAGAGAGAACATTCTTCCAAAACATTTTAGGCAGTCTCAGGTAAGTTTTGGCAATCTCCAGCCTGGCTTTTTTATGTCTTGGGGAAAGAAGTGGGTCTTCCTGGGTCTCCTACCATACAGTCCCTTTTCATTCAGTCACCGACGGATAGTACGGGTTGACACTGTTGTACCCTCGGACTGCAGGGCAGCTTGAACTTGTTTGGATGTTAGTCAAGGTTCTTTATTCACCATCCGCACAATCTTGCGTTGAAATCTCTTGTCAATCTTTCTTTTCCGTCCACATCTAGGGAGATTAGCCAAAGTGCCATGCTTTAAACTTCTTGATGACACTGCGCACGGTAGACACAGGAACATTCAGGTCTTTGGAGATGGACTTGTAGCCTTGAGATTTCTCATGCTTCCTCACAATTTGGTTTCTCAAGTCCTCAGACAGTTCTTTGGTCTTCTTTCTTTTCTCCATGCTCAATGTGGTACACACAAGGACACAGGACAACGGTTGAGTCAACTTTAATCCATGTCAATTGGCTGCAAGTATGATTTAGTTATTGCCAACACCTGTTAGGTGCCACAGGTAAGTTACAGGTGCTGTTAATTACACAAATTAGAGAAGCATCACATGATTTTTCTAAGGGTGCCAATACTTTTGTCCACCCCTTTTTATGCTTGGTGTGGAATTATATCCAATTTGGCTTAGGAAAATTATTTTTGTGTTTTTTCATTGAAGACAAATTAAATGAAGATAATAATATCAAAGAATTTGTGATTGCAATCATTTTCAGGAAGAAACTGAGTATTATCTGACAGAATTGCAGGGGTGTCAATACTTTTGGCCATGACTGTAGGTGCATCCATATAAATGGCCAACCCTGTAGATAGGTTTTTATATATTACTGGTGCTGCATAATATTTCTGATTAGTGAGGGCCAGGTAATGATACTTCCACCAATCGGTCAAAACAGCGCTCTAAAGTAAGCAGTTCTTGCATGAGCTGTGGGGCACATAGAGTTAAACAAGTTTAACAGTCAGTCTTATGGGTCCATACATTCAGCCTCACAGAGCTGTGTACGAACCCATAGACTCACTATTGAGCCTGTACACCGTGCGCATAGCTGATGCAGGAGGTCCCGCGTTGATTTGACTGATCATTGGCAGCAGTGACATACCTTGAAGTTCATGGGGACTGATGCAAAAGCTCCAATGGAGCCCTCAATTAAGGTTTTGATAGAATTAGTATTTTTCTATAGGCCAAAGGGACTTTTGGCCCCCGCAAGACTTCAAGGCTCTGGTGCAATTGCATCCCCTTCACCAGTAGTTATGCCCCTGGTTGGGGGTTTCCCACGAAGAACCCGACTGATCAGCAACACCATGCCACGCCTGTAGAAAAAAGAACTTTTTTAAGATGACAATTACTTTTTTAAGGATTAGACACAACAAATAATATTTCCTTATTACATCATAGCACTACACAATTATATAATGCTTCACCCACCCTACACCGAGCTCTTCACGTGTGGAAAGATTTTTCTAGATTTGAAATGACTGATCTGCATATCACAATGGCCTTACCATGTCCTACATCCTATAATACCATTAGTGTCCATCAGCCTGGATATGGAGGCCGCCATCTGAATAGCTTGGTTATTTTCTGGGCTTATACACTCTTCACTATACTGAGAAGTTTCTTAGGAAGTAAAGTTCAATGTAGGTCAGAAATGCTGCATTTCCTTTGGAGAAGAAGAGAAAAATGCACTTGTTTTATTTATGAGAAGATTCCTTCATCTATCCCCTAACAGCCCAGAGTTACGGACTCTTCCCCCGGCTGCATTTATATCACTTGTTACTCTGGAGTCATCGCAGGTTAATTTCCGGCAGATTAGTTTGTATAGATTTGCTGTCAATACTGACTTGAGCAGGTTTTACATTTTTCATTAACTAGTCATTAATATGTGATTGTAGTATCCTGCGGTGAAGCAAAATATTTATGATTAGAGGAGAAGACATTATAAGACTTCCAAGGAAACTATCTAGATATAATCCTTCTCCGCAGCCAATGTTATTAATTCTTTACTTTGCCGCATGTGTTCATGGTCCTTCAACCCTCGTTATTATAAAATTACAAAAATCCTCTGTAGGCAAAATATATTATTATAACAGGCACTACTCTCTAGAAATGTACAGTATGAAGGGACCTTTCACCCTGGAAATTGTGACCACATTTTGCTTTTGTTCTATTCTTGCTGCTCCCCTCTGCATTCCCATTTTTTTTTATTAAATCCACCATATGGCTCCAGAGATTTGAGCTATCAAGTGCTAATTTAAGTTTAACTCTTTATTATTTTTAGTAAAAGAAGAAAGCAGCACTCACCAGATCTTCCTTGTGCAGACTTTATTAGGGGTGAGGGTTACAGCAGTGCAAGGAAGGGGAGCAAGACGGACTACTGCTTGCCGTTTCCTGTATACAGGACCCGTGGAAGTGCACACCGCGCAAAACCGCAAGCCGTAGTCTCGTCTTGCTCCCCCTCCTTGCACAGCTGTAACCCTCACCCCTAATCAAAGTCTGCACAAGGAAGATCTGGTGAGTGCTGCTTTCTTGTTTTACTATGGAGTACTAATGAACTTTGACATGCACCACAGTTGTCCCAGCTGTCTCTGCAGGGATCACAATGAGGGGCCTGGATTAGGCCATTATTATATGGTATAGAGTGTAGTGCCTGACACTTCAAATTTTTTTAATGATTTTTGTTTTCTTTTACAAGAGGGTGTGACTTTGGTCTGCACTGCATAAATTCCCTGTGAGCAACACCCCCTTGTTAAAGACCATTAAATGTAGTACTAAAAAGGCTCTCATCTCTGCAACCATATTGTCATGTGTTCACTGATCCGCAGTCCATGTGTAATGCTGCTGTAGTTAAAATCAGTTAATTTTCACATGCAGAGTTAATACCAGAAGCTGCTGATGTATGGCTCTGTATGTGTTGGTAAGGGAGGGGAGTGTCAGATCTTTCAATTCTCCAATCCCTCAGACTTTAAGTATTTCCACCTCCTTCCACTAGTGTTGCTGATAGAGTTTCACTCTGCCTTGATTGTGAGCTGAGAAGACGTCTGTCTCTTGTGCTGGAGCTTCTTGGTGCTTTTCCTTTTGTGGAAGTTGCTGTGTATCCCAGTTCGTGGTGGGGAGGTGAGGGGTTGTAGCACAGGACTGGTTGAGGATCACGGAAAGGTTGGTGGCCCAGATCTCCTCACCATCAGAGGTACCACTGGGTACAGGGTCAGCCAGGGACCCCAGTCCAGGAATAGACCAGCTACCCAGTTTACCTTGCCCGTTATTGCCATCCTTTTTACAATTCCCTCATCCGCTGTCAACACAAACCCTGCCACATATGACGTATTAAAAAAAATGAAATTAATGACGTCATTCAAACTGCAACTCGGCTCAAAAAAAAAAAAATAATTTTCAGATGGAGTTACTAAAATAATACTAACAATAAAACCTAGTGTGACCTGGCAGTCAGTCCTCTGAGCAAGTTACTGGAAAACCACATTTTACATAGTATAGGACTATAAGTGAAACAGTGGTCATTTTTACACTTGGATTTTCTGAGAAGTTGATTCCTTTGCTCACATCAGTAATTGGTCGAAGATCACCAATATGTGAAACATTTAATTTTATCCTGGACTTTTTCTTATTTTCCTCTTGATACTTTGTGGTTGTACACCACTTGTTCTAGCTGAACATGGATCTCAAACTAAGAAAAGGTTGGGGACCTCTGCTCCACTGTATTTAGTTTTTCTTATTTTGATAGACTTGTGCTGACAATAATAAAATGAAATGAAGCAGCAAAAACAATATAGAGATTTGCTGGTAACCCAGGTTTGTATCCCTGTGTCTGCTTTTCGTGACCTCGGCCAAGTAATTTATCACTGTGTCTGAAATCTAAAAAACAGGTGCTACATTCTACAGCTTATGCTTACAATTTTCATTATTGTGCAGTGTATGAAAGTGTGAACAGTTTAAGAAGTTACTGCAAATAAAGCACTAGAGGCTGCTGTGCAAGAAAAACCCTTCAAAACCTGCCATTACCATTACATATTTATCTTTCATGGGTAATTGTGCTATGTAATACTACAACTATGAATATATGTCAGCAAAGTGCGATATATACTATTCATTTATAAAGAATACCATCCTAATAGCACCACTAGAGGGAGCTTTAGCTCCTATTGAATACTATGTACATTGAACTCTGCATACAGTGAATTTATAAGCGCCCTAAAGGAATGGCTGCAATCATTGTAAGGAAATTTGAGCATAAGGAAATCAAATCTTAAACCATTGTAAAGAAACATTATTTTAAGCCATTAATCATCAGAATCCATGATCCTAAAACCAATTTAAAATAAGGAGTGCAGTATTTAAATACTAAGACACACTATATTGACTATAGAAAAGCATAATCGCTAAGAAAATATGAAAAATCTTAACGCTTCGCTTATGTAATAGCCATGTTCATAACCACCCAGTAGCCATGTTGAGATGTTTCCATTTTACTGGGTCCTAACCAACTTTTGCATCTGCATTCAGTTTATTCTTGGTTGTATATGGGGTCACACCCCCTTAGCTATCATGCTTTTCTATAGTCAATATAGAATGTCTTACTATTTGAGTGCAGCATGTCTTTTTGTAACTGTGTATTGTGTCTCAGTCAAGATGTTGGGAAAAGGGTGTGAAACAGTCCGCGCTGCCAGGTCCACCACTACTCCAAAGAACACACGTGTAGGTGATGTTCAAACAGTCTTCCTTGATTTCTCCGACGGTTTCGGTGCCCTTCTGGCACCCTCCTCAGGTATCCCTGAGGAAAGTGCCAGAAGGGCACCGAAACACGTCGGAGAAATAAAGGAAAACTGTTTGAACATCACCTACACGTGTGTTCTTTGGAGTAACGGTGGACCTGGCAGCGCGGACTGTTACACACCCTTTTCCCAACATCTTGATGTGTCTCCACGAGTGGCCGGTGGAAGTCCAGCAGCAGCCATCAGTACATTATTACCATATGCCTTCAAACCAGTTGTGGGTCTCACAACTGGCATAGGTGAGTGAAACTCCTATACACCACCTTGATATTTAGTGTCACTAGTGATAGGGCACTATTGCGCCTCTTGTTCCCCCACCTTTCTTTTATTGTGTCTCGGTGTCGCACCAATACATGTTGTAGGAATGGAGTGCCACAGGTTTTTTCTTGTTTGGCATATGGGATCACGCCCTCTGTAGTGCATCATTCCCCCGCTAGCCACAGGTTCTAGTGTTCTCTGTTGTCAGCTACCTATAGGCCCATAAAGAATGAGATTTTTTTTAAAGCCAGAGTGAGGCTTTGACAGAGTGCAGGGTGGTTATAGTTATGGCAATGTTTATCAGCTAATCATTCCAATTTTTCATATTTCCTTAGCTATTATTCTTTTCTGTAGTCATTATAGCATGTCTTAGTATTTAAGTGCAGATGTCTTTTTGTATTTATGGTGTCTCAACGTCACAGCAATTAGACATTGTAGGAATGGAGTGCCACAGTTTTTTTCTTATTAACAAAAACTCTGAATAATTCCCAATTTTCCCTGAAACTTTGATAGAAATTTTCAGTTTGTGGAATCCTGGCATGCAGAGATCTCACTCTCAGCAGTAACCTAGCATTCTTGGGGTTCTGGGGGTTCAGCTCATCTTCTGTTCTGGACCCACAGTTGACCCAAACCTCGTTGGAAGCCACTGATTGGGCAACTTGGCTTTACACCTACATACAGCCAGACATAAACCAAGCACTTCTGGGGGAGGAGGGAGGGCAGGGCTTTATCATGTTCTTTTTTTGGTACACGCTATATCCAATTTTACCCCCATTGTGAGCCATTCAGACACTGCAAGCGGCTCGCACTGGGCTGAGTGTACCCAGCATAACAATGCTCACTCCAGTGAGTTGTGTATGTAAAGCACCCAAGACTGAAATTGTTTCTAAAGCCTTTGTTCGGTACAAACACCGAACTTTAAAGTCCACTTCGCTCATCCCTACTGCTGTGTACTGTTCTAAGCTTTTACCAAATGGTAACCTCACTAGAGCAGTTATCATTTGGTAACAGCCTAGTAGAGTAGGTAGCAGAGCTCATTGGTATTATGAATGAGATCTCATGAGAGATCGTCCTTTCACTGTGAGAGAACCATGGATGATTTTGGAATTCCATTCTGCATTACTTTATATATAAAATCATCCTTTTCGGCGACATTAGGGACCATTCTAAGTGCTTTTGTCAATGGATGACATCTGGAAAGCTCACCTATCTGAGGCTCCCCATTCTTTTATTAAATAAAAAGGGCAGCCTGGAAATAGGTACTCGTCAAAGAGTAACCACCGTTTTAATGTTTATTTCATAAATCAATATTACTGGTAAAAATAAACTGCTTTATTATTATTATAATTATTCCCCACCCTTCAGCTCAATCTCGTGCCATGGCGACTAAATGGATAAATGCTCTGTAGGAATATCGATCTTGTGTGACCCTGTAGAGGTCCACATGAGTCTTCTCTGCTGTTATCTTGATGGTATTAAGCCATAGGGCTGCTGGTGTTCCTTTTTTGCCTTATACCTTCTATTCTTCCTACCGTAATGTCCTTCTCCAGTGATTCTTACTTCGTATGATGTGTTGGAAGTAACTATACAAGTCATAGCTTGGTGATCTTGCTTCAAGTGACATGTTGGGCTTGATTTGTCCCAACATTGATGTTTGTTTTCTTGCCATCCATGGTATTGATAACATCCTTCTCCAGCACCTCATTTTCAGTGCATTGATTATTCTTTTGTCTTTTTGCTTCTTGTTTCACTTCTATATGTTACTAAATAAAAGACCAGACTATGTACGAGCCTTGTATTCATTCAGTGAAATGTTTTTTGATTAAAATACCTTGTCCAGTGACTTCATTGTGGATTTGCCCATAGCTCTTCTACTAATGACTTCCACTGTCTTATTGCATGAATGATCATTGATCCGAGAAGGTTGAAGTCCTTTACGACTTCAGTTCATCTCCGTCCATCTCAAATGTATCCTTGTTTTACCTGTCAGTGGTCAATATCTTTGTCTTCTTTATGTTTAGCAGCAGTCCCATGTTTGAGCTTTCCACCTTGACACTCTGTATTAAATCCTTCATTCCATCTACGCTTGTTGCTATCAGTGTTGTATTGTCTGTATATTTTAGATTGTTGATGATTCATCCATCAATTTTGATTCTTTCTTCTTTTTGGCAAGTCCAGCCTTCTGAAAATAGCTTCTGCCTATAAATTGAAGAGAAATGGTGATAGGATGAAGCCTTGTCTGACGCCTTGCTCTACTTTGAACCTTACCACATCACCCCATTTAGCTCGGACTGTTGCTTCTTGGTTGATGTAAGGGAATCGTGAAGCTTCTTTATAATGTATCTTATTAGACAAATCTTCCTTTTCTTCTTCCCGAATTGATCACTTTCAAAATTTTTAATTTATTGTTAAAATCTGTGTTCAGTGAAGATTTTCCCATTATTCAGATAGGAGATGGCAGTGGCTACTGATGAGATTTTATGTAGATGAGGAGAGGGATTACAATTGCCCTGTATTTAACACCTTCATTTCCACATACTATTTTTAATGAGACTCAACTGTAGTCAGAAGTTCAATACAGGAAGCAGAACTACAGCTACTAGGCAACAAATCCTTAGCACAGGGGCCTCAAACTCGGCTAGGTTGATGGGCCACACATAGAAAAAAATTTTTGTAATAACCAGAATGCTTTGCTCAAGGTAGTTGTCACACTGGGTGTAGGGAGACACCCAGCGTGGAAGACAACAGTGGGGGGGGGAGGAGTCCCTGATGCTAAAGGCAAAAAGGTGGGATGGTGACCCCCAGAACAACTAGCGCTGACATCTGGCTCCTCTAACGTCTCTATACAGTTTCCGCAACTGTCGCCGCCAGGATACATATTTCCTGACTACCACTACAAAAGGATCAGAGCGGGTGATCACTAGTCAGCCCGGCTAGCAACTAGAGAAGGAAACAAGGAAAACAAACAAAGAGGGAAGAGATACACATAGCTTTAGCAGATCCAAGCAGCAAACCAACAGACTCCAGGAAACCTGCTTTGAGCTAGGATGCAACCAGGAACACCTGAACAACTATAACTAGCAGTGCATTCTGGAGTCAAGGGGAATATATGGGCAGCTCAAGGTAAGTTATGAGTTTGGTCCTAGTGACCTCCAGCTTTAACTAAAAGAGGAATGCCTCTTAAAGCTACAGAGACATTTTCTTAGGATTTTGACTGTTTGGCAAAATGCTGGGATCTTCTGCGAGTGGCCTCTACAGTCTCATCCGTGCCTCCTGACACACCTGTGACAGTAGTAATGTCCTGGTCCCCTTGTAGTAATGCTTCCATACTGGTCTCCTTCTTGTAGTAATGCCTCCAGTACTGGTCCCTTTGTAGTAATGTCCCATCTTGATCCTCATATTGTAGTAATGTTTACATCCTGGTTCCCTTGTAGTAATGCCCCCGAACTAATCTCCTTCTTGTAGTAATGCCTCCATACTGATCCCTTTGTAGTAATGTCCCCATCCTGATTTTCATCTTATAGTAATGTCCTCATCCTGGTACTACTGTAGTTATGTCCCCCATTCTGGTACTCATCTTGTAGTAATGTCTCCATCCTGGTCCTCAACTTAATATGAAATCCATATGTGGCATTCAATATATATACACCCCTGGTGGTAAATACTACACTGTAAGTACCTTTACACGCCGCTACAACAAGGTGGAAACAACCGGGTTTATGAGACAAATGTATCTTGCACCGTCAAATCAACCCGAGGTAGCGGCGTGTAAACTAGCTTGTTGCCACCCGTCACTTGCGGCACCTGTTTCAGAGCAGTGCTCTAAAACAGGTTGATTTCAACCCGATGGTAACGGCGTCTAAATACGTAGGGTAAGGTTTTTTCGCCACCTAGGTAACTCCCCGGGGCGTGACACAGCCTCCGGGACACCACCCCCCTTCAGCGATCATTGGTGGAAGCTCCTGCGTTGCGATTGGTTGTCGCTGCATAGGGCGGCATATTTTATGAGCTGACCAGTCACACTACACAATTGCTCGAGCGTCATGTATTAGTCAGCCTCCTGCTCTGGCTGGCCAATCATGATGCTATTGCTTTGTCCTATCAGCGTACGAACGTCTCGTAATCCACAATTCTGGCACGCCTATGTGTTGTCCCTGCTGCACCAGGTCCTCCCATATTACCTTCTGTTACGGCGTGTAAATGAGGAAGGTGCTCTACAGAAGGTAACTTGAGGCACCCGGCGGTGCATCCAGAGGTAGATTAAACTTTCTGTAGAGCACCTTGTAGTGGCGTGTAAAGGCGGTATCGGGTACGTTTGTTACGTTGGTGCGAGCTCTGCCGTGAAGCACCCGGTTGTTTCCACCCTGTTGTAGCGGCGTGTAAAGGTACCTTAAGGGGTTTTCTCGCATACTCTCCCAAAGCAAACTATCAATTAGAGGAGGACTAAAGGGAGTAATTTGCAATTAAAACAGAAGTTTTATTACATATACGTCCAAAACAGTGACAAAGACAGTAAAATGGTAGGGGGATAGGTGTAGGCCAGTTAAAGAGTTACAGATTCCTAAAAGGAATGAAAAAGACCACAAATAAGAAACATAGAAAAAGAAAGAAAAAAGATGAAAAAGATCATGACAGTGGAAAATAACCAGCCTCTCATAAAAAGCGTACATATATTAACCTCCGTGCATATCAGATTTTGCTTCCCTCTGGGCCAGGATTTATTTGAGGTTCCGCCTCATTGAGGATCTGAGTGGCAGCATGTATAAAGGAGGTTGGTGTTTGGAATAATGGCGGCACTGATAGCACTTTAAGGAAGGCCGATCACCTCTCCACTGTTTCCCCTGAAGAAGCGGACCTATTGGTGCAGGAAAGGCTGTAGGGGATTAACCATTCAGGGTTTTCCTTTGTTTTGGTCCCTTTCAGCTTAACATGGGTATGTGCAATATTGGTGGCTCATGTGGGTGTGACACCACATGAGCTGGGGAGATGTCTTACACTGTATCGCCATCATTTATGGGGTGATAAATGTGTATATTGCTTGCTTGCTCTATTGTTGCCCAAGTATTAACATATTTTGGGCTTGATTTGTGACCATACTTAATCTGTACAGAATAAGCAGCTTTCCACCCTTTCCCCCTGTTTTACTTATGCACGTAGATCAGTATTAAAGATTGTAAAAAAAAAAGCCTTTATTGTATCCAATTTGGCATACATGCCATGTGTTATGTACAGTAGTTCTCCAACCTTGTTGTTGTAACAAGTGCCTTTTAACCTAACTATTGTCAAAAATAAAGTGTACTTTGCACTTCAACTTTTTTCCTCCTCTTTGCCATCTTTTCAGCACATGCGGCCCAGGCATGGTGGTCACCTTGACAATGCTGCCTTCCGCCTCCACAGTTCCACAGTCATCCATGCCGCCATCCACACTTGATATAATTGTTGCCCGTGCTGCCATGGACAAGCACTGCTCAGATATATGAATGGCAGCTAACAGTCAATCAGAGGCCAGCAGCTGACATCATACACTGACGTTAGCTGCTGGCCTCTGATTGGCCAGCAGGTGCCATTCATATACATTATCTGAGCAGTGCTCAGGTTTCACCTTGTGTGGTTGTGAGAGTCACAACCACTATAAAAGCATATCACGGCTGCTGCAGTCCCCAGCATGGTGCATATAGAGTAGGGAGGATGAAGGGTTAAAAACCACGCTGACATATTCCACGAGACATCAAAGGGGGAATATAATATTGATTAGCCAACGTGTTTCAGGCCTCCTTGGCCCCTTTGTCATGACAAATCAATATGATATTGCCATGTTTCAGTGTGTTTCAGAGAGTCCGTCCCGAGTTGACTAGTCAATTACTATTATATTCACCCTTTGATGTCTCGTAGAATACAGCAGCGCAGTTTTTTACCCTTCATCCTGTCTACTTTAATTTTCTGAGATAATGATCTTTGAGTTTTCATTGGCTGTAAGTCATAATCATCAACATTTACAGAAATAATCACTTGAAATAGATCACTGTTTGTAATGACACTATGTAATATATGTGTTTCACTTTTTGTATTGAATTACTGAAAAAAATAACTTTTTAATATTCTAATTACTTGAGAAGCACCTGTACTTTGAACTTCAGACGAGGTGTAAAAGCTAATGTCATCTTTTTGTATCAGTTAATTTGGCAATCCGAATATGCCATTTGCACAAAGTAAAACAGCCATGACCTAATTCAGAAAGGCAAAGGAGGTGCCCTGTTGTCTATCTGTGGCAGCCCATGTAGATTCTGCCAGCTCAGACTCTTTACTGGTACCAATGTGGTAGGACTAATACCGTGTTTCCCCGAAAGTAAGACCCTGTCTTACATTAAATTTACTCCCAAAAGTCCCACCCTGTCTTACTTTCGGGGGAGGTCTTACATTGGCAAAAAAAAAAAAAATGACAAATGTTAATTTTATTGTTAAAAAAAAAAATTATTACCAGGCTGAACAGTATGGTCAAACAAATAATCAAAAAAATGTCTCAAGAATATCTTGTTACAGTTCCGTATCATTACGGTATTCCCATGTATAACATGCAAAACAAATGAACAAATGAACAGTCAAGAACAGTCTCAATACCGTATGTAACACCGTAACATAAAGCAATACGGTGTTTATTCCAGGACAACCATGTCATCCTCTTCTGGAACATCATCCCCTGCAGCCTCCCCTGCAGTCTGCATCATCCCCTGCAGCCTGCATCATCCCCTGCAGCCTGCATCATCCCCTGCAGTCTGCATCATCCCCTGCAGCCTCCCCTGCAGTCTGCATCATCTCCTGCAGTCTGTATCATCCCCTGCAGTCTGCATCATCCCCTGTAGCCTCCCCTGCACCGTAGCCTCCCCTGTAGCCTCCCCTGCAGCCTCCCCTGTACCGTAGCCTCCCCTGTAGCCTCCCCTGCAGCCTCCCCTGTACCGTAGCCTCCCCTGTAGCCTTCCATACTGAGCAGGCAGGGGCTGACAGCCAATCACCGGAGGCGGATCTCGGCCAGCACATGAGGAGGCTGGACGGAGGGGGCCTGACAGCGGCAGCGGCGGGACAGCGGCAGCGGCGGTAAGCTCCATAGTGACCCCACCCATTGGCGGCCTTACCCTCCACAGTGACCCCACCATAGGCGGACTTACATTCCCCGCGACCCCCCCGAAAGTGGCCTTACAATCGGGGGGTGCCTTACATTGGAAACTCCTTGGCACCCCCCTACCCTGCCTTACTTTCGGGGGGTCTTACTTTCGGGGAAACACGGTACCAAGTGCTTTGCATACTGTATATATGCTTGGAGGTAAAGCACACATGTAACATTTAAGTGTTGTAAATGTCTTTTCCTTTGAGATCTACACTATTTGCTACTTCTTTCCAAGTAATCTTCATGCGGAATCAATTAGTAACACTTACTGATCACTTGCTAATCATCTGCAGAAGACAAGCCATGTGTGAGTTTATATGTGCACAATATAAAACGTGTTCTGTTGAGTAAAGTCACTGATTTTCAAACTCTAATAATTAAAAAAACACTTTATGATGCTATAATGGATTTCAGGAACGTTGAATCTAAAGTTAGAAAAAGGCCAAACAAATGCATAACATTAATTAGAGATTGCGCCTAGTGTACTATTAAAAGAGAGAACTGCAGAATCAGCAATTAGTACTAATTAGGATTAGTGGCCAAACAACCATTAAAAGTAGCAAAAAGTTTGCTTCATTGTTAAAAATTGAAGGTATGTGTTTATCGGGAGTTTCTATTACATAAATATAGATGTCTTTATATTTTTGCTTTTATTTTATTACATTGTTTAATTCCCTTTACAGTAAGATTAGTCTTGTCTCATTATACTGTGAGACTGCATGACCATGGCATGGATGGTGATCTCTGGCCTCAAGAGCCACCAACAGGTCAGGTTTTCAGGATTTCCTAAAGGCCGGGTTACACGCAACGATATCGCTAACGATATTGTTGTAACGTCACCGGTTTTGTCACGTTGCAGCGACCTCGTAGCGATGCCACTGCGTGTGACATGCACCAGCGATCAGATCGCTGATCATTGGTAACTGTCCAGGACCATTTTTCCATCGTTGGTCTTCACTAAGCGGCCAGCATCTACGTGTGTAACAGCCGGAGACCAACGATCAACAACCTCCCAGTCCCTCACAGTACACGCTGGGACATGATAACCAGGGTAAACATTGGGTAACTAAGGGCAGCGCTTTGCTTAGTTACCCGATGTCTACCCTGGTTACCAGCATTCTTGCTGGTTGCTGATGAGTCTGCCTGTGTGACAGCTCACCATCGATCAGATAGCGATGTCCCAGCGATCCCAATCGTTGGTGGGATCGCTGGGACATCGCAGCGTCTAACGGGGCCTTTAGTATTGCACAGGTGTTAATATAATCACCTACACTAGTGATGATTTCAACCCCTGTGCAATGCTAAGGAAATCCTGAAAACATGACCTGTTGGCGGCCCTTCAGACATGGAGTTTTCCACCCCTGGACTATGACAAGGGGCCACACAAGTTGCAAAATTTACTTGCCATTAAAATGAAGGTGATGAATTTGCTCGTTACTGCTAAATTCTGAAATGTTTAATCTTTATTTTTATGTGCATCTTTTTAATTAAGATATCATCAAATAAAGAAAATTGTAATGTCACTGTGGTTTAGGGAGTTCCTTTTCATTGTGATCGAGAACAAAAATACCTCTTTTAAAAATGTGCTACTTTGCATTGTTTATAGAATGTCTCACAATTCCACCAGTTGCGGTGTACCATAGATGCGGTCATGCAGTTCAGCCCCCCTGTAGGATCAAGTGCATGCTGGGCTGTCACAGTGAGTGACAACCCAGTCATCCAACCTAAGGAAGGGGCATTCCGGGTGTGTCGGTATTGTTACCTGCAGGATTACCGCCATGTATTCGGGTGACTGCCTGGCCATTTGTTTACTGGCAGTGATCAGATCATTGAAGCACTTTGACCTTCGGTACCTGACCTGAACTACGCATTACAACTGGCCTTTACTTTCTTTACATTTTCGCCAGCATGAATCCAGCTTACATACTGTATTTTTCAGATCATGAGACACACTTTTTCCCAAAACATTTTGTGGGGCTGTGCTGGGGGGTGGGGGGTCAGCAGCTCTGCAGCGGGCTGGAGGAGGCTGGCATGGGCGGCAGAGGCATGGTAACGTCACGTGTGCCCACTCATTAGGGTCATGTAAAATTTACTGCATCCCCCTGTCCTCCACCTCAGCACTGAAGTGGTGCTGAGAAGTGGGCAGGGGGAGCAGCTCATATTATAGGAGCCTAAAGTATACTGACCCCGCCCCATGCTGGATAATGGCCCCTGTCAAGGTATATGGCCCCCCTCCTGCCACACGCACAAAAATAGTAAACGATGTAACTCATCCTCCGTAGCTTCCTGCTCCCAGCACAGTGGCGTCTTCCTGTCTGTGTGTGCCGATATCCGATCATGTGACCACATCACACAGTGATGTCATCGCTAAGAGCCCCGGTCACATGATCCAATGCCTGAGACACAGAAGACTGCTTTGCTGCAGGCAGGGAGCTACAGAGGATGAGTTGCATGGTTTATTATTTTCGTGTGTGCAGCAGCAAGGGGGCCATGTAAAGTGACAGGGGGCCATATCCAGGATGGTGGGGCTCTATCCAGGATCAGGAGATATGTACCAGCAAGATGGGGGGCTCTGTCCAGGGTGGGGGGGCCTTTTTCCAGTTGGATGGGGGGCTATGTGCCAGCTAGATGGGGGAGTATGTAACAGCAGGATAGGGGGCTATGTACCAGCAGTATTGGAGGCTATGTGCCATCAGGATGAGGGTACTATGTACCAGCATGATTGGAGGCTATGTGCCAGCAGGATGGGGGTGCTATGTACCAGCAGGAGGGGGGCTATGTACCAGCAGGATGGGGGAGCTATGTACAGTGGGGGAAATAAATATTGTATCCCTTGCTGATTTTCTAAGTTTTCCCACTGACAAAGAGATGAACGATCTATAATTTTAAGTGTAGGTTAATTTTAACAGTGAGAGACAGAATAAAATCCAGAAAATCACATTGTATAAATTTTATAAAGTTATTTGGATTTTGCAGCGAGAAATAAGTACACTATTTTGTGATCAGGTTACAAACCTGATTCAAATGATCGAGGATCTAAGTGTATCAGATTCTTGGATTGGTGCAATTGCAGTTGAAGGGACAGGTATCTAGTTTGAAGAAAGCTCTCCAGCTCTCTGCTGCCAAGTGTGGCTGTGATATCTGTACCTTTCGATGTGCAGTTAGACTGTCTCGGTCCTGTAGTGGCTTTTCCTGGAAATGTTTAAGCTGAGAAAAATTAGTTTGAGGTGTTTAGGGAGAGCTGTAAGTTATTTTTTCACCCTGCAACCTCAGGGGATGATTTTTTTTCAGGGAGGAATAATTATGCCCCTCCTGCATGGGGTCCCAAAACCTGTGCTTTTATTTATCACTCCAAGTCCCAAAATGGGTTTCTGTTGATGCCCTTTTGAACCCTTAGGTGCACTTTATGATTAACCTGACAGAATCCATGTTGCTGAGGCAAAGATCATTAACCTGATGAAGAGGAGCGGCACCACTAAGGATTATAGTACCAAATTATGGCAATGACCTATTGAGGTTCAGTAAAACGATGTGGCCCTCAGGTGCCAATTTCAGAGGGGGTTTTCTAAAGGTCTTAAGAATGATCGAGCTCTTCACGTTACCTCCCATTACCTCCTGTTCCTTGGTGGAGGCTATGACCTAGGCCATATGAATGGATCATAGGATTTGAGAGCAATGTAGTGAGGAGGTTGGAGTTTTTCATATTCCCCCTGAGCAAGTCTGTGTACCTGTTGTGTAGGTGAAGGTTAGGGCCCCAGTTCTCATGCTGTGAAAAAGAGATGTTGGCGCCATCTAATTCTCTGTCTCTACTTTGGGCTCACTGGACATTTTCTGAATGGCTGCCTAACTTAGTCTCCGGCAAGCAATGATAACACCCAATTTTGGATGCTTATAGAGGATGTCCCCAGACTTCCAAGTACCTTTTTCCTCCATAGATATAGTACTACTTAATATTTGTTTTTTTTTCCTTCAAGAACCAGCCATTGTCCGCATTGGCTTTCATTGAATGCAGATCTACAGCAAATTTTATTGATTAAGGACTGTTTCTGAAATTAGGATTAGAGTCTGGAAAAAACATAACATTTTTTGCCATTGACAAAATACCTCTAATTCGGAACTTTTTTAAAATGGGAAACCATGGATTTCACGCTTCTAGTGGGAACACGTCACTCTCAATCAATTTCCTGTTTTGTATTGGATAATTTACCTGCTAGGGTGGTACTGGGGCTTCCATGGCTGCTTATTTACAATCCTGTTATTGATAGGTATCTGAAGGAGGTTTTTTGAGTGGAGTCCAAATCACCATAAATTCTGTACAAATATGCTTTGCTAGTCTGGAGGGTCTGCTGTAAAGACTTTGGAGATGTTTTCTCAGAAAAAGATTCAACATCTCCATTGCCCTTAAGATTGTGCTATTAATTTTGTTCCTAATACCAAATTACCTAAAGCCTTTATAATTTTTCTGGGTCTGAACGCACCGCCATGAAAAATTATATGAATGAAATCTTACGGAAGGGTCACATCCATCCATCCTTCCTTCTCTCCTGTAGCTGCTGTATATTTCTTTGTTAAAAAAGAAAGGTGGTGGCCTGTGTCTTTGCGTAGATTTCGGAGAACTAAACAAAATCCTGGTTAAGAATACAAACTCACTTCTTCTAATCCCCAACCTTTATAATCTGTTTATGGGGGCTAACTGGTTTTCCTAGCTAGATTGTAGTGGGGTATACATTTGGAGTTGATAAAGGCATTTCTTACATCAGCATTTATTCAAACATCTTATCATGCCTTTTGGGTTAAGCAATGAGCTAAAAGTTTTTCAAAACTTTATGAATGAGGTCTTTTCTGATTGCATTGGGGGATTTATTGTGCTTTTCCCTTAATGATATTTTAATTTGTGTTGCCTAATTTGGATTCTTACCAGGATATTACTATAAAGTATTAGTGGGTTTTAGTTGGATCCTAGGAAGGTACAGGCCATAATAAATCGGATTCAACCTGATGACCTGAAAGCCCACCAGCTTTTTCTACAATTTGCAAACTATTACAGGAAATTAATTTGGGGTTTTCCTAGAAAGTATTGATTCACATATAAGGGGCAGATCTCAAGATTTGGTCACCAGATGCTGTCGGGGCGTTTGAAAAATTGAAAGAGTGATTTTATGTCTGCTCCTGTTCTAATCCAACCCAATCTCCAAGAACCTTCATTGTGGAGGTGGATGCTTCGGAGGTTGGGGTGAGGGGCCGTTTCATCTTGGGGTTCCACAACTCTGACCAATTTGCAGCTATGTGTTGTTTTTTTAACATTTTTTCATCTTAAGAAAATAATTTATGATGTGAGTAATCTTCAGCTACTCGCTGATAAATTAGTCTTCAAATGGAGGGATTTTTTTATAGGCTTTAGTTCATTAGGTTACTGTAGTCACCAGCAATAAGAATTTAGTTTACATTGAATCCACTAAACGACTAGCTCCTAGTTAGACCTTTTGTGCTTATTTTTTTGCTAGATTCAATTTCTCTATCATATTTAAGCCGGGGTCCAAAAATGTGAAAGCTGACGCATTAGAACACAATTTTAATTAAGTTTCTCCTCCAGAATCGCCCTCCTCCATTCTTTCTAGGGGTATTGTGGTTTTGTTGGATCCTCGGAATTGGAAGCGGAGACCTGTAAAGTCCAGTCATTGGCCCCTTCTGCCAGTCCAATTTTTTGTGTAAATCAGTATTATTTGAAACAAATGTAAAGAACAAACAGGTCACTGATAAAGCAAGCAGAAGGTATGTTGTTAAAGGACCATAAACTTCCCAAGAATTATGGTACACATAAGTAAATATTTGCGTTATTGCTAATTAGAAGAAAAAAAAATTAACATGTAGAAGAGGCTGATCTAAAAATAGACCACCCCCTCGACTCCAATAACTGGGATCAAGGCTGTGAAGCCACAACAACAGTCATATATAGTAATTGAGTCCAGAGACTTGAGATTACTGACAAATTATAGTGCTAATTAAACAGAAAGAGTAAGAAAAAGAAAAAGGGGGGTATAGAAAAGATATAAGAGAAGGAAGGGAGAGGGCATTTAGGGCCCGAGGGCAGTAGACTAGAAAAGCCACTTTACACTCGTTATATAGATATAGTCAACCATTAACTAGGGCAGGGGTCTCAAACACGCGGCCCCGGGCCGCATGTGGCCCGCTAGGCTGATTGATGCAGCCCAGGGACACACTGTGCACAACACTTAAAGCTTGCCGTCCATTTAGCGGCCGCTGGGCGCACTTTTACTTTGCCCCGCCGGTGGCCGCACTTTTTCTTTGCCCCTGCCAGCGCCGCACTTTTACTGATGATGATGGTGACTGGAAGACAGATTTTTCCGCCCACCTCAACATCTTCCTCCCACCCACCTCAGTCTTCCGGCTGCAGCGGGTGGCCTGCGGGGGTCTCAGAATCCCGCCCTGTCACTGCTGTGGAGGGCGAGCGAGGCCCTGAGAGCAGTGAGGAGGAGTTGCTGCTGGACTTTATAAGGGGAAGATCCCGCGGCGGAGGACCAGGGAGCTCATCGCCAGCACCGGTATGGTACTGTAACTTAAGCGGCGATTACCAGGTCCGGCGGGGGCGCAGCAGCACAGAAAGTGAGGCAAGGTCCAGGCACTAAGGGTGTGCACTGGGCTCTGTGTGCGATGTGGGCTCTGTGTGCGCTATGGGCTCTGTGAGCTCTGTGTGCACTGTGGGCTCTGTGTGCACTGTGGGCTCTGTGTGCACTGTGGGCTCTGTGTGCACTGTGGGCTCTGTGTGCGCTGTGGGCTTTTGTGAGCTCTGTGGGCTCTGTGTTCACTGGGCTCTGTGTAAACTAGGTGCTGTGGGCTCTGTGTGCGCTGTGGGCTCTGTGTGCGCTGTGGGCTCTGTGTGCGCTGTGGGCTCTGTGTGCGCTGTGGGCTCTGTGTGCGCTGTGGGCTCTGTGTGCGCTGTGGGCTCTGTGTGCGCTGTGGGCTCTATGTGCGCTGTGGGCTCTGTGTCTGCTGTGGGCTCTGTGTCTGCTGTGGGCTCTGTGTCTGCTGTGGGCTCTGTGTCTGCTGTGGGCTCTGTGTCTGCTGTGGGCTCTGTGTCTGCTGTGGGCTCTGTGTCTGCTGTGGGCTCTGTGTCTGCTGTGGGCTCTGTGTCTGCTGTGGGCTCTGTGTCTGCTGTGGGCTCTGTGTCTGCTGTGGGCTCTGTGTCTGCTGTGGGCTCTGTGTCTGCTGTGGGCTCTGTGTGCACTGGGCTCTGTGGGCTCTGTGCATAGTCCCATGGGCTCTGTGACCAGGATGGGGACATTACTACAAGAAGAGGACAAGGATGGGGGCATTACTTCAAGAAGAGGAGCAGGAAGGGGGCATTACTTCAAGAAGAGGACCAGGATGGGGACATTACTGCAAGAAGAGGACCAGGATGGGGACATTACTGCAAGAAGAGGACCAGGATGGGGACATTACTACAAGAAGAGGACCAGGATGGGGGCATTACTTCAAGAAGAGGAGCAGTATGGGGGCATTACTGCAAGAAGAGGACCAGGATGGGGACATTAGTACAAGATGAGAGTCAGAATGGTTGTCATTAATATACGATGGGAACCAATATGGGGACATTACTACAAGAAGAGGACCAGGATGGATGACATTAATATACGATGGGAACCAATATGGGGACATTTCTACAAGAAGGGGACCAGGATGGGGACATTCCTACATAAAGGAGATTAGGGTGGGGACATTCCTACAAGAAAGGGATCAGGATTTGGGCATTACTAGATTGAGCAAAAAATTCTCGTATTGCTAAAATGTGACTTAGTCCTACAAGGAATGCGACCCCTCGATATCAATTTTTTCTATGTGCGGGCCAACAACCCAGCCGAGTTTGAGACCCCTGTATTAAACAGTCTGTTACATTGTGTTTCTGCTACTGTCAAATGTATCCATTAAATGGACAGCACAAACGCAATGTGAACCTAGCCTCAGTGGTTAGCACTGTTGTGTTGCAGTGCTAGGGTACTGTGTTTAACCCCT
The DNA here is from genome assembly GCA_033576535.1 of Allobates femoralis. Lineage (NCBI taxonomy): Eukaryota > Metazoa > Chordata > Amphibia > Anura > Aromobatidae > Allobates > Allobates femoralis. Next base: position 123,210,081 of record JARQOC010000006.1, read on the forward strand.
TCAGGACCCAGCCTATTTTGACCCTAAAGAACTTGGCATTTTTGTCAATTCTGACCAGTGTCCCTTTATGAGGTAATAACTCTGGAACGCTTCAACGGATCCTAGCGATTCTGAGATTGTTTCTTCGTGACATTTTGGGCTTCATGTTAGTATTAAATTTAGGTCGATAATTTTTGTGTTTATTTGTGAAAAAATAAAAAAATTTGGCAAAAATGTAGAAAATTTCACAATTTTCAAATTTTAAATTTTTATTCTGCCAAACCAGAGAGTTATGTGACACAAAATAGTTAATACATCACATTTCCCACATGTCTACTTTACATCAGCACAACTTGGAAAAACAATTTTTTTTTGGTAGGAAGTTATAAGGGTTCAAAGTTCATCAGCAATTTTTCATTTTTCCAGCAAAATTTACAAAACCGTTTTTTTTAGTGACCACATCCCATTTGATGTCCCTTTGAGGGGTGTATATGACAGAAAACACCCAAAAGTGACACCATTCCAAAAACTGCACCCCTAAAGTTACTGTTTGGGTGCATGAAAAAGTACTTTTTTTTCACAAAAATTTTCTTTTAGCCTAAATTTTTTCATTTTCACATGGGCAACAGGATAAAATGTATCCTAAAATTTGTTGGGCAATATCTCCTGAGTACACCGATACCTCATATGTGGCCATAAACCACTGTGCGCATGGCAGGACTCAGAAGGGAAGGAGCGCAATTTAACTTTTGGAGCTAATTTTTCATTCAAAAAGTGAAATGGCGCTCCTTCACTTCTGAGCCCTGCCATGCACACAGTGGTTTATGACCACATGTGAGGTATCGGTGTACTCAGGAGATATTGCCCAACAATTTTTAGGATACATTTTATCCTGTTGCCCATGTGAAAATGAAAAAATTTAGGCTAAAAGAAAATTTTTGTGAAAAAAAAGTAGTTTTTCATGCACCCAAACAGTAGCTTGAGGGGTGCAGTTTTTGGAATGGTGTCACTTTTGGGTGTTTTCTGTCATGTACACCCCTCAAAGGGACTTCAAATGGGATGTGGTCACTAAAATTCTGTTGCCCATGTGAAAATGAACAAATTTAGGCTAAAAGAAATTGTTTGTGAAAAAAAAAAAAGTACTTTTTCATTTTTATGGTTCAATTTGTGAAACATCTGGGGGTTCAACGTGTTCACCACCCATCCAGATAAGTTCCCTGGGGGGTCTAGTTTCCAAAATGGGGTCACTTGTGGGGGAGCTCCAATGTTTAGGCAAACAGGAACTCTCCAAATGCGACATGGTGTCCGCTAACAATTTGAGCTAATTTTCCATTCAAATTGATAGCGAACACCATGTCGCATTTGGAGAGCCTCTGTGTGCCTAAACATTGGAGCTCCCCCACAAGTGACCCCATTTTGGAAACTAGACCCCCAAGGAACTTCTCTAGACGCTAAGTGAGCACTTTGAACCCCCAGGTGCTTCACAAATTGATCCGTAAAAATGAAAAATTCCTTTTTTATTTCCACAAATTTTTTTTTTTTCATTTTTAAGGATTAATTTGTGAAGCACCTGGGGTTCAACATGCTCACTATGCATCTAGATATGTTCCTTGTGGGGTCTAGTTTCCAAAATGGGATCACTTGTGGGGGAGCTCCAATGTTTAGGCACACAGGAGTTCTCCAAACGTGACATGGTGTCCGCTAACAATTTGAGCTGATTTTCCATTCAAATTGTTAGCGGACACCATATCGCGTATGGAGAGCCCCTGTTGGCCTAAACATTGGAGCTCCCCACAAGTGACCCCATTTTGGAAACTATATCCCCCTAGATGCATAATGAGCACTTGGAACCCCCAGGTGCTTCACAAATTGATCCGTAAAAAGGAAAAAATAAAATTTTAGTGAAAAAAAAAAAAAAAAAAAAGAGTACCTTTTCCTTATTACGGATCAATTTGTGCCTCAAGCTGCTTCATTGTACCTGGCTGGCAACCAAAAATACAACGAAGGCCATTTTTTTTTTTTTTTTATTTGTAGAACTAATTCTAGAAAAAAAATGGGCAGCTGGGGGCTGGAATCCTCAGCATGGATAGGCCCAAGCGTTCTGGGCCCCCCATGCTGCAAATTGCAGCCCACAGCCACCCCAGAAAATGGCGCATTTATTGAAGTGCCATTTTCTGCCGCTGTACCCAATTGCCCTGGTGCCGGTAGCAAACTGGGTAATAAAGGAGTTAATGCCAGCTTTTCTATTGGCAGCTGGCACTAAGCCCGAGATTCATAATGTCGGGCCAATGTTAGACCCGGCCATTAGGAATCTCTAGTAAATAGTCAAAAAAATACACCACACAGAGAAATAATCTTTTTATTTGAAAAAAAAAACACAAACAAAATTCGGACTCCATCTTTATTATAAAAAGATCCAACGTAGTCCACAACGAAGATCCCACGACACTTGATCGTCTCCGACGTAGTCCAAAAACGAAGGCCCCACAACGTTTGATCGCCTCTGCTACATCCAGAGACTGCAGCAAGGGATCAAATGTCCTCTTGTTGCAGTCTCTGGTGTCATAGTGATGATGCATTGTATGGCAGATCATTGCCATACAGTGCAGCATCACTGTACAAACCCAAGTCTCAGAGATCACATGATCTCTGAGGCTTGGGTCAGGTGACCCGACGTTGCAGTGAAGTGATCTGACAAACCTGGCACAGTGATCACATAATGGATCACTGCACCAGGGCTGTCAGATTACTTCACTGAAGCCTGATCTCCCTGCATCCACATAATGGATCACTTAGCCTGATCCCCCTGCATGGGGATCGAGCTGCAGAAAGCAATCTGACAGCACGGGCGCAGTGATCCTCATAGTGGATCACTGCGCCCAATCTGTCAGATCACTTTCTGCAGCTCGATCCCCGTGCAGGGGGATCGGGCTGCTGCAGCCCGTTCCCCCTGCAGGTGGATCAGGCTGCAGAAAAGGGATCTCACAGGACGGGCAGGGGGACTTACATGATGTTGGACTGGAAGCAACGGGGACTGCAGTGCACCGGAGGACCGGAAGTCTGCAGAGGAAAAAGACAGAGCAGTGGGGACTGGAGCAGAGCGGGCCAGAGGTGAGTGGGAGGCGGTGGCAGAGGGAGGAGGTGAGCGGAGGAGGCAGCAGTGGGAGGAGGTGCTCACCGCTGCGGTGATCAGCGGACCGGTTATCAGCGGCGGTAGCGGGGGGCAGGAGGCAGTGGGGGGAGCAGGAGACAGCAGGGGGCAGGAGACAGGGGAGGCAGGAGGCACCGGGGTACAGAAGGAGCCGGTCCGGTGATCACCGGCGGTAGCAGAGGACAGGGGGGATAAGTGGGAAGGGGGTGACAGGACAGATGATCTGGGGGGCTACAGGAGGAGATAGGAGGGATGTGCGGGGGATCAGGAGGAGCCACGCAGTGAAGGAGGCAGGAGGAGATGCAATGTCAGTACAGCCGTGGTAATTTGCGGTTTCATTTTCAACAGCCAGTCACCGCGGCTGTAGCCTCGGGGGAAAAAAGCGACCCCCCCTGGGGTGTGCTACAAGTCCCCATGTACCTGCAGCTCGAGTGACAGGTCAGTGAGACCCTCACTCGAGCTGCAGGAGTGCAAACCCCCCATGTCACAGATGCTGTAACACAGGTCGGGAATGCACTGGCTTCCTTGTCACAGACGCTGTGACATGGGTCGGGAAGGAGTTAAATCCCACCAAAGACAACATCTGCAAGGAGTTTGTATGTTCGCCCTGTGTTTGTGTGGGTTTCCTCCAGGTTCTCCATGTTCTCAGATTTCCTCCCATGCTCAAAACATATAGATAGGATGTTTAGATTTTGAGCTGCAATAAGGAAGTTGATGATAATGTGTGTAAAGTGCTGTAGAATATGATGGCACTACATTAGTAAAGCATAATAATTAAAATATATAAATACCCTAAGGCCCCATTCTCACACTGCTTTTTTTGCTGCGTATTTTTAAGCACAAGCTCATCATAAACCAGGAGTGGGTGATTAAACAAATAAGTGGAGCACTTGTTTCCTCTCCCGGTTTTGATTGTTCCACTCCTGGCTTTTTTTGAGCTTGTGCGTAAAAATACGCAGCAAAAAAAGCAGTGCATGAATGGGGCCTAAAACCAGTGGAAACTAAATAAAATGAAAGTCATTTGTAAAACAGTGTAAACCAGAACCCAGCAGTACTTACTTTTCTGTTCGATACGTGATCGAATGACATCACCATGCTCATAGCTCAGCTGGGCACGCCAATCTATGCCAGTTGATTCCATCTGTTTTCCAGTTTTGGAGAAACCCCTTACCCCTAGCTGCATTAAAGAAAAAACCTGCAGTACAGAAGTCATATCTACAGCGCTACGGCTAATCTGTGACCTTAGCGGCTCATACCGTCAACTCGGGCAGATACACAGAGCGGTCCTGCCTACATGAACACTGGGAACAGCAGCAGAGACTCAGGAATGGACCCAGGGAGGGTGAGTATAGACCTTTTTGCTTTTGTAAACAAACTACAGACGGGTGAAAGTGTTTTTCTGAAACCAGAAAACTTCTCTATCCAACTTGCAATCTTCGTCTGACTTCTAAAAACATAACATTTGATTATAAATGCTGTTGATAGCCGAGTTGTTTTGCTTAATCTATAAATGAAGTAGATGCAGATAGTGAGGCCTTTTATACCTTTAAAAAGGAATAATTGGTGCTAGCAAGAGAACAAGTAATTGGTCTGTGAGGAATTCCCCATGTCTGGTTGCTTGCTCGTGTGAAGTAATTTGCTATTTGTGAAGTCTTTAATACGGATATTATGGGGATGAAGATGTGATAATACTAGGGCAGGGGTTTTACAATGTGAATGATAATTCCAGAGTTTATTTTAGTCTTTCCGTACATCACTAGCAAAATGTATTGAGAAGATCTCAAACACACAGCCTGAGGGATGGATTGTGGCATATTTCACGATACCCAAAACCCTTTATAGTCAGGCAGGCAAGGCAGTCTAAATGGCATGAGCAATGACTTATGAATAATGCATATTGCACTATTTTATTGCTAGGCATCACAATTTCTCACTTGAGTGAATTGTCAGCTACACGAGAAGGAAGCCATGCGGCAGCTGACGCTTTTCATGGCTGAAAAAGAAAAAAAAACACTTCAGGCTAAGGATAATCCAAGCCTGATCTCAAGTGAGATGATAATCTGCTCCCTCAAGAGTTTGCATCCCACTAAATATTATGCCAGTGATCATTCTAATTACTTGGTTTTCAGTTTATAGGAAGAACAAGAGATGTAACTCTACCAAAGGTTACAATAGCTGCAATATTTCATTTTGATTACGGCGTATATATAAATCTGCCAGGGTTCTTAAAATAAATAAAGCCGGCAATTATACATTGTATTCCAGTTCTGCCATGCATCAGCGGGTACGTGCTGCCGATATCTCTATCTTTTCATGTTCTTAAACAAAATCATGGGTAAGTTTGCGTTGAAGGCTCATTATGGTTTATGCTGGCATGTTCTGGAAAACTACTCTATATAGTATTGATTTGCATTGTTCATGTTCTATAGCTTGACCCCTCCAAAGACTGATATTGGGCTTCACCCTTATCCATCTGAGCCTTCTGCATAGATTCCATCATATTTAAGGGAAAAACATAATAAGCGTACAGAGCTATTTTATGGCAAGATGACAGACCCCTTAGCTGAACTGATGGACCCATTATAAGAAGTGAGGTCAGTCAGGAACCAATAAGGGTTGCCATTTAAGATTTTTAGCACTATTTTGTGATTTTTGTTATATATATATATATATATATATATGTATAGGACAATGGACATTCATTACGTGCTGAGGAATGACCATTCTGGCAGCTAAGTATTTTTTCAACCTACCGTATGCACTTGAGTATAAGCCGACCCAAGTATGAGCCGAGGCCCCTAATTTTACCCTCCAAAACTAGGGAAGCTTATTGACTCGAGTATAAGCCTAAGGTGATGCAGCAGACCCCATCCTGTTATATAGCCCCCTGTCACTGGAATATAGCCCCCCATCCCGGTAAATAGCGCCCCCATCACTGATATACAGGCCCCTCATCAGTGGTATACAGGCCCCTCATCAGTGGTATACAGGCCCCTCATCAGTGGTATACAGGCCCCCAGCAGTGCTACACAGGCCCCCAGCAGTGCTACACAGGCCCCCAGCAGTGCTACACAGGCCCCCAGCAGTGGTACACAGGCCCCCAGCAGTGGTATACAGGCCCCCAGCAGTGGTATACAGGCCCCCAGAAGTGGTATACAGGCCCCCAGCAGTGGTATACAGGCCCCCAGCAGTGGTATACAGGCCCCCAGCAGTGGTATACAGGCCCCCCGCAGTAATATAGAGGCCCCCAGCAGTGGTATACAGGCTCCCAGCAGTGGTATACAGGCCCTCCATCAGTGATATACAGGCCCCCTCCTTAGTATCTGGCCCCCAGGCTGCGGCACCTGTTAAAATAACAAAATTTTATACATTACCTTTCCAGTGACTCCTTGCTGGCACCGCTGCGTCCTCTGATCTCCCTGCTTCTTCCTGCTTGTGTCGGCTTCTATTGCTGTGACCGATGCAGCAGCGATGACATCATCACTGCTGCGCCGTCACATGACACCGGCACAAGCAGGAAGAAGCAGAGAAACCGGAGGATGCGGCGGTGCCAGCAAGGAGTCACCGGAAAGGTAATGTATAAAATGTTTGTTATTTTAACAGGTGACGCAGCCTAGGGCCAGATACTAAGGAGGGGGCCTGTATATCACTGATGGGGGACAGTGTAGTGCAATATGCACCGCTCCCCCTGCTGCTGATGGACAGGGGGATGCAGTGCATATTCATTACACTAATGAGCGGCCCCACGTGACCTCCTGCGGTCACTGCGGCCCCTTCCTGCCTCCTCCAGCCCCCGGTCACAGCCCCCCCAAAGCAAATACCGAGTGACTCGAGTATAAGCCGAGGGGGGCACTTTTCAGCACAAAAATTGTGCGGAAAAACTCGGCTTATATTCGAGTATATGCGGTATGTAGCCATGTGTCATGAACACCACCCACCCACCAGCTGCATATGTGACTCAGATGTTACTGTAAAGAGGGATTCCACTTCTCGTACTCACTCGTCCACCTCTTTTGATGGAGGAGTCACTGTGAGAATTTGGACAGATCTACAGTTTATCTTGTCCCTCCTAGGCCTATATAATGCAGGACTAAGGGGGATGTCCGGGAACTGTGTGTGACAGTTGTGCACCGACCAACGATGACCGGTGCACTACATGAAAAAGTAGACTGGGAGACACTAGGGGGACAAATACAGGGCCAAGGGCCCTGCTCATAGGGAATGGGGGAGAGATGACCTCCTGCACTCACCTGCAGCTGTGCCCTGATCTCCATACTCTCCCTATACAGGCTCTTTCAACCTGTCACCAAACAGGACACCTAGTTCCTCGCTGGCCCTGAAGTTAGCCCTCAATAGGGAATAGCCGGCGGGAGCACTAGTCCCAATAACGGCAATAAACAACAAGAGGGAAGGGGAGACACACAGGGAACAACAAAAACAACTTCATGCCTGCTGCCACTCTCCTAGCAAGTGGTTTAGCAACGGTCAGGTTCTCCGGAGAGTTTTCTTCTCCTCAGGAAGCTTGGCCAGGAATGAGGTTCAGTCACCAGCAAAGCATGCTGGAACCATGTGACCATATAAAGGGGATGGGAGTAATCACAGAGTAGTCACACCTGGACAAGAACTAGCTACCTTGCTAGCAAACAGGAACTGCCATTAAATTCTCAACTGCCTAAGGAAAGAATTCCGTTTGTGTAGAAAAAGCCCAGGTTTAGATTCCTTTCAGACCACAAAGCAGGAAGGGTATGTCTGATGTCAGTTTATTGAGCCAACGCGTTTCACAGCAAGACCTGCTGCTTCCTCAGTACAAAACCCTGACTTACACAACCCAAAAAGATGAGTCACACTAATCGGGGGGCATTGAATTATTATCACAGATAAGACCCTATGTTCGCTCCCTTCTCTCTTTGTTAAAGGAAAGAAAGACGTTTAATATGAAGTCCCAATACAGACATGAAACAGAGGTCCCAAACCATTCACAAGTGTCCTGTGTAAGAAAGACCATCGTTACAGCCTGATAGTTAGTTTTATGAATGAGAGGTTTTAATGGGTCTCATGCACATCCCTCCCAGTCAGGTGAGACAAGAAAGACTAATTGTATGCAAGGAGAAATGGTGCCATTGTTCTATTTTATATTTTCTTTCAGGAACCTCTTATAGAATAATATGAGACCACCATCGGAGTATACGTTTACGATCATAGACACAACAAACCACAACTAGGATTTCTCCATAATTTGGCCTGATATTACCTTTCTGTGGTTTCTCATGGCTGAAAATCTTGGTGCTTAAACCCACAGAAGCAATTGTGTCCCCCGATCACAGATATACCCATGGATTATGTTGACATTAGATTATTACAGATATTCAGAGCATGGAATTATTTTTATTTCATCACAACAATGTGTGCAAGCAGGTTGGCCAATGTTTTAGTCGTTGGACCTTGTTCACAGCCGGCAGGACGATTGGCGGAGACGTGCTGTAAATAACATTTCGGTCGTAGGATCTTGTTTATGGCCTACAATATTATATAGATATTCTTTTATCAGAAAGTCATTTATAATAAGATACAGAAAATAGTGAAACAGAATCATTCTGTGTACTATTCACAAAAGGTATTACATAAACGTATTTATCACATATGTGTACCTGAGATAGACCAAAGAATGACATTTATGTAACCCTTTTTTGTATACTATACAGAATGATTCGGTGTTATTATTTTTGTATAGTATTTCAGAGTACACTTGTCTCTTTATTTGTTACTGTGTTCACACTTAGGAAGTGCCATCAGTTTTGTTATTTAGATTACCGTATGTAATTTTTTTTAGGCCAAGAACGAGGTCCTACGACCGAAACATTGACCCACCAGCTTGCCTAGATTGTGGTGATGACACAAAATCATTTCATGCTCTGAACAGATGGACCATGGTATTTTCTCCTTTCGATTTACTCATCTACCATTGCGCACCTACCTGAGTGCTCACCATATTATTTTCATTATTATATGCCATGGAAATATTGCATTTCCATTGTGACTTGTGATCTCCTTGTTGTGGACTGGAGAAGTCCAATCTACCTTTTTATCTTCACATGCATATGTTAATACCTTTTTGCTAGCGGAAAAAACAGAGAATGTTTGCTCTTCCTGGGACCATTGGCTTCTCGCTAATTTAGTTATCTACTCACAGATGGGATGCTGCCAGGTGTTGAGTAACATCAGAGTTTTACTTACGGTATATAATCATAACACTGTGTAACCTTACATATTACCATTGTACATGACTTTAAGAGGTCAGAATGTGATTGTGTATGGCTTATGATCTCTTGATGATGGATTCTGACAATCTGTGAAATATTTACTACCAGAATTCTCAAAGTTGGGACATTCTGCAAAATGTAAAGAAAACAAGAATAGTGTACAATGAGCTGAATATTTTATAGGAAAATTTTATTCTCGAAAGAAGGTAGATCACAGGTCAGAAGGTGAAAGACGTTCTTCATTTGATAAACTAAGTCATTTAGAAATTTATAGCAGCAACATATCTAACCGATGTGTTCACTGTAGAGGTAAATTCTAACTTTATACTGCAAACCGGTAGAATTATGGCAATTAAAGCATATGTACTATGTATATTTTTGTACGTTTTACTACCTCTCCACTACATGTAAATAAATTATCATCTTTTTTGTCACCATAACTTTTTTTTATTGTGACCTTCTAATTATATAGATATGTGAGGACTTGTTTTCTCAGGGATTAGTAGTATTTTAGGGTCCATGGAAAAAGTAGCTATTTTTTGTCAGTTCTAATGAAATAAAAACAGCAATTTTGCTTTGTTTTTCAATAATAAATAAATGACAAATTATAGTTTGGGTCATTACAAATGTGGCGATACCAGTTGTATGTATTAATCTTAAAGTGTTATTACATGTTATGATTTTTTATTCAATTTCCATTAGGGGACTTGAACATGATTTGCTCCCATATACTATTCACTGCAATATTTTGTATTGTGGTGTGGAGTGTTGAAATTGTCAGCCTGAAGCTCATGTGCAAAATTCAAATTGATATATTTAGATGAGAGCCATGGGGGTCTTGTTAGGCTATTTTGACAAGGCTATGGCACCCTGCAATCACCTTCAAAAGAATGGATCAGTTGACAAAAGTACCTCTAAAACTCCCGTCACACACAACAACGCAACAGCAATCCCAACAACGATAAGGATCCTGTAGGGATCGTTGGTGCATCGTTACCTGATCGCTGAGGAGCTGTCAAACAGGCAGATCTCCTCAGCGACCAGGGAGCCCCCTCCATATCGCTGGTAACTATGGTAAACACCAGGTATCTAGGCAGCGCGCGCTGCCTAGATACACAGTGTTTATCATAGTTACCAGCGTCCTCCCTGCTTACAGGCTGCCCTATGCGGTGTATTCGGACACATGCCAGTCTGAGTGTGACTCCCGTGATTTGTGGTTTGTGGCTGTCTTTCAGCTTGGTGCATAATCACCAGGGCTAGCAAACAGCTATGAAAAGCAGGTCCCCAAGATCATGACTTTTTTGAATAGCCATACACAAAAGAGCAGATCTGAATGGGGGAAAGGTGGGAAACCCTTGGATCTTGGTATCATGTGTCAGTGTGATTTCTGTGGAAAAGCATAGGCTGTTATACTGGTAATGGGGGTTCTGGGTGTTAGTATTGTGAGAGGGATGAGTTCTGGCTCTCGACCTCCCTGTAAGGGTTGTAGATGTTGTTGTCACACTAAATCTCTGCAGTCTAATGGGATCCAATGACCTATATGACAAAAGGACATGTAAGCAGTGTTTTTTCATTTTAATATGAGTTATGCAATCAATAACTTTATTGGTAAACCCTTTGTATACACATCCAACGCATTATCTTACTACCATTTATATTTCAAGTTTGCAAATATTTGAATATGAAAATCACAGACCAAGTATCATGAAGGTTTTATTCACAACAGGGTCATGGCTTCTGTTCACATGGATCTGTTCCTAAATAAATCCTTATGAGTTCTGATGCACTGCATTGATTAGAATAGGGTAATACAAGAACATTACAGCAAATAATGCTGAACTTGCCTTCAAAAATGCCAAATACCATAGCCTTGACTGAAAATGAAAAGCAGCAATGTTACCAAGCCTTACATTGTTTATTCATTCTCTGGTCCAATTATAGATACAGTTGTGGCCAAAAGTATTGACACCCCTGCAATTCTGTCTGCAATCATTTTCAGGAAGAAACTGAGTATTATCAATAACAAATTCTTTGGTATTATTATCTTCATTTAATTTGTCTTCAATGAACAAAACACAAAAGAGAATGAAGCAAATTTTAGACCATTCTTCTTTGGCAAACTGCTCTAAGTCCGTGATATTTGAAGGGTGCCTTCTCCACACTGCCATTTTTAGATCTCTCCACAGGTGTTCTATGGGATTCAGGTCTGGACTCATTGCTGGCCACCTTAGAAGTCTCCAGTGCTTTCTCTCAAACCATTTTCTAGTGCTTTTTGAAGTGTTTATATGTGTTTTGTAATGTGGTTATTGTGATTTTAAAGTCTTTGCTATTCTTCTTTGCCGGCAGTTGTATCCCTCAACCTGTGTCGCATACTACAACATCATCATTTCTTCTTGGAGAATGGACCACCACAGCATCCTGAGCATGCTTCTTTTGGTTATGCTCGCTACATTGTTTAAATGTGGGGCCCTTCTCCATGTTATAGTTCAGTGCTGGTGGATCGTGTGCGCATGCCTTCTCTTCCGGGTCGGACCTCCATCGCTGAGGCGCGACTCAGCGCGGCTTGTTTACTCGTTGCCGGGATACCCTTTCCGGCGCGAGTGAATGGGCTGCGTGTCGCGCCGGAAGCGATGCGAGTCGCCGACCGCGGCGAGTACGCATGCGCCGCAATATGCGATTCCACTGGCTGGGTAAAAGCATGTGACCATGCTGATTAGGGATATAAGCTGCGAGTTTATAACCGGCGGTACTCCTCTTGATGAAGCAATCGTGATAACAAGCAAGAAAACTAAGCGAAACGTACGTCAGGAGTCTGGTACTAAGGGGGTTCCCTCCTCCCTGCACTATACGCACTATTGGTATGGATCTGGACCTTTAACAGTTATGGACTGATCAGCTCACTAGTTGAGCAGCAACCATATGGGGGTGGTATTTCACAGTACAGCCTGTATACAACTTTGTGATGATTTTTTGGCATTTCTGTGATTCCCTAAACAAGGGTTTATTTCACCTATGGTTTGCATTGATTGTCAATCCTATTGTATGATATTTCCACTGTACCTTGGTGCTAGTGCATTTGTAATAGTGGCATCTTTTGTCTTTTGTAATTTAATATTTACTATGTCTCTAGTACTTTAATAAATCAAGTTTTTATATGCAAAATATTGTAGCAAATTGCTCTAATTTTTCTCCTATTTATTGTATGTACTATATATAGAGCTGCTGAGCTCCACTGGGATTTCCCAGTATCTCTACTTATTTAACTATATGGAACTATATCAACTGCTTTTTGAAGTGTGTTTTGGGTCATTGTCCTGCTGGAAGACCCATGACCTCTGAGGGAGACCCAGCTTTCTCACACTGGGCCCTACATTATGCTGCAAAATTTGTCGGTAGTCTTCAGACTTCATAAGCCATGCACACGATCAAGCAGTCCAGTGCCAGAGGCAGCAAAACAACCCCAAAACATCAGGAAACCTCCGCCATGTTTGACTGTAGGGACCGTGTTCTTTTCTTTGAATGCCTCTTTTTTCTCCTGTAAACTCAATGTTGATGCCTTTGCCCAAAAAGCTCTACTTTTGTCTCATCTGACCAGAGAACATTCTTCCAAAATATTTTAGGCTTTCTCAGGTAAGTTTTGGCAAACTCCAGCCTGGCTTTTTTATGTAACATAGTTACATAGTTTTTAAGGTTAAAGGAAGACTTTAAGTCCATCTAGTTCAACCCATAGCCTAACATGTTGATCCAGAGGAAGGCAAAAAACAACCATGTGGCAACACTAAGCTCCACATTGAGGAAAAAAATTCCTTCCTGACTCCAGATATGGCAATCAGACTAGTTCCCTGGATCAATGCCCTATCAAAGAATCTAGTATATATAACTGGTAATATTATAATTTTCAAGAAAGGCATCCAGGCCCTTCTTAAATGTTAGTAGTGACTCACTCATTACAACATCATGTGGTAGAGAGTTCCATAGTCTCGCTGCTCTTACAGTAAAGAATCCGCGTCTGTGATTATGATTAAACCTTCTTTCCTCCAGACGAGAGGATGCCCCCTTGTCCCCGTCTCAGGCCTAAGAGTAAAGATATCATTAGAAAGTTCTCTGTACTGTCCCCTCATATATTTATACATCATTATAAGATCACCCCTAAGCCTTCGTTTTTCCAAGCTAAATAACCCCAAGTTTAATAACCTGTCTTGGTATTGCAGACCCCTTAGTCCTCTAATGACTTTTGTCGCTCTTCTCTGGACCCGCTCTAGTTCAGCTATGTCTTTCTTATACACCGGAGACCAGAATTCTAAGTGTGGTCGCACTAGTAACTTGTATAGAGGTAAAATTATGTTCTCCTCATGAGCATCTATGCCTCTTTTAATGCATCCCATTATTTTATTTGCCTTTGCAGCAGCTGCCACTAAATGTGAGTTTGTCATCTACCCATACACCCAGGTCTTTTTCAGTGACAGTTTTGCCCAGTGTTTTACAATTAAGCACATGACTTTACATTTATCCCCATTAAAGTTCATTTGCCATTTAGCAGCTCAAGCTTCTAGTTTACATAATTCCTCCTGTAATATAAAATTGTCCTCCTCTGTATTGATTACCCTGCAGAGTTTAGTGTCATCTGCAAATATTGAGATTCTACTCTGTATGCCCCCTACAAGGTCATTAATAAATATATTAAATAGAAGCGGGCCCAACACTGACCCCTGTGGTACCCCACTGTTAACTGTGACCCATTCTGAGAGTGTTCCATTAATAACCACCCTTTGTTTCCTATCACTAAGCCAGTTCTTAACCCACTTACACATATTTTCCCCTATCCCCATTGCCCTCATTTTATGTATCAACCTTTTGTGTGGCACCGTATCAAAAGCTTTTGAAAAGTCCATATACACAACATCCACTGCATTTCTTTGGTCCAGTCCAGAACTTACTTATTCATAGAAGCTTATCAGATTAGTTTGACAGGAACGGTCCCTCGTAAAACCATGTTGATAATGGGTCATGAGGTTATTCTTCTTCAGATACTCCAGTATAGCATCTCTTAGAAAACCCTCTAGGATTTTACCCACAGTAGAGGTTAAGCTTACTGGTCTATAATTTCCAAGTTAGTTTTTGTCCCCTTTTTGAATATTGGCACCACATTTGCTATACGCCAGTCCTGTGGTACAGACCCGGTTATTATGGAATCTTTAAATATTAAAAATAATGGTCTATCTATGACAGTACTTAATTCCTGCAGCACTCTGGGGTGTATCCCATCCGGGCCCGGGGATTTGTCAATTTTAGTGATTTTTAGACGATGCCGTACTTCCTCTTGGGTTAAGCAGGTGACATTTAATTGAGAATTTTTGTTATCACTGATCGTATTGCCTGTCATGGGATTTTCTCGTGTAAATACTGTTGAAATAAAGTCATTTAGCATATTGGCTTTTTCCTCATCCTCATCCACCATTTCACCCAGACTATTTTTAAAGGGGCCAACACCATCATTTTTTAGTTTCTTACTATTTATGTAGTTAAAAAATATTTTGGGATTATTTTTACTTTCTCTGGCAATGAGTCTCTGTCTCAATCTTTGCTGCCTTGATTTGCTTTTTACAAATGTTATTTAATTTTCTGTATTTATTTAATGCCTCATCACTACCTACTTGCTTTAATTCCCTAAATGCTTTCTTTTTGTCACATATTGCACCTCTTACCGCTTTATTTAGCCATAGTGGTTTCCTCCTATTTCTAGCATGCTTATTCCCATAGGGTATATATTGTGCACAGGTCCTATTCAGGATGCTAATAAACATCTCCCATTTGCTTTGTGTACTTTTATGTCTCAGGACATCATCCCAGTTTATTGCACTAAGATCATCTCTCAACCGTTGGAAATTTGCCCTCCTGAAGTTTAGTGTCCTTGTAGCCCCTCTACTACACATCTTAGTAAAGGATACTTGAAAGCTTATTAAGTTATGATCACTATTACCCAAGTGACCTCCAACCCGTATATTTGATATGCGGTCCGGCCTGTTGGTTAATATTAGGTCCAGCAGTGCCCCCCTTCTTGTTGGGTCCTGAACCAGTTGTGAAAGGTAATTGTCTCTCATAGTTTTCAAAAACTTTTTAGCTTTGCTGGAACTGTAGGTTTCTGATCCCCAATGTATTTCAGGGTAGTTGAAGTCCCCCATAATAATGACTTCTCCCTGAGTCGCTGCTTCATCTATTTGCTTTATGAGGATATTCTCCTCCACTTCCATTATTGTTGGGGACTTAAAAACAAACCCCTATCAGTAATTTATTATTTTTTCCCCCTCCCCTTATCTCCACCCACAGGGACTCTACATTTCATTAGATTCACCTATATTATCACGCAGGATGGGTTTTAAGGATGATTTTACGTATAAACATACACCTCCTCCTCGCTTATTTGTACGGTCATTTCTGAACAGACAATAGCCCTGTAAATTAACAGCCCAGTCATGGCTCTCGTCCAGCCAAGTCTTCGAAATCCCCACCCGATCCCTGTCTTTGTGACAGATTGCCCTATCTATTCCCGTAATAATTGAGTCCCCTACTAGCAGCACCTGTCTGGCCTGCCCTTCTCTCCTGTTTTCCCCCTTACTGGAGCAGACACTCCTGTGGCTTTCAGAGGTCATGCCCTGCTGCAGCAGTGCTGTACCTGAACTCACACCCCCCTCATCTACCAACATAGCAAATTTATTGGGGTGTGCCAGATCAGGGCTAGCCTCCCTGCACCCTTCCCTCTACCCTGCCTTCTAACTGTCACCCAACTAGATACCTCATGGTCCTGCAGCTCCATACTACCATCCTCCCCCACATCTATCCCATTGAGCAGCTGTTCAGTGAGCAACAGACTCCTTTCCATATTGTCTATGGATCTCAGCGTTGTCAGTTGTCCATTTAGATCCAGTATCTGGGCTTCCAAGTGCACAACATACTCACATCTCACACAGCAGTATGCACCCTCGACTGGCTGTTCAAGGAATGCATACATGTGGCAAGATGTACACTGGATGGCATTGCCAATCATGGAGCTCATTTCCTAATGGGGATTGCACCAGACAGAAATGATAAGTAAAAAGAAATGCAAAGTATTAATTAAATACAACCAGTAAGTCAGTAAGTCCTCCCTTCCAAACTCCCTGAATCCAAAGTCACTGAATCACAAGTCACACACTTACTTCCGTCCGCACTTGCGCTCCGTCACACTCAGCTCGTTTCACACTCGCTAGAAAATCAGATTTAAATCTTTTTTTTTTTTTTTTTTCCCTTAGCAGAAAATCAGCCTACAGCTCAGTGTACTTCCAAAGGGCAAGAAGTGGGGGTCTTCCCAGGTATCCTACCATACAGTCCCTTTTCATACAGACGCGACGGATAGTACAGATTGACACTGTTGCACCCTCGGACTGCAGGGCAGCTTGAACTTGTTTGGATGTTAGTCGAGGTTCTTTATCCACCATCCGCACAATCTTGCGTTGAAATCTCTTGTCAATTTTTCTTTTCCATCCACATCTAGGGAGGTTAGCCACAGTGCCATGGGCTTTAAACTTCTTGATGACACTGCTCACGGTAGTCACAGGAACATTCAGATCTTTGGAGATGGACTTGTAGCCTTGAGATTGCTCATGCTTCCTCACAATTTGTTATCTCAAGTCCTCAGACAGTTCTTTGGTCTTCCTTCTTTTCTCCATGCTCAATGTGGTACACATAAGGACACAGGACAGAGGTTGAGTGCCACAGGTAAGTTACAGGTGCTGTTAATTACACAAATTAGAGAAGCATCACATGATTTTTCTAACAGTGCCAATACTTTTGTCCAGCCCCCCTTAATGTTTGGTGTGGAATTGTATCCAATTTGGCTTTAGGACAATTCTTTTTGTGTTTTTTCATTGAAGACAAATTAAATGAAGATAATAATACCAAAGAATTTGTGATTGCAATCATTTTCAGGAAGAAACTGAGTATTATCAGACAGAATTGCAGGGGTGTCAATACTTTTGACCACAACTGTAGCAAAATAATTCCTAGAGTATTAGAAGATATAGTAGATATAAATAAAGGCAATTCATTTATTGTATGTTCCAGAACACACATATCTTTTAAAATTTCACAACTAAAGGGGAAAAATGTCTCCCACGCAATTTTAATTTTAAATCTAATTATTTCAGATTAACTATATGAACCTGTGTGTATTTCCAATTGATGCTTATTTTTCTCTCTATATTTTAGCTATAATTTAGTGCTGCTATTTCATAGCACAATCTATTATTACCGATGTTGTCTTTCTGCAGCTCCATTTGACATCGCTCCTATTGCTGGCTATTGTGTCTATTTAAAGCTTTAAGCAATTCAGGATATTTTTCTATTTCACATATATGGCAGCTTGAATACAAATGATATGTTTTGACTATTGTGTTTTCAGATCCATCCTGCTGTTGCTTTTGACAAAACGTAAAATCACGACATGAAGGAAATACAAAGCTTTTCCTGCTGAGTATGATTAAGATACGCTTTAAGCTGTGAGAGGCTTATTCCATATTTTATAGTTAAACCAAAACGTTATGTTGTGCATTACGTTCTAGCTAAGGCAGTGGACATAGTACAGTAAAGAATATTCCCCCAAAAAACATACTTAAGCTTGCTCAAACCTATTCCTTTTCCAAGTAGCCATCATCAGGAAAACATCTGCATACAGTATTTCAAACGGAAAAATATTAATATACTAAGCATTCACTATACAGTATATAAATCATACATTAAACAGTATCAAAATTATACAATAAGCCACCTTACAGTATATAAAACACACTATACGGTATAAAAAATAATATACTATACCATATATAAAACATATACTCTATACAGGATTTATAAATCATGCACTATACCATATATATAAATCATACACTTTGCAGTATGTAAAACATACACTATGTATATATGTATACATATATATATATATATATATATATATATATATATATATATAATCATGCAATATACAGTATGTATACTGTAAATCATACACTATATGTAAAACATACACTACAGTATATATAACATACAATATACAGCATAAAGCGTACGCTTTGCAGTATATATAAATTATACACTATGCAGTATATAAATCATACACTAAACAGTGTATAGATATATATATTTATATATATACTAGCTGTGAGCCCGATGCAAATGCATCGGGATTCTAGAACGTGCATTAATGTGATTATAGTAGTTATAGCTACTTTTTGAGGGAGTCCAATACTTTTTTGGGGGGGTCCAATACTTTTTTGGGGGGGTGCAATACTTATTGGGGCGCGTTCAATGCTTTTTGGGGTGCGTTCAATACTTATTGGGGCGCGTTCAATGCTTTTTGGGGCGCGTTCAATGCTTTTTGGGGCGTGTTCAATACTTTTTGGGGGGCGTTCAATACTTTTTGGGGCGCGTTCAATACTTATTGGGGTGTGTTCTATACTTTTTGGAGTGCTTTGCTGGGCTAAACCTGAATGGTGCACAGGGGGTTAATCACATGTCAGGTCTGTGTGTGAGTGAAGATGTGCTGATTGACTCACTGGGTTGCAGCTGGGAGTGAGTAGGCTGGATAGGAACCTGCCAGGTGTCTGAGTGAGGAGAGGACGATTCAGAAGTTCAGAGCACTACCATGTGAAGAGGTGCTGGAAGTGATCCGTCCTCAGTGGGTAAGTGATGGGAGCCTACCAGCTGATGTGTGCATGGCAGCCAGTGTCCAAGGGCCAGGCGGTCACAGCTGACTTTGGGACATTGAGGGGGGGGGGGCTGTGCGGCCATTGAGGGGGGAGGGGGGGGTCTGTGCGGCCATTGAGGGGGGGGTCTGTGCGGCCATTGAGGGGGGGGGGTCTGTGCGGCCATTGGGGGGGGTGTCTGTGCGGCCATTGGGGGGGGGTGTGTCTGTGCGGCCATTGGGGGGGGGTCTGTGCGGCCATTGAGGGGGGGGGTCTGTGCGGCCATTGAGGGGGGGGTCTGTGCGGCCATTGAGGGGGGGGGGTCTGTGCGGGTAGTAGTAGTAGTAGTAGTAGGATGATGATGATGATGATGATGATGATGATGATGATGATGATGATGATGATGATGATGATGATGATGATGATGATGATGATGATGATGATGATGATGATGAAGAAGAAGATATCATCCCCTTAGAAGGTATAGGGCAGTGATGGCGAACCTATGACACGCGTGTCAGCACTGACACGCGTAGCCATTTTCAGTGACACGCGGCTGCCGGAGAAACTACAAGTAGGATTCGGTACTCTGCGATCCTAGTTTTGTCAGCGTTTACTTTTTCTCACTCGCTAGACTCGCTATTAGGATAAAAACCACAGACACGGCAGCAAAAAACTGTTTCGAGTCGGGCTTCCGACACGGCAATGCGAGCGCTTTCCGAGACATCTGCGATTACAGGGCCAGGTGCATTAGCTGAGGAAAAAAAAATGTGCTGGAGGTCTGTAGGCCAGAACAGCAGAGCTCCGGCACAGAGCGTCTAGTTCTGGGACTTCCGGTAGGCGGAACTTGCTGGTTGGCTGGCGCAGCAGGGAGCAGCGGAACGCTGTGGGGGGACGCATATCTGAGGCCCTGTGATTGCTGTCTGGAGGTCCAGTGATTACTACAGCAACCATACTGCAGTGAAAGGTTCTGGGCAGAATCTGGGTGTCATGAATGTGTGATTGGCCATTACTGAGATAAGTGAGGGGGAGGCTGGAAGAGGCCTGTGCTATGGGTGCCGTTTCCCGCCATTAATTTACATAAGGAATGCCATCTTGCAGCATTGCAGCATAGTACAGACTCCATTTCACCACTATATTATTGTTGCGCACCCTATTAATCCCTATTTCTGCCCTTTCCTAATTGCCTGCAGGGCTATCTATAAATCTTCTGTCACTGCCCCTCTGATGGAGAAGCCAAAAAAACCAAGGTTAAGTAAAGGAAGTGGTAGTAGTAGCAGTAGCCGACCCTTTCAAGAGACATGGACTGAGATGTATGGCATTATAGAAAAAAATGGCAGATCATTTTGCATTCTATGTAGTGAAACGGTAGTAAGCAGAAATTCAGCAACAAAAAAGTCACTAAATCAGTGATGGCGAACCTGTGGCAGTCCAGCTGTTCGCCATCACTGGAAGAATTCCCCCTCCCCCTCACTTATCTTAGTTCATGGCACCCCACACAAGTTAAATAACAGCAAGACCAACAAAAGAAACCAACTGACAGATTAACAAAGAAGTCACTAAGCAGGTAAGTTAAATATTAAACATATTTGTTATTTAAACTATATATATCGTAAAATTAGGGTTTTTTTTCTCAAGGTGACACACCTCCCGATTTATGCGCGGTTTTTTGGCGAATTTTGACACACCAAGCTCAAAAGGTTGCCCATCACTGGTATAGGGAGATATACTGTGGGAGCGACTCGCGAGGCTCGGCCACAAAGCTAGCGATTTCCCGCTGAGGCTAGCGAGTCGCTACCTGACCGGGAAATCGCTAGCTTTGTGGCCGAGCCTCTGGTTCTATTTTCGGCCAGCGACTCGCAATGGCCGCTTCGCGGCCATTGCTCGCACAAACCTAGCGACTCGCAATGGCCTCGCGGCCATTGCTCGCGCAGCTAACGACTCGCATTGGCCGCTACGCGGCCAATGCTTCGCCGTGGTGACGTCAGAGTGTGACATATCCACGACGTGCCGGGGTCCGACACAAAACGTGCTACGGCAATTATATAGTAGATATATATATATATATTATACCATATGTATTGTAGAATTAATATAAATCATACACAGTACAGTATACAGCAGGTGAAATAAGTATTGAAAATCTCACCAATTTTTAAAGTAAATATATTTCTAAAGGTGCTATTGACATGAATTTCTCATCAGATGTTGGTAACATCCAATCCAAACAGGCAAAGAAATCAAACCATAGGTGTCCATAAGTTATGTGTAATAATGAGAAATGGCACAGGGAAAAAGTATAGAACAAAATGATGAAAGAGGTGCAAAACGTCATGGAAAGTCATGACATCAGTTGAAATCTAATAGAAGGAAGGATTAATGGACAAATGTATCAACACATTCTGCATTCACATTCTAAAAATCTGCAGCCATCTACTAGGATGATGAAGGTTAAAGGAGGATGGAAATTTCAGCAAGTCAATAAGCCCAAACATACAGCCAAGGAAACTCTCAACAGAGTTACCGTATATACTCGTGTATAAGCCGAGTTTTTCAGCACAAAAATTGTGCTGAAAAGTGCCCCCCTCGGCTTATACACGAGTCACTATACAGCTGAGTGGGGGGGGGGCCGGTGTCCGGGGGCTGGAGGAGGCAGGGGGAGGCTGCACTATGAGCGGCCGGTCACGTGGGGCCGCTCATTAGTGCAATGCAATATGCACGGCATCCCCCTGTCCATCAGCGGCAGGGGGAGCCGTGCATATTACATTGCTCTCCCCCAGTAGTTTATACAGGCCCCCCGATCCCCCCCCCCCCCCGTAGTTTATACAGGCCCCCCGATCCCCCCCGCCCCGTAGTATATACAGGCCCCCCGTAGTTTATGCAGGCCACCCGATCCCCCCCCCCCCCGTAGTATATACAGGCCCCCCGATTCCCACCCTCTATGTAGTATATACAGGCCCCCCGCGCTCTATATACAGGCCCCCGGTTGCAGCCACAGACCTGTAAGAGAATCGCTTTCATACTTACCCTCCTCGCTGTTACCCGCGCTCCTCCGGTCTCCTTCCCGCTTGTACCCGGCGCGTCCACAATGACGTCATTGTGGATGCGCCGGGAAGAAGCTGGAAGGAGACGAGGACGCGCGATGACAGTGAGGAGGGTAAGTATGAAAGCGATTCTCTTACAGGTCTGTGGCTGCAACCGGGGGCCTGTATATAGAGCGCGGGGGGCCTGTATATACTACATAGAGGGTGGGAATCGGGGGGCCTGTATATACTACGGGGGGGGGGGATCGGGTGGCCTGCATAAACTACGGGGGTGGGTAATCGGGGGGCCTGTATATACCACACTGCTGGGGGCTGCTGCCTGTATATACCACACTGCTGGGGGCTGCTGCCTGTATATACCACACTGCTGGGGGCTGCTGCCTGTATATACCACACTGCTGGGGGCTGCTGCCTGTATATACCACACTGCTGGGGGCTGCTGCCTGTATATACCACACTGCTGGGGGCTGCTGCCTGTATATACCACACTGCTGGGGGCTGCTGCCTGTATATACCACACTGCTGGGGGCTGCTGCCTGTATATACCACACTGCTGGGGGCTGCTGCCTGTATATACCTCACTGCTGGGGGCTGCTGCCTGTATATACCACACTGCTGGGGGCTGCTGCCTGTATATACCACACTGCTGGGGGCTGCTGCCTGTATATACCACACTGCTGGGGGCTGCTGCCTGTATATACCACACTGCTGGGGGCTGCTGCCTGTATATACCACACTGCTTGGGGGCTGCTGCCTGTATATACCACACTGCTGGGGGCTGCTGCCTGTATATACCACACTGCTGGGGGCTGCTGCCTGTATATACCACACTGCTGGGGGCTGCTGCCTGTATATACCACACTGCTGGGGGCTGCTGCCTGTATATACCTCACTGCTGGGGGCTGCTGCCTGTATATACCACACTGCTGGGGGCTGCTGCCTGTATATACCACACTGCTGGGGGCTGCTGCCTGTATATACCACACTGCTGGGGGCTGCTGCCTGTATATACCACACTGCTGGGGGCTGCTGCCTGTATATACCACACTGCTGGGGGCTGCTGCCTGTATATACCACACTGCTGGGGGCTGCTGCCTGTA
This sequence comes from Allobates femoralis, assembly GCA_033576535.1. Lineage (NCBI taxonomy): Eukaryota > Metazoa > Chordata > Amphibia > Anura > Aromobatidae > Allobates > Allobates femoralis. Next base: position 123,233,331 of record JARQOC010000006.1, read on the forward strand.
TATACCACACTGCTGGGGGCTGCTGCCTGTATATACCTCACTGCTGGGGGCTGCTGCCTGTATATACCACACTGCTGGGGGCTGCTGCCTGTATATACCACACTGCTGGGGGCTGCTGCCTGTATATACCACACTGCTGGGGGCTGCTGCCTGTATATACCACACTGCTGGGGGCTGCTGCCTGTATATACCACACTGCTGGGGGCTGCTGCCTGTATATACCACACTGCTGGGGGCTGCTGCCTGTATATACCACACTGCTGGGGGCTGCTGCCTGTATATACCTCACTGCTGGGGGCTGCTGCCTGTATATACCACACTGCTGGGGGCTGCTGCCTGTATATACCACACTGCTGGGGGCTGTATACCTGTGCTGGAGTCCACCCTCGGCTTATACACGAGTCAATAGGTTTTCCCAGGTTTTGGGGGCAAAAGTAGGGGGGTCGGCTTATACACGGGTCGGCTTATACACGAGTATATACGGTAATTGAAAATAAAATAAAGCAGATTTCAAAATATTTAGCCCACGGAACCTTCAGTATTTGAAGAGTGTTTGTGTGTGATGATTGGTCCAAATTCACACCTGAGCAATGCATGTTACTACTTTCTACATACAGGAAGTATCTTGAAGCTGTCAGCACCAACAAAGGCTTTTGTATGAATTATTAAATAAATTCAGTAAGCGTATTCAATACTTTTTCCCCGTGTCATTAACCAATATTACTCACAACTTATGGACATCTATAGTTTGATTTCTTTGCTTTTGTGAATTGGATGGGTTGTTACCGACATCTGATTGGAAATTTATGTCATTGAAAGCACCAAAAAGTGAATAATGAAAAGTAAACCAAACATTTTTGTATCACCAAAAATGTACTTATTTAAAATAAAATGTATAATTATTTAGCTAAAACCATATAGTCAATACTGCACACCACGATCGAGTGATCACTAGAGTTCTGCTCATATTGTACATTGGGGGCTGTAATGGAGTTACTCACTCAGCTCATACAGAGCTCATGAGTATAGAGGACTACATTACAGCAGGTTTACTTGTTCTCTAGTGATAATCTCCTGCTGATAAAACAGTGATTTTATCAACCTACACTAGGCAGGCTAGTCGGTAACACGTTGCTGGATCAGGATTCCTGTCTCTACATCATGCTTCTATCAGATTAGGTGGCAAAAATCTGGTAGGAGATTCCTTTTTCAATAAATTAATACCTATCCACTGGATAGTAGAGTTGAGCAAATATATTTGCAGGACTGCTTTTGTCATTAGTCTGTGGTTGCTAGACCAGAGCTCTGGGAACCTCCTGCCACAAGTCAGCATTTCTGAAACCTTTTCTGTTTCATAGCCACTGACCTATGTCTTGTGTGCATAGTGCTGCAATTTAAGGACGTCAAAGAGTTTATCAGTAGAAGTGCCGTTAGATGCTACCAAGTAATAGGAAGTTTTCTTGGTTTTGGTTTGGGAGCCATGGACTACTAAAGTGGTTGCTAGATCAGGGTACTGTGAGTCTTTTCCTTCAATTCTAGTAGATAGGTGGTAATTGATAAATTAGTGTATTAAGATCAAAGTGATAAATTTATGAATTGATATAATGAGAAAAGATCAGGTGAAAGATTTGATTTGGTAGGATGAGAAATAGGCTTGGTAGGTGGAAAATAAGTTTTTACAAATTAAAATAAGGTAAAAAATGTTTGCCAGTAGATAGAAAAATATTGAAATCTGAGAGTCCTCAGTGGTTGATACCTTTTAATGGCTAACTGAAAAGATGGTAAACATAGCAAGCTTTTGAGACACTGTAGCTACTTCATCAGGCTAATAATGACACAAATTATGAAGACACACACATATATACATAAGCAAAAGAAAAAAAAACAGTGTTAGGCTGCATTCACACATTGCGTATTTTGCTGCGCTTTTTTACGCGCGCTTTTCAAAATACGCAATGTGCCTTTTGTCTGCCAGCAAAGTGAATGTGAAATTCACTTTGCAGTGCAGACATTGCGCAAAAATACGCACTGCGTTTTCCGGGAGAAAGCGCAGCTCCGTAAAGAATTGATATGTCAATTCTTTACACAGCTGCTCCTGCGTTTTCTCCCTGTCATGTCACAGAGGGGAGGAAGAATCCTGCTTCCTCCTCCCCTCTGTGACAGCTGTGGCCGCCCATTAGATTTCACAGTGTATTAATATACACTGTGAAATCTAAATTAAACAAAAGCAAGTGAATGAAAAATAAAAAAGAATGAATACTTCACCTGTCCGACACCTTCTCCCGCTGTCCGGTGCCTTCTTCCGCTGTCCAGTCTCCGGTTCCAAGTGAGAGGTGTACTGACAGGACCTGCGGTGATGTCAGAGGGGCATTCCCGGGCACTCGTGGTCATATGATACATATCACATGACCGCGAACAGCCAATCAGCGCTGGGAACGCCACGGGAACTCCCCCTCTGACGTCACCACAGGTCCTGTCAGTACACCTCTCACTTGGAACCGGAGACCGGACAGCGGGAGAAGGCACCGGACAGCGGGAGAAGGCGTCGGACAGGTGAAGTATTCATTCTTTTTTATTTTACATACATTTGCCTCTGTTTAATTTAGATTTTACAGTGTATATTAATACACTGTGAAATCTAATGGGGCTGTTACAGAGGGGAGGAGGAAGCAGGATTTTTCCTCCCCTCTGTGACATCACTGCGCTTTCTGGAGTAAAGAAAGCGCAGTGTGTGAAAGCCCCTGCGTATTTTGCTGCGCTTTTTTGCGCGGCCGAAAAAACGCGGCAAAAAGCGCGCGCAAAAAAGCGCAGCAAAATACGCAAATGTGTGAACGCAGCCTTAGATGCTGTAGTAAATACGACAGGTGATATAAAGCAGAGTCAGGCTAGGGTGGGAGAGAGCTGAGCTGGGAGGTAGAGTCAAAATTCTAAGACAAGAACAGATTATATTATTGTTATATGGTTAGTGGCCTGTGGAGGCCTGAAAATACTTCAGTGAGTTGTGGAATGCAATAAATCGAAGCGAGAGACTTCACATAAGAAGTGTCAAAAGTTCATTGGCCTCTAAATGGAGTCTGTTGGAGATTTGATATCCCCAAATGTCCTTTCATTTTGTATCATGAATCTGTGATGTCCCCAAATGCCCATTCATTTTATATAAAAACACATGAATCCATGTGAGGCATTTAATCCTGTTTTGAATGTGTCAAAGGTCCGTATTAATGTGTATTCCCAAATTCTTCTCTCTCTGTGATTTGAAGTTGCTTTTTAAAATGAGCAGCCTAATATCGGTTTCACTGTGGTCAGGGCTGGAAAAATGCTTTGCCTACAGGTAGATCAATACACTTTTCTTTTATTGAGTGGCGATGAGAATTCATTCTTGTTCTGAATTTTTGCCCAGTCTCCTCTACATACATGCGACCTGTTGGACATTTGGTACATATAATTAAGTACACCACATTGCTTGTGATGCAACTGAAGTTCCCTGGGATCTTGTACTCCTGATCTGTCCCAGGAATCCTTATCTTGTCCATTGTCATTATAGATGGACAGGTTTTGCACCTGTTCTGGTTGCAGGGAAAGGTTCCTGTTGCTGCTGGAGAAGACAGGGCGCTTCTGACTATGACGTTTTTTATATTCGGAGGTTGTCTAAAACACAAGAGTGGGGGATCTGGAAATATTGATTTTAGTCGGGCATCTTTTTGTAGGAGTGGTTGCAGTTTCCGTGCAGCTCCTCTTGGCACCTCCAGACTTGGATTGTAGGTGACTACGAGAGGAACTCTGTTATTTTCTTCTCTAGTTTTGTAATGTAGGAGATGATTCCTTGATATTCTGGTGGCTCTTGTAATCTGGTTTTCAATTGCTCTTGGATGGTAGTCCTGGTTCAACAAGGTCTTTCTTTGGTCCTCAAGGTGATTGTCCCTATCTGTAGGGTTGGAACATATCCGATTTGTATCTGATGGCCTGGCTATACACAATAGTTTTTTATGTGTTTTGGATGAAAACTGTCCCATCGGAGATATGTTGGACGATCAATTGGTTTCCGGTACAGGGATGCCTCTATTTCATTGTTCTATAGCTTAATGACGGTGTCCAGAATGCTGATTTCAGTGCAGGAGTAGTTGAGTGTTAAGTTGACGGTGGGATGAAACTGATTAAAGTGACAATGGAACGTCTTCAGTTGTTGCTCAGACTCCGTCCAGATGATTAAAATGTCATCAATATAATGGTAGTAGGCCAGAGGCCTGATAGGACAAGAGGATAAAAAGTCACCTTCAAGTTTGGCCATGAAAAAATTTGCATATTGTGGTGCCATTTTGCCTCTCATTGCTGTGCCAGTCTCCTGTAAATATATGTTGTTGTCAAATATAAAGTAGCTGTGCATGAGGATGAATTTTGTAAGCTCCACCACAGAGTCCGTATCAATCCCTGTGTTTTCAAGGAAGGTTTCACAGGCATTTAATCCATCTTGGTGTGGGATGTTACTGTACAGAGATTCCACATCCATGGTGGCGAGGATGGTTCCTTCTGGTAGAGGACCTATTGCTGACAGTTTATTCAATAGGTCAGTTGTGTCCTGAATGTAGCTGGGTGTCTCTTTTTACCAGGAGTTTGAGAACACTCTCTACCCACCCAGAAATTTGTTCGGTGAGGGTGCCCACACATGAAATAATTGGTCTTCCTGGAATTCCTGATTTGTGATTTTGGGAAGCATGTAGAATGTGCCTGTTCTTGGACTTACTGGTAGAAGGTTATCAGCTCTTACGGATACGTCAGGTAGACAAGAAACCAGCCTTTTTAATTCCTTGTAATAGTCCTGTGTGGGGTCAGACTGCAATTTCTTGTAGTAACGTGTGTCCGTCAGTTGTCTGTTTGCTTTCTTCAGGTAGTCAGATTTGTTCATCCTGACTATTGCACCACCCTTGTCTGCAGGTTTAATGATGATTTCTTTGTTGGTTTTCAAAGACTGTATGGCCCTTCTCTCTTGGGCATTGATGTTGGATGGTTGACTCTTGTGTGATTCTAAAATAGTGGATTTTATGAAATATCTGAAAGTGTCTATATATTTAACCAAATGGGAGTTACGATTAGATTCAGGCGTTCAGTCTGACCTTTTCTTGGTTGTCAGGATCCCTCTTCCTTTGGCCCAGTTGGGTTAGGAAATCTCTGTCGCTGTAAAATTCCCTTAGGTGTAGTCTCCTGAAGTAATCCTCCATGTCGCTGCACAGTTCAATTTTATCCAGAGCTTTAGTAGGACAAAATGAGAGTCCCCTAGAAAGCAAAGCAAGTTTAATTTTGTTGGGTTGTGTAATCCGAAAGGTTGATGACACAATTGGATGCTTTTTGACAGGTATTAAAAAGTTTTTATAAATAAAGATGCAATGTGTGAAGGGCACGATGGATGGATTTAGTCACAAACATCCCAATGAGAAGGCAGAAATGGCTTTATGAAGACCTAGAGACTCGGCTTAGAGGTACATGTCATTGTTTGACATTTAGACATTTTACTACTATGGTGGCAGAAAGAAGACTCTTTTCTTGAGTGCTCCCTCAAGGAATAAATGAAGCTGCTAGTTTTCATTAATAGCTTGTGAATTATTAAGATATTATAGGTATCGTTCTTCAGTTGATCTAGATGGAAACTTAATGCTCATCATAGGTTTAGCAGTATACTTTATCTCACAAAATGTCAATGCACATAAGGCCTTTGCGTCTGGTCACATTTGATTTATTAGCGCAGCAGCTAGATATTGTGAATAAGATTTAATTTAATCCAGTTCACAGTGTACAGCTTTCTGTGTTTTTTTTTTTTTTAAACAGCTGATTTTTTGTGCCATTCAGCTCTACTGATTTAAAGTGAACCTGACAGCTTATACATGCTGCCTGATCCACAGGTAGCACATGTCAGGTACTGGCTGCACAATTTCAGCCAGGCATGTTTGACTCTGAAACACAGCAGCCTTTCAGAGAAGAACAGACTTTAATCTCCGGTTGAGGTTCAAGCCATGAGGCAGATTAGTCAAAAAATGTCTGACAGATCTCTCCCTGCCTGCATACATAAAGAGAAAGTTGCTGTCAGTCCAGACTGAGCTGCTATGTGTCATATCTCCCTTTGTTAAAAGGAGATGTACAATTGATAATATGATACTGATTACATTGTATTAGCTATATTTCAGTCCCTAACTTTGTTTTTTGGCCTGTATAAACAGACTGCTAAATGAGTGCCTAATGACCTGTTGTGTAGTTGATCAGTGCTTGTTGAAGAGGACCTGTCACTTGCTGAAGAAAATTAAGCTAAATTCCTTGTCCAAATGACTGTGCTCAACTGAATGTAACAGTCTTTACCTTTTTGTGCTGCATCATTCCATTTCAGAGATGATTACATTTGGAACACATTATATGAGGTTTCTGCTAAGGGTAAGGGCACACTAGCATGAAAATCGGACGAGAAAATCTCGCATTGCACTCGGACCAATGTTACAGAATAATTGAGAACAGATTAACGTGTGTCGTCCGCTGTTTTCTCATCCAGAATCTGGATGAGAAAAAAGTTGCAACGTGCTGCAACAGTATGCGATTCTCGTGAGAGACTCGCCAATGCAAGTCAATGGGTCCAACAAAATCACGGCAGGACATGGACAGCAGTCTGATACTGAGCCAGGATTCACGGCTCTGATGATGCCCTGTAGGGTTCTGCATAAGTGCGTGAAAGGTCACAGCATCACAATGTACACAGAACTTCCCTGGGCCTCATCAGAGTTGGAAGTCCCAAGCTAATATCAGCGATGGAGATTTCAGCATGATTCCAAAGACGCAACAAGGACTGGACTGGTGATGTACAGAAAAGAGAGACCGTAGAGGTGAGTATAATGGTATATATAGTATTTTAATTTTTTTTTTTTATTTTGATAACCCTTTATCGCTCAGAAAATTGGCATGTAAGTGAACTACAAAAAAGAAACTTAGCATTTTGGTCAAATTTAAGTAGATTTAATTTCCTTTCAAATTCATTCACTCATCTTATATATAAAACCCCAAGGCCACTTCCTGAAAAGGCGAAGGCCACTTCCGTGATGGCCTTCGCCCAGGGGCTGGTGACGTCAGCCAGTGCAGGGCCCCCCTGCTACAGGCAGCGGCACAGGAACGTTCCGACCTCGGAAGTTCCGTGTGCCCTCCAGCCACTCCCCTCCACCCTCTGCCCTCCAGCCACTCCCCTCCACTCTCTGACCTCCAGACATGCCGTGTGCCTAGAGAGGAGAGAGGAGGGAGGGCGGGACTTCCTCTCCTGCAGCTCTGCCCGCCCCTCCTCTCCTCCTACAGTACAGCTGATTCCCGGCCCGTGGTGAGTCTGCCCTGCCGGCTCCAGCAGCCTCTGCCCTACCGGCTCCAGCCTCCTCTGCCCTGCCCTCTGCCATGGCCTCTGCTCTCCAGCCTCCTCTGCCCTCCCCTCTGCCCTGGCCTCTGCCCTCCAGCCTCCTCTGCCCTGGCCTCTGCCCTCCAGCCTCCTCTGCCCTGGCCTCTGCCCTCCAGCCTCCTCTGCCCTGGCCTCTTGCCCTCCAGCCTCCTCTGCCCTCCCCTCTGCCCTGGCCTCTGCCCTCCAGCCTCCTCTGCCCTGCCCTCTGCCCTCCAGCCTCCTCTGCCCTGGCATCTGCCCTCCAGCCTCCTCTGCCCTGGCCTCTGCCCTCCAGCCTCCTCTGCCCTGGCCTCTGCCCTCCAGCCTCCTCTGCCCTGGCCTCTGCCCTCCAGCCTCCTCTGCCCTGGCCTCTGCCCTCCAGCCTCCTCTGCTCTGGCCTCTGCCCTCCAGCCTCCTCTGCCCTGGCCTCTGCCCTCCAGCCTCCTCTGCCCTGGCCTCTGCTCTCCAGCCTCCTCTGCCCTCCAGCCTCCTCTGCCCTGGCCTCTGCCCTCCAGCCTCCTCTGCCCTGGCCTCTGCCCTCCAGCCTCCTCTGCCCTGGCCTCTGCCCTCCAGCCTCCTCTGCCCTGGCCTCTGCTCTCCAGCCTCCTCTGCCCTCCAGCCTCCTCTGCCCTGGCCTCTGCCCTCCAGCCTCCTCTGCCCTGCCCTCTGCCCTCCAGCCTCCTCTGCCCTGCCCTCTGCCCTCCAGCCTCCTCTGCCCTGGCCTCTGCCCTCCAGCCTCCTCTGCCCTGGCCTCTGCCCTCCAGCCTCCTCTGCCCTGCCCTCTGCCCTCCAGCCTCCTCTGCCCTGGCCTCTGCCCTCCAGCCTCCTCTGCCCTGGCCTCTGCCCTCCAGCCTCCTCTGCCCTGGCCTCTGCCCTCCAGCCTCCTCTGCCCTGGCCTCTGCCCTCCAGCCTCCTCTGCCCTGGCCTCTGCCCTCCAGCCTCCTCTGCACTGCCCTCTGCCCTCCAGCCTCCTCTGCCCTGGCCTCTGCCCTCCAGCCTCCTCTGCCCTGGCCTCTGCCCTCCAGCCTCCTCTGCCCTGGCCTCTGCCCTCCAGCCTCCTCTGCCCTGGCCTCTGCCCTCCAGCCTCCTCTGCCCTGGCCTCTGCCCTCCAGCCTCCTCTGCCCTGGCCTCTGCTCTCCAGCCTCCTCTGCCCTCCAGCCTCCTCTGCCCTCCAGCCTCCTCTGCCCTGGCCTCTGCCCTGGCCTCTGCCCTGGCCTCTGCCCTCCAGCCTCCTCTGCCCTGGCCTCTGCTCTCCAGCCTCCTCTGCCCTCCAGCCTCCTCTGCCCTGGCCTCTGCCCTCCAGCCTCCTCTGCCCTGGCCTCTGCCCTGGCCTCTGCCCTGGCCTCTGCCCTGGCCTCTGCCCTGGCCTCTGCCCTCCAGCCTCCTCTGCCCTCCTCTCTGCCCTGGCCTCTGCCCTTCAGCCTCCTCTGTCCTGGCCTCTGCCCTCCAGCCTCCTCTGCCCTGGCCTCTGCCCTCCAGCCTCCTCTGCCCTGGCCTCTGCCCTCCAGCCTCCTCTGCCCTGGCCTCTGCCCTCCAGCCTCCTCTGCCCTCCAGCCTCCTCTGCCCTGGCCTCTGCCCTCCAGCCTCCTCTGCCCTGGCCTCTGCCCTGGCCTCTGCCCTCCAGCCTCCTCTGCCCTGGCCTCTGCTCTCCAGCCTCCTCTGCCCTCCAGCCTCCTGTGCCCTGGCCTCTGCCCTCCAGCCTCCTCTGCCCTGGCCTCTGCCCTCCATCCTCCTCTGCCCTCCCCTCTGCCCTGGCCTCTGCCCTTCAGCCTCCTCTGTCCTGGCCTCTGCCCTTCAGCCTCCTCTGCCCAGGCCTCTGCCCTCCAGCCTCCTCTGCCCAGGCCTCTGCCCTCCAGCCTCCTCTGCCCTGCCCTCTGCCCTGGCCTCTGCCCTCCAGCCTCCTCTGCCCTGGCCTCTGCCCTCCAGCCTCCTCTGCCCTCCCCTCTGCCCTGGCCTCTGCCCTCCAGCCTCCTCTGCCCTGGCCTCTGCCCTCCAGCCTCCTCTGCCCTGCCCTCCAGCCTCCTCTGCCCTCCAGCCTCCTCTCCCAGTCCTCTGCCCTCCTGCCTCCGCTCTCCTCTCCCAGTCCTCTGCCCTCCTGCCTCCGCTCTCCTCTCCCAGTCCTCTGCCCTCAAGCCTCCGCTCTTCTCTGCCCTCCAGCCTCCGCTCTCCTCTCCCTGTCCTCTGCCCTCCAGCCTCTGCTCTCCTCTGCCCTACAGCCTCCGCTCTCCTCTCCCTGTCCTCTGCCCTCCAGCCTCCGCTCTCCTCTCCCTGTCCTCTGCCCTCCAGCCTCCGCTCTCCTCTCCCTGTCCTCTGCCCTCCAGCTTCCGCTCTCCTCTCCCTCTCCTCTACCCTCCACCTTCCGCTCTCCTCTCCCTCTCCTCCGCCCTCCAGCCTCCACTCGCTTCTCCCTGTCCTCTGCCCTCCAGCCTCCGCTCTACTCTCCCTGTCCTCTGCCCTCCAGCCTCCGCCCTCCAGCCTCCGCTCTCCTCTCCCTGTCCTCTGCCCTCCAGCCTCCGCTCTCCTCACCCCTCCATATGCAATGTACAGTATGTGTGTATATGTGTGTATGTACGCACTTCCGTCACTTTGTCCACACTTCCCTCAACTTTGTACACACACACACATACACACACACTCCGCTATACTTACCACCGGCCCTGCGTCCGCTGCCTGGATCCTCAGTCGACATGTCGCTGCCCCCAAACTACTGGATCCAATATAGTGTCCAAGATGTCTCGCAAAACTACCCGGACAACATATTGGATCCAGTCGTCCGGGGGCGGTGACATGTCGACTCAGGATCCAGGCGGCGGGGAAGACGCAGGGTCGGTGGTAAGTATAGCGGAGTGTATGTGTGTGCTTACCACTCTGCCCACGGCGCTGCGCTGACCACTCTGCCCACGGCGCTGCGCTGACCACTCTGCCCACGCCGCTGCGCTGACCACTCTGCCCACGCCGCTGCGCTGACCACTCTGCCCACGCCGCTGCGCTGACCAATTTCACCGCACTCACTGCTAACCACTGAGCCACCCCACTCACTGCTAACCACTGAGCCACTGCACTCACTGCTAACCACTGAGCCACTGCACTCACTGCTAACCACTGAGCCACTGCACTCACTGCTACCCACTGAGCCACCGCACTCACTGCTAACCACTGAGCCACCCCACTCACTGCTAACCACTGAGCCACCCCACTCACTGCTAACCACTGCGCCACCGCACTCACTGCTAACCACTGCGCCACCGCACTCACTGCTAACCACTGCGCCACCGCACTCACTGCTAACCACTGAGCCACCGCACTCACTGCTAACCACTGAGCCACCGCACTCACTGCTAACCACTGAGCCAGCGCACTCACTGCTAACCACTGAGCCACCGCACGCAGTACTAACCACTGAGCCACCGCGCAGTGCTAACCACTGAGCCACCGCGCAGTGCTACCCACTGAGTCACCTCTATACACACAATTAATTTAACCGCACTCCCCTAACTATTACTAAATAAACTATATATGCATTCTAGACTACCCGATTCTTTAGAATCGGGCTGCCATCTAGTCTCTAATAAACACCTACATACAGTATTTTACCAAATCTTATTTAAAACAAATAATATCTTTATTAGGGGATAATATAAAAGCTATTGGGATAAATTAATCACAAACAACAAAAGCAAAGGCACACAGATGCTTGAAGACACAGTGAGTCAGACCCCAGGAGCACATTGTGTTTCCTGTTTGCTTTTGTTGATGTTGTTTATTGCGTTTGACAGCAGATCGCACCTGCTGAAGCAATTTTACTGTTAGTCTGCTGCCTAGAGTTAGAATGAAGCCAGCCATTTACTACATATTATAGTAGAGTGTGTCTGGTATAATTATATTTTGTCCTCCTAATGAGCTTGATCTGTATACTTTTTCATTTTTCAGTAAAGGTAAGACAATAATTGAGTTACTGTAATCACACAGTAGTCAAAAAAACTTGGTAATTCTCAAATTACATATAAACAGTAAAAGTAGCTTCATTTATCCAAGAAGAAAACCAGCCTTCCTCCAGCATAATTTCCATGTGTACTATTGACATACCGGATTTTTCGGTTTATAAGACACAGCGGATTATAAGACTCACCCCCAAATTTAGTGAAAGAAAAGAGAAAAAAATATATATTTTTTTTTAAATGGGGGCTGTCTTATAATGCCAGTGTCCACATTACAAATCATATATTTGTCCCTCATCCTGGTGTCTATATAACCCCCATCCTGGCACATGGCCCCTTTGTGCTGGCATATGGCCTCCCTGTGCTGCTGGCACAATAGCATATTGCCCCCTTGTGCTGGGACATGGCCCTTCATATGCTGGCACATAGCTTCTCCCTGTGCTGGCACATTGCCCCCTTGTGCTAACACATTGCCCCCCCCATGCTGGCTCATGGCTTCTCCTGTGCTGGCACATTGCCCCCCTATGCTGCTGTCTCACTGGTACATTGCTTCCTTGTGCTGGCACATGCCCCCCCTGTGATGCTGGCACACTGGCACATTGCCCCCTTGTGCTGGCATATTGCCCCTTTTTGCTGATGGCACATTGCCCCTTGTGCTGGCACATTACCCCCCTGCTCTGCTGACACATAGCCCCCCCCCATCCTGGATATGGCCCCCCTCCTCACTCTATGCCCCCCTGCTGGCGCACATAGTAAAATAACAAACACTTTTAACTCATCTTCCGACGCTGGTTCCTTCACTCCTAGCTCCTTGGTGTCTCTTCCCGTGTCAGTCACTGGCATCGGATCACGTGACTGGGGCACACAGTGATGACATCACTGTGAGGATCACATGATTGGATGCTGGCACAGACACAGGAAGAGACACCGAGGAGCTGGGAGCAGGGATTCAGTGGTGGAAGATCAGTTAGAAGCATTTGTTATTTTACTACGTGCACCAGTATGGGGGCCTATAGAATGGCGAGGGGGGCCATATCCAGGATAGGGGTGGTGAGTGCAGGATGGGGGAGAGAGTGCAGGAACATGCAATATGCGCTGCTCCACTGGCCACAACTCAGTGCGGTTTCAGCACTGATATGATGGACACCGGGTGCAGTGCATATTACATAAGGCTAATGATCAGGAGAATGTGACCTCCCACTGCCTCTGCAGGCCGTAGTCAGCCTCCTCCATCCCCAAGACACCACTCCAAAGGGCCCCCCCCAGTGCAGAAAGTAGATTTAAATTACAAGACACACCCCCAAGCCTTCCACCAAAAATTTGGGAGAATAAAAGTGCGTTTTATAATCCGAAAAATGCGGTATATGAGTGTAACAGAAGGGGGATTTACCACCTTTATAAATGAAAGAAGAAAAATCACATACAGCTCAGGACATGTAGAAAATTATTTTCTTTCAATGGAATGTTAAGAACGCTAGTTTGTTCAAAAAGCGTTGACAAAGGTCACTTTCACCCAGCACCCATTCTTCTGTAATGCATCATTGTGATTTCCATTAAAAGAAAATAATTTTCTACATGTCCTGAGCTGGATTTGATTTTTCTTCTATTTTACTGTGGTTGTAGCAGAACTGATTCCCATTCTCCATGTGGATAGGAGACTGAAAGGTGAGCTGGGTTCTTCCTTTTCTTGTTGAAAGGTTGTTAATGCAAACCTCCACCCTTGACAGGCACTGTTGGATCATGTATGACTTGGCACAGTGTAACCTAGGGGTCCCCAAACTGTAACTCATGAGCCACATGTTGCTCGCAGGCCTGTGATGTGTGGTTCCCAGCTGTATTCTATCTTTGTGCATATGCTCCAGGTCTAGCAAACAGCAAAGAGCAGGTCTCCAGAGGGTAGCTTTTGGGAGTAGCCCCACAGAGAAGAGCATATCTGAATAGGGGTAAGGTAGGAATCCCTGGATATTGGTATATCGCCGCAGTGTGATTTCTGTGGAAAAGCTTTGGCTGTCATTATACGGTAATCGGGACTCTGGGTATCACTACTGTGAGGGGAGCGGGGGTTGGATGTGGTTCGCGATTCTCTCATTTCTGACTGATGCTTCAACCCTCTTTCATTTCATTTAAAAATTATTTTTATTGATTAACAAATAAAGTCAATAATACTAATCAATACATAGACCTTTCCTTGAAATCAGTAGATGCTGAATCCCTCTTTCATAGCTGAATCTGGCTCTCAAGGTCAGAAAAGTTCGGGATCTCTGGTGTAACCCAACATTTTACTTACAGGAAAATGTTTGGTTACCTATGGGTGGTGAAGCCCGACCTGTGGTGATCAGCTGAGAATTCTGAGAAATACATTTGCAACTACTGTCTTACTGATCAATTAATTTAGAACTTTGCTTCTTATAAGTCTACAGGTCAAGTATTCGATACTTTAAAGTACATCCAAGTTTGTAGTTATGAATTGTGCTACGGTAGATCTACTAAAAACTTAGTATTAGGAAAATGCATCTTAATGCAGTCATGCAGAAACTAACATTGGCCGACCACACCTATGTTAACGGTTTAGTCAGCAGTCATAAGTATATGGGGCCCCCCAGTTCTCTGACAGATGATGTCTGTCATGTCACTGTTGGACTCAGTGGCTAGTGTTCCTGCCTCAGCCTCTGGGAGGTGCCGGATTCTCCTATGTGCTGGGGGCCATGATGGTAGGCTTAAAAGGGGGAACAAGGACAAGTAAAGTATATATGAACAATGAAGGCTTGCTGATACACGATGGGAGGACTCTGTCCACGAGGGCTCACAATCTACAGGACCATATGGACCTGCTTCTTCGATGTCTGCCTCTGTCAAGGAGCGCCACCGTATTTCTCCTGTGGGTGATGTTGGTTGCGGAAGAGAGGGTCCTGCAGAGGCGTCTGATAGGCGCAGCCTTCGTTTTTCTGTCAGAAGTGGGGTGTTTGATGCCAGTCGTGCATCACCATCTGGCCTGGTTCTAGAGGCAGTCAGATGAGATCATCAGGCTGTGAGCTCCATCCTATGGGAGGTGACCGTGCCCTTCAAATACTTGGAGCCGTCTTGCAGGCCGCCAGATGTAGTCATGGTTTCCCAGTGATTTGTGTGTGTTTGGTTTTGACTGATCTTTGCCTGGATTTTTGCCCTGCTTCAGCCTGACGATTTTGTACCTTAGCTGCTTCCTGGTTTGACTTTGGACTCCTGACTACGTTTTCACCGTTTTTATTCCCTAACTGGCGACTTCCTGCTCCGGACCGCTGCTCATCTTAGGCAACTACCTCCTGGGCTCCGCTGTAATTCTAGAACCCTGTATAGTGGTAAAGGTTCTCAGGGTTTCCTTGTGGTGCTGTCTTGCCAGCAGCTCGGCTCACAGCAGGTGGTCGTCACAATGTCAAAGGAAATAGGCATCTTGGTTAAAGCTGATTTCAGACTGCCAATATTTTTGTTCTCGGAAGAGTGAGTTCTCTTGTGCATGGGAAATATAGATGAGGTAGCTGCCGGTCAAACAATCGTCCTGAGCCATCATTCTGCTAACAATTATTTCAAGTGTATTTTGGGGCCTTTGAGAATAGTGGCTGCCCACTATTGTAGATGTGGAATACTAGATCGATCCTAAGACCACAGACAAAAATCTTCAGTGCACAGCTATACATCAATTTTATGGAATATCCTCAACTGAAAAACATTCTTATTATCAATACCATCACAGCCACTAACTATATGCTTTAAAAATATTAGGCAGCATTAGGTAAGCCCCTAAAACTTCTGCAAAACAATTTTGGTTTAAGCGGTTAACCCACTTTCTCCAGCCCTTTTCCAACGATGCCTTCGCAATGGTAATTGCACTTTTTTACAGTTCCAATTTTCCTTGGCAGTGAACTGGTTACTTGTCTTGCTTGCTTTTCAATTCCTTTTTGTATGTTCATGCTGCTCTTAACGAAGCATTAATTTAGTTTATCCTACATTGGCTGCTTTGTTCCAGAAACAGTTCAACGTGGAATTACACGTGGTTGCTGTTTTTTTAAATTAAAATATAGCAAACTTTTTATACTCCTGGACAACCTATATATTGAAGACTACCTGTATGTTTCGCACTATAAGATACACCTTTTTCCCAAAAATTTTGGGGGAAAGTGTAAGTACAAATTATAGTCCGGATGTATGGTACCTGGCTGTGAGGTGGCAGGAGCTGGTCAGTGGAGGCAGGAGTAAGTCACTGGAGGCAAGAGTAGGCTGCAGCAGCGCCTGCCAGTGATCATGTGTGCAAGCAGCTTAAGGGTGCCTTCACACTGGCGTTCCCCTTCACAGCGTTCTGCGGAGGGTAATCGCCATGTGAGCGCAGCCACCACAAGCCCCTATGTTTATAATGGGAGCGCACGGTGCTGTGCTTGACTGCACATGACCGTGCACACCCATTCACTGCCATATGTGATCACACAGTCTCGTCTGCACCAGGAATGCAACATGTCGCGTTCCTGGTGCGGATGAGATTGTGTGATTTGTGCGCAGGCATACGCCTGCACACAGATCACTTATGGCAGTGAATGGGTGCGCACAGTCATGCACAGTCAAGTGCAGCACCATGCACTCCCATTATAAACATAGGGGCTTGCGGTGGCTGTGCTCACCTTGCAGATACCCTCCGCCGAACACTGCGGAGGGGAACGCCAGTGTGAACCCAGCCTAAGAAGATATAATATGCACTGCTTCTCCCTCTCATACCTCTCAGCACTGAAACTGATGCTGAGAGGTGAGAGGAATGATGGGCGGGAGGAGTAGCTCATATTAAATCTTCTTAAACAGAAGGCACACGCGATCACCTGCTGCTGCAGCTGCTGTGGGCCATCATGTGTGGACAGTCACTGCTTCACAAATATCATCCTGGTTGTGGGAGCAGTGAGTATTCCAGCGGCAGGCAGATGATTATACTTGCCATCTATCGCTGCCCTGCAGCGCAACATTTTCTCTTCATGCCGATACTTGACAGCATGTGGAGCGCAGTGCATGACAATGATGTCATCGCTGTGCGCTTACACATATATGCCAGGATAGGGGATTATATATATACCAGGATAGGGGAGGATCATATATACCTGGATGGGGGATCATATACCAGAATGGAAGATCATTACCAAGATGGGGGACATATATACCTGGAAGGGGCCCAGGATTGGGGACATTAGTACAGAATTTTAGGACATTACCCCATAACAGTGTCAGCAGCAGTTGCTCCCTCACCCCTCTTCATAACAATGCGTCATGACCATATTTTTTACTTCACATTTTGTTTTCCTATTTTCCATCACTACCTGGGTTTGTCTCATTGGCCGGTGCATCTTATAGTCTGAAAAATACAGTACATCCTTCTTTTAGCATGTGCAGAGCTAGTTTATTGAGAGTAATTAGTACTGTTGGTGTAATGATTTTAAAGACTGAGAACATGAAATTTTCCATCTAAATTCCCAAGTCTAGATGAGTGTGTATGGATGTGTAAGTCTATATCAGCATGAGCATAAAGTTCATCTATGCGAACATTAATAATAACTATCATAACCTAATTTATCCATCTCTGAATTGAAGCTGGAAGCATTACAGCGATTAACATGCAAATTGCCAATTAGTATTTAAAGAAACTAAATTCTCCCATAGGAATATTATTCCCAAAGTTCTCGGCAAACATAGAACTACATGCTGTGCTGAAAAAACAGACATCTTAGCTAAACCTACTCTAGGACTCCCACTCACTGGCAGTGAAGCCGCTGCAGGATATTCTGATGTTGTTACATGTTTGGCTCCTGATGTAAGTGAATTTTGAATGAGATCAGACATAAAATAAGTCCTCTGGGGAGTCGTCATGCTGAATGCTGAGTGTCTACAAGAGCATTATTGGATGGAAAGCAGATTTGACACGAGTAACATATGAAAAATAATGAGATAAATAGCAATGATGTGCTTTTTTTCTCAAATCCATTTGCAGCAATCATTTATATTAAATGTTTTCTATTTGCAGGTTTTTGACAAGTTCTGTTTTGGAGAAATCAACCTTGACGCTGTTCACCTTTCCCAGAGGTTCTCTGCCGATAGCTCTGGTTACTACTCATCAGCTGGACAAGTCCAAATCTCCTAAGGCACCCGCCTATCAATATCTCCCAATGTTCTCAGTATTCCAGAGGATAAGGTAGTAAATAGCGGTTTATGAGCTACAGGATTTCATCTAGTCGGAATGAATTGAAGACTTATCATTGTAATAATTAACACCTTGTTACAATCGTTGAACAATTATTGTCTATGTGGATTGCAATTAAAGACAACGTTAAACATTCATGGTGTGTTTCACTTTTAATAAATGGAATAGTCTATGGTATAGACTGAAAATATTTCTTTAAATTGTTTCTTTTTAGCATTCTGCTGAGCAATATAATTTATTCTTTATCTAATAATTAAGTCGATAGCAGCCTATAAACTTGTTTTTTTAATGCCTTAATGACCAGCCAGTTTTCATTTTCTATTTTTTTAAGCATAACTTGTCTCCCAATAGATCATAAAAGATCTCCAGGAAACATTTAATTGGCAGAGTTGATCAGTGTGTTGTAGGATCCAGCATCTATGCTATGCTGGGCAAATACCTGGCAATCATGTTGATTGTTAGATTCTAAAGAAACACTGATACTGTGGATGCTTCTATCTATCACATGACGCTCGTTGAATGATATGTAGCCAGTGAAGAGGAAGACAGAAGCAGTAATAAATAACTTCTGTCTTCTCCCAAAGGTCCTCAGCAGTATCTGACAGGTGGGGTCCTGACCTGCTCCTATAGGAGCAGGAGCTCTATTACCATTAATTAATTTATAATTTTGTGGGCCTTAAGTTCAGGGCCAAGCACCAGAATTTTACCGCACTTTGTCATTATTATGTTAAAGTAATATTCAGTTTTAGAAAAGTCAATTTTTATACACATTATTAGGCAATTCTGAGTTAATTGCTGGGCACCCTCTTATAAAATGTTTTATCTATTGACTAAATGTAAGCGTAGCTGAAAAGATTACCCTGCAGAGAACCTGTTATATCCTCCATTACATAGATAACACATTGAATGTGAGCAGGCACTGTGCAATATCTCACTTCTTTTGTGGTGTAGCTGCCGGGTAACTGAACAATTACAACCAGGTTTACTTACAGACTTTGGTAGATCCCTTGGAGTCCCAATAGCATAACACATTGTAATCATTCTTTTTGTCAGGTGACCCTTGTGAGAAATAGAGGTTGTCTGTTAGAAGCTCCTCCATCATAAAGTGATCACAAGTTTCCATTTGTCCTGGCCTTTAGTGATCAGCTGGTATTTTTCACATTCTTGATTGCCCTAACAAAGGAAAAAAAGACACTGATCTCATTAATATAATGTACTAATATACCAGAGCATTCAGAAGGTAAACTAGTATGTGCAGCCATGCTTTGAATTGTACATAAGGGTCCAAAATGTGAAACCTTATTTTTCCGTCAATCCTACAGAGAATGAATGGAGCTGCAGGTGGCCGTCCAACCTGTTAACCTACATTAAAAGTTTCCGGTCGGGCACAGGTTATAACTTGTTTTAAACAGACAACCCTTTTAATGAAGATTAAAATCTAAAAACGCAGATCTCTTAAGGGGGTGTCACACGCGTCAATATCGCCTGCACGATCTCGGCTGCACGTGACGTTGCAGCGATATTGACGCGTGTGACATACTGAATCAACCAGCGAGAAATCGCTGGTTGATGATCGCCAGGTTTTAGAACCTGCTCTAAAACCTGGCGATTGTCGCCCGGTGGACACGCAGCATCGCTGCGTGTGACATCGGGAGTAGCGATATTCCAGCTCCCAGCGCCTCTCACAAGCGCTGGGAGCTGGTAACTAAGGTAAACTGCGGGTATCTAGGCAGCGCGCGCTGCCTAGATACCCGACGTGTACCTTAGTTACCAGCTTCCTCCGCTCACCGGCTGGTATCTTAGGTACACAGCGGGTAACTAGGGTCCCTAGTTACCCGCTGTGTACCTTAGATACCAGCCGGTGAGCGGAGGAGGCTGGTAACTAAGGTACACGTCGGGTATCTAGGCAGCGCGCGCTGCCTAGATACCCGCAGTTTACCTTGGAGACCAGCCTGCTCCCGCTTCCAGCAGCCTGGCAGCGGGAGCAAGACATCGTGGAAACGATATTTAAATCGTTTCCACGATGTTTCTGGTCAATTGATCGCTGGTGAGTCTGTCTGTGTGACAGCTCACCAGCTATCATCTGTCAATGTCGTCAGCGATCATCTCACTGACGACATTGACGCGTGTGACAGGCCCTTTACAGTTGTGGACATTCTCTAAATCTATATATGGCATCATAGAAAGAGATCTGATTAGGCATAGATTTTACATCCTGAACCCTATAGGACTATGTTCACTACATTGTTACAGTCATTCAACAAAATGTTTTCCCAATATAGAAAAGGAATGTATATGACTAGGATATCCTCTTACCTCTTCATTACAGAGGTTAGTCTTCCCGGACCAACACAATGCTGAGCATGTAGGGGCTTCATCACTGGTTTAGCTCTAGTTGGATGCCCATTGACCAGAATGTGATCGCATATTCCCAAAATAAGCCTCCATTCCCTAAAATGGGAAAACCCATTGAACAAAATGTTATGATTATAGAACTTTCATGTAACTTTGGATAAGCTGTTTTATAATGTAGTTTCAGATCATGTTTATGACTTCTGTCATCACTATGTGTAATCAATAATTATTAATTATATACAGTGTAATATAATGATTATAATCTACATTGATGGATATATTTAATCATATATAGACATGTTTGCTATGAGGGTATCCAGTGATAAAACTTTTGCAGAGATCTGCAGAATTTTTAGCACAACACACAGTGTTCATCTCAATATCAAGTAATAACACAGAGACGAAAGAGAACATGCACCGCCAGCATATCATAGGTGTGATCACAGCTCAGTACAGTAATTGCTTTTAGGAGCACAAAGCGTACAAAATGTAACTTTTCATAGGGTTTCCAGAAATTGTGTATAAAATTTCAGATTCAAAATATAAATAATCATTTTAAGATACTTTCCAAAAGTTTATCATATAATGAATTATTGTAGTATTGCCTGTATCGTGACTAATGAAAGTCCTCGCATGATTACAGAAAATTCATCTTGTATGTTTTCTAGTTCAATTACTTTATAATAAGTTTGATGAAGATATAAAAAAGTTTCATTCTTCTAATGTTGTAGCTTTTTAATTTAATTTTATGCCTTAAATGGGTTTTCCACAAAACTTATATTGATGACTTGTGACACCACCGCTCCGTCACACTGTTTAGTGGCTGCTTTCTGGTACTGCAGAACAGCTACATTCATTTGAATAAGAATTGTAGTGCAGTACCTGAGAGCACCCACAAAACATTGTGATGGATCTTTGATGATCGGTTCTCACTATTTACGTCCAGTTGCTGCCGGAGCTGTTAACAGATGATTTGTGGAGGTGACGGGTGTTGGCCCTCCAAGATCTTATATTGAAGATGTATTTTCAAGAAATTCATCATTATTAGTGTAGTGGAAAACTCCTTTCACCTTTTAGTGACAACCAAGGCTGTGGAGTCAGTAAGCCAAACCACCAACTCAGACTCCTCAATTTCTCTGACCCTGACTCCAACTCCGATTCCCTCACACATGGCTCATGGCTAACCCTGCTGTTCTGTTCCCATGTACTATACACTTGTATTGCTCCTGGGTCACTATGACCCGGTTTATTAAATCTTGATTTTAGATACTTTAGCTCAATTATTTTTATACCTTTTGCTTACTAGACTGTATGGGAACATGTTTGGAAATAAAAAAAAAAAAAGAAAATTAAAAACTATTTTTTATTTTTATTCAGGAAAAAATTAGTAATAAGCAAAACAAAAAATAGCAAACTACACATTTGCAAAACAAGCAAATCAAACATTTTGTGAAAGAAATTAAAGATAATAAACACTTCAATTTGAACATATTCACATGGTAATATTACTTTATGTATTCTTGCATGAAGAACAATTAACATGGGCTTTGCATAAGAATTTTTGGCATCCATAACAAGTAATACGTGTTTTATTATCACAAGAATAAGGGCAATAGCTGCACCTTTTTCTTTTTATTCTTGAAGCACCACTGGTATAGCCCATGGGGGTACAAGTGGTTGTGGAGGCCATGGTTTCACTTTCCTGAGCATGTTGCTGGATGCTCTGTACAAGGTCTGCTGCTCCTTCCATTCTGGGTGTTACCTTTCTTTCCTCAATATACGACCTATCCAGTACTCTTCCAAGTTCTTCTATAAAGAGCCTTCGTTTATGGAGTTAGTTTGTATTCCAATTAGGGTTGATTTCCCTCCACAACACAAAAGCATTGTATGCCGACAAATCCAGAATGTTGTAAAACAGAATCATAGGCCACCGATTTGTTTTTCTTTTGCAGGTATATGTACTAATGAGCTGATCTAATGTGCCTACACCACCTTTGGTTGCATTATAGTCCAAGATCATGTTAGGTTTTTTATCTTCCCAGGTACTTACTGCATTATCATGGTGGTTCGTACTCATTAGTATTACTTGTTTATTTTTTTTTTTGGAACATACGCAACAATTGTTGTATTTGTTGTATAAGTAGAACATAGAACTATGTACATTTCTTTTACTCAAGATACCTTGCGGTAGTTCAGGCTTGTTTTTTTCGTATTGTACCCAACATGGTAAGAGAAGAGAAGAACCCTTCTGAAAACAAGGAGATAAGCCAGGAAGACAGACTTACTTAGCAAAAAAAATAATAATTTGGAGGCCTTTAGAGCTCAGCTGTACAAAATAAGGCCCTCTTAGGCTACGTTCACACATTGCGTATTTTGCCGCGTTTTTTTACGCGCGCTTTTCAAAATACGCAATGTGCCTTTTGTCTGCCTGCAAAGTGAATGGGAAATTCACTTTGCAGTGCAGACATTGCGTAAAAATACGCACTGCGTTTTCCGGGAGAAAGCGCAGCTCCGTAAACAATTGATATGTCAATTGTTTACGCAGCTACTTCTGCGTATTCTCCCAGAGGGGAGGAAGAATCCTGCTTCCTCCTCCCCTCTTTGACAGCTGTGGCCACCCATTAGATTTCACAGTGTATTAATATACACTGCGAAATCTAAATTAAACAAAAGCAAGTGTATGAAAAATAAAAAAGAATGAATACTTCACCTGTCCGACGCCTTCTCCCGCTGTCTGGTGCCTTCTGCCGCTCTCCGGTCTCCGGTTCCAAGTGAGAGGTGTACTGACAGGACCTGTGGTGATGTCAGAGGGGGGGCGTTCCCGGGGCATTTCCAGCGCTGATTGGCTGTTCGTGGTCATGTGATACGTATCACATGACCGCGAGTGCCCGGGAACGCCCCTCTGACATCACCACAGGTCCTGTCAGTACACCTCTCACTTGGAACCGGAGACCGGAGAGCGGCAGAAGGCACCAGACAGCGGGAAAAGGCGTCGGACAGGTGAAGTATTCATTCTTTTTTATTTTCCATACATTTGCCTTTGTTTAATTTAGATTTCACAGTGTATATTAATACACTGTGAAATCTAATGGGGCTGTCACAGAGGAGAGGAGGAAGCAGGATTTTTTCTCCCCTCTGTGACATCACTGCGCTTTCTGGAGTAAAGAAAGCGCAGTGTGTGAAAGCCCCTGCGTATTTTGTTGCGCTTTTTTGCGCGGCAAAAAGCGCAGCAAAATACGCAAATGTGTGAACGTAGCCTTACACAGCACGTTCTGCGCAGAATATACACATGTAGTGCACACCTAGTGATATAAAGCCATTTTTATGGTGCGCAGATCTCAATGCATACACCCGGCAGATCGTATGTACAACCCCATTCAAATAATTTAGGAAATAAATAAATTGATATACAATAGTAGATGCAATAAATAGACCCAACTGAGGTTATAACTCCTTTATTTCACTGAAAATATGGCCTCACAGCTGTAAAAAATTATGCCGGGTCACTATGACCCGAACACGACAAGTGTACAAATCGGCGTGTAGCTAAAAGTAAACACAAAAAGTACTCATACATAGGTCCCCCCAAATGAGGAATAGTCAAGTAACCAAGTTTTAGAAACTTATAGAAAATTATCTACAGGGCCACAAAAAATTGTCTATGGGTCACCATGACCCGAACAGAACAGCAGGGCTAAGTGATAAATATATTTTAGTACAATTTGATAATCAAGATATTTAGATAGAGCATAATAATTCATAATAATAATATTAAGCACATTCTGCATTGAATTACTGCACCCAATTCATTATGTATTTTAGGAGTCGGTGTATCCTATAACGACTCCAGCAAAATGGACACCGACTCCACAGCCCTGGTGACAACCAAGGTAATTTAAAACTGACCTGGGATGTAAGCAGGGGCCATGTGACAGGGAGGCATTTGCCCCCAGGCCGGTAGTATTGCATATATACAGTGCTTACAATAAAAAAAGATATAAAAGATAAAAATAAAAAGGACACACATACATGCAAAGCAGTTATAAAATAAAATGGGAGAAATACCTAACTTCCAGTCTAAAGTTATTCTTCTGTTTCCTGGGCGAGGGGAAGGAAAATAATATAAATTACATCAGTATTTGGCTGACCCCCCACAGCTGAGAACAGCTTTCTTTGTGTGAGACAACTTTTCATAGGATATTCCTTTGGCTCAGGTTTCCAGGACTGCCTCTAGTTTTAATATTTTAATCTCAGGTCTGTGACTGCACCCTTAAAGGGATCCTGTCACCCCCAAAACACCTCCTAAGCTATTAAAAGCTGTCCCTAGAGCATAGTAACACTTACTGTTCTGGCACCCTCGCTCTGTACTCCTGAAGAACGAGTTGGCAGACAGGTAAACTCTTTCCCATCAATGCATTGACATGGACGCTGGGGGTCCTTTTCAACTTTTAATAATGGGTTAAGTGTAAAACTATAAAAAACAGATAGAAATTCTCAGTACAACATAAGTATACATGAAGTGCAAAACATTACATTGTTACATATAGGTGGGCAGCAGCATATTAAACTCACCGACTGTGCTATGTTGAGGGAAACATGCAGATAAGCTGAAATCTAGGGAGAGAAGGGTCAGCATACCAGGATGTCAGCTTGTATGAGGCTGTAATGGCTTCTGGAGGAGAAGGGGCAGAGCCTAGAGCACGGCCTCATGGGATTACATAGGCATGGAGGGACCAAAATTAGACTATGCAGTAAACATAATGTAATGTGGGAACATTGTCAACAGATGGCGCTATGGGATAAATCATTGCTGAACAAGCAAACAATATACAGTATTGTCTCAAGCAAACTAAATGCACGTATTTCAAAGAAAGGCACGACACTCCCCGTCTGGTATCCGGGGGATGCCACATAAGCTTCAACTAGAGCAATAGAATAAGTTCAGAAACAGGTCTGCTAGCATTTGAACTCTTTTCCACTGGGATTTGTACAAGTCTTTAGTAGTAGACTCTCGGACGTCGGCGTGCTCACATTAAACTTCTGGGTATGGAGAGTTGGAGGAGTAAGCAGAGATGGGTCATCAGGATCGTTCATTGTGGACAGGACGCCTCATCATGTGAAGGGTTTTTTCTCTAGGTTGACTTGAAAAGTTAAACCATCAGACTCTGAGTCCCAATTAAACCCTAGACTGCGTTGTACAGGAAGCGAGACTGTGGATGAGTCTAGGACTTTCGATTCAGTGGCGTTGTCTTCTCTGCCATTTAATTGTGCCGAGTTGGTGTGCTTCTCCTTCACAAGGAATTTGTTGGGGCAGGGTAGGAAAAAGGATGGATGGCCACTCTCCAACGTGTTCGTGTAGAGAGAGTAAACGTTGTTTGACTTGAGAGCGTCTCTGAGGACAAACGTCCCCTATAACTACCCATCCCAGGTCTAGCTTCTGAGCATAGGGCGAGTTATGAGGACCGTTTATCTGTTTCCTCACCTTGTGGACTCTGATGATGTCTCTCCCTAGCAAAAGGACTAACTTGGCTTGGGGATTGAGTGCGGGAATAAGATGCGCTATGCTTCTCAAATGAGGGTGATATAATGCCGCTTCTGTAGTGGGGATTTCTTCTCTATTGTTCGGGATAGAATTACACTCGATTAGTGTAGGAAGGGCTAGGGATGTCTTCCCATCCAGGGATTCGATTTTATAACCTGTAGCTCTCCTCCCAGATTCTTCACTCACTCCTGTGCATGTTTTTAGTGAGTAGGATGAGCTGAGTCCCTCGATTTTAAAGATGTCAAAGAAAACTGAGCTGGCGAGTGATTTATTACTCTGGTCATCGAGTATAGCGTAGAGTTTAACCGCCTTTTCTCTGTGGCCAATAGGGTAAACTGTAACCAAACAGATCTTTGAGCAGGATTTGTTAATAAGACCTTCTCCGCAGACTTGAGTGCACTGGGGTGACACTTCAGGAGGTGTACTGTCTTTCTCCTCCCCGCCGTGCTCTGTAAGTCGGTCTATGGATGAGGGGGTCTGCAGGGCTGGCCTTGGGTGTAGAGCTGTGCAGTGCTCTTGGCTGTTACACTCCGAACAAACAATACCGGCTTTGCAGTCTTTAGCTAAATGGGATGTAGATGCGCAACATCTGTAGCATATGTTATTTTCTTTGAGGAAGAGTCTACGGTCTTTAAGGGATTTTCCCCTAAAACTCCTGCACTCTTGTAGTGGGTGAGGCCTTTTATGTAGGGGGCACTCCTTTTCCAGGTCTATTGTACTGTGGGTCTTGTGTGATGAGTCTGCAGAAGACACATTAGTTTTGTGTACGGTGACAGGTGAGTCTCTGGGGTTGCGAACTGGAACAGGTTTACTTGTTCTTGGGTTGACAGGATCTACGGCAGAAAGGTTGAAGCTGGGATCGTTCCTTATCTTGGCCTGCTGGCGGACAAAATCTACAAAGATGTGGAATGGAGGGAACACCACGTTGTGACGCTGCTTGTAATCTGAACCCCAGTTCAACCATTTCTCTTGCAAACTGTAAGGTAGTTTCTTCACTATGGGTTTGATGGCTCTGGCTGTGTCTAGGAATGCGAGGCCTGGCAGGTCTCCTTCAGTCTTGGCGACTTGGAGTTCTACTAAGAGGTCGCTCAATTCTCTTAGCATGTGAAAGTTCTTATTAGAGATTATAGGAAAGTCTTCCAACCTTTTGAAGAGAGATTCTTCTATCATTTCTGAGGAGCCATAGCACTCATCAAGTCTCTCCCATAACGTGCACAAACCTTTCCTCGGGTTGTTGATGCTGAGATCTCTGATGCGTTTCGCATGTTCTACCGATTCATTTCCTAGCCACTTAACCAAGAGGTCGATCTCTTCGCTTGCAGAGATTCTAGGTCAGCGGTGGCGTTTCTGAAGGAAGTTCTCCATGCTCTGAAACTTTCGGGACGGTCGTTAAACTTTAAGAGACCTTTGGTGAGTAACTCACGACGTGCAAAGAACTTGAGGAAAGCTGGTAGGTCTTGATCCCTGAGAAGGCGGTCTGGGTGCCTGTTGCTGTGATGAGGTCTCCGTGAGCTATCGTTGCCGTAAAATGCATCTTCGTCACGATAGTCACCGTCGGGGTCCTCTATCTTGAAAGTGTTCTCTGTGTAGTAGGGATCTACAGGTTCGGGTGCTGGTCTCACTGATGATGGAAGGTGGACAGAATTACTTTCATGCTTAATGTGGGATGATTGGTGAATGAAGGTTGATGGCTGAATGACGGATTCGGTCTCTCTCTTGGAGCTGAATGTAGATGGTCATCTAATGAGGCATGCTGTAGCACATAGTCTGAAGTGCGTTGTGAGATATCATGATGATTAAGTTCAGGTCCTAGCCTTAAGCTGAAACTTTCACTATCGCAGCTGCTGCTTCTTCTAAAACCTGTACTTCAGCTTCTGCTGCCGCTGCTTCTGTGTCTATGGCGAGTTTTGCGAGGTCGGCTTCCAGACGTGCTTTTTCTTTCTTTAATAACCACTCCTGTTCAGCGTAAGCAGCTCTCACTTTTGCGGCTTCCGCCTTCGCCCTGGCGATGGCAATTGCAGCGCTGCTCACAGACTTCCGTGAAGATGCGCTTACATGGGAGCGTGTCACATAAACTTCAGATCCTATATCTGACATTGTGTCTGAATGCAGCTTTACTGTTCTCTGTTAGAAGTCAGTGTCTGTGCTTCGACCCCGTTTATAGCAGTCGTTTTACTGTTCTGGCACCCTCGCTCTGTACTCCTGAAGAACGAGTTGGCAGACAGGTAAACTCTTTCCCATCAATGCATTGACATGGACGCTGGGGGTCCTTTTCAACTTTTAATAATGGATTAAGTGTAAAACTATAAAAAAACAGATAGAAATTCTCAGTACAACATAAGTATACATGAAGTGCAAAACATTACATTGTTACATATAGGTGGGCAGCAGCATATTAAACTCACCGACTGTGCTATGTTGAGGGAAACATACAGATAAGCTGAAATCTAGGGAGAGAAGGGTCAGCATACCAGGATGTCAGCTTGAATGAGGCTATAATGGCTTCTGGAGGAGAAGGGGCAGAGCCTAGAGCACGGCCTCATGGGATTACATAGGCATGGAGGGACCAAAATTAGACTATGCAGTAAATGTAATGTGGGAACATTGTCAACAGATGGGGCTATGGGATAAATCATTGCTGAACAAGCAAACAATATACAGTATTGTCTCAAGCAAACTAAATGCACGTATTTCAAAGAAAGGCACGACACTTACCCTACACTCCTTTTAGCTCCTAAATGCATCTATTGAAACTGAAGATAAACATTATTAAAGTACCTCATTAGTGATGTTAATGAGTGACTATTGTATGCATAGTCACCCAGCCAGGCTGTCCCTCTTCATAATATCACGCCTGAATAGGCGTGATCTTCATCTCACATTCAAATGCGCCGCCTCCCTGTGCGCCTCCCCGCTCTCCTCTGTCGGCCTGGCGCTGCTGTGTGCGGCTGTATGATGCGAGTCGCGTCATTTCCGGCTCCGGGTGACGTATGTACGTCACCCGAAGCCGGAAATGACGCGATTCGCGTCATACAGCCGCACACTGTAGCCTCGGCCGGCAGAGGAGAGCGGGGAGGCGCGCATTTGAATGTGAGATGAAGATCAATAGGCGTGATATTATGAAGAGGGACAGCCTGGCTGGGTGACTATGCACACAGTAGTCACTCATTAACATCACTAATGAGGTATTTTAATAACGTTTATCTTCAGTTTCAATATATGCATTTAGGAGCTAAAAGGAGTGTAGGGTAAGTGTTACTATGCTCTAGGGACAGCTTTTAATAGCTTAGGAGGTGTTTTGGGGGTGACAGGATCCCTTTAAGTAATACATTGCATTTTAAATGCCCTGTTTTACAAGCACCCCGTTCCTATAATAAATAAAAGATGTCACACCTTGCCAACAATTACCATTTGTTCTGTTCCTTTGAAGCTTGCAGAGGTATGACAGATTTCACTCTCTGCTTATCCCTCGAATGACCCCCTTGGTTTTCAGTTCCTGTAATCAAATAAATAAATGTTATGCCCCTTTTGTTTAGACATGCAGGCTTGAACAAATGCTAATTTACTGCTGATGTCTTATATTACCCTACAAATACATATCTCCTTCACATTCAGGTTTTTCTTGATAGTCTGCAGTCGTTGGTGAATACTCATAGTGCACACTGTCAGGATTCTCCAGTGGTGGTGGCGAGACCGCACTGATATGTGATATGCATACTCCCACAAAATTAAGACTACATGTACCTGTGGTGCCTCTGCGTCTTGGTCACCACAGTGGTACCGAACATACTCCACAGGTGTGGTGCCATTGCTCTCAGGTAAGACAGAGACATGAACCTGAGACACACATCTTACACCCAACACCATTCCCAACTCCAGGCCAGGAGATGCTGGATGGAAGAAACCCCTGTAGAGGGCAGATCCCACCTACTGACTGGAGGAGTAGTTTAGGGGGTGGCAACTCTCTAAGTTGGAGAACAAGGAAGAAGCCGCAAGATGGAGTTTTAGGGTAGGCTAGAGCTGGGGCGGAGTGGGAATTGGGTAGGTCATCACAGAACCCTGGCCAGAGCTACTCCGGATCTACAACTGTCTTTCAGGTCATTGGTAGAGGATCTAGCTGCATGAGGGGACTGGTCCCAATGTGGTGTGAGACTGTATGTCCAAGTCAGGAAACTGGAGACTACTGGACTGCATGTGCAGTAGCTAACCCCATGTACATTCCTAGGCACAGTGACTACAGAGGGTCAAAAGGACTTTTCAGGCCGTCACTCGACAGGACCCACATTCGGCTGCCTTGGGACTAGTAGCACGACGGTGCAGGACAGGGGAAGGAGAGATCAGCGCAGAAAGAGTAGCAAAGAAAGGCTTACGAAAGGTGTCTCAGCAGAGTATTCCTGAACTACCTGAGGGCTGGTCGAGCTGCACACTGGAAGAGCACAGTACCCCAGCTGGGTTGGAGACTGGTAAGAACTGCATCCCTTGTGTCTTTCCGCTTCTTCTGCGCCTTCCTGCACCCACAACCACCGTTATCCACACAGCCTCTAATACCAAACCCTGGGGGCTCGCTCCACCTGTGGGGAGTGTTTCACATAAGTAGCCACAACATCTATCCCTTGGGAGTTTAAACAGCAGCGCTGCACAGGTGGTGTCACGAAATGAACTTTAATCCCTTGTAAATATCATTTACATGCTCAGCCAGGGCCACGGATCCTGGGGATGCCAGCGTGACTACTGAACAGACTGATACCCCAGAATGTTCGAGCACCCCTGTTCTTGCGATGCGATCGTTGCATACCGGCCTCAGTCATTTCACTTGCATTCATTCCCTGTTGGCATTAGAGAATCCTGACAGCATGCACTGTTAATACTGTGAAGAATTATAAGTCTGTAGTCACATAGAGTGACTGCAGACTTTTGTGGAAAATCTGGACAATGCTTTTAAAAAAACATGACAAATTTTCGGTCAGTCCCAATGTGTTTAGCTGAAGCAATATTACTAGAGAAACATGCTAAACAAAAAGAGATCCATCATCATCAACTTGATGAGTTTCAAGTTTGCAGCAAGAGGTTTTTTTTATTACTCTGCACAAGAGAAAATGGGCAGAATGTTGGAAGATGATAGATTTTACATTTAATTAGAATAATGCCAGTGTAAATCAGAACTCAAGATTCACTTCACTTGTTAATTATTGAAGCTATGCGGAAACATACAGCAATTAACAATAAACATTGCTTGACCCAGTGGAACTTTAATGAGTTTTCTCATACTCTTTGTGGTTCATCATTTGTATTTTCAAGATCTTTACTTATTGTTAGACAACTGGAGGATTTGCATTTACATCATGAGGTTGACAAACCCATACAGACCAAAATACTTCTCGATTCCGGTTGCACTGAATGTAACAAAGTTATAATGAGCAGAATAGAAGCACCAGACTCGCTGGTGAGTGATGAATGGACAAACAGATAAATGGCGGATATTTAGGAGAAGAGCTGTGAGGTAGATTACTCTGTCTACATTTACTTTCCACTTGGAAAATTATTATCCACCGCAGAGAAGAAAAACTGTGCTTTTGTCAGATGTGTTTGTCAACAGGACGCCATGCAGTCCATGGAATTTAGTGTGTTTGTGCAGTGAGCTTGGACATTTACACTTGTCTACGTCTAATTCAGCAGAGCAGATCCATTCTGACAGACATTAGCTGGGAGAAGATATTGTTCTCTCCTGTCCCAGCTGCAAGTGAAATGCTGTCTACTGTTACTGAGCTTTAATTTGCATCTCAAGTACACAGCCTCTAAAGTATGAGCGCTTACAGCCATCCACACAGGGGCTAATCTACTGCATTTTGGTTTTAAACACCATAAATATATTTTTTAAGGAAGTTAAATTGGCCAAGCTGCAGGTCATATAGCGCTTCATCAATCAATGTAATTCATGTTTACTAAGGATAGCATTAGCGTGCAAGCACGAAATAGTCTGTGTCATGCATATTAAACTGATCAATATTGTAGATAGTCAGCTTAAGGCAGCGTATAGGAGAGATAGCAAAAGTATAAAAAGCAATCAAGATATCAAATCTATCATTTATATTTTATTATAGAAAATATAAAACATATACTGTCACGCTGTGACTGTAGGTAAACAAAGAGGAAAAGAGCCCCTAAAGTGACCCTCACACTAGGGGTCCTTAGGCTATCACTAACCCGATTACCCCTGAAGGCGGAGATGCCTGGGTCTCATACCTTGCGATGGTCCTAGATACGACTCATCTATAAGTCCCCCCTCCCTTCCAAAGGAGTGAAGGGGCAGGAGCACAAGGGAACACAGTCAAAACAGGCAAGGAAAAATATAAAAAGGATGCAAATATTCTCCAATATGAAACATTTGCAGCTATAATTGGAACTACAGTTGGAGCACAACTCTTCCGTCGCGCTTCTGCAACTTGGATATGTATAGAAAATGATATTCCAGCATGTAGTGAAGCCTGGAGCAGGTATATAAAGCAGAAGGGACTGAAAATGAAACTATACAGCTGTCATGAAGGCTAATAGTAATCTCAACCAGAGTGGAAAGGGTCCTTAACCCCTTCAGCATAGAATGAAAGTTCAGGGTGGGCCATTTATATGGACGAACCTAAATAAAATGGGAATGGTTGGTAATATCAACTTCCTGTTTGTGGCACATTAGTATATGGGAGGAGGAAAACCTTTCCAGATGGGTGGTGACCATGGCAGCCATTTTGAAGTCAGCCATTTTGGATCCAACTTTATTTTTTCAATGGGAAGAGGGTCATGTGACACATCAAACTATTGAGAGTTTCTTAAAAAAAATAATGGTGTGCTTGGTTTTAATGTAACTTTATTCTTTCATGAGTTATTTACAAGTTTATGACACTTATAAAATGTGTTCACAGTGCTGCCCATTGTGTTGGATTGTCAATGCAACCCTCTTCTCCCACTCTTGACACACTGATAGCAACACTGTAGAGGAAATGCTAGCACAGGCTTCCAGTATCCGTTGTTTCAGATGCTGCACATCTCGCATCTTCACAGCATAGACAATTGCCTTCAGATGAGTGATGAGGCAAACTTTTTTGTGAATGGTGAAGTTGCTTCATGATTCAGATATCCAGTGGATTGAGGTTTCCATTGTTGAAGAATGGCTCCACTATCTTTGTACCCCATATACCACACCATACCATCAATTTTTGTGTTCCAACAGTCTTGGAGGGATCTATTCACTGTGGGTTAGTGTCAGACCAATAGTGGTGGTTTTGTTAGATAACTTCAGCATTCACAAAAAGTTTGCCTCATCACTCATCTGAAGGCAATTGTCTATGCAGTGAAGATACGAGATGTGCAGCATCTGAAGCAACGGATACTGGAACCCTGTGCTAGCATTTCTTCTGCGGTGTTGCTATCAGTGTGTCAAGAGTGGGAGAAGAGGGTTGCATTGACAATCCAACACAATGGGCAGCACTTTGAACACAATTATAAGTGGTCATAAACTTGTAAATAACTCATGAAAGAATAAAGGTACTTTAAAACCAAGCACACCATTGTCTTTCTTATAAATTCTCGATAAATTTGATGTGTTACATGACCCTCTTCCCATTGAAAAAATAAAGTTGGATCCAAAATGGCTGACTTCAAAATGGCCACCATGGTCACCACCCATCTGGAAATGTTTTCCCCCTCCCATATACTTATGTGCCACAAACAGGAAGTTGATGTCACCAGCTATTCCCATTTTATTTAGGTGCATCCATATAAATGCCCATGCTGTATAATACACTCCAATACAAGAAACAGTCAAGTGGACTCCACAGAGGAACTGTGATCAAAATGTCCTGACTCCAGATCCCCCAGATGTAACATAGGAATGGCGACACACTGATGACATATACAGTTGTGTTCAAAAGTTTACATACCCCGGATTTTTTGCTTTCTTGGCCTTTTTCCATACAATATGAATGATGACACATAAACTTTTATTCCACTCATGGTCAGTGGTTGTGTGAAGCCATTTATTGTCAAACTACTGTGTTTGTTCTTTTTAAATCATACTGACAATCAAAAACATCCAAATGGCCCTGATCAAAAGTTCACATACCCCATTTTGTTGGATTATGTAAACTTTTAAGCACAACTGTGCACTACATAGATAATAAGTATTGGGGCACATATCATAATCTCTTACGGTAATTCATGTTTGTTATTCATTCCCATCCCTTCCCAGGTCTATGAAACCATATGGGATACTATAGGTCCTTCTAGATAGCTCACTAAATTCAAGAGTTGTCCTGTACCAGGAACCACTGTTGTCAGTTTGTGAAATGTCTTCTATGCTAAATATTCCAAGATCAACGGTGAGCGGTATTATGGAATGCTATGGTTTTTTTTTTGTTGTTCAGGGTTGGCCTAAACCTCTTAGTTTCAGTAATGGAAACTTATTGATTAACCTAACATTTGTTTATATTTTTATTTTAGATTTTAAATCTTAACCTGCACTTTAATAGCAAATATGTAACATTGCTGATGGGCTGTGTCACTTTAACTATTTTTCGTGTGCTTATTTTGATGTTTTTCTGGGTTAAAAAAATAAAATAAAGATACTGTAAAAAACCTGAAATTCAATCACTGGTGAGAACAAGGAACCGAATATTCTGGCTGGTGAGGCTCAAGTGGAATACTGAAAACCTTCATCAAAAAAATTTAGCTTAAAAAAACCCTATTATTTTGCTAGAAATCTGAAGAGGACAATGCTTCTATGTCTTAGTTAAAAATGTAATTTGTAGGTTACAGACATGGTCTAATGTTTCTGGAAGAAAAACGCATTGTTTTTTTAATTTAGTCTCTAATCCTACTGTGGTTTACTTTTTTTTGTAGTTTCTGAAAATATCCTATTTAATGTACTTTTTTTGTAAAGTTTCATTAGTTAAATCTTATAATGAATAAACAAAAATGTAAAACACACAAGTGACACATTTCTCAAGCTCAGCTTGAAGGATTAACATAAGGTTTTGGAGGCCGAGGCAACCTCATTACCAGGTTACTTGAGGTAACGTAAAGCTGCTGCCGGCTCAGAAAAGAAGAGATTGATAGTGTCTACTTTGCGCTGCTTTGTATAGCACAGCATGCATCGAGCGCCACACCACACCGTAAGATCTGTCCAGGGTTCTGAAGCTGGGATTGAAGTTAATGTTGTTTGCAGCCTACAGTGCTATGCAAATGATGTGTCCTATATTTCTGTGTTATCCCTTTAGATATTTTGATGTTTTCCCTGAAAGGAGTGACTTTGTGACACTCACAGGGTGGTAAAAATCCACCATAAAGTTTTAAGGTGACTTGTATGAAAACAGATAAGATATATGCTGATGGCAACAGATGTATCAGGATTCAAAAAGGAAAATAAATGAATATTTTCTCATTCTCTCTAACTAAGAAAACTTGAGGTATTGACGTCCAATGTAGATTAAATACAAGGCGCCTCTGCAAATCTAGAGGATACATAGGCTTAGTATAGCTATGCTGATACTGTAGTATGCTTAAATAGAGTAGGCCACAAGAGATGAGGTTGAATCTTT
The DNA here is from genome assembly GCA_033576535.1 of Allobates femoralis. Lineage (NCBI taxonomy): Eukaryota > Metazoa > Chordata > Amphibia > Anura > Aromobatidae > Allobates > Allobates femoralis. The sequence continues at coordinate 123,268,351 of JARQOC010000006.1, forward strand.
TTATTCTTTTCTAAAATGGACAAACCCTAAAGACATGAAAGGGTTCACACATGTAGATTATAAAACTAAAGGTACCGTCACACGCGGCAATATTGCTAGGCAATTTCACTGGCAATTTGCTGGTTGCAGTGAAATCATGGACACATTGTTACATTTGTACACAGCAACAAAATAGAACAATGTGTCCATGATTTCACTGCAACCAGCAAATTGCTAGTGAAATTGCTAGGCAAAATTAGTGTTTGTGAAGGTACCTTTACACGTCGCAACATTGCATGCAATTTCACTTGCAACTTACTGGTTGCAGTGAAATCATGGACACATTGTTTCATTTGTACGCAGCAACAAAATAGAACAATGTGTCCATGATTTCACTGCAACCAGCAAATTGCAAGTGAAATTGCATGCAATGTTGCGACGTGTAACAGTACCCTAAGGGTTCACACATGGATTATACAAACACTGGATTTTGACTCTGAAGGCCACATTTTTAAGTTTAGTTTTTTAGTTCTGTAGAACAATTCTTCTCAAACTAGTGGTGAGGTGGGTAGGTAATCATATACTGATTTTTTCCTGGTTCCAACAGTCTCTGGTTTAGTAGCATTATTGTTAGTTTTATTATTTATCAGCTCAATCTGGAGCCATGGTGACTTGATGGATAAATGCTCTGTAAGTAATTGATCTTCTGCGAGCCTAGATAGGTCCACCACGGTATTCTCATCCAATATCTTGACAGTATCAAGCCATTGATTTGGTGGTCTTCCTCTTCACCTTGTACCTTCTATTCTTCCTACCATAATATCCTTTTCTAGTGATTTTTCTTTTCATATGATGTGTCCAAAGTAGGCAAGTCATAGCTTGGTGATCCTTGCTTCAAGTGACATATCTGGCTTGATTTGTTCCCGAATGGGTTAGTAGCATTACTGACTTTTTGCACCTATTATATTTGGTCTGTTGGTTTGAGAAGAACAATTTTAAAATAATATAAGGCCTAACCGTTATTTATATATATATTTTTATAAATTAATACTACACATGAAAATAAACAACTGTGTCTTATAAGACAAATTTAGTTCTATCTCTGCCAGAATTGATCAGTCATTATCAAAATTCTCAATTCTGAGGTAAAATCTGTATCATTGAAGACTTTTCCCATTACTGATATAGGAGATGACAGATGTTACTGATAAGATTCTATAACTACATGAGGAGGGAGGAGCTAGAGGCAGAGTCCCACTCCCTCTTTCCTATTCTGTCTACATAAAATTTTATATCATGAGATGAGACAAAAATTGAGCTCTTTGGCATTAACTCAACTCGCCGTGTTTGGAGGCTGCCTATGACCCAAATAATACCGTCCCTACAATCAAGCATGGCCGTGGAAACATTATTTTTTGGGGGTGTTTCTCTGCTAAGGGCACAGGACTACATCACTGCATCAATGGCACAATGGATGGAGCCATGTACTGTAAAATCCTGAGTGACGACCTCCTTCCCTCTGCCAGGACATTAAAATTGTGTCGTGTCTTCAACTTCCAGCCCTACAATGACCCAAAACATACAGCCAAGGCAACAAAGGAGTGGCTCAAAAAGAAGCACATTAAGGTCATGGAGTGGCCTAGCCAGTCTCTAGACTTTAATCCCATAGAAAATTTATGGAGGGAGCTGAAGCTCTGAGTGGCCAAGTGACAGCCTCAAAATCTTAATGATTTAGAGATGATCTGCAAAGAGAAGTGGACCAAAATTCCTCCTGATATATGCCCAAACATCATCAACTACAAGAAATGTCTGACTGCTGTGGTTGTAACAAGGGTTTTGTCACCAAGTCGTTTAATTTTTTTTGACTTATTAAGTCTTGTTTGCTAGTGGGATCAAATACTTATTTCTCCTCAAAAATGCAAATAACTTTATATAGTCTAGACAATTTTATTTTTGATATTTTACCTCTCACTGTTAAAATTTACCTACCATTAAAATTATAGACTGTTCATGTCTTTGATAGTGGGCAAACTTACAAAATCACAAGGGATCAAATACTTATTTCGCCCACTGTGTACTTATTTATAGAGAGCTGTTCTTGTAGTGTTGCATGTGCAACTTTACCAGCATCAGTTTTACAGATAGGTAAGGGACCTGAACAGAGCCGTGGTATCCAGTTTCTAAAGCTTAACCATGACTGAACTCTAGTTGCAGGATCAAGACCTAATACAGCAAGTGACTTCAGGTTTCCAAGACATAATAACAGAGTCTATATCCAACCAGCTAACAGTTACATGACATCCTGCTGGGGACTATCATGGAGACACACTGACTCCGGGTGTATTACTGGTTTAGTCTACATCTCAATTCCGTGGTTAGGTAATGTACAGGAGGATACCTTAGGTTCTGCACCATTGGTTAGCCAGTGCCAACTCAATAATGTCCTTTCGGAACTATGTTATACTTTTCCTTCAAGTTTTTTACGCATCCCACTTCTTGCTGTGCAACTCTCATTCTTTTTCTAGAAAGCCTGTCATCTGTATACCTAGTATAATCAGGCCAGGAACTAGCATTCAGATATGTTTCTTGACTGGAGTTGTATAATAGAAGAAATTGTCTCTTAATTTTTCCACAAACGTAACAATGCAATGTTCTGAGAACTTCATACAAGGTAGGGTTGCAAAATTAAAATAAAAGTGAAAATATATCGAATCACATTCCAAATAAGTTCAGTATTAAAACAGCATTTATTACGGTAGTATAGGTTAAGAAGAATTATTTAAAAATAAATAATTCCTACATGTTTTGAACAAAACATTCTTATTAATGCAGGGGCGGACATGACACTATAAGGGTATGTGCCCACATAGTGGTTTAACGTCGGTTTAGCAGCGAAAACCGCCGGCGGTTTAGCATAGGTTTTAATTAAATTTATGTAAATCCTAAGCAGCGTTAGGACTTACAAGAACCCTATGTAATTTAGAAAACGCTGGCACACATAGTGGGTTTATGTGAGCGGATCTGCAGAGGTTGAGCGGTTTCCTAGCGTTTTAGCAGCATACAACATGTCAATTCTTCTCAGCGGTTTTTGAGCGTTCTGAGGCACTACTCTACCCTTCCATGAACAAAATCCTCCATAGAAAACCGCTTTTAAAACCGCCGGAAAAACCGACAGTAAAACGCTGTTCAACAGCTCTTAAAACCGCTGGAAAACCGCTGAGAAACCGCTGGAAAACCGCTGGAGACTTCTGAGCTCAGGAGTCTAGGCTCCTTGAATTTTCCAGCGGTTTACTGATGATTTGAACGTCACTAAACGACTATGTGGGCACACACCCTAAGACTCCCATGTAAGAACTGAACAGGGATCTCATCTGACCCTTTTACTCACGATATAGCACCTTTCACACAAACAATCCACCAGTAATGGTGACTTAAGGAGTTCATTAGCACTTTCCCTTACATGCAATCTCATTGAAAGTAGAACACTGCTTTTAAGATGACAATGGGCCCACTATCCTACTGGGCACCTACCCAACTTCACAGGTACAGCATGTCCGCCTCTGACACAATAGATATCTTTCCATGATTTCGGCCACTTTGAGTGTTGCATATTTATGAAGGCTATACAAGAGATAAATGCAAAGCATTAAACATTCTGATTTGGTTAGACGGATTTGGTTACTTTCTGTCAAGCTCTAAATTTGATATTTCTGACACTAATGTGCAATTACATCATCTACATATCCGTAATGTAAATTTATCTTGTGCACTTCAAACTTGATTGCGCTTTTTCTTATAATACAGGTAAATGCAAGGTAGATTAACACAGCCATGTCAAGGTCCTAGACAGGCAAATAAGAAAAAAATGCTAATTAAAATGTCTATTTGATCAGAGTCCAAAGAATCTAAAGTAGCATCAATCACTGTACCTTCCAGAAATGATCTCAAAAGTTGGAGGTTTGGCAAAATGATCACAATGTCATTAACAACAGGTCCAAATAGTTCAGAAAGTCAAGGACATCCTAGAAAAACATTGCAAGACTTGCAGACCTTTGTGACCTCAGGTCAAGTCTGGGAATTTTTCTCTCTAATATTGAAGGCACTTTTTTCTCCACTAAAACAAGTTTCCAAAGCTGAAGTCTTGGATACAATTTTCTTTCCTTATTTCCACCCATTAAAACATCATGGGGACATGATCTGATTTACGCTTTTCAACTCAGAGTCCATTTTCCAAAATATATTTCAGAGAAGATTATTAGAAAACGCAAAATTAGATGCACAAAAAAGCACAAAATCAATCTTAAACCTAAAAAAGTTTTTGATTGTGCTAATAACATTTTTATCATATCCCTCTACATACTGTGTTTCCCCGAAAATAAGACATCCCCCGACAATAAGACCTAGTGCGAGTTTTGTCAGGCTGCTAAATCTAAGTATTCTATGGAAAATAAGACCTAGCAAAAAAAAAATTTCATTACAAGCATGCCTGCTGAACAGAAGAGCAGGGCATGCAGGCATGCAGCTGTGGCATGATGTACTGCTATGGTATTTTCGGAGCCCGCCGCAGGCACTTTATGCATTCCTCCATGTCATCCTGTATGTACCATACAGTATTCCAGTCGCTGCTCACCGTACATATACAGTAGTAAGTCGTTGGCCAATCAGACATTACATGCTGGCCTCTGATTGGCCAGTGGCTGCTGGTGTATGATTGTCCAGCAGCTTTATACATCTATACTGAGCGGAGCCCAGATACCATACAGAAGGATGCGGAGGATTGGTGTGTGTGTGTTTTTATTTTTTTTGTAGGTATAGTACCATAATGGGGGGATGATGGGGCTGAAAAGGAATATTGGGGGCTGCAGGAGGATGATGGGGATATTGAGGGCTGCAGGGTGATGATGGGGATATTAAGGGCTGCATGGGGATGTAGGAGGCTTCCGGGGGATCATGGGGCTGCGAGGGGATATTGGGGGTTGCATGGGGAGGATGGGGGCTGCAGAGGGATGATGGGGATATTGGGGCTGCTATGGGATGATGGGGATATTGAGGGCTGAAAAGGGATAGTGGGGGCTGCATGGGGATGATGGGGATATTGGGGGATGCAAGGGGATAGTGGGTGCTGCATGGGATGATGGGGATATTGGGGGCTGAAAAGGGACAGTGGGGCTTGCATGGGGATGATGGGAGCTGCAGAGGGATGTTGGGAATATTGAGGGCTTCAAGGAGATATTGGGGGTTGCAAGGGGATGATGTGGACTGCAAGGTGATGATTGGGATATTGGGAGCTTCAAGGAGATATTGGGGGTTGCAAGGAGATGTTGGGGGCTGCAAGGGGATATTGGGGGCTGCACGGGGATGATGGGACCTGCAGGGAGATATTGGGGGCTGCACCTAGATTTTAGAGGAGGAAAACAGGAAACAAATTAAGCAAAAAATGTGGTTATAATGCACTGTTATAGAGGGAGATCTACTGCTGACACTTAAGAGGGTAATGTTCCCATCCTTAGCCCCTTCCAGGTAATATATGATCCCCCATCCTGTATATAACCCCCCATTCCGGATATGGCTCACCATCCTGTATATGACCCACAATCATGGATATAGCTATCCATTCTGTATATGGTCCCCCATCATGGATATAGTCCCCGATTCTGTATATGGCCCCTATTATGGATATAGCCATCTATCCTGTATATGCCCCCTCATCATGGATATAGCTCCCATTCCGTGTATGGCCACTTATCATGGATATAGCCCTACATCCTGTATATGGCCCGCTATCATGGGTATAGCCCCCATTCTATATATGGCCCCCCAGTCACATTATATGGCTCCCTGCTGGCACACACACAAAAATAATAAACAATGTTAACTCACCTCTCCTTCGCTCCACTGTTCCCAGCATCGCCCATCTTCCTTCCTGTCTGTGTTGGCATCTGATCATGTGACTGGGGTGCACACTGATGATGTCACTCTGCTGCACTGATCACATGATTGGATGCCGAGCACAGATAGGAAGGAAGATGGGCAATGCTGCAGTGAGTTAACATAGTTTATTGTTTTGGTGTGTGTGTCAGCAGGGGGGCCATATAGATGAGGAGGTCAGTATACTTAGGCACATGTAATATGCGTGGCTCCCCTCGCCCACCTCAGCGCCAGCTTCAGCATTGAGGTCATGGACAGGGGTTTGCAGTGAATATTACATGAGTCTAATGAGTGGGGGCACCTGACCACCAATTGCATCTGCAGCCTGCGCCAGCCTCCTCCAGCTGCTCCAGAGCCACTGCTTCCGCCAGCACAGCCCCACAGCCAGCATAAGTCCGTATATCTGGATCATAAGAGGCACTCCCACTTCACCCCCATAATATGAGGGGAAAAGGTGTGTTTTTATAGTCTGAAAAATACCATATATATTTTCAATGACTTAGACCATGTTTACACTTTCAGTATTTGTTCAGCATTTTACATAAGTATTTGTTAGCCAAAACCAGGACTGGGTAAAAAATGCAGAAGTGGTGACGTGTTTCTATTATCATTTTCCTATGACTGTTCCACTCCTTTTGTTGGCTTACAGATACTGAGGCAGAAAACTCACCAAATATTGTGTGCATGTGGCATTATACTTTTCCTCTGATTGTTCCACTCTTAATTTTGGCTTATATACCGTATATACTCGCGTATAAGCCGAGTTTTTCAGCCCAAAATTTGGGCTGAAAAGTCCCCCCTCGGCTTATACGCGAGTATATAAAAAAAAAAAAAAAAAATACCGCAGCAGCCCCGGAGGTATACAGGCCCCCCATCAAGTTCCAGGGCCCCCCCACCTTGCGCGCAGCCTGTAAAGGAAAATCATACTTACCAGTGTCCAGTCGCGCCGTCCGCAGCTGCCGACATGACGATCCCGGGCTCCATTCAGTGTCTTCCGCATTTCCTGTAGTCGCGGGCAATGACGTCATTGCCCGCGCGCACAGGAAGTCGGAAGCCGGAAGACGCTGAATGGAGCCCGGGATCGTCATGTCGGCAGCTGCGGACGGCGCGACTGGACACTGGTAAGTATGATTTTCCTTTACAGGCTGCGCGCAAGGTGGGGGGGGGCCCTGGAACTTGATGGGGGGCCTGTATACCTCCGGGGCTGCGGCTGTATACAGCCCTGGGGCTGCGGCTGTATACAGCCCTGGGGCTGCGGCTGTATACACCCCTGGGGCTGCGGCTGTATACAGCCCTGGGGCTGCGGCTGTATACAGCCCTGGGGCTGCGGCTGTATACAGCCCTGGGGCTGCTGCTGTATACAGCCCTGGGGCTGCTGCTGTATACAGCCCTGGGGCTGCGGCTGTATACAGCCCTGGGGCTGCATATGGGGCTGCATATGGGGCTGTATATGGGGCTGCATATACCTCTGGGGCTGCATATACCTATGGGGCTGCATATACCTCTGGGGCTGCATATGGGGCTGCATATACCTCTGGGGCTGCATATACCTCTGGGGCTGCTGTATACTACCACTGGGGCTGCTGCTGCTGTATATACCTCTGGGGCTGCATATGGGGCTGCATATACCTCTGGGGCTGCATATACCTCTGGGGCTGCATATACCTATGGGGCTGCATATACCTCTGGGGCTGCATATACCTCTGGGGCTGCATATACCTCTGGGGCTGCATATACCTCTGGGGCTGCATATGGGGCTGTATATGGGGCTGCATATACCTCTGGGGCTGCATATACCTATGGGGCTGCATATACCTATGGGGCTGCATATACCTCTGGGGCTGCATATACCTCTGGGGCTGCTGTATACTACCACTGGGGATGCTGATGTATATACCACTGGGGCTGCTGCTGCTGTATATACCTCTGGGGCTGCATATGGGGCTGCATATACCTCTGGGGCTGCATATACCTATGGGGCTGCATATACCTCTGGGGCTGCATATGGGGCTGCATATACCTCTGGGGCTGCATATACCTCTGGGGCTGCATATGGGGCTGTATATGGGGCTGTATATGGGGCTGCATATACCTCTGGGGCTGCATATACCTATGGGGCTGCATATACCTATGGGGCTGCATATGGGGCTGCATATACCTCTGGGGCTGCATATACCTCTGGGGCTGCTGTATACTACCACTGGGGCTGCTGATGTATATACCACTGGAGCTGCTGCTGCTGTATATACCTCTGGGGCTGCATATGGGGCTGCATATACCTCTGGGGCTGCATATACCTCTGGGGCTGCATATACCTATGGGGCTGCATATACCTATGGGGCTGCATATACCTCTGGGGCTGCATATGGGGCTGCATATACCTCTGGGGCTGCATATGGGGCTGCATATACCTCTGGGGCTGCATATACCTCTGGGGCTGCATATGGGGCTGCATATACCTCTGGGGCTGCATATGGGGCTGCATATACCTCTGGGGCTGCATATACCTCTGGGGCTGCATATGGGGCTGCATATACCTCTGGAGCTGCATATACCTCTGGGGCTGTATATACCTCTGGGGCTGCTGCTGTATACTACCACTGGGGCTGCTGCTGTATACTACCACTGGGGAGGCTGCTGTATACCTCACTGCTGGGGGTTGTATACCTGTGCTGGAGTCCACCCTCGGCTTATACGCGAGTCAATAAGTTTTCCCAGTTTTTGGGGGCAAAAGTAGGGGGGTCGGCTTATACACGGGTCGGCTTATACACGAGTATATACGGTATATCTCGATTTTTTTAAATGGACTTCAGGTCGCTCTTGAGCCATGGCAACTTGATGAATGAACGCTGTCTTGGAAGATCGAACTCCAAGCCTAGAAATGTCCACTAGGGATTTCTCCGCTGTCTTGATTGTATCATGCCATCAAGTTACTGGTCTTCCTCTTGTTCCTTTTATTGTTCCCACAATTATGTCCTTCTTTAGTGATTGCTCTTTTCGTATTATGTGTCTAAATTAGACAAGTCGTAGCTTGGTGATCCTTGCTTTCGAGTTACATGTATGGCGTGATTTCTTCCAAAATTGATTTATATGTTGTTCTTGTCATTCATGGTAACATCCTTCCCCAGCACCACATTTCGAAGGTGTAGACTTTTCTTCTGTCCTGTTTCTCTATCATCCTGGTTTCACATCTATGTTACTACAGAAAAAAAACTGTTTATGTATGAGCTGTGTCTTCGTGACCAGTGAAATGTTAATTGATTTGAAAACCTTGTCCAGTGACTTCATTGTTGAATTGCCCATAGCTATTCTCCTATTGACATCCGGTGTCATTGCTTCATCTTGAGTGATCATTGATCTGAGTAGTTTCAAGTTCTTTACAACTTCCAGTTCGTTGCTGTCCATCTCAAATGTTTCCTGGTCGTACCTGGCAGTAGTCAATATCATTGTCTTCTCTCTATTGAGTATGAATTACATGTTTGAGGTTTCCATCAATGTCGTAACATCTGCATATTTAAGCTTGTTAATAATTTGTCCAGCAATGTTGATTCCTTCTTTTTTGGCAAGTCCAGCCTCCTTTAAAATCGCTTCTTCATATAAATTGAAGAGAAATAATGACAGGATGAAACCCTGTCTGACTCCTCCATCTGTTTTAAACCTTGCAGTGTCACCATGTTCTTTTTGGACTCTTGGTTCTTGGTCAATGAAAAGGTTCCCAATGAGGCTGATAATAAGGTCTGGCACACCCATTACTTCCAAAGTTTCAGGTGATCAACGTGCTTTTCTGGAGTCGATAAAGCAAAATCTGTTTGGTGTACTTTGCAGTCTTAATGAAGGTATATTGCAAAAAAAAAAAAAATGCAATAAATATTTTTAATCAAACTCGAAAAAAAAAAATATTTTTTACAAATAGTCAGTTTACAAATAAGTCAATTGAAGTCCGTTGCGTCGGAGTAAGCCTTGAGTCTGCCCTGTCCTTCATACCGCACATCCAAGCCCTTGCCACCTCCTGCTGCCTTCAACTCATAAATATTTCCAGAATCCGTCCTTTCCTCAACCCTCAATCTTCTAGCCTACTAGTGCATGCCCTTATCATTTCCCGTCTTGACTACTGCAACCTCCTCCTCTGTGGTCTCCCTGCTAACAATCGTGCACCCCTCCAATCTGTCCGTAAGTCTGCTGACCGAGTAATCCACCACTCTCCTCGCTATTCCTCCACTTCTCTTCTCTGCAAATCCCACACTGGCTCCCAAATCACCACCCTATCCAATTCAAACTACTAACACTGACTTACAAAGCTGTCCACAATCTGTATCCCCCATGTATCTCTGAAGTAATCTCCCGATATCATCCAACTTGTAATCTTAAATCCTCCCAAGTCCTCCTCCTCTCCTCCACACTTGTACATTCCTCATCTAACCGCCTGCAAGACTTTGCCAGAGCATTCTCCATTGTCTGGAATTCTGCACCCCAAAACGTCCGACTATCCCTCACACTTGGAACCTTCAAATGAAACCTGAAAACCCATCTCTTCAGAACAGCCTACAGCCTGCAATGACTTCAGTGCCAGCTCACCACCACTGGACCGGCGCTCCACCACCACTGGACCTAGTGCTCCACCACCTTCTGACCCGGCGACTCCACCACCATCAGAGCAGACCAACCTACTGTCTCCTCTCCACTTCCCTGTAGAATGTAAGCCCGCAATGGAAGGGTCCTCTCTCCCCTCTGTATCAGTCTGTCACTGTTAATTTGTTCATTGTATTTTTTACTTGTTTGTATGTAACCCTTTCTTGTGTACAGCACCATGGAATCAATGATGCTCTATAAATAAATAATAATAATAATAATAATAATAATACAAAAGTGTTGAACTTTATTTTTATTTACATGTAAGAATTGTCCATTTCAGAATATAAACTCTGATTATGCTGAAAATATTTACCATGTTGCGCAGGTACTAGGATGATTATTGTGTAATCTTTCTCTTATGTTTAATTTATTACCCTCTAAATTCAATCATGCATACGTAATTGACAATATGAGTATAGCATTAGAATGGCTGGTAATGTCTTACACAGTCAACACTATGAGGTCTGTGTAATTGAAAACAAATCCAATCCAAACTAGCTCGGTGCAATTTGGAAGAATAAAGTAAATTGCTTGTCCACACGGTTATGACATGTTCTGCAGGGTCACTATAAAATTGGCATGTGAGCACCACAAATGTTTAATATCATTCTGTTTTATGAAACCCTGGTGGTATTTTGTAATCTATGTGCTGTAGAGATTAATTATATCTATTTATAAGCCATTACACACCAGAGCTCAAGGGGAACGAGAGAATAAGTCTTTGTATTTTATTCTAATTACACTTACTGGGGCAATCACCCACAGGACCAGTGTGAGCGTATTGTAATTTTTCAATTTTAGGGGTTTAAATGATTGGAATCGGTTTCATTTATAAATCTCAATATCTCATTTAACCCATTTTAAAGTGATAAGAGAATTGGGAGGTTAATTTCACATTGGATGGTCTAGCTGCGCTAAGCAAAAAAGAATGCATTTCTTTTGCTGTCTTAATGTTACCTTAATTAGGAGTAAAGCAGGGGGAATCATTGCACTACGTGTATTAGCCATTGCCTTGTGTTAAGTGAAAAAAGTAAATGAAGGAAAACACAAAAAAAATAAAATTCACTTAAGAACTGTGTTCACATTACCTTTTAAAACTATGTTCAGAGTTCAAAAGTATCCATATGACCCTCAAGAAAGTGGTTTCCCTTTGGCATTCATCTCATACCTTTTCTTCTACTGTATAGATTGCATAGAAAGCATAGGCTTTTGAAAATTTCTTATACCGAAGCAAAAAAAAAAATGACACTTTTTTTTCAATCATAGAAAGGTTTAGGTGACCGATCTTTATGGATTTTACTCAATAAAATAGTGCCATTAGTTCCACGGCACTTTAAGGTACCTTTACACGCGGCAACTTTTGGCGGCGATCGGAGGCAACCTAACGTGTGCGTGCAACTTTTCTCATGGTTGCCTACGAACGCCGAAGGCGCATTTAGACGCCACAGTTGCCCCTCAACCTAAGGTGATGTGTCGTCCCGGACGTTCCCACACCAACATTGGGAAACATCCTGTTGACTCCTGACACCGCTTCACACGCTGCAATCCCCAAAGGAATGTGGGCGTACATGGTTAGCGCCGCAAGAACATAGGCGTGACAGACTTGTGTATTCCTGCGCCCCAAACATGCTGATTAGACAACGCAATAGCGTCAGGATTGGCCAGCCTACGCAGGAAGGCTGGTTAATACATGCCGCCACTGCAGTTGTGTAATGTGAATGGACAGCTCTTCAAATATGTCGCCCTGTGAAGGGATAGCCAATGGAATCACAGTAGCCACCACGAATCATCGCTAGGGGGGGCGGTCTCCAGCACGCTGTGGCACGCCTGCGGGAAATCTGTAGACGACGCTGATTCCATCCCTATCGCCCCTTCACACACCCGAAACCAGGGAAATTCACCTTCAGGGTTGCGTCTGGTTTTGGAGCAGTGCTCTGAAATTGCAACCGGGCGCAACTTTTAAAATCACCACCGGGTTCCCCAAATACACGCCGTAATTTTGTAGCAATTTCATGGCAACGGTGACGGAACTCCGGATTGCCTCTAAGTTTCCACTCCGTAGTGGCGGCGTGTAAAGGTACCTTCACAGACATCATCACTATGTCCACTGGGGCCCGCAATCTACATTCCCTATCAGTATGTCTTGTCAGAATGGTAGGAAACTAGAGAACCAGAGGAAACCCACACAAACGCAGGGAGAACATGCGAAGTACTTGCAGATGTTCTCCTTGGTCATATTTAAACCCAGGACCCCAGTGCTGCAAGGTGCTAACCACTAAAACATTGTGCAATGAATGCCTATCCTATAACATAAGTCAGAGCCTTCTCAAAAGTTACCTCTGTGAAGACAAAGGGCATGATTCATTATTGCATTTGTACTTTCTTTTTTGTCTTGTTTTTTATTTTTTGTTCCTTATTTTTCTTTTTATTTTTACCTATTTTTAAAGTTTATTTTACATGTGTTTGCCTATTTTTATTTTTGTGTGTGTGTGTATGTTATTGTTCACCACTGTTGCCGATTTTGGGGTTTTCAAAGGTTTAGTCACAGTCATCATAGCAACATTTTTATGCAAATATTCTCCAATTTCACTCGTGGGAGCTTATGTACCCTAGAATTTATTGTGCAAATTTTGAGACATTTAAAGGGAACCAACCACCCCCAATGACCCCCCCGGACTATTAATATCGGTCCCTACACACAGCACATACATGTGCTGCAATGATTTTTGCTAAAAAAACTGTTTTGTAAAACTTAAGATAATGCTTTTGAAAGTTTAAACCGAAGGGACGGGTGGGCGTTACTTATCTGTGGCAAAAGCCGGGTTGCAGCTGCCACTCATCCACCTGTGTCCCGCAGTAGCAGTTATGGCCAGCCCTTTGCAGCGTCACAGCCTGGTGCACGGGCTCGCATGCCCGTGCACACGTCATCATCTACAGCCGGGTTGCGAGCGCGCGCTCTGACTTCCATAGCTGAGCGCAGGAAGTCAGAGCGCGCGCTCGCTACCCGGCTGTAGATGATGACGTGTGCACGGGCATGCGAGCCCGTGCACCAGGCTGTGATGCTGCAAAGGGCTGGCCATAACTGCTACTGCGGGACACAGGTGGATGAGTGGCAGCTGCAACCCGGCTTTTGCCACAGATAAGTAACGCCCACCCGTCCCTTCGGTTTAAACTTTCAAAAGCATTATCTTAAGTTTTACAAAACAGTTTTTTTAGCAAAAATCATTGCAGCACATTTATGTGCTGTGTGTAGGGACCGATATTAATAGTCCGGGGGGGTCATTGGGGTGGTTGGTTCCCTTTAAAGGAGCATGCAATTTTTGCTCTAAAAAGTCATAAAAAAGATTATACACAAAAATAAAGACTGATTTTTTTTTTATGGGAAATACATTAACTATGTAAGCCATTTGGAAGAATTTGGTGCACAAAAAGTCAATGAATACCACAAGACAAAAAAACTGACTTAAAAATCAGGCCAAAAATATTTTGCAGTTGTCAATATACATAGGTCTTGTTACAACATGCTTAAAGTATTTTCAGAATGAAACCATTATTTTTGTGTACTTGAGAAATATTCTTGCCCAAAATGTCAATTGTATAATTTTTATATTTATGTTTAAAAGGAACCTGTAAGCTTGTTTTAGCCCCCTAACCTATCACTACCTGTCCATGCACTGTGCTAGCGCATCCATAACCACCCCTTTCTGAGCTAAAACTGCAATGAAATGCGTGAGGAAAATGATTTATTAACTTATATTTTCCTATCGTAATGAGCTTTCCAGGCTTCCGTCTGCACGTTGTACTATGAGGAGGAGTCAGGATTTTCAAAGTAGGGGCACGCAGGAGAAGGAATGAAGACGCTAATGGGAAGAATGGTGACCCGGAGACCGCCCATATCAGTCTGTGCCGTAGCCTGGAAGGCTCATTACCATAGGAATATGTAAGTTAATAAATGATTTTTCTCAAGCATTATATTGCAGTTTTAGCTCAGAGAGGGATGGTTAGGGATGTGCTAAGCAAGGTGCAGGGACAGGTAGTGATAGGATAGGGGGTAAAACGAGCTGACAGGTTCTCTTTAAGTTCATTTCCACTGCATACTCTTCTTTAATTATTAGTTCACCTCCAAAAGGTGCATGCACTCTCTGCATTGTTTTTCTCCCACACTCAGTGGTAATAGATGGTTCTGATCTGTGTGCCTATTATCTCCCAGCCTCAATGCTGTCATTAGTCTGCTCTTAATCAACTATGAGAGCCTGTCTCAGGCACTGACTACTTCCACACAGTACAGGGAGGGAGAGATTTTTGAGCAGGGACAGAATTTAAAGGAGCCTGTCACTAGCTCCATAGTACCAGAATACAATACCTCTTTTGAGAGCTGAAACCACTGAACAAGCTCACAGTACAGGGAGGGAGAGATTCTCAAGCAGGGAGAAAATTTAAAGGAACCTGTGAATATCTCCATACGGTAGTACCAGCATACAATAGCTCTTTTGAGAGCTGAAACCACTGAACACGATCACAGTACAGGGAGGGAAAGATCCAGTAGGGAAAGGTTAAATAACCTATTCCAGTGTCCATATTACAACAGCTCTTGTCATTGGCAAAGTTCTTTTTTTTCCAGCACACAGCTGATTTTCAAATCCAAATCAAAAACAGTGCTACAAGCATTTAGTGCTGTCTGGTACAAAGCACGGACCAGTCCTTTTTCACCAATATTTTGGCTGTCACAGCTAGCTTGGCTTATGCCATCAACATCTGAAAATATATCACCCAAATCCAAAATGCCAAAAAATCTTGTTGTTAAGAGACAGGGACGTGGATGTGACCATGGTGTTGTCAGTGGTATTGAGTCTGTGTCAGGTTAGAAGAAGCTTGATGCATCCACTATGTTGCTGGCAATATTTCCCGGTCTGGAAGGTAAACGTGTGTGGAAGCCATAGGAACGAGAGCAGATTCTGTCTTGGATGGCAAACAAGGCCTCTACACATTTCTCCTCACAGCATCAAATCTTCCATGACCACACAATCTACTGTCGATAGACAAACGTCTGGCACATCCAATCCTCAACCTGGTCCTTTTTAAGGACCTTCGGCCAGAAGACAGCCACTTTGAGGAACCTGATTTACTTTTACTGGAGGCTGATGATGATGAGCCATAGTTGCCATGAGGTCAGCCTACAATCTCAACTGAGAAGGAGCATGAGATGGAATATGAGGTGATCAATGATGAGTCCACTGATCTGATCTGGACCGTTGACATGCTTAGCCATCACAGCAACACAGAGGAAGATGGATATGTAGCACCAACACAGGCACCAAGGGGTAGTGTTTTGCCCAGAGTGAGAACTGTGTCAATTGTTCCCAAGAGCACCCCCTGCTGTGCACCAAGTTCATCCGCTATTTGGAAATTATTTTCTTAAAGTTCTTTGGAGAAAAACATTGTGGTCTGTAGAATCTGCCATACCAAGTTGAGCAGTGGCCAGGGCACAGGCATCCTCAGCACCACCAGTATGCAGAACCACATGGCAGCCAAGCATCCCAGTAGGTGGGCAGAACACCAGGGTACCAAATCTGTGCCTGCGGGTCAAACCACTGCCATGTCGCCTGTGCTATGTTCTTCACAATCTGCTATCTAGGAAGCAGGCGCTCATGCGTCCTGTCCACAAGCTGCGGTTGCTCACACACCGAAAACCTCAACCACAACCACTTTCTTGTCCCAGCGAAGCATCCAGTTGTCCATGCTGGAGAGCTTGGAATAGAAGCGTAAATACCCAGGCATGCATCACCGGCACAAATACCAAACTTGCACATTGCCAAATTGCAAGCCATGGAGATGTTGCCATTTCGGCCTGTGGGAACACAGTATTTCTGTAATTGTTTAGCTGTGGCTGCCCTGTGATACACTGTTCCCAGCTAACATTATTTTGCCTGGTGTGCCGTCCCTGCATTACACAAGCACATGTTAAACAATCTGAACCATGCTTTCAAAAATGTTGTAACCGGGAAGGTCCACCTAACAACAGACACCTGTACAAGTTGTGGACATGAACGATGCAATTCTGTCATGGCACACTAGGTGAACCTGGTGGAGGGCAGGACAAAGGCACAAACTGGAACATCACTCATCCTACCCATGCCAAGAATAGCGGGCCCAACTTCTGTCAGGGTTTCCGCCTCATCATATTCCACTTCTTATCTCCCCTCCTCCGCCTGCTTCTCATCCCCTGCTGAATTACCCTACCAATCACTGCCAAGCTGGGAGATGTGCAGCAGTGCATTGGCAAAGCAACAACATGCTCTGCTGAAGCTGATCTGTTTAGGTCAGAAACCACAAACTGCAGCAGAGCTGTGGCAAGTTATAAAAGAAAAGACCAATCAGTGGATCTCCCTGCTGCACCTCCAACATGGTCTGGTCGTCTGAGATAATGGGCGTAACCTGGTGGCGGCTTTAGAGGTACACATGCCATACATGGCTCATGTGCTGAACCTTGTTCAGAAATTTCTGAAAACGTGCCGACTTGCCGTACCTTCTTGTAAAGGTGCGCTGTATTAGTTTCCATTTCTGCCACTCCTCTACCATTTTTGTTGCTGGTCTTGCAGCGCTGCAAAAGGGCTTAAATTTGCCAAGTGAGCGACCCACTTGTGACCTGCCATTGCAGTGGAACTCAACCTATCATATGTTCGTGAGGATTAGTGAGCAGCAGAGGGCAGTAGCTGAGTATCAGCTTCAACATGCCCGTCAGGCTGAGAGTCAGCCAGCGCACATAACAACTGTTAAGTGGGTGTGGATCGCTGACATTAGTTAGGTTCTTGAGAACCTTAACTACTGCACCAACCTCGTGAGGGGTGATCAGGCTATTATCAGCGTAACCATCCCAGTGCTGTGTCTGTTGAAACAATCACTGCATAATCTCAAAGAGAAAGCTTCAAGTACTCAGCATGTGGCTATTGAGCCAGATTTCATAATGGATGATACTACCCAGCCAGCCAATATTTTGAGGCAATATTGGGTGATGAGGAGCAAGATGAGGAGGGAGAGAACTTGTTTTTTTGTGCTACCAAGGGGACTCCCAATGATACAGAGGGGACTCCCAACCCCAGTTTCATGTCTGTACAGCATGGATGGGCAGGGGAGGAGGAGGTGGTGGAAGAGGAGACGAGTGAGCATGAGGAGAGGATGGGTACTGTTCCTACTGGTGGGGACACAGAATCTTTGCCTGTTTGGACCTCATGGCACAGTTCATGTGTAAGTGTTTGTGGCAAACCATTGCCTGATACACATTTTATCCAACAACCTATACTGGTTGGCCACCTTTCTCAACCCACAGTACAAGGAGAAATTTCCTTCTCTCCTTTTGGAGTCACCAAAGGGCTGCACAATGGAACCCTTCAAGAGGGCCATTGTAGATCCGTTGCTGAAAACATCACCTTCAGATAACACTGACAGCAGAGGTACCGGCTCTTTTCAACACCAAGGAATAATGGGGATAGACATGAACATCAGGGCCATTTTCAATAAACCAGGACATCAGCAAGGGCTATCTGTGCCTGTAACAATGCCAAGGAGGGAGACGTTGAACAACATGGTCAAGAGGTACTTAAGTGACTATACCTGCGTCCTTTCTGATTCTTCAGATCTCTTTAATTATTAGGTGTCCGAGCTGAACACTTGGCCCAACCTCCACTTATATGCTTTGGAGATGCTGGCCTGCCTGGCTGCAAGTGTGATGTTAGAGCATGTTCTCAGTTCTGCTGGGGCAATCATCACAGATAGGCACTCACGCCTCTCTACAGAAAATGCAGACAGACTTAGGGTGCGTTCACACACTGCATATTTGCTGCATATTTTTACGCGAGTGCTGTTGCAGTTTTTGTAGCCAAAACCAGGAGTGGCTGAATAAAACCAGGAGTGGAGCAATCAGAGGAAAAGTCTATTAGAAACAAGTGCTCCACTTCTGTATTTAATCACCCACTGTTGGTTTTAATTAGCCACTCCTGGTTTTGGCTACAAAAACTGCAAGAGCACTCGTGTAAAAATACGCAGCAATTAAGCAGTGTGTGACAGCACCCTTAGGCGGCCGTCACACGCTTCAATTTAAAGCACGATATCGCTTAAGCGATCTCCTTTTTTGATCGCTTAAGCGATATTGTTTGTGCATCGCTGCGTGTAATCAATCGATTATACAATGTAAAATCGCTTGATCATTAGATCGCAGATTGGTGAGCCGGAGCTCATATCAAGCGATAAACGCTTGATCAATCTGCCTCATCGTGGTGTGTGACACCACGATGATCCATCTCCCAGCGGCAGAGCCTATGCTGAGAGATGGTATCTATGGTAAACGTCGGGTTACTAAGCGCCGCGCGGGCGCCTAGTAACCCGATGTGTACCATAGTTACCAGCGATCTCGCTGCTCCACATCGCTGGTGAGTCTGTCTGTGTGACAGCTCACCAGCGATGTGAACGATTTTGTTAGCGATCGCGTGTGCACGTGATCGCTAACAATATCGCTAACGATATTGAAGCGTGTGACGGCCGCCTCACTCTGATTAAATTCAACAAGGACTGGATTTCTCCACAGTTTGTATTCCCTCCAGATGACAGCAAGCCAAGTTACATTGACCAAATATGTTCATTTATGCTACTGCGGTTAATGTCTACCATTCTCATAGAAATCCAATTCCTTCCTGCATCAACCCTTAAGGTACCTTTACACGCCGCCACAACAGGATGGATACCAACCGCTACTTCACGTGCACGAGCACGCCCAAACGGTTACAAACGGGAAACGCAGCCTCTTTACACGCCGCCACAAGGTGCGCTACGCTACGCTACATCTACAGCTAGCTACATCGCCGGGTGTCTCAAGTAGCCATCTGTAGCCCATCGTACGTCATTTACAGACCGCTACAATAATATGGGCGTACCTGGTGCAGCAGGGACAGCACATAGGCGTGCTACAATTGTGGATTACGAGACGTCCGTACGCTGATAGGACAAAGCAATAATACCATGATTGGCCAGGCATCGCAGGAGGCTGATTAATACTTGACGCCCGAGCAATTGTGTAGTGTGACTCGTCAGCTCCTTAAATATGCCGCCCTGTGTGGCGACAACCAATCGCAACGCAGGAGCTTCCTCCAATGATCGCTGAAGGGGGCGCGGAAACCCGGAGCCTGTGTCACGACCCAGCTACATAGCATGGTGTAGAAACAACCCTTCTGTTCCTTCTTTACACGCCGATACAGCTCGCTACAATCGGCTTTGTTGCCATCTGTTTATGGGCAGTGCACGGATACAGATGTATCTGTAGCCGGCTGTGTTGTCCCGTCTTCAGACGCCGCTACTATGGGAGATATTGGCGCGACAAGCTACATTTGTAGCCTGTAGCGGGTTGTATTCATCCTGCAGTGGCGGCGTGTAAAGATACCTTAATGGCTAATTTTTAGAAACCCAATGCAAATTGTGCAGTGGACAAACCCGAACTGTACAGTAATACTGTCAAACTAATGTTTGTCATTAAGGGCCCTTGTCACAGGTTGTCCCATATTGTGACTGAGATAGGGGATACTTATTCAATAGAAATCTACTTTCAGTCACCATAGCTGGCAAAGAAACATTGCTGGGTTGTGCCACATTGTGACTGAAATAGGGTATACATATTCAATAGAAATTAACTGTCAGTCACTATAGCTGGCAAAAAACATGCCTTGGTTGTGCCACATTGTGACAGAGATGGAGGATACATATTGAATACAAATAAACTGTCAGTCACCATAGTTGGCAAAAAATATGTCTGGGTTGTGTCACATTGTGACTGAGATAAGGGATACACATTCAATTGAAATTTACACTGACAGTTGATGATCAACTGATGACCCTCAAATATGCACAAGAGGGACCTACAAAATGTTTAGAGGAGGAACCTTCCAAACGTATGTTACAAGGCCACCTGAGGGCTCTCACTGTACTCTGGTTTCCTAACACCTGTGGGCCCTCTAAAAACATGATTTAAGGGCTGCAGAATGACATGGAGGAGAAGGAGGAGGGTGATGGCACCGGCGCTGCTGCAGACCTGCAGATGGCAGGGCAGCTAGATGGTGACGCTCCCCGTAGGTGGAGGGGGATCCCCCGGCAGAGATGAATGATGAATCGGGGATTTTGGCACTGTGAAGCAGTTCCTCAGGCGATGTTGAAATAAAACACCACACATTACTCAAGTTCTGCACAGGCTTTACAGATGACTTGGGCCATAAACAGTTCTTTACAGTCAAAGGGTTAAACTTGCCTGGTTTGTCACCAGAGGTTAGGGAGTTACTTGGGACCCTCTTTGATGTACCTTTCAGTTCCTTTCATCTGTCCTTGACTTCGCCTCACTCTCCTTCACTTCCTTGGCACTTCTGACACAGAGCCTCTGCTGTCCAGATTGAATGTTGTCACCGTACCTGACTTTCTCTGTTCAGGTGGCCTCAGCAGCAACCCGTGGGCTCGGGCTCTCTCCAGCAAATTCTCTTGCTCCTGGGCCCACCACTCCTCACGCAGACGCTGTCTCTCTGCTTGGTTGGCCTGGTACTGTTCCTCTGCCAGCCCGGACTGCTCCCGAACCAGAGCGGGAGCACTCTCCTGTACCCTGGTGACGGCAGCGGCATCGATCCTCCCAACGGGCTGGTACTGGTTGCGACTCCACCAGAAGATATGGGACCCAGAAGCCATGGTCTGATCGTCATCGCTGTCATCATCCCGATCGTCCTACACGAGGTTTTCATCCGCGGACCCTGGCTGGCTAGACGGCCCTTCTTCGATGGCCTCTACGATCACATCAGCAGTCTCCACGGGTTTCTCTGGGATGTCAAGCTCAGTGCGGAGCCCGGATGCCCCAACTTCCTTGATGACAACAGGTGATGGGACCTCCTCAGCAGGTGGCTCGGTGCTTTCCAGCTCCGTGCGGGGCCCAGATGCTCCGACTTCCACGCTGATCACAGGTTGCAGGTCAGGCGACTGGTCCTCGCTGGCAGCCTCAAGCTCAACCGTGGCCTGGTCTCTCGCCCTTGACTTCAGCTCCCGGCCGCGGGCCTCCCTCTGCGCTTCTCATCGGGACAGCTCCAGCCAGATGTGAGCTCTCCAGCACCTGAAGGTCCACTCCAGCGGCCTGACAAAATTCAGCATCCCCCTCGTGGGTCAGGAGGGAAGCTGCTCTCGGGTCTCCTCCTCGACTTCATGGATCAGGACACGAAGTCCCATCGACTCCATTGTACCAGACCCATTGATCGCACCCGAGCTTCTTTGTCCGACTAAAGCCGCTCCATTCCTGCTGCTTTTTGTATCTTCCAGCAAAGGTAATTGGATCTTTGGCCCGCCCCCTTGGTTTTACGGTAACAATTGGGGCGAGCAGGCAGTTTCGCACCTCTGGCATGGCCCTCCCGCGATGAGGGGCCGAGGCATGACCCTGGGCCAGCACATCTTTGTCCCCACCATTTTGAGGCCTAGTAGTTCAGTTTGGTAAAATAAAGTTCAAAGCGTGCAGTACCCAGTTTTACCAGGCATGGGATTCTGTTTTGACACCAAAAGCTGGCCCGCCCCAGGGCCTTGGGGTACCCGGTCCCGGGCGTTGTGGTTGTTGATGTCACGGGTGGCTTGCCCAAGCCCGTGCCCCTTGTGGTCGCTGAAAAAGGGGATTAAAATAAAACAAAGAGTGTTTGTGACATCACCTACAGTGTCCGGTGTTGGCACCGGGGCTGCTGCAGACCTCTGGGGATAATAGACAGGGCAGCTAGATGGTGACACTCCCCGTAGGTGGAGCAGAATCCTCGGGGCAGAGATTAATGATAAATCGTGGATTTTGGCACCGTGAAGCAGTTCCTCAGGCGACGTTGATTAAGACACCACACGCTGCTCATGTTCTGCACAGGTTTTACTGATGACTTAAGCCGTAAACA
Organism: Allobates femoralis; assembly: GCA_033576535.1. Classification (NCBI taxonomy): domain Eukaryota; kingdom Metazoa; phylum Chordata; class Amphibia; order Anura; family Aromobatidae; genus Allobates; species Allobates femoralis. Next base: position 123,290,826 of record JARQOC010000006.1, read on the forward strand.
GTTCTTTACAGTCAATGGGTTAAACTGGCCTGGGTTGTCACCAGAGGTTACAGAGTTACTTGGGACCCTCTTTGATGTACCTTTCAGTTCCTTTCATCTGTCCTTGACTTCACCTCACTCTCCTTCACTTCCTTGGCACTTCTGACACAGAGCCTCTCGCCAGTCCCCACGGATCCCTTTTTGAGAGACTTGACTCGGGTCTCCGGATCCTATACGGGTACATTGTGGAGTATGTCAGGTGTGGCAGCGACTTCTGGAGAAGTCTGCGGCCTGCGGTTCAGCGGCTCGGGGATAGACACCCTCACCGCTCTCGGAGCCGATCCTCCAGTTGTGGACTGGGTTCCCTTCTGGCCAGTGGACGTACTGGTCCGAATTCGGGTGCACCTCAACACCCTGGGGTCCCTCCTGATGTCAGGGCCACCTCTCCTGAAGTGCCCTCCACTGTGCTACTCACAGGGTTCATCTCCAACGACTTTGTCTCTTCTCCCCCTAGCTTTTCCGCTCTCCACTATATCCCCCTAAGCTCCTCCCACAGGGACCAATTTCCTAGCGACAGATTAAGCTATTGGTCCCCTGAGCTAAGGTGTGTGGATGCGTGTGGTGAGGGTCCTATATAAACATCCCTGTCACCTGGTCACAGGGATGCTACACATTCTGATCTGGGTGCAGTAGCTCACCTTGGTGCACCAACCAGTGGGGCGCCACACATCCGAGACTTGTGCGAGTATCTCGCATGCATCTCGCACCATGTGTTACCAACTTAAGAGAAAATAATGGTTAGTAGTGATTTCTGGCCATTCAGAGCTGTGGTCACAAGATTACAAAGAGAGAATGAAACAATGCTGGAAACAGCAGAAGTTGATGAGCATTAAGTATTTTGAACCCATGTGCACATGTTCAATATTTGGTGAGTTTTTACCTCAGTATTTGTAATCCAAAACCAGGAGTAGCATACAAAGGAAAAGTATAATAGAAACATGAGCTCCACTTCTCCATGTTATACCCCCTCCTGGTTTTGCCTAACAAATTGAGCATACATTACTGTACCTACTGCTGGTAAAATAAAAAGAAAAACACCAGAGTGTTACTTTCATCTTGTATGCTTCACTTCTAAATTACTATTAATTGGTGAACCTGCCCCATCTTACCTGATAGTCAATGTCTTCAATCCATAGATTATAATTAGAGATGTGCCACCACCCTAGTGTTCGAATTCGATTCGATTAGTCAAATTGGGGGGTTGTTTGTCGAACACCGTCGAATACAATTGAAAACAAAGGCAGGCAAACACAAACACATACAAACACATAGAAAACACATAGAAAACACCTTCTAAGGTGTCCAAAAGGTGACAAACTACTCAGAAGATGCAACAAAGATATGGAAAAGTGACAAGTACATATAAAAATGCGAAAAGAAAAGAGATAGATGAGTAAAAGGAGGAGGAGACACAGATATAGGCATGTCATGCCCTTCCAAATTCAGTTTTTACTACAGTATTTGTAAGGCATCATGCACACGATGAGTATTTAGTGAGTTTAACTTCAGTATTTGTAAGGCCTGGTGCATACGATGAGTATTTGGTGAGTTATACTTCAGTATCTGTAAGGCTGCGTTCAGACGATGATTATTTAGTGCTTTTTACTTCAGTATCTCTAAGGACCCGTTCAGAAGATGAGTATTTAGTGAATTTTACTTCAGTATCTGTGATGGTGGGTTTACACACACCAATTTATCTGTTCAATCTCTGAACCAATCTCTGGTTGCAGTGAAAACATGGATATATTGCTCCATGTTGTACACAGCCACAAAATGGAGCAATGTATCCATGATTTCACTGCAACCAGAGATTGGTTCAGAGATTGAACAGATAAATTGGTGTGTGTAAACCCACGATAAGGCCTTGTGCAGGCAATGAGTATTTGTTGAGTTTTAGTTCAATATCTGTAATGGTGGGGTTACACGTCCCGATATCGCGGCGATATCGGAGGCAACGACGCGGGAGCGCGCATTTAGTGCACGTTTCTCCCTGCATCGCATCGCCAGTTTACACGCCGCGATATCGGGATGCAACGTCCCTACGATGTGCACGCCCACCAACCCAGGAACAACCATTTAACATGGGAGTGAATGGGTGACGTCAGCGTGCACATCGTAGTTGGGCTGTCACACGCAGCGATGCTGGCACAACGGCCTTGCGATATCGGCGAGTTGAATAGCTTTGCTATTCAACTCCGATATCGTTTTGGCATCGTTCCAGCATCGCGTTGTACACTGAAACAGTACAACGCGCACCCGATATCGGCTCCAACTCGCGACCCACGTGACTTTTTGTCGGAGTTGGGTCGGAGTTGGACGCCGATATCGCGGCATGTAAACCCACCATAAGGCCACGTTCAGAAGATGAGTATTTGGTACATTTTACTTCAGTATCTGTAAGGCCATGTTCAGACGATGATTATTTGGTGCGTTTTACTTCAGCATCTGTAACGCCACGTTCAGAAGATGAGTATTTGGTGATTTTTACTTTAGTATCTGTAAGACCTCGTGCAGGCGATGAGTATTTGTTGAGTTTTAGTTCAGTATCTGTAAGGCCATGTTCAGAGATGAGTATTTGGTGAGTTTTACTTCAGTATTTGTAAGGCCTCGTGCAGTCGATGAGTATTTGTAGAGTTTTAGATCAGTATTTGTAAGGCCACGTTCAGAAAAGTATTTGGTGAGTTTTACTTCAGTATCTGTAAGGCCTTGTGCAGGCGATGAGTATTTGGTGCGTTTTACTTCAGTATCTGTAAGGCCACGTTCAGAAGATGAGTATTTGGTGAGTTTTACTGCAGTATATGTAAGGCCTCGTGCAGGCGATGAGTATTTGTTGAGTTTTAGTTTAGTATCTGTAAAGCCACGTTCAGAAGATGAGTATTTGGTGCGCTTTACTTCAGTATCTGTAAGGTCATGTTCAGACGATGATTATTTGGTGCGTTTTACTTCAGTATCAGTAATGGTACCTTTACACGCCGCAACAGGGTGGTGGCAACAACCGGGTACATGAGAGAAATGTATCTTGCACCGCCAAATCAACCCGCTGTAGCGGCGTGTGAAGACGGTTGTTGCCACCCGCCACTTGAGGCACCTGTTTCAGAGCAGAGCCCTAAAACAGGTGGATTTCTAGGCGATGGTTGCGGGTTGTATCGGGCTGTATCGGCATTTAAATATGGTAGGGTAAGGTTTATTCGTCACCTAGATAACTCCCCGGGGCGTGACACAGCCACCGGGAAACCACCCCCCTTCAGCGATCATTGGAGGAAGCTCTTGAGTTACGATTGGTAGTCGCTGCATAGGGCGGCATATTTAAGGAGCTGACCAGTCGTACTACACAATTGCTCGTGCGTCATGTATTAGTCAGCCTCCTGCGCTGCCTGGCCAATCATGATGTTATTGCTTTGTCCTATCAGCGTACGGAATTCTCGTAATCCACAATTGTGGCACGCCTATGTGTTGTCCCTGCTGCCTTTGTTCCACCCTTATTACCTTGTTATTGCGGCGTGTAAATGAGGTAAGGTGAGCTACAGAAGGTAACTTGTGGCACCCGGCGGTGTATCCAGAGACAGATGTAACCTACCGTAGCGCACCTTGTTGCGGCGTGTAAAGGTGGTGCGTTTACCGTTGGCAACCGTTTGTGCGTGCTCGTGCACGTGAAGCACCCAGTTGTTGCCACCATCCTGTTGCGGCGTGTAAAGGTACCATAAGGCCACGTTCAGAAGATAAGTATCTGGTGCGTTTTACTTCAGTATCTGTAAGGGTACCTTTACACGCCGCTACTGGAGGATGGATACAACCAGCTACTTCACGTGCACGAGCACGCACAAACGGTTACAAACGGTAAACACACCATCTTTAAACGCCGCCACAAGGTACGCTACGCTACGTGACATCTATCTCTGGATACACCGCCGGGTGCCTCAAGTCACCTTCTGTAGCTCATCTTACCTCATTTACACACCACTACAACCAGCTAATATGGGCGGACCTGGTGCAGCAGGGACAGCACATAGGCGTGCCACAATTGTGGATTACGAGACGTCCGTACGCTGATAGGACAAAGCAAGAACATCATGATTGGCCAGGCATCGCAGGAGGCTGTTTAATACATGACGCTCGAGCAATTGTGTAGTGTGACTGGTCAGCTCCTTAAATATGCCGCCCTATGCAGCGACTACCAATCGTAACGCAGGAGCTTCCACCAATGATCGCTGAAGGGGGGCGGTATCCCGGAGCCTGTGTCACGCCCCAGCTACATACCAGGTACATAGCCTGGTGTCGACACATCCCTTCTGTTGCTTCTTTACACGCCGATACAGCTCGCTACAATCGCCTGTGTAGCCACCTGTTTCCGGGCAGTGCTCGGAAACAGATGTATCTGTTGCCGGGTGCCTCCTACCGTCTTTACACGCCGCTACTACGGGGTATTTTGCCGCTACAAGCTACATTTGTAGCCTGTAGCTGGTTGTATCCATCCTCCAGTAGCGGCGTGTAAAGGTACCCTAAGGCCACATTCAGAAGATGAGTATTTGGTGAGTTTTACTTCAGTATCTCTAAGGCCATGTGCACGCGATGAGTATTTGGTGAGATTTTTACCTCAGTATCTGTAAGACCTTGTGCAGGCGATGAGTATTTGGTGAGGTTTTTACCTCAGTATCTGTAAGACCTTGTGCACGCGATGAGTATTTGGTGAGGTTTTTACCTCAGTATCTGTAAGGCCTCATGTAGACGAGGAGTATTGTGTCACATTTAGGGGACTACAAGAAGAGTCTCCATTTTTTCCAAAATTTTGGCACAGACACAACTTCAGTGGCATCAATTGCCCCACAGTTGCAAACTTAAAATGGTGACTTTTAGTCAAAAATCCACAAGGCTTTATACTGCCCAGGATGACACAGGGGTAGGAAAGTCCTTGGGGATCCATTCCTTGTTCATCTTTATGAACGTTAGTTTGTCCACATTCTGGGTGGACAGACACGTGCACTTTTCTGTCAGCACACCACCAGCAGCGCTGAAGACACATTCTGAGAGTACGCTGCTTCAGGGGCACGACAAGATCTCCAAGGCATAAGTGGCGAGCTCAGGCCATTTTTCCATGTTGGAAGCCCAAAATGAGCAAGGCTCCAGTTCCCCGGTCATGGCATCGATGTTAAGTTGGGGATACTCGTGTACCATCCGCTCCAGACATTGACTATGTGTCAGACTTCTCGTGTCTTCAGGCCTTGCAAATGATGGTCGAAAAAAATAGTGAAACGAGGAACACAGAATTGCTGTTAACACCACCAGATACGGTGTTACTGGTACAGTGTGAGTGATGATGACTCGACAGTCCCACGGTTGCCAAGTTAGAACTGTGAGATTCACTCTGTGTACCACTGGTGTTTTGTGGAAAAGCCGATCTGAGATTATGCATCAGCTTCTGCTGATACTCCTGCATTCGTGCGTCCCTTTGTGTGGCAGGAATTAATTTGGTAAATTTGGTCTTGTACCGGGGATGAAGAGTGTGGCAACCCAGTAGTCGGCATTGCTTCTAATTCGGACAATCCGAGGGTTATGTTGTAGGTAGTGTAGCAAGAAGGCGCTCATGTGTCTTGCACATCCAGGAGGACCAAGTCCTTGTTGTGCTGGTGGTGGGGAGGTGAGAATCATGCTTGCTTCCTCTGCCCTCTCCCCCCAACCTCGCACAACATAAATGTCATCAAGGTCTCCCTCATCTGCTGAGTCTTCCATGCCCATCGCCAGTTCGTCCTCTATTTCTTCCTGGGCTCCTGCACCTTCCCCAAAAGTTTGGTTGCTACCATGCGCCCTTGTTAATCCGTCTCCACCGTGCTGCCGACCATGAGGACCTTGGAGATGTTGTCATCCTTTCCGCATAGGACTCCTCCTGCACTTCCTCCACCTCCTCTTGTCCCACCACCTGACTCCGAATATTGTTTAGAGCAGGGGTCTCAAACTCGGCTGGGTTGGTGGGCCGCACATAGAAAAACATTTACAGCGGGGGGCCGCATCCCTTGTAGGATGAAGTAATATTTTTAGTAATACCAGAATTTTTTGCTCAATGTAGTAAAGTACAAATTCTGATCCATTTCTTGTAGTAATGTCCCCATCCTGTAGTAATGTCCTTTTCTACTGATGACCCCCATTCTAATCCCCTTTTCTAGTGATGTACCCATCCTGATCCCTTTTTCTAGTGATGATCCCTATCCTGATCCCTGTTTCTAGTGATGTCCACCATCCTGATTCCTTTTTCTAGTGAAGTCCCTGATCGATCATGGTCCCCTCTTGTAGTGATGTCCCCCATCCTGATCCCCTTTTCTAGTGATGTCCCCCATCGATCATGGTCCCCTTTTGTAGTGATGTCCCCCATCCTGATCCCCTTTTCTAGTAATGTCCCCCATCCTGATCCCCTTTTCTAGTGATGTCCCCCATCGATCATGGTCCCCTTTTGTAGTGATGTCCCCATACTGATCTCCTTTTCTAGTGAAAGTCCCCACCCCATTCCCCTTTGGTAGTGATGTCCCCCATCTTGATCCCCTTTAGTGATGATGTCCTCCATCCCGATCCCCTTTTATAGTGATGTCCCCCATCCTGATCCCCTTTTATAGTGATGTCCCCCATCCTGATCCCCTTTTATAGTGATGTCCCCCATCCTGATCCACTTTTATAGTGATGTCCCCCATCCTGATCTACTTTTATAGTGATGTCCCCCATCCTGATCTACTTTTATAGTGATGCCCCCCATCCTGATTTACCTTCTTTTTACACACTCAAATACACACTCTATCATACGCACACACAAACCTACTCACAACCCCCCCACACACACACACACACACTCTCACACATCCTCATACACACTCTTACACTCACACTCATACATACACTGAAACTCGCACACACTTTCTTATACACACATCCTCACTCACACACTCAGTCTCACACACACACCTTCTCACACACACTCACACTTTTCTCACTTTAATGATGCATCGCTCCAGTGCAGGGGGCGCCGCGGTCCCCGCTGTACTGACTTCCGGCCTCCGCTGTGCTATGACTTCCACCAGCCGCCACTCAGACAAGCTCTGTTGCTCATCAAGATCAATGCAATCTGCCAGCCAGAGGCCTGCAGGTGACGTCATATTCTGCCGTTAGCTGCGGGCCTCTCATTGGCTGGCAGCTTGCATTTATCTTGTTAAGTGGCAGAGCTTGTTAGTGCTGCGGACAGAAGTCATCACACAGCGGGGACTATAGCAGCCCCCTGCACTGGGGCGATGCATCATTATGTTGTCCAAGGTGCCGCGGGCCGCATAGTGAAGCCCCAGGGGCCGCATGCGGCCCTCGGGCCGCGAGTTTGAGACCCCTGGTTTAGAGTGTGCTCCAGCATGTAGATGACCGGAATAATCATGCTGATAATGGCATCGTCAGCACTAAACATCTTCGTTGCCATCTCAAAACTGTGCAGAAGGGTGCATAGGTCTTTGATCTGAGACCACTCCTGCAGCGTGATCTGCCCCACCTCGGATCTCATTGGCCTAGGCTATATGTCATAACGTATTGCACCAGGGCTCTGCGGTGCTGCCACAGTCACTGCAACATGTGCAGAGTAGAATTCCAATGTGTCGGCACAATCGCATTTCAGCGGGTGAACAGGCAAGCCGAAAGACTTCTAGAGTGAAGCAAGTCGTTGAGCTGAGGGATGCGAACGCCGGAAGTGAGCACACAGTGACCGTGCCCTCTGCAGAATCCCATCTAGGCTGGGGTAGTGTCTCAAAAATTGTTGGACAACCAGATTCAACATGTGAGCCATACAAGGCACGTGTGTGATATTGCCCAACTCATGGGGACGGCAAGACTTGGACAGCAGACCCTTCTCCAGCTCTCACCATAGTTAACCAGTGGTCAATCAGCGACATGTAACGCCCCTGTCCATGCTTACTGGTCCAAGTGTCTCTGGTGAAATGCACCCTGTCACATACTGAGTTTGTCAAGGAAGCGGTGATGTTGTCTGCGACCTGCTGGTGTAGTGCAGGCACACCTTTCTTGAAAAAGTAGTGGTGACTGGGCATCTGGTACTGGGGCACTGTGACGGACATAAGGTCTCTAAAATCCTCTGTGTCCACCAGGTGGAAAGTTAGCATTTCTGTAGCCAACAGCTTGCAGATGGTGAAATTCAAGCGCTAAGCCTTCTCATGTCTAGGAGGAAATGGTCTTTTACTTGTCCACATCTGTGGGATGGAGGGCTGGCTGCTATGCTGAGACGGGGTTCAGTAGGGTGTCCCCGGCAAACTGCAGGTCTGTGAGGGAGGTGCAGATGTAATGTTTCCTTCATCCAAAGGTGCTGCTCTCGATGTCTGTGAGAGCTCAACACCTGCAGCATTGTCCACTTGAAAACCAAGTGACGACCTGGCAATCACAGTGCCTGTTGCAGGTAAAGAAGTGGAAGGTCTGCGTCCAAAAGCCTGTGTGACGGCTGACCCCACAGTCACAGACGAGGAACAGCACATTGATGCACTTGATGGGGCACACAGTGGTAGGTCCACCCCGCTAGCCCACATTCTAGCACAGTGAGCTTCCCACTGCGACTTGTGCTTCATGTCCATGTGGCAGTTCATACATGAAGTACTCAAGCTAGTGAGTTTTTGGCCTCTACTCAGAGATTGGTGACAAATCTTGAAGATGACATGAGGGAGATCCTTGGCGATGTCAAAAAAGGCCCAGGCTAGGTAAGGCTTAGAGCCCATGCGAGCTGCAGAGCCATAATGACTTCTGCTCAGAGGCAGAGTTGTGGCTGCGTATGCAGTTGTTGACGTGCCTCCAGTACGGGTCATTCCATGTCAAGTGAACCAATGATTATTACCTCTATATTTTTAATTCTTTTGAGATTTTGTTATTTGATAATAGCATGTCAGACAATGCAAAATGTGAAGAGAAAATTTTTTTAAAAAATTTTTTTTTTTTTAAATGATTTTCAAAGTTCGGAAAAAGTGTGAATTTTGCTGTTGCCTGCCTTCACGTTTCTCCTCATAACTCAGGCTAGGAATAAGATAGAGAGACAAAATAAACACCAATCTACTCAGAACTATACAGGCTTTCATCAGATATGTCACAAGAGGATCTTTGTTAATATTTTACCCATGTGATCGCAAGCGCAAAACTTTAAAACGTATTTCCGAAAAATCGGCGCGCTTTAAATATTTCAAAAACTGCCCATGTGTCTGCTTTGCTCTTAGCCACATCTGTACCAAATTTCAAGTTGGGATCGCAATGGGATCATATTTTAACATATTTTACTATTAATAGCGTCAATGGGTCATTCCATATCAAGTGATCTAAATATGAATATTTTTTTTTACCTGACGTCTTTAGATTTTTTTTTTTTTTTTCCTTTATGAAGTACTACTTTAATTAATTACAAATTAAAAGTTTGGAATTTTTTTCTTCATCAGTTAATTTTTTACAGATTTTTAAAGTTTAAAAAAAAGGGTGAATTTTGGCCTGGTATGACTTTACATTTTTTTATCTCGGGCTAGAAATAAGATAGAGAAACAAAATAAACACCATTCTACTCAGAACTGTCCAGGCTTTTACCAGATATGTCACAAGAGTATATTTGTTAATTTTAATTTTTTACCCATGCGAATGCAAACGCAACATTTTGAAACGCATTTCCGAAAAAACGTTTTAATAAAAATTTTCCAAAACTGCCCATGTGTCTTTTATGCTCTTAGCCACATCTGTACCAAATTTCAAGTTGGGATCGTGATGGGATCATATTTTAAAATATTTAACTATGGTTAATCTCATTTTTATTAAATTTTGAAAAAACATATGAAAGACATACATTCAATCTTTTAACAAAATCTTGAGACATATAAAATATACAAAAAGAGAATTCACAAAGTTATTAGTAACTTTAAGATAAGCTGCAAATTTACTTTTGCGCTTATCTCTGGTGCAATATATACTACAATCTAAATATAATTCCAAACACTCAAGTATACAACCTTTCTCAGGGTTTTGAGATGTTCTGATGTCAAGGGGACAAGCAGCCCCAGCAGAATGATTTTTATCACTTGGCCCCTTCTAACAGGTTGACCACGTAAGTGGGTCATTACCCGTTGAGGCCTAGTTGAAATAGTCTATCGACTGGTGTACCGGAAAGGAAGGCCGAAATATTAATGATCTACTCACAGCTCAGAGTTTCTGATACCTGTCTAATGTTCACTAGAATTCTGAAGGTATAGGTGTAGAAAGGAAATACCTAGACTGAATGTATCAGATGGGAAGAAAAGAGAGATAGAAAAGAAGAGAGAGAGAAGAGAAACAAAAACCGTTAGAAAAAGTTATACTGGGAAAGAAAAGCCACGTAAGAAAAAGAGGAGGGGGGGGGACGGGTGAGGTATGGGTAGGAGAAAGGGTACTCATCCCACTGGCTCCCCATCAGCCAGAGGTCGAGCCATATTATCTGTGCTGGAAAAGATACTCCTAAATTCTGCAGAGTCGTGAAAAAGAATCCATTTAACCCAAATCCCTAAGAATTTGTTCCGAGATCCCGACACATCAGCTGCGAGCTCCTCCATTCGATATATGTCCATCAATTCTTTAAACCAATCAAGTAGAGATGGAGCCCGGCTTGATTTCCAGAACCTCGGGATCACAGCACGAGCAGCTGAGATGCAAAAGCGGAGAATATCCCTCTTCTGTAGCCCAATAGGACCTGGAAAAATGGATAACATTGCCGATTCTGGGCAGTATTCGGCTTGTTTACCTGTTATCCGGGCATATGCATTGAAAACCTCAGACCAGAACCGCCGGATTTCCCCACAACTCCACCAAATGTGTATCATTGTACCCTTCTCTTCCCCACAGCGCCAGCAGGTATCAGGGTTCCAGGGAACATGTTCCGGAGTGTCATCGGGCACAAGTACCATCTAGTGAGCAGCTTATAGCTTCTTTCTTGTGCAGAACAAGCGCTAGCTAGTGAGTGAGTAAATATAAAGCATTTCTGCCAATTAGCTTCTGAAATGCTACACCCCAATTCCCTCTCCCAAGCACGTTGGAAGTAAAGGGTGCCCTGCTCTCTCATGGACCCTAAGGCCTGGTATAGGACTGATATTTTGCGCCTCGGTGGAGCCTCCAGTTGGAATAACCTCTCCAATACGTTGGGCGTCAATCTTACCCTGCAAGAGTGGTCAGCTGAATATAAGTATGCTCTGTATTGGAGAAATTCGAATCACTTAAGAGGTCTCGTAGGTTCTTTGAGTTGTAGCTCTGCCATAGGGGGCAAACCACCACTGGACAGAGTCTGTCCTACTCGGGTGTCATCCACAATCCGCCAACATAAAAATCTCTGCCTGTCAAATCTGGGTGAGAAAGATGGGTTGGAAAAAAGGGGAGTCAAAGGGCTAAGTCTGTCGTTTAAGCGGAGGGTTTTCGTCACTAGGTGCCATACCTTCAAGGTGTTTCTGGTCATGTCTGTCAAAGGTACTAGGTCTGTGGAGTCTTTAGGGGAAATCCAAAGCAGGTGTTTCAGCGGAATCCCCAAACCCTCTTGCTCCACCCCTACCCATTTCTTAGAGGATGCATGATAATGCCAATCTAGAGCTCTAAGAAGAGAGGAAGCCACAAAGTACGCTCGTATGTTGGGTAGTCCAACCCCTCCTCTGGTCTTGGGCAAGGATAGGATATTCATTCGCAATCTGGACCTCTTGCCCCCCCAGACAAATCTAAGGATCATAGATTGCATTTTGGAGAGGAAGCCTCTATCCAATAGAACAGGAACTGTCTGAAAAGTATATAAGAGTCGGGGCAAGACATCCATCTTGACTACGTTTATTCTCCCGAACCAGGATAGCTTTAATTGTCTATAAGAGGTAAATGCCGATTCCGCGTTAGTCAAAAGGGGTTGATAATTTAAATTGAATATTTGTTTAAGATCTTTTGGTATAAGGACTCCCAAGTACTTAATGGCTTCTACTTTCCATTTAAATGGGAACTGTTTAGATAGATGAGAAACCAATTCTCCAGGCATAGAAATATTGAGTGCCTCGGTTTTGGAGCAATTCACTTTAAAGTTGCTCAATTGTCCGAACCGTTCAAACTCCATTAAGACCGAAGGGATGGAGACCAGGGGCTGGGAGATGTAAAGTAGCAGGTCATCTGCAAATAAGGCTAATTTGTGATGACTCTGTCCCAGCTTGACCCCATGGACGCATTCATTGGACCTAAGTGCAAAATATTTAACTAATATAGTGTCAATTCAAAAATCACCAAGAACACAATCAGTCATTTTTTCACAATTGCCCGTCAATAGTTTGAATTTGATATAAAGAAACATAGTCTTGTAACATCTCAAATGAAAGCTGTTACCGTTCTGAGTAAAATGATGCCTCTCCCACTTCATTATCTTATTTCTAGCCTGAGATAAAAAAATGTAAAGTCATACCAGGCCAAAATTCACCCTTTTTTTAAACTTTAAAAATCTGTAAAAAATTAACTGATGAAGAAAAAAATTCTAAACTTTTAATTTGTAATTAACTAAAGTAGTACTTCATAAAGGAAAAAAAAAAAAAAAATCTAAAGACGTCAGGTAAAAAATAAATATTCATATTTAGATCACTTGATATGGAATGACCCATTGACGCTATTACTAGTAAAATATGTTAAAATATGATCCCATTGCGATCCCAACTTGAAATTTGGTACAGATGTGGCTAAGAGCAAAGCAGACACATGGGCAGTTTTTGAAATATTTAAAGCGCGCCGATTTTTCGGAAATGCGTTTTAAAGTTTTGCGCTTGCGATCACATGGGTAAAATATTAACAAAGATCCTCTTGTGACATATCTGATGAAAGCCTGGACAGTTCTGAGTAGATTGGTGTTTATTTTGTTTCTCTATCTTATTTCTAGCCCGAGATATGATAGAAAATGTAAAGCCATACCAGGCCAAAATTCGCACTTTTTTAAAACTTTAAAAATCTGTAAAAAATTAACTGATAAAGAAAAAAATTCAAAACTTTTTTTTTGTAATTAGATAAAGTTGTTCTTCATATAGAAAAAAAATTTAAAAAATCTGAGGACATCAGGGAAAAAAAAATATTCATTTTTGGATCACTTGACATGGAATGACCCGTACTCCATCTATGTCCAGGAAGGCGCAACCTAACCTCATCGTCATTGGCATCCTCCTCCACCACCTGTGCTGACCTCATCGACTGGCTGACTGTGGATTGACAGTAAGTGGGATCGCCAAACTCATCATCATCCTCTGTGTTCTCACACCCCTCTTCCTCAGAGACAACGTCTTCCTGCCTTGACCGAAAACTTAATTTGTCAATCCAATCCAGTATCTGAGTCTCATCAGCATCATCCTTCTTGTCTCCACCAAGAGTAGTTACTGTTAGGGAATGAGAGTCTAGACGAAGGTCAGAACCTTCTTCCTCTGGGGCCTGGCCTGGATCTGACTCACAAAGCTTCTGCGCATCAGGGCAGATCATTAACTCGTCTGGACTCACTGCAGCTTTGGAGCAGACCTCAGATATCCAGGCTATTGTGTGACTGAACAGCTCTGCAGACTCAACCATGTGTGTTACCCCAGACTCAGTAGGGCAGCTGGAGACTTGGGAGCTGGCAGGAATGAAGTGTGATTGGGCTGACACCTCAGATGACCGGAGGGTTTGTAATGTAGAACTTGAGGTGGAGGAGAGGCCACTTGATGGAGCACTTGCGATCCATTCAAGCACCTGCTGTTTTTGTGCCTCATTTACAAGTGGTATTGATGGTCATGTCGGTAAGAAAGGGATCATATCTGATTGGCCACGTAAAGAAGTAGACATCTTTGGCTGCAAGATTGTCTTTCTTCAGCTGATGATAATGTAGCTTTAGCATCTACCCCACGGACACAAAGTTTTTTCCCTTTCCACCATGCCTACTCCCCTTACCACCATCAGCAGGCCTTTTGCCACTCATTTTGTATGTGACAAAATTGGGAGATGTGCAGTTGTTGGACAAGAAAAAGTTTGATGTAAATCAAGCAGAGGTGACTGAATCAACACTGCTACTTGACCCAAAGTGAGACCTGGGCAAGGTGCAGTTAAAAATTAGTAGGAGGAACTACACTGAAGATGTACTTGATTGTATTATAATTGGCTTACAGTAATGGTTTTGTGGACACTGTTACTAGGCAAAAACTGACACCTGTGCTAGGTGCAGTTAAAAATTAGTAGAAGGAACGACACTGAAGGTGTACTTGATTGTATTATAAGTGGCCTACAGTAATGGTTTTGTGGACACTGCTACTAGGCAAAAACTGACACCTGTGGTAGGTGCAGTTAAAAATTAGTAGGAACTACACAGGCGGTGTAGCTTCTTTCACAAGTGGGCTATACCACTGTGGGACACTGCTACTAGCCCGAACAAATTGCCTGGTCTAGATTCAGCAAAAATAAAAATGCCTAATTAAGAAAGGTGGTGTAGCTTTCTTCACAGCAGTGCTACACTACCTGCCCTAAAGGATTCAAAGAGCTAGATGTGGCCAGATGCTGTGAAAAACACTTGCACAGCACTGGCACACACCTGCCTGGCAAAAACTAACAGGGACTGCTCTAACCTAGCTCTCAAAAGGGCTGAAATAAAACTAGTCCCTGCTCCTATGAAGTAGCCCTGAAAAGGGCTGATAGACTACTAGTCCCTACTCCATAATCCCTACTCCTATTAAGCAGCCCTCAGGCTGATATTCCTAAAATTCGCACCCTCTCCAGTCCCTACTCCCTAAACCTATCTATCTAACTTTGTTTTCGCTCACTAGATGAATAAGAACAGAATTGACAGTTTTCACTGTATAGCGCCCACAGCGGCAGCGGTGCCATCTGACACAGAGCTGCAGTAATGAGCAAATGGTGGCGATGGGGAAAATGGACGGGTCTTATAGGGATAGGACATGTGGCTTACACTGCCAATGATGCCTGACCTTGCTTGTGTGCAAAAAATGCACTTTGCAGTGTGGGACTGTGATTGGCTGGCAGCCTGAACTGCCCCACTATATATGCAGTTAGGAGAAAAAAAAAAAAAGGAGATCGACATTATTGCAGCAGCACTGGTACAACCCCCCCCCTGCACACTATACACAGAAACTGGATATTAACATTCATTTACAGTATTAGGGCTAGGGTTAAGCTTTTGGTGATCAAAGCATTATCGAACATAATCTAGAACTGCTGAAGTTCAAGCTAATTGTTCGAATTCGTCGAATGACTCGAACACCGGCCAAAACAGCTCAAATTTGAGATTGGCGAACAATTCAAATCAAACACCGCTCATCTCTAATTAAAATATGGGCGCACCGCAGCCAAAATCTGCTGCAGTCTGTTTACTGTTACTCACCTTTTGTAGCCTTCATCTTTTTCTAGCGGCGCACCAGTTTGCAGTGAAAAGTGCCTTGCCGGCAGCTCCCATGTTTGATGTGGTGCACCAGAGATGCCTTGTTCTGGCCTCATTCTGGCTTTCATAGAGATACAATGAGTGCCTATGACATTGGTCGAGAGTCAGAACCTATCAGAAGCTAAGGCACAAGAGGGTTAAAAAAACCCTCAGAAGCTTAGCATAAGACAAGGGGAAGGGGCTTACATTTAAAGTACCACTACAGTGGTGAAATAAAACTGTAATGGTGCTTTACGTGATTGTGTAGTGGAACAGTGAAAAAAATGTAGCAACAAAGGGATGCTGCAATATTTGGTATCAACTTGGCCACTGGCCATGTGAGAATGAAAAGTTTGAGCCATAATATTTGACTTTTAGCATAGTCCACAGCCATTAATCTCTAATTTTTGTCCTCATCAATTATTGTTGGATTACATCAGTGCTGTTTCAGCAAAAATCTGATAAAGTGAGAAAAGCCAGTTTAGTTTCTCTAAAATAGCCTTATGTATTCTTGGGATTACTAATAACTTCTTTACTCTGGGAAATCATCTATCTTAATTATAAACTCATTGCTTAATCTGGAAGGTACTCTCTTGTGGCTTCAATTTTAAAATTCACAGGAAATATCATGGTATTTAGGATGCTGAGCAGAAAAATATTGCTGAATTTATAAACACTTAACATAAGCACTTAAATAATTTGAAACAATGTGCTGAAATTATCAAAGTGTGATGGTACTGAGAAGGCGGTAAATGTAGGAGTCTGGGGGTGAATGCCCTGCATGTTGAAAATTTTAGCTATTAGTAGAATAATCTATATATAAAATTCTGTACAGTTAACACAGTGGCATTACCTGTTTGCTCAACCCTAGCCTGCAGCTGTTTTGTACTCCAACACCCGTTCTCAATTGCTAAGGTTTAGTCCAGTAGGGCAGTCTCATCATCAGCCCAGAGCATGTCTCTCTACAGTGAGCTTTGCAAAATATACAGTATATGCACTAATTTTCTTAGGCTGGCCTCACACCACGGCAAGGTCCGGTCCGGGGCTGTCAGGCATGAACCTGATAGCCCTGGACCGGATCAGCATACAGAACCGGAGGGCCAAATGTGCCCTCCGGTCCTGTGTGCAGCCGGATGGCTGTAATTGTAGCCGCAGCTGCTGATTTTTCAAGACCGAGGCTAGCATGGAGCTAGCCACAGTCCTGAAACAACAACGGCGTACATCTGCCGGTATCCGGTTCCCGGATTGCCCGGACCGGGGCAATCTGGCCCCATAGGCTCCCATGTTAGGGAGAACTGGATTGCCCCAGATCCAGGACAATCCGGGTGAATCCGGGATCCGGCTATTTGGGAGATTTTTCTCCCGGACACAAAAACTTTGCAAGCAACATTTTTGTGTCCGGTGAGAATAATCCGAATTCTCCCAGATTCATCCAGATAGATGAAACCGGATGGCAGAGAGCTGCCATCCGGCTCCATCGCCGAGGCACAAAAACCGGTCCGGGGCTGTCTGGTTTACACCGGAGAGCCCCGGATCAAATCACACCGTGGTGTGAAGCCAGCCTCAGTTGGGCATTACTTAAAATAAATATATTTGGTTCTTGGATTAACGCTATCCATCTGTGCAAGTGCTCGACATCATTAGTTGTCATGGATGAATTTCTATTCTTTTTCAGAGTCCTTATCCTTTTAGTAGCTTCCCCTTCTGAGAACTGAGATTTGCCTTTCTCAAGTACTGACAAGCAGATCTTTTGAAATTAAGTTTGTCAAATTTTCCCCAAAAATTTAATTTGAGGCAAATTGCAAAAAGGTGCAATTACATGTTTTGTTTTTTGGTTTTATTTTTAGTCACCATGTTCACTATATGGTAAAACCGACGTGACAGTGTGATGCCTCAGGTCGGTACAAGTTCGTAGATACAAAAGATGTATACCTTTACTGGTATCTAAGTGGTGAAAAAAAATTCAGAAATGTAAAAAAAAAAAAAAAAAGAATCGCACTTTTTGCGCCATGTTCTGCGACTCGTAGCGGTTTCCTTTTTTGGGATCTGGGGCCGTGTGGTGACTTATTTTTTGCACCTTGAGCTGACATTTCTAATGATTCTATTTTTGGGTGGATGCGCTGTTTTGATCGCCCGTTATTGCATTTTATAACAATGTTGTGGCAACTAAAAAAACGTAATTTTGGCATTTGGACCTTTTTTTCCGTTACGCAGTTTAGGGCTCTCATTAATTTTTTTATATATTGATAGATCGGGTGCTTCTGAACGTGGCAACACCAAATATGTGTATTTTTTAATATTTTATTTTGAATGGGGAGAAGGGGGTGATTTGAACTTTTATGTTTTTTTTTTTTTTACATGTTTGTAAAAACTTTATTTATTAAGTAATTGTTCATTTTACACACCCCCATAGGGAGGCACTAGCGCTTGCCAACCACTCACAGGAAACGGTCCCTGATAACCCGGGGTCCTGCCGAGACCCCGGAAGCTATCATATGAGTACCGTAGATCTCGCGATATTATCGCGGGATCTCCGATGCAGGCGGGGAACAGTCCGTTCCCCACTGCAGCAGCTTTGGATCCCGCTGTCAGCGAATGACAGCGGGATCCAAAGGGTTAACAGCACCAATCGGATCCGGTATTCGATCGTTGCTGGAAGTCCGACATCTCAGCTGATGAGATTAGCTTTGATGTCCAGGAAATGATATGAACTTCGCAGCGGAACTCATATCAAACCCCAGTAACCGGCCTATGACGTTGTACAACATCATGGGTCGGGAAGGGGTTAATACTGGAAAGCTTGTAATTGCTTGGAATATACATGTGAAGGAGAACAGTTTCTTATGTACAGCTCCATGGAATCAATGGTGCTTTCTAAATAAATATTAATAAAAGGAGTGAAAGCGACCCAGCAGACCATAAGAGCTTACACTGTAGTGGAGAGGAGGAAGAAAGAGAGAAGATCCCATGATCATAAAAGCTTGCTCTACTCTACA
Organism: Allobates femoralis; assembly: GCA_033576535.1. Lineage (NCBI taxonomy): Eukaryota > Metazoa > Chordata > Amphibia > Anura > Aromobatidae > Allobates > Allobates femoralis. The sequence continues at coordinate 123,309,276 of JARQOC010000006.1, forward strand.
GAAGAGTGAGAGGACCTTGCTGAGATGAGAATTCTGCTTATATGCAGATATTCCCTGTCCTTTTTTCTGCAGTGTTCTCCATTTTATATACAGTGCCTTGTGAAAGTATTCGGCCCCTTGAACTTTTCAACCTTTTGCCCCATTTCAGGCTTCAAACATATAGATATAAATTCTCATTTTTTTTGTGAAGAATCAACAAGTGGGACATAATCGTGAAGTGGAACAAAATTTATTGGATATTTTAAACTTTTTTAACAAATAAAAAACTGAAAAGTGGAGTGTTATTCGGCCCCCTTGAGTTAATACTTTGTAGCGCCACCTTTTGCTGCGATTACAGCTGCAAGTCGCTTGGTTTATCTCTCTGTGGGTACCGTTACACTTCACAAAATTGCATGCAATTTCACTGGCAATTTGCTGGTTGCAGTGAAATCATGGACACATTGTTCCATTTGTACACAGCAACAAAATAGAACAATGTCTCCATAATTTCACTGCAACCAGCAAATGCAAGTGAAATTGCATGCAATGTTGCGACGTGTACGGACCCTATCAGTTTGCACATCGAGAGACTGAAATTCTTGCCCATTCTTCCTTGCAAAACAGCTGCAGCTCAGTGAGGTTGGATGGAGAAATTTGTGAACAGCAGATTTCAGCTCTTTCCACAGATTCTCGATTGGATTCAGGTCTGGAGTTTGAATTGGCCATTCTAACACCTGGATACATTTATTTTTGAACCATTCCATTGTAGATTTTGCTTTATGTTTGGGATCATTGTCTTGTTGGAAGATAAATCTCCGTCCCAGTCTCGGGTCTTTTGCAGACTCCAACAGGTTTTCTTCCTGAATGGTCCTGTATTTGGCTCCGTCCATCTTCCCATCAATTTTAACCATCTTCCCTGTCCCTGCTGAAGAAAAGCAGGCCCAAACCATGATGCTGCGACCACCATGTTTGACAGTAGGGATGGTGTTTTGAGGGTGATGAGCTGTGTTGCTTTTACGCTAAACATATCGTTTTGCAATGTGGCCAAAAAGTTCTATTTTGGTTTCATCTGACCAGAGCACCTAATTCCACATGTTTGGTGTCTCCCATGTGGTTTGTGGCAAACGTCAAACAAGACTTTTTATGGATTTCTTTGAGAAGTGGCTTTCTTCTTGCCACTCTTCCATAAAGGCCAGATTTGTGTAGTGTACGACTGATTGTTGTCCTATGGACAGACTCTCCCATCTCAGTTGTAGATCTCTGCAGTTCATCCAGAGTGATCATGGGTCTTTTAGCTGCATCTCCGATCAGTCTTCTTGTTCGAGATGAAAGTTTAGAGGGTCGGCGGGTCTTGGTAGATTTGCAGTGGTCTGATACTCCTTCCATTTCAATATGATCACTTGCACAGTGCTCCTTGAGATGTTTAAACTTCACCACAATAGTATCTCGGACCTGCCTGGTGAGTTCCTTGGTCTTCATGATGCTCTCTGCACTTGAAACAGAACCCTGAGACTATCACAGAGCAGGTGCATTGATACGGAGACTTGATTACACACAGGTGGATTCTATTTATCATTACCAGTCATTTAGGACAACATTGATCATTCAGAGATCCTCACTGAACTTCTGGAGTGAGTTTGCTGCACTGAAAGTAAAGGGGTCGAATAATATTGCACACCCCACTTTTCAGTTTTTTATTTGTTAAAAAGTTTAAAATGTCCAATAAATTCATTCACTTCACGATTGTGTCCCACTTGTTGTTGATTCTTCATAAAAAAATTAGAATTTATATCTTTATGTTTGAAGCCTGAAATGTGTCAAAAGGTTGAAAGGTTCAAGGGGGCCAAATACTTTCACAAGGCACTGTATAAGCATAGATAAAAAGTGTCTTCTGTGCAGACACCACTAAGCCACTTGCAAGATCTCAACTGCAGCTGATATCACAGAAACCGGGAAGTGATGGTGGGAGGTGGGGAATATGAAAATTAACTATGGAGGCAGATTTATCTACCGACCAATGTCCTGTCCTTAATTCAGAACAAGTCATTTACATAGCAAGATAAAAGAGGATTTCTCTGTAGCAAGGCATCAGATGAAAGACATAAAGTATCACATTGTTCAACAATTAATGGCCTGTTTCCCGTATGAATCATTTAGAATTGTTAAATCAACTGTCAGATTTCCTCTAATAAACCCCCAATAAAGGATGAATCGGGCTTATGTATTAGCTAAACGACATAGCATTATGTCTCATTTTGTACAGTCTCCTTAGCAGAAATAACTTGCTGTTTAGACTGGATCGCACATGCAGCTTTGGCTGTGCGTCTCACAAGTCTTTAGCTGGTGTCTTCATGTTTTATGTGGACCGCTTTTTCATCTTCCACTAACAAGCATATAATAGCTTTTGTCCGTCTGCTTCTCTTGTTCAATACCTAATTATTAGTCTGTGGTTTCTCTGTAGTAATAACTTCTAGCAAGCCATCTCCATACAGTAAGTAACATTTATACTTTAAACTTCCATAGCTGGTAACTGCCTTTATTCAGTTTGGCCACTATTAGAATAAGCTCAGGGCTGCTGTCCATTTTTCTTCTTCTTTCCTATATCGCAGGGGAGGAGAACCTCCAAACCACTAAGGGCTTTTTCACATCTGCGTTTCTTTTGTGTTTGGGTTGCAATGCGTTTTTGACAGCATGTGTGTCAAAATGCATTAGAAACGCCTACGTTAACGCACCCATTAATTTCAATGCAAAACGCAATGAAAACGCATGCAAAAACGCATGTCATTTTCAGAAAACGCATTCGTTTTTGCAAATGCAGCCCAAAACATGCAACATTTTGGGCTGCGTTTGCAAAAACGCATGCGTGTTGCGTTTTCTGAAAATGACATGCATTTTTATTGCGTTTTGCATTGAAACCAATGGATGCGTTAACGCATGCGTTTCTCTGCAGTTTTGCAGTGCAAAAACGCATAGGAACAGAAACGCAAACCACCTTACATGTGAACTGGGCCTTAGTCTTTTTCTTATGCCTAAAGGCGGGTTCCCAGTGCTCGGCTTTTTACTTTGCCCTTACACTGCGAATATGCACTACTGAACTCCACAGCACATGCTATAAAGCATTAGGCTCTGATGCTCTTACCAATGAAGACAGTGGCATTGTTCACACACAATTTGCATTTTTTTTTAACACTCCTAAAACCACATGCGTTTTTTTAAGAGTGCCAAAAAATGTCCCTTGTGTGTCTGAAAGGATTTTAATCCTTTTTGGACTTTGTCACTTTTTCTTCAAAAACGCAGGCAAAAACGCTAGCGTTAACGCAGGGTGCATAAATGTGCCATTTAAAAACGCATGCGTTTCCCATAGGGCCCCATGTTATAGAAACGCATGTGTTTTTTTAACATGGGGCCCTATGGGAAACGCATGCGTTAACGCAGGTGCCTATATGTGCCCTGCATTAACGCATGCGTTTCCCGTAGGGGCCCATGTTAAAAAAACAAATGCGTTTTTGGAAACTACCCCTGCGGTTTTTTCCAGCACCCAAAAAACGCTGCATGCAGCGTTTTTTGGACTGGGGGAAAAAAACGCAAGTGGAGCTGAAAAACGCATGTAGACTTAAATGTACCCTGCATTAACGCACCTGCGTTTTTAGAAAACTGCAGAAAAACGCAGAGAGTGCCAAAAACGCAGGTGAGTGGGAACAAGGCCAGTGTCTCAGTGTCTCATATGTAGAGTGGGTAAATTAAGTATTGAACACATGACAAACTTTCTAAGTAAATATATTTCTAAGGTGCTATTTATATGAATTTCCAAATAGATGTCAGTAACAACCCATCCAATCCACACAAGCAAAAAAATCATTCCATAAATTTAGTGATATGTAATATTGAGAATGACAGGGAAAAAGTATAGGCACACTTACTGAACTGTATTTTAATACTTTGTGCAAAATCCTGTGTTGGTGATGACATCTTCAAGACGTCTCCTCTAAAGATAAACTAGTCACCGGCATCGCTCAGGTGTGTTTTTGGCTCATTCTTCCACACACTCTTCAAATCCTGAAGGGTCTTGTGGGGTCTTTTTATGTAATGTACAGCACTTGCAAACATGATATAATTGAAAGAAGGTGGACAAATGTACCAAGACATTCTTAATATAAATCTGCTGCCATCTACCAGGATGATGAACATGAAACGATGGTGGATATTTCAGCAAAATAATGATCCCAAACATGCAACCAAGTAAACTCTCAATTGGTTTCAGAGAAAGAAAATAAAGCTGCTAGAATGTCCCAGCCCATCACCTGACCTGAATTCATTAGAAAATGTATAGAAGGAACTAAAGCTCAAGAAATAGAGGACTTTTTGGAGGGGGTGGAGCTGCCTAAATTGGAAGAGGAGGATAGACAGTGCTTGGAGGATCCCTTGACCATAGAGGAGGTGGAGAGGGCGGTGCTCTCCATGTCTAATGACAGGGCATTGGGGTTTGATGGTCCTGAAGAGGTGTATAAGGAATTGCTGGAGGTTTTGGCGCCAAACATGAAGAAAGTGTTTGAGGAGGCGTTGGATAGGGGTGCGTTGCCGAAGTCCATTGAGGAGGCTATGGTGGTGGTCATTCCCAAACAGGGGAGGCATGCCGCATCTGCAGAGTCCTATAGATCTATCTCCTTGCTAACAACAGACGTCAAAATCCTTGCTAAGATTCTATTGGCCTGTTTGACTGGTGATAGCCATAAACTTAAACATTCAGACCAATCAGGATTTATGCCGAACAGATCCATGGTAATTAATTTAAGGAGACTGGTCTTGAATTTACACTGAAAACAGCCTCACACTATGATGTTCCCATGTTCCCAACTCTAAACTTCACTGTTGGTATGGTGTTTTTGGGGTGATATGCAGTACCTTTTTGCCTGGAATCATGGTGTGTGTTATGGCATCCAAAGAGTTCAATTTTGATCTCACCTGACTGACTATATTCTCTCAGTATTTTACAAGTTTATCTAAATGTTGTTGAGAAAACTTTAACCCCTTCACCCTTTTGCATGTTTTCCTTCCCTTCTTCCAAGGGCCATACATTTTTAATTTTTCCATCAATATAGCTGTATCATGGCTTGTTTTTGCATTACAAGTTGAACTTTTGAGTGACGCTATTCATTTTTCCATGTAGGTACTGGAAAAATAAAAAACGTCCAAGTGCAGTAATATTGCAAAAAAAAAGTGCAATTCTGCAATGGATGTTTGAGTTTTTACTTACCATGTTTAATATATGGTAAAACTGAGGTGACAATAAGAATCCCCAGGTCAGTATGTGTTTGTAGATAACAAACATAGTTTTTTTTTATTATTTACGGTAAGTGGTGAAGAAAATTTCAGAAATTTGTCCAAAAAAAATTGCACTTTTGGTGTCATTTTTAATGATTTGGGGCTGTGTGGGAGCTTTTTTTTAAATTTGTCCTTATTTGACATTTTAAATGATACCAAGTTTTTGTATATTTGATCTTTTAATCGCCTCTTATTGCATTTTTTTTCAATGTTGCGGTGACCAAAAAAATGTAACTGTCGTTCTATTTTTCCTTACTGCAGTTTACCGATTAATTTATTTTATATTTGATAGATTAAGGATTTCTCAAAGCATGAACACAGCATGTAAACCTGCATCAATTTACGTCTTCTATAACCAAAACAAGTGAAATTGTGCATTATTATGCAGCATTTAACTGCAAAGGGACATATATCGTTTTGGAAGAGGTGCTATCTTCTGTCTGTGTCCACACCAGTTAGGGTACTGTCGCATGGGGCAATCTCTCTGGCGGTGTTGCCGGCAACTTAGGGGCGTGGCTAAGTTGCAGCAACATCGCTCATGAGTTGCCGTGTGTGACAAGGCGATAATAAGGGTACCTTCTCACGCCACAACCGTGGGAGACATTTTTGGCGGCGATATTTCTAGCTGGAATTATTGCCGCCAAATTGCCTCCTTATTGCGGCCTGTAAATCGGAAATTTGGCGGCGATAAAACCAATGTCGCCTGGTTTCAATTCTAGAGCAGTGCTCTAAAACCAGGCGACCGGAGCGAGGCAACATATCGCCGCCAAATTCCCGTTTTACATTCCGCAATAAGGAGGCAATTGGGTGGAAATGTGGCAGCGATATTTCCACGTCGCAATATCGCTGCCACATATCTCGCAGCGGTTGCGGTGTGTAAAGGTACCCTAAGGCAATAAGTTGCCTAAGCAACATCGCCAAGATTCCCAACATGTTGGGAAACCTGGCGATATTGCTCAGGCGATCTACCTACATCGCTCTGTGTGACGCCGCTACTGCGATGTTGCCGGCAACTTCCCCCATAGACTACCATGTTATAGATCGCTGCCAGGGTAGAGTTTAACCCTGGCTGCGATAGTTGCTGGCAAGATCGCAGATGCGTTGACGGCGATATTGCTGCGTGTCACATCACAACAGCAACCATGGAAGTGCGCCAAAAAAGTGCGCGATCCCGTGAGTTGCCGGCGATGTTGCCACCGATATTGCCACGTGTGACAGTACCATTACACACCCGTGGGTATGATAACTTACTATTAACTCCTTGCTCCCCAAGGCATTTGATTTCAGCAGCAGTGTTTGTAATGTTGTGATTTAAGCTGTATTTACCAAAAAGCTGCAACTAAACTGTTAAATCTGCTATTGTTGTGCTTTTACTTCTGTATTTTAACTGCATTACCCTAGGGTTGTCTGTCATGTAAGATACTGGGTCCTGTGTTTGATCTCTCTTTGCACCACGCACTTTATCCTTGTAACCCCCCATTTTTCACTGATGCACTTGTGTGACATTCACTTGTGATAAACAAATAAAACTTTTGTAATGCATAAGCAGCATTGTGTCATCTTATGTACCGTAAAGACATGTAGTTCTCTGGTTTAAAAATGTGCAAATGTCGGTACTATTACAATAGATCATTTTTGATCCCTTGGTTGTTTATTTGGTACCATTACACAGTCACATGACAGTTGAGAATTGACCATTCAGCTGTTTTTCACTAGTATCGTTTACTTTTCCAGCGTTTTGATAACTTTGTCCCAACTATTTTGAGATGTGTTGCTGCCATCGTTACTTAATTTTTTCAATTGAAATGGAAAATATCTAATGTTCATCTTCTGATGTGTTTTATGTTCTTCTGTGAATAAAATGTGGCTATAAGAGATTTCCAAATCATTGCATTTTTGTTTTCTAAACATTTTATACAACAATGTCCCAACTTTTTGGGAATTGGAGTTGTACACTGTGTTCCAAATTATTATGCAAATGTAATTTTCTCTGATTTTTCTAAATGGTTGGTGCAAATGACAGTCAGTGTAATAAAAGTCATCACCCGTTAGAGTATACATCAAATTTTATTGAAGAAATCTTCCTATGAAAACAGTATAATTTTCAAAATTTAAAAAACTCTAAATGCACTGTTCCAAATTATTAGGCACAGTAGCGTTTCTAAACATTTGATATGTTTGAAAGAACTGAAAATGCTTATTTGTTGAATTTGCAGCATTAACAGGTCGCATTCACTGAAATAAAAAGCTATTTAACTCCAAACAGGCCAAGTTACATGTTAACATAGGAACCCTACTTTGATATCACCTTCACAATTCTAGCATCCATTGATATTGTGAGTTTCTGGAGAGTTTCTGCTTGTATTTCTTTGAATGATGTCAGAATAGCCTCCCAGAGCTGCTGTTTTGATGTGAACTGCCTCCCACCCTCATAGATCTTTTGCTTGATTATACTCCTAAGGTTCTCTATAGGGTTGAGGTCAGGGGAAGATGGTGGCCACACCATGAGTTTATCTCCTTTTATGCCCATAGCAGCCAATGACACAAAGGTATTCTTTGTAGTATGAGATGATGCATTGACATGCATGAGGATGATTTTGCTCCTAAGGGTATGGACACACATCAGAGTGTAAAAACTGTCCGATTCTCGGATCCGAGAGTCGGATTAGTGTGACCCTAGTTTTGCTCAGTGTGGCTTGCGAGTGCTTTCCGAGTGCAATCAGTTTTTTCCTCAGCAGCAAGTTACTGTATAATCATTTACAGGTGCATTTCCTACAGTTGTCTGAGCTACAGAATGGTAATGTAGCAATTAAAACTAGCATCAGACTCGGATGTTGCGAGTGCTTTCCGAGTGCATTCCGAGTTTTTTGTCGGACCCATAGACTTGCATTGGTGAGTCTCGTCCGTGACTCGCATAGAATCGCAACATGTTGCAATTGACTCGCAATCTGAGAATCGGATGCAGAAAAATCATATGAGACTCGGAAATGTGCTCTCGGACATTAGTTAACATTGGTCCGAGAGCAACGCGATTTTTCCGCACAGTAAACTCGGATGAGTTTCACTGATGTGTGTCCGAGCCCTTAAGGCACGTTTTTGCTTTTTGTACCATGGAAGAAAGTTCTCAGTTGGAAACTCTATATACGTTGGCAGAGGTCATTTTCACACCTTCAGGAACCTTAAAGGGGCCTACCAGCTGTTTCCCATGATTCCAGCCCAAAACATGACTCCTCCACCTCCTTGCTGACGTCGCAGCCTTGTTAGGACATGGTGGCTGTCATGCGTCCGGGGGAAGGCGCCCTAGAGTGGACCTACTGGGCCGTGGTACCAAACTCCCCTCGGTGAGCTGATCCTAGTTTACCCAATTCCTATACAGGGATTGTCAGGGGCAAGCCCAGGGGGTCTAAATACCACAGCAGCTAGTACCAGGGGGGCGGCTCGTAAGGTTAGCCTATACTAAGGAACAGAGAAGTATTCCAGGTAAAAGGGTACAAGGCTAGGAGGCCAGGAATGGAGCTATCGGGAAGAGCACAGCAAGGGTTCCAGGAAGCAAAATACAAGCTGGAGGACAGGAATGGTGCTACTGGGGAGGAGCACAGCAAGGGTTCCAGGACACAGAGCAAAAGGAAGGCCTGATCAACAGTCAGCAAGGCAGAGGCAAACTGACTTAATAATCAGGCACCTCCCATCAGAGGAGGTGGCTTGATATACCATGGGAAGAGCACTATTGGTCAAGGGGAGTGTCAGGTTGGACCTTGCCAGCCCCTAGAGCCACAGGGAAGGAGTGCACCTAGCGCTCATGATTAGGCTCATGAAAATAGTCATAGTAACGTGCTCATGTGCGAACCCGTGGTCAGCTGACAGGAAGGGAACATGGCGATGGCTCCGAGCCACAGCACGCCTGGATGCCGGACGTCCGGTCGGCAGAGGAGCAGGAGATGCCGACCCAGGAGAGGTGAGCTGGGAAGCGGTGCCAGGGGGCCTAACAGTGGCATCCAGCAACCATCCACTACTCCATTCATCTGGACCATCCAGAGTTGCTCGGCACTCATCAGTAAACAAGACTGCTTGAAAATTAGTCTTCTTGTATATCTGGACCCACTGCAACTGTTTCTGCTTGTGAACACTGTTTAGGGGTGGCCGAATAGTAGGTTTATGCACCACAGCAAGCCTTTGAAGGATCCTACACCTTAGGTTCGAGGGACTCTCGAGGCACCATCAGCTTCAAATATCAGTTTGTTGGTTTGTAAGGCCTTTTTAGCAGCTGCTCTCTTAATCTGATGAACTTGCCTGGCAGAAACCTTCCTCATTCTGCCTTTATCTGCACGAACACATCTGTGCTCAGAATCAGCCACAAATCTCTTCACAATATGATGATCACACTTAGGTTTTCGTGCAATATCAAATGTTTTCATCCCTTTTCCAAGGCATTGCACTATTTGTTGCTTTTCGGCAGCAGAGACATCCTTTTCCTGTCCCATGTTACTTGAAAACTGTGGCCTGCGTAATATTGTGGAACACCCAGTTTTCCTTTTATTGTGTACATCTGCCAAACTAATTATCACAGATATTTGAGATTGATTTCAATGATCCAAAGAACCCTGAGACACAATACCATCAATGCAAGAGAAAAGAAAGAGAAAGGGGCGCAATAGTGCGGTTACCAGGGGGCTTTTTTAGCGTGGCGTACTAATAGGTGGCGGAGGGGAGCTTGAATAAAGGTCTGTTGAAAAAACATCCCAGTGCCTGCTGCCTTTGTGCCTGAGCGCCTCCAATTAGACCGCTTATAGTTTTTTTTACCTTACAATACCATCAATGGGTTTCATTGAAAAAAAATAAAATAAAACCCTATGACACTTAAAACCAATTTGCATAATAATTTGGAACACAGTGTAGATGACCACATGAGTTGCAGGGACTTTTTGGAGGGGCCGTCACTAAGGGTACCGTTACACGTCGCAACATTGCATGCAATTTCACTTGCATTTTGTACATGGCAACAAAATAGAACAATATGTCCATGATTTCACTGCAACCAGCAAATAGCCAGTGAAATTGCATGCAATGTTGCGACAGGTAAGGGTACCTTCTCACGCCGCAACCAGGGGAGACATTTTTGGCGGCGATATTTCTAGCTGGAATTATCGCCGCCAAATTGCCTCCTTATTGCGGCATGTATTTTTGGAAATATCACTGCCATTTCCTCCTAATTGCTCTGAAATCGAAACCAGGCGACATTTGGGTTATCACCGTCAAATTCCCGATTTACACGCCGCAATAAGGAGACAATTAGGAGGAAATGTGGCAGCGATATTTCCAGGTCGCAATATCGCTGCCAACATTTCTCGCCGCAGTTTCATTTATACACGGCAACAAAATAGAACAATGTGTCCATGATTTCACTGCAACCAGTGAGTTGCAAGCAATATATCTCTGTGTAAGAGGGTACCGTTACACGTCGCAACATTGCATTTGCAATTTGCTGGTTGCAGTGAAATCATGGACACATTGTTACACTTGTACACAGCCACAAAATAGAACAATGTGTCCATGATTTCACTGCAACCAGCAAATTGCAAGTGAAATTGCATGCAAAGTTGCGATGTGTAAAGGTACCCTAAGGGTACCTTTACACGCGGCTACATTTCTAGGGTGGCTACAGGTAACTTACTGGTTGCAGTGAAATCATGGAGAGATTATTCCATTTGTACACATCAACAAGATAGAACCTTGTCTCCATGATTTCACTGCAACCAGTAAGTTACCTGTAGCCACCCTAGAAATGTAGCCGCGTGTAAAGGTACCCTAAGGGTACCTTTACACGCTGCAACCGTGGCGAGAAATGTGGCAGCAATATTGCGACGTGGAAATATCGCTGCCCCATTTCCACCCAATTGCCTCCTTATTGCTGCGTGCAAAACAGGAATTTTGCGGCGATATATCGCCTTGCTCCGGTCGCCTGGTTTTAGAGCACCGCTCTAAAATCGAAACCAGGCGACATTGGTTTTATCGCCGCCAAATTCCCGATTTACATGCCGCAATAAGGAGGCAATTTGGCGGCGATAATTCCAGCGAGAAATATCGCCTCCAAAAATGTCTCCCGCGGTTGTGGCGTGAGGAGGTACCCTAACGGTACCTTAAAGGCCCAGTTACACACGTAGATGATTGTGCAGAGATTGTTTGCAGATCTTTGGTTGCAGTGAAATCATGGACACATTGTTCCATTTTGTGGCCGAGTACAAATGTAACAATGTGTCCATGATTTCACTGCAACTAGAGATCTGCGAACAATCTCTGCACAATTATCCGTGTGTGTAACTGGGCTTTAATGTACCGTATATACTCGCGTATAAGCCGAGTTTTTCAGCCCAAAAATTGGGCTGAAAAGTACCCCCCTCGGCTTATACGCGAGTCAGTGCTGTATACCGATGTATACATCGGTACATACCGATGTATACATTGGTATACAGCAGCCCCCGCATCCCCAGTAATGCAGGGCCCCCCCAGCATCTCTCCGGTCACCTGTAAAGGAAGCTATACTTATCACAGTGCTCTGTCCGCGCCCGCTCGCACCCGCTCTCAGCAGCCAACCGCGATCCTCCATCTTGCGTCTTCTTTCTTCCTGTTTCTGTGCTCGTCGCGGGCAATGACGTCATTCCCTGCGACGAGCACAGGAAACAGGAAGAAAGAAGACGCAAGATGGAGGATCGCTGTCGGCTGCTGAGAGCGGGTGCGAGTGGGCGCGGACAGAGCACTGTGATAAGTATAGCTTCCTTTACAGGTGACCGGAGAGACGCTGGGGGGGCCCTGCATTACTGGGGATGCCTGTATACTACCGCTGGGGCTGCTATATACCTCTGGGGCCCTGTATACTACCACTGGGGCTGTATATACTACCACTGGGGCTGTATAAACCACTGGGGCTGTATATACTGCTGGGGCCCTGTATACTACCACTGGGGCTGTATATACTACCACTGGGGCTGTATATACTACCACTGGGGCTGTATATACCTCTGGGGCCCTGTATACTACCACTGGGGCTGTATAAACCACTGGGGCTGTATATACTGCTGGGGCCCTGTATACTACCACTGGGGCTGTATATACTACCACTGGGGCTGTATATACTACCACTGGGGCTGTATATACCTCTGGGGCCCTGTATACTACCACTGGGGTTGTATAAACCACTGGGGCTGTATATACTGCTGGGGCCCTGTATACTACCACTGGGGCTGTATATACTACCACTGGGGCTGTATATACTACCACTGGGGCTGTATAAACCACTGGGGCTGTATATACTGCTGGGGCCCTGTATATACTACCACTGGGGCTGTATATACCTCTGGGGCCCTGTATACTACCACTGGGGCTGTATAAACCACTGGGGCTGTATATACTGCTGGGGCCCTGTATATACTACCACTGGGGCTGTATATACCTCTGGGGCCCTGTATACTACCACTGGGGCTGTATAAACCACTGGGGCTGTATATACTGCTGGGGCCCTGTATACTACCACTGGGGCTGTATATACTACCACTGGGGCTGTATATACTACTAGGGCTGCGTCTATACTACCACTGGGGCTGTATAAACCACTGGGGCTGTATATACTGCTGGGGCCCTGTATATACTACCACTGGGGCTGTATATACCTCTGGGGCCCTGTATACTACCACTGGGGCTGTATAAACCACTGGGGCTGTATATACTGCTGGGGCCCTGTATACTACCACTGGGGCTGTATATACTACCACTGGGGCTGTATATACTACTAGGGCTGCGTCTATACTACCACTGGAGCTGTATATACCACTGGGGCTGTATATACTACTGGGGCTGCGTGTATACTACCACTGGGGCTGCTGTATCTACCTCTGGGACTGGTGTATACCACACTGCTGGGGGCTGTATACTTGTGCTAGGGTCCACCCTCGGCTTATACACGAGTCAATAGATTTTCCCAGGTTTTGGGGGCAAAGTAGGGGGGTCGGCTTATACACGGGTCGGCTTATACACGAGTATATACGGTATGTTGTCAGCAATTTGCCTCTTTATCCTCAGTTTATCTTTCTCGGCTCAGTTACGAGGAGGCACCTTTCTCAATAGGCTCAATGCACAAGCTAACTTGTGGTTATCTCTGTAGTTGCAGAAATAACGCCTTTGCGGCTATGGCAACTCCTCCTTCATAGCTCAATCTTGGCTCCCTTCTAAAGTCATCTGTGCGTAACATGTGGCTTGACTTCAAACTGATCTAGAGTGCTCTTGCTGTGCTTGGATTACTGCTGTGATTCCGGCATAAGCCCAACTAATTAGGAACACTCTGCTTTTATAATGGGACGCTAAACTCCTACATAATTCTTCTGCAGCAAGCATTTTACATCACTACAAGGTCCCCCTAGTGATTAGGACTCAAATCAACCTGGCATATAGAGTACATTACCAAATCCAACCATAATGTGGCTTTTATTCCTGTATCAATACCCACTCTTGAACTGACAACAACTGGAACTCAGTACAAATAACTACTATTAAACATAGCAAATATGAACTGAATAACATAAGGCATTAAAAGCAAACCAGCATTATATATAACCTATTGGTATAGTTTCCACTTCAGCTGGATAGGCTCCAATTCAGCGATGTATATGAACAATAAAGCATATAAAGTCTTGGCTTAAAGTGTCGGATACCTTGAAATTGTTAATGAAAAGGAAGTATTTCTCCCAGAAAATTATTGCAATCACGTGTTTTGTCATGCACTTGTTTACTTCCCATTAAGTGTATTGGAACAACACCAAAAGAACAAAGGCAAACTGCACTTAATTTTACACAAAACCAGTGGCGTAACGATCGTGGTCGCATGGGTCGTGGATGTGACAGGACCCAGACCTAGAAGGGGCCCGCGCCGCCAGCCGCCCCCTGCGCCCACTGATCGGAGCACAGGGTCCCCGTGTGGCGCCCCACTGGTCAGTGCACCACAATAGGGGTACTGCATTCAAAACAGAGTATGCGGTATCCCAGTCATTTGAGGGGATAATGCTGAACTGAGGCTCTCTTCTCAGCATCCCTACATCTAGACTAGGGGACCAATCAGATAACCTGTCACCAGGGTAACCTGTCCCGATGTGGCGGAATTGTATTGTCAGAAATTCAGGAAATGGTCTGTGGTGACTAAATGGAATGATGATGCTTTGGCAGAGCTTTTCAGAAAGGGTCTTTCTGACACTGTTAAGGATGTTACAGTGGGGTTTCCTATGCCTGCGGGTTTGAACGCTTCTATGTCTCTGGCCATTCAGATTGATCAGCGTCTGCGGGAGCGCCGAGCGGCTCGCTCGGGATTGTCATCCTCAGAGCAGATTCCTGAGCCAATGCAGTGTGATAGAATTCTATCTCGCACTGACCGACAAGGACTTAGACGCCGTAATAAGTTGTGTTTTTACTGTGGTGATGCTTCTCATGTCATCTCTGTTTGTCCCAAGCGTGCACAGAGGATTGCTGGTTCCTTTACCGTCAGTACTATACAGGGGCGGACTGGCCCGGGTTCCTGGGGGCAACTGCCCTCCGGGCCGCCGGTATATGACAGTTCAGGGCCGCCCGGTACTGCCGACAGCCGCTCTGAATAGTGAAAGGATCATCATCAGATGAACTGAGCGCTGTCAGCGCGGTGCGGCCGCAGTGGGACCGCCGCGCCCGGGCTTCATATCGAAGCAAGCAGGGCTGCGTTGTCCAGGCAACCGGCGGGACGCCGGTTGCGATTAAGCCACTGACTGTTGTCAGTGCTAGCGGGCGGCCGTCTGTCGGCTCGGCCGCCCGCAGCCGCCGCCGCAGCCGCACTCACCTCTAAGAAGAGCTGAGAGAGCTCTCAGCTCTGCACTGGGCTGCGCCACCGCCGGGCCGGTCCGGGCTTCCGGCAGCAGCGGGTTGTCATGGCAGCCACCCGGCTGGCCTGTGGGATGCAGGGAGTGGAGAGGGCGCCTGCGCCACTGCGCCAGGGAGGAGGGAGGGTTCAGAGCGGTGTGTAGCCTGCGTGCTACGTCAGCACGCAGGCAGTGAACCTTGTGAACCCACGGCACCTTATCCTGTTTGTGAACAGTACCGGCCGCGTCACTGCTAACAGAAGGGGTCTGAGTGTGGCCATATCTGCAAGCTGTGATGCAGCGCGCCTGGCTACATTACATTCCTGCCGCGGAGAAGAGCTAAATGGGACACCACCAGCCATGAAGTGAGCAATGTGTGCTGCTCCTCCATATAAAACTTGCCCATGTTCATGCATGGCTGGCTGTGATTGTGTGTCTTGCTGCATGTGTGTGTGTAAGTCTCTGGATGCATGTGTGTGTTTGTGTGTGTCTCCAGCTGCATGTGTGTGTCTCTGTCTGCATGTGTGTCTGGCTGCATGTTAGTGTGTGCCTCTGGCTGCATGTGTCTGTCTCTGGCTGCATGTGTGTGTGTGTGTCTCTGCCTCCATGTGTGTGTCTCTGGACACGTGTGTGTGTCTCTGGATGCATGTGTGTGTGTGTGTGTGGGTCTCTACATGCATGTGTGTGTGTCTCTAGCTGCATGCATGTGTGTGTCTGTTTCTGGGTGCGTGTGTGTCTGGCTGCATATGTGTGTACAAGCCTCTGCATGCATGTGTATGTTTGTGTGTGTCTCCAGCTGCATGTGTGTGTCCCTGGCTGCATGTGTGTCTGCATGTTAGTGTGTACCTCTGGCTGCATGTGTGTCTCTGGCTCCATGTCTGTGTCTGTCTGCATGTATGTGTGTCTCTAGCTCCATGTCTGTGTCTGTCTGCATGTATGCATGTATATGTGTCTCTGGCTGCATGTGTGTGTCTCTGGCTACATGTGTGTGTGTGCCTGTCTCTGGCTGCATGTGTGTGTGTGTCTCTGGCTACATGTGTGTGTGTCGTTGACTGCATGTGTGTGTGTCTCTGGCTGTGTGTGTCTCCGGCTGCATGTGTGTGTGTCGCTGGCTGCATGTGTGTGTGTCGTTGACTGCAAGTGTGTGTCTCTGGCAGTGTGTGTGTCTCTGGCTGCATGTGTGTGTCTCTGACTGCATGTGTGTGTGTGTGTCTCTGGCTGCATGTGTGTGTCTCTGGCTGCATGTGTGTGTGTGTGTGTGGCTTCATGTGTGTGTGTGTGTGTGTGTCTCTGGATGCATGTGTGTGTGTGTGTGTGTCTCCAGCTGTGTGAGTGTGTCTCTGGCTGCGTGTGTGTCTGGCTGCATGTTAATGTGTGCCTCTGGCTGCATGTGTGTGTCTGCCTCCATGTCTGTGTGTATGGCTGCATGTGTGTGTGTCTGCATGTGTGTTTGCCTGGCTGGCTGCATGTGTATTCAATCTGGCTGTGTGTGTATGCGTGGCTGGCTGTATGTGTGTGGCTGTATGTGTGGCTGGCTGGCCAGCTTTGGCTGTGTGTGGCTGTGTTTGTGTGGCTAGCTATGTGTGTGGCTAGCTATGTGTGTAGTTAGCTATGTGTGTGGCTGTATGTGTGTGGCTGTATGTATGTGGCTGATATTGTGTGTGTAGCTGGCTGTGTCTGTGTTTGGCTGGCTGTGTCTGTGTGTGCCTGTGTGTGGCTGTCTATGGCTGTCTATGTTGCTGGCTGTGGCTCTGTGTGTGGCTGGCTTTGGCTATGTGTGTGGCTGTCTATGTGGCTGTGTCTCTCTGTGTGGCTCTCTGCGTCTGTGTAGCTGTCTATATGGCTAACTGTTTTTGTGTGGTTGTGACTCTGTGTGTGGCTGTGGCGGGCTGTCTATGTGGCTGGCTGTCTATGTGGCTGACTGTTTTTGTGTGGCTGTGGCTCTGTGTGTGGCTGTGGCGGGCTGTCTGTGTGGCTGGCACTGTGACATCCAAATGCTGTGTGAGTGTCCGACAGTTTTCTTAGATCACATCCATGTGCAATCTGTTTTGTTTCTCAGCAGCTATTACTGCTATTTACAGGAGCATTTTACAGTTGTCTCAGCTGAAGAATGAGAATGTATCAGTGAAAAAAACTGATGCCTCTCGGATGGTCCGTGTGCTGTCAGTGTGCGGTCCATGATTTTGTCGGACTCATAGACTTGCATTGGTGAGTCTCGCGCATGAATCGCAGACTGTCGCAGCATGTTGTGACTTTTTTCCCATCCAGAATCTGGATGAGAAAAAAGCGTCCGACACTCGCCAATGTGTTTCAGACGTTGATTAACTGACTGCACTGCGATAAAATCACACATTGCACTTATCCGAGATTCACGCCAGTGTGTCCGTGCCCTAATAATAAAATCCATATAGTAATCCTACAATGTCTGCGGGACATGGTATGGGGGTGTTTATGGCTCAGTTAGTACACACTCCATACTTCTTGTTATTAACCAGTTAATGCTCTCTTGTCCACCGCACTTCAGTGTCAAAAGAGGAAGACAGCGAGACAGGCAGCAACATGGCATCAGAGAGCCCCTGACCTCGAAATAGAAGATCCTCAGATCCGGTATTGTGACGACATATGAAGAAATATTTTTTTACATTTATATTACACTATGAACTCCACAGCACTTTACATACATCATCAACACTGTCCCCATTGGGGCTCACAATGTAAGCATCCTACCAGTATGTCTCATATTGTATATCACCTTTCTTTGATATCACCTTCACAAATATTGCATTTATTGAACTTGTCAGGTTTTGGATGTTTTAAGATTGCATTTGTTTGCAGGATGTCAGAATTGACTCCCAGAGCTGCTGGTTTGATGGTTAAGGTCTTACAGCATCTTAGATTTTTTTTGCTTAATGGTACTTCTAAGTTTCTCAATAGGGTTGAGATCAGGGGAGACTGGTAGCCACACCATGGTTTTCTCTACTTTTATGTCCATAGCAGCCAATTACTCAGGGCTATGCTCTGTACCAAGAGATGGTGCATTGTCATGCATGGGGATGATTTTGTACAAAGAAAAAAAGTGGTCAGTCTAACAGTATATATACTTTGCCGTGGTCCTTTTCACGCCTTCATGGACCCTATAGGGGCAAACTAGCTCTCTCCACATGATTACGACCCAAAACATGACTGCCACCTCCTTGCTGATGTGACATGGTGGCGGTTAACTAGCAACCATCTACTCCAACCATAATGGGAACCTCCTAGGCTCCCTTTAGCCTTTAGCTACCCCTCCGTCTGCAGGGGGGCGTGGCACGATGGGGGGGCACCGCTGACAGTGCCTAGGGCGCAGGAACTCCAAATACGGGCCCGGCTGGAGAGGGACCGAGTTGGGCCGCCGATAATTTCCGACAGCACCCCCCCCCCCGGTCCTCACCCAAGGGCTGCCGGAAAAACTTTGCCACCCAGGATTTGCGTCGCCAGTCAGCCCCTGGTACTATACCACCTAAGTTCTTATTATCTGTGTCTCTGATTTGTTCCTTGTCGTCATTTTCTGTTATTACATTTGTGGATTCAGGTGCCGCTTTAAATTTTATGGATTTTGAGTTTGCTAGTCGTTGCGGCTTCCCTATGCAGCCGTTGCGGGATCCTATTCCTTTAAGGGGCATCGACGCTACACTTCTTGCGCAGAACAAAGTTTTGGATGCAGTTGACAAGGCGCATGGCATCGGCTGATCAGGAGGATTGTCGATTTCTGCTTTTGCAAAACCTGCATGATGTGGTGGTGCTGAGTTTTACATGGTTGCAGGTCCATAATCCTGTTTTGGATTGGAAGTCTTTGTCCGTAATTAGCTGGGGTTGTAAGGGGGTACATGATGACATTTCCTTGATGTCTATATCATCTCCGCCGCAGGAGATTCCGGAGTTTCTGTCTGATTTTCAGGATGTTTTTGCTGAGCCCAAGTCCAGTTTTCTTCCGCCACATCGGGCGTGCAATTGTGCTATTGATTTGGTGCCAACTTTTCAACTTGTCTGTGCCTGAACATGCTGCCATGCGGAGTTATATTAAGAATTCTTTGGAGAAGGGCCATATTCGCCCTTCCTCTTCGCTGTTGGGGGCGGGGTTCTTTTTTGTTGCCAAGAAAGATGGTTCCCTGAGACCCTGTATTGATTATCGCCTCATGAATAAGATCACGGTCCAGTTTCAGTACCCTCTGCCTTTGATTTCTGACTTGTTTTCTAGGGTTAAGGGGGCATGTTGGCTTACTAAAATTGACCTTAGGGGGGGCCTACAATCTGGTTCGTATCAAGCAGGGACACGAATGGAAAATGGCGTTTAATACGCCTGAAGGCCATTTTGAATACCTTGTGATGCCTTTTGGGTTGGCTAATGCTCTTTCCGTTTTTCAGTCCTATATACAGGACGTTTTTCGGGAGTTGATTTACAAGTTCTTGATTGTATATTTGGATGATATCCTGATTTTTTCTGACGATTGGGATTCTCATGTGGATCAGGTCAGGTCGGTCTTTCGGATTCTGCGTGACAATGCTTTGTATGTTAAGGGGTCTAAGTGTTGCTTTGGTGTCCAGAAGGTTTCATTTTTGGGCTTCATTTTGTATCCTTCCTCTATTGAGATGGATCCTGTTAAGGTTCAGGCTATTCATGATTGGGTTCAGCCCACGTCCGTGAATGGTCTTCAGAAATTTTTGGGCTTTGCTAATTTTTATGGTCGGTTCATTGCTAATTTTTCCAGCGTGGCGAAGCCATTGATTGATTTGACTAAGAAGCGTGCTGATGTGGAACATTGGTCTCCTGCGGCCATTTTTGCCTTTCAGGAGCTCAAAAGATGGTTTACCTCTGCTCCAATGTTGCGCCAACCGGATGTATTCCTTCCGTTTCAGGTGGAAATTGATGCTTCTGAGATTGGTGTAGGGGCTGTCTTATCTCAGAGGGATCCTGTTGGTTCCGCAATGTACCCGTGTGCCTTCTTTTCCCGTACATTTTTGCCGACGGAACGCAATTATGATGTCGGTAATCGAGAGTTGCTGGCCATGGCATTTGAGGAGTGGCGTCATTGGCTGGAGGGGACTAAACATCGTGTGGTTGTCTTGACTGATCACAAGAATCTGGTTTATCTCGAGTCTGCCAAGAGGCTGACTCGTAGGCAGGCTCGGTGGTCTTTGTTTTTTGCTCGTTTTGATTTTGTGGTTTCCTATCTTCCTGGCTCTAAGAAAGTTAAGGCCGGTGCTCTCTCTCACAGTTTTTTGGCTGATTCTCTTGAACCTTCGAAGCCAGTCGGCATTCTGAAGGAGGGGGATGTTCTTTCCGCTGTTTCCCCCGATTTTCGGCTTGCTCTTTAAGAATTTCAGGCAGATAAGCCTGAGCGCTGCCCTGTGGGGAAATTGTTTGTTTCTGCCTTGTGGACTACTAGAGTGTATTCGCAGGTTCATTGTTCTGTGTTGACTGGTCATCCTGGCATTTTTGGTAACCGTGATTTGGTTACTGGTGGTTTTCTTTGTCCCGGGATGTGCGTTCCTGTGTGCAGGCCTGTGGGACTTGTGCACGGGCCATGCCTTGTTGTTCCCATCCCAGTGGGTTGCTTTTGCCCTTACCTGCACCTGAGCAGCCGTGGACGCATATTTCTATGGATTTTGTTTCGGACCTTCCTGTTTCTCAGGGGATGACTGTTATCTGGGTTGTTTGTGACCGGTATTCTAAGATGGTTCATTTCGTTCCCTTGGCTAAATTGCCTTTTTCTTCGGACTTGGTTCCGTTGTTTTTTCAGCATGTTGTTCGTTTGCATGGTATTCCGGAAAATATTGTGTCTGACAGAGGTGCCCAGTTTGTTTCTCGGTTTTGGAAGTCTTTCTGTGCTAAGCTGGGTGTGGCTTTGTCTTTTTTTCTGCATTTCATCTGCAGTCTAATGGTCAGATGGAGAGAACTAATCATACTTTGGAGACTTATTTGAGATGCTTTGTGTCTGCAGATCAGGATAACTGGGTTGCCTTTTTGCCTTTGGCCGAGTTTGCGCTTAATAATCGGGCGAGTTCGGTTACGTTGGTTTCTCCCTTCTTTTGTAATTTTGGTTTTCATCCTTGTTTTTCTTCGGGGCAGGTTGCGCCTTCTGCCTGGATTCTGTAGTTGAGCGGTTGCAGCAGATTTGGGATTGTGCGGTTGACAACTTACATCTTTCTCAGGAAGCTTCTCAGCGTTTTGCTAACCGTCATCGGTGTGTTGGTTCTCGGCTTCGTGTTGGTGATTTGGTTTGGTTGTCCTCCCGCCATGTTCCTTTGAAGGTTTCTTCTCCTAAATTTAAGCCTCGGTTCATTGGTCCGTTCAGGATTTCTGATGATATTAATCCCGTCTCCTTCCGGTTGGTGCTTCCGAGCTCTTTTGCGATTCATGATGTTTTTCATAAGTCCTTGTTGAGGCACTTTGTCGAGCCCCTGGTTCCTGCTGTGGCCCCTCCGGCCCTGGTCCTGATTGATGGTGAGTTGGAGTATGAGGATGAGAAGATTTTGGATTCTCATCTTTCAAGACGGAGGCTTCAGTACCTTGTTAAGTGGTGGAGTTATGGCCAGGAGGATCATTCTTAGATTTCTGCCTCGGATGTTCATGCCCCTGACTTGGTTTGTGCTTTTCATCTGGCTCATCCTGATAGGCCTGGGGCCTTTGATGAGGGTTCGGTGACCCCTCCTCAAGTGGGAGGGGATAATGTTATGAATTCATTGGAGCTCCCTCCAGTGGTTGTTGCTGGTGATGCAGCTGACTGTGTGGGCTTCACAGGTGATGGTGATGATTGGCAATCTGGTTCTTGGAGCATATAATGGTTTAAAGTGGATCAATCCTTGCCAGTTGTCTTTGGTTCCTGGAGGAGTTGACATCTTTCTGGTTTCTTCTGCTCTGTGGAATTCTTGCAAGCTAAGTGGATGGTTTTTTGAAATTTTGTGTGTGTTTAAGGTACTGCTATGTTTTGTCTTATTTTGAGTTGTGGGTTTGCAATTTAGTCTGTATATTTTTTTATCTGCACTCAGTTAGGAAGTTTTCTTCATAGGAATTTTACCCTTCACTATTATCTCTTATTTCCAGTTCTGCTGGCATTTGATTTATAGAAATCTGTAGATATAGAGGGCGCCGAGTCTTAGTGACTCAGGGTCATTTTTGTACTTTTCTGCTGTTGTTGTTTTTTGATAGTGTTTTATACTGACCGCAATAGTATTCTATCCTGTCTTTCCTATATATATAGCTAGTTTGGCCTCTTTTGCTAAACCTTTTACTCTGCCTGTGTTTGTTTTCCTTTCTCTTGTTTCCCAGTTAATATCTGTGGGGGCTTGCTATTCTTTTGGGGTTCTGCTCTGAGGCAAGATAGCTTTTCCTACATCCATCTTTAGGAGCAGTTAGTTCTCCGGCTGTGCAGAGGTGTCTAGGTCTGGTTAGTTACATCCCACGGCTACTTCTAGTGCGGTGTGTAGTCAGGGATTGCGGTCAGTACAGTTACCAACGACTTCTATGGAATCTGAATGTTACTCCTGAGTCATCGTTCACAACAATTATACTATATTAGATTCTAACGCATCGGGTATTCTAGAATATGTATGTAGTTGACATACTGTGACTGACAGAATTTGTTCAGTCAACGTGAGTGAACTACATATATATATATATTTATATACTGTATATATATATAGCAGCGCTATGGTATATGGCGGTACATTACAGCACATGTATAGCAGCGCTATGGTATATGGCGGTACATTATAGTACATGTATAGCAGCACTATATATATGGCAGTACATGTATAGCAGCGCTATGGTTATATGGTGGTACATTACAGTACATGTATAGCAACGCTATAGTATATGGCGGTGCATTATAGTACATGTAGAGCAGCAATATGGTATATGGCGGTACATTACAGCACATGTATAGCAACCTATGGTATATGGCGGGAGATTACAGCACATGTATAGCAGCACTATAGTATATGGCAGTACATTACAGTACATGTATAGCAACGCTATAGTATATGGATGTACATTATAGTACATGTAGAGCAGCACTATGGTATATGGAGGTACATGACAGCACATGTATAGCAACGCTATAGTATATGGCGGTACATTACAGCACATTTTATAGCAGCACTATAGTATATGGCGGTACATTACAGTACATGTAGAGCAGCACTATGGTTATATGGCGGTACATTACAGCACATGTATAGCAGCACTATAGTATATGGCGGTACATTACAGTACATGTATAGCAGCACTATAGTACATGGCGGTATATTACAGCACATGTATAG
This sequence comes from Allobates femoralis, assembly GCA_033576535.1. NCBI lineage: Eukaryota > Metazoa > Chordata > Amphibia > Anura > Aromobatidae > Allobates > Allobates femoralis. Next base: position 123,332,750 of record JARQOC010000006.1, read on the forward strand.
CAGCACTATAGTATATGGCAGTACATGTATAGAAGCGCTATGGTATATGGTGGTACATTACAGTACATGTATACAGCGCTAAGTATAGCAGTACTGTATAGCGCATATGTATATGGCGGTACATTAAGTACATGTATAGCACGCTATAGGTATATGGCGGTACATTAGTACATGTAGAGCAGCACTATGTATATGGCGGTACATTACAGACATGTATAGCAACGCTATGGTATATGGCGGTACATTACAGCACATGTATAGCAGCACTATAGTATATGGCGGTACATTACAGTACATGTATAGCAGCACTATAGTACATGGCGGTATATTACAGCACATGTATAGCAGCACTATATATATGGCAGTACATGTATAAGCGCTATGGTAATGTGTACATTACAGTACATGTATAGCAACGCCTATAGTATATGGCGGTATATTATAGTACATGTAAGCAGCACTATGGTATATGGTGGTACATTACAGCACATGTATAGAAATGCTATAGTATATGGCGGTACATTATAGTAATGTATAGCAGCGCTATGGTATATGGCGTACATTACAGAACATGTATAGCAGCACTATGGTATATGGCGAACTACGTACATATAGCAGCACTATGTATATGGCGTACATTATAGCACATGTAGAGCAGCACTATGGTATATGGAGGTACATTACAGTAACATGTATAGCACCACTATAGTATATGGCCGTACATTACAGTACATGTACAGCAGGCTATGGTATATGGCGGTACATTATAGCACATGTATAGCAGCACTGTGGTATATGGCGATATCCGCTCCCTGCGGCCCCCCGCTCCTCCTGACCCCCGCTCCTCCACAGTAAAAGTAAAAATAAAAAAATCCTCAGTGAGGATACTCACCTGTCCTCCGCCTCGCTCCAACTCCATCTTCTAGGTCCTACAGGCCTTTAGGACCTGTCGTTGCCTGGGAAACTGATCAGCTGATCACATGACCGCTAACTGCTGGGGGTAGGATGGAGAAGGGGGGCAGGATAGTGACGGGGGGCAGGATTGTGTCGGGGGGGGCAGGATGGAGCAAGCGGTGCAGGATGAGCGACCGGGGCAGGATGGAGCGGGAAGGGGGCAGGATGGAGCAGGAAGGGGGCAGGATGGAGCCGGAAGGGGGCAGGATGGAGCCAGAAGGGGGGCAGGATGGAGCCAGAAGGGAGGCAGGATGGAGGCGGGGGGGATGGATGGTGCGAGCGGGGCAGGATGGAGCCGGCGGGGCAGGATGGAGCGAGCGGGGCAGGATGGAGCCGGAGGAGCAGGATGGTGGCGGGGGAGGGGCAGGGTGGAGCCGGAGGAGCAGGATGGTGGCGGGGGGGCAGGAAGAGTGGATCGGGGCAGGAGGAGCGGGGTGCCACGGGGGGCCGCAGGGAGCGCGGGCAGGAGGAACGGGGGGCTGTGAGGAGAGACTGTGTATCCCAGCTGTAGCCAGGCAGCAAATAGGCGCGAAATTCGAACTTTGAATTCTCACGCCTACTTGCATAGTCTGCGCTCAATGAGCGGCCTCTGTCTGGCACGCGATTTCTGCGACCGACAGATGCAAAAAACCCTTAGACAATTATATAGTAGATGGAGTATTGATGTTGCACTATAAGGAAAATTTTGAGACTGCACTATATGAAAAGCTATGAGGCTGAAATATGCTATATGGAGGGTCTATGAGGCTGTATTATATTATATGGAGAGGCTATGAGGCTGCATTATACTATATGGAGAGGCTATGAGGCTGCATTATACTATATGGAGAGGCTATGAGGCTGTATTATACTATATGGAGAGGATATGAGGCTGCATTATACTATATGGAGAGGTTATGATGCTGTATTATGCTATAAGGAGGGCTATGAGGTTGCATTATGACATATGGAGGGATGTGTGGTTGCATTATATTATATGGAAAATAATGGGGGTTCATTCTAATAATTGAATGACTATGGGGCCTACCTTATGAATGGAGGACTATGGGATGTGTTATAACACATAGAGGATTATGGGGGTATATTGTAATATATGAAGGAATATGGGGATGCATTATAATAATTGGACGATTATGGTGACGGGAGGAGGCGGACCATATAAACCAGGATGGGGGGGACATATACCATGATAAGGGCCATATTCCAGGATAAGGACCGTATATAGCAGGATGAGGGACATTAATACATAATGAAGAGGGAGAGGGGTCAATTTGTGAGTCTTTAAAGGATTTAGAATGTTATCTGAGGTGCAAACATTTCGTCAACATGCGGGGGAGGGGGGACCAGGTCTAAATTTCACACCGAGGCCCGCCAGACCCTGGTTACGCCACTGCACAAAACTCAATATTTGGTTGCACAACCTTTGAAATATATAATGGAATCAGTTGCTTCATATAACCATCAACAATGTTCTTAGCTTTTTACACCTTTCAACTGGAATTTTGGACCACTCTTCTTTGCAAACTGCTCAAAGTCTCTCATGTTTGAAGAGTGCCTTCTCCCAACAGCAATTTTAACATCTCTCCATAGGTGTTCAATGGAATTTAGATCTGGAATCATTGCTGCCACTTCAGAACTCTTCAGTGCTTTGTTTCCATCTATTTCTGGGGGCTTCTTGAAATTTGTTCATTGTCTTGCTGGAAGACTCATGAACTAAGACGCAAACCCAGCCTTCTGACACTTGGTACTACTTTGCGACCCCAAATCCTTTGTCAATCTTCAGTTTTTATGATGCTTTGCACAGAGTCAAGCAAAGAAGGAATAAAGCAGTGGTTAGAAAGGGGCGCTCAGATAGAGAGGCAGGATACAGGTGGTAAGAAATGTTACTTCCTTTTACTTAGGACCTTACAACGCGTTTTGGCAGAAAGCTCCACCTTCATCAGGTGATGACCACAAGTAATGGGTATTTATAGGATGTCAATAAGCTGACATCACTATATCCAGATTAGCCCCTTCTCCTCATGATAACCCCTTCTCCTTTTGTTAACAAGTGGAACATTTACATCTTGTCTACAGTTTGTCAAAATAAAATGAGAACATTTCATTATAGGAAAAGAAAATTAGAGGTTTGATGGTATATCCAGTAGTGTTAAAAAAAAAATTCCCAATAATTTCAATAAAAAAGACAAATTTTAGTTGCAAGCATAAAAATAATTTATAAAGGGAATATGTAGAAAAACAGGAAAAAGGAAGAATTATAAATATGGGAAAGTATATTTGGAAAACGAAGGATAAAATAATAAATGATAGAAAACAAAAAGTATATAAAAAATATATAAAAACCTTCATTTAAATTTTAATGATGAGTTTAAAACTAGAGTTAAAATTTTTTTTTGCAATAATTATTTAAAAAGTCCAAAAATATGTGTATCATAAAGTTATACTAAACCCCATCAAAATCCGCTAGACCCAAATGGAAGATTCTCTTTCCCATCACGGAACAAATGCAAACCAATGTACTGTTTGCCGCTTTATTATTATTATTTTTTATTTATATAGTGCCATTAGTTCCATGGCGCTTTACATGTATAGGGGCAGACAAGGACTAGAACATAAAATGACGACAGTCAAATCGTACAGTTAAAGTAGGGCAGGGGAACCTCTCCACGAGGGCTCACAGTTTATGAGGGGTGGGTGGGGGAGAGTAGGAGAGGGATAGGTGAGGGTGAGATGGAGTGGCGGATTAGGTCTCAATATGGGTTGTAGGCTTGAAGAAAGAGGTGTGTCTTCAGGTTTTTCTTGAAGGTTCCCAGGGTATGGGAGTGCCTGATGTGGTGGGGAAGAGAGTTCCAGAGTATGGTGGATGCACGAAAGAAATCTTGCAAGCAGTTGTGGGAGGAGGAAATTGCGAGGAGTTCTTGAGAGGAACGCAGATTGCGTGAGGGGAGGTATCGGGATACCAGGTCGGAGATGTATGGAGGGGACAGGTTGTGTATGGCCTTGTATGTCATCGTTAGAGTTTTGAACCGGGATCACTGGGAGGTAGGGAGTCAGTGAAGGGCTTGGCAGAGAAGACAGGGGAGTATCGGGGAGACAGGTGAATGAGTCAGGCAGCGGAATTGAGGATGGTTTGGAGAGGTGTGAGAGAGGTAGCGGGGAGGCCGGTGAGCAGGAGGTTGCAGTAGTCGAGGTGGAAGATGATGAGAATGTGGACAAGTGTTTTAGCTGTGTCATGGTCAAGGAAAGAGCAGATTCGTGTAATGTTCTTGAGCTGCAGTCGGCAGACAGTTGCAGGTTTTGTTTTATGAGAGCGGGGCAGCCTGGTCGAGAGCTGTGGTGAGGGTGGTTTTATAGAGGGTGGTGGCAATGTCAGCGTCATGAGAGGAAGCCAATCTGAGAGATGGAGGAGGGACTCGGAGAGTGAGCGAAGTCAATGCGTTTAAGGTTACTGCAGGGATGAGGGAGTTTCCGGAGAGGGGGGAGAGTGGTAGGGAGGAGAGGGAGGAGAAGGTCACCAGCTTGTGGTCGGATAAGTGTAGGGGTGAGTTTACAAGGTCAGTGAGGGAACAGAAGTGGTTGAAGACAAGGTCTAGCATGTGGCCATCGTTGTGTGTGGCGGAGGAGGTCCATTCAAATAAATAGTAATGGCGGTCTGATTAGGAGCACTCTAAGGATCAAGCAGATATATAAGATGTTTTCATAAATGGCAAATCTTTTATTAATTTCTTAGCTACCCTCACAGCTCCACTACACGTTTCAACTGTATAAAAAGTCTTCATCAGGTGGTGTGTGGAGGAGTTCCATTGGGAGAGGCCAAAGAAGGAGATTAGTGATAGGAGTCTAGAGGCAGCGGCGGTGTGGGGGGTGTCAATAGGGATGTTGAAGTCACCGATGATGATGGTGGGAAAACTGAAGGAGAGGAGGTGCAGAAGCCAGGTGGTGAAGTGGTTGAAGAAGATGGAGGTGGATCCTTGGGGGGTGGTAGACGACAGCCAGTTGGAGGTTGCAGGGGGAGAAGATTCAAATGAAGTGCGCCTCAAAAGAGGGGAGGGAGGTGGGGGGTTGAAATTGTGGTGAAGGAACAGTTGTTGGACAAGAGTAGGCCAACATCAGTTGTTTCTGAGGCAGGGGGTATGGGAGAGAGTGAGTCCGCCATAAGAGAGGGCAGCAAGGGAGGCTGTGTCAGAGGAGGTGAGCCATGTTTCGGTAATGCCAAGGAAAGAGAGTTTGTTGGAGATGAAGATATCATGGATGAATGAGAGATTATTGCATACTGAGCGGGCATTCCAGAGTGCACTGGATAGGGTGATTAGGGGAGGGGGGGCAGGGGGAATGGGTGTAAGGTTGCAGGGGTTGCGGGTGTTTATAGTGGGGAGTGGGTGAGGGGTAGAGGTGATTGTGGGGATGTGGGGGGGACCAGGATTAGGGGAAATGTCGCCAGCAAGTAGGAGGGGCAGGGAGAGGGTTAGGAGGTGAGGGCAGCAGAGTTTACATGGCAGGCGAGCATGTTTGGAGACAAAGGATTGAGTGTGGAGAAAAAGTTCAGAGGGATGGGTAAGATGGCTAGATGGGATGGAGGGAGAGAGTGTTGTTTTGTTGTCAGGAGGAGGGATGAGGGATAGTAGGAAGTGGAGTAGGATAGGAGTGAGAGTGAAGAGAAGGGGAAACATTGTATACAGGTGACAGGGATATGGGATTGAGTGGGGTGAGAGGTGAAGGAGGGGGGTGAGATGCAGTTGGGCTCAGGCGTAGTGGGGGGGAAGGGGTGTCAGTTACAGCGGGAAGAAGCAACCACTTCTGTAAGGAGGTGGTGCAGTCGGGGGATGAGATGGAGGCAGGGGTCTGGAGCAACAGGGGACAGGTACGTCCTAAACAACATTTTCTAGTAGTAGGTTGAGGCCCTCTGGATGCAAGCACCCCATCTTAAAGAGCCAACAGTTTTCTCTATTGATGAGGCACCTCAATTTATCCTTAGTAGTGGCGGGGATGTGATCAATAATGGTCAACTTGAACTTTTGATAATCATTATGCCAATATTTTTATGGGCCGCTTTGAAGCCACACATATTAAGAACAGTCCATCCACATCATGACGGATTATTCTATACAAACGGTTCATTGATGATCTCTTTCTGACATGGTCTGGTACCATGGAGGAATTGCTAAATTTCATAGATCAACACAACCAGAACTCCTGGGGGTTGAGTTTCACCCATACTGCCTCCCCAGTTGGCCTTCAATTTTTGGACCTCTTTATACAGAAGGGGGAAGACGGCAAAATACTCACTTCCACCCACTTTAAGGTGGTAGATGTAAACTGCTATTTCTCCTTCGCCTCATTGGGGGACACAGGACCGTGGGTGTTATGCTGCTGTCCACTAGGAGGCGACACTAAGTAGAATCTGCAAAAGAGTTCAGAGACTCCTCCTCTGCAGCATACACCCCTGGGGCAGACACTGCCTCACCAGTTTTGCTTAGTGTCACTCAGGAGGCAGACCTCTTTTATTGTTTTCCCTCTTTTAGATTTTTTAGAGTTTTTTCTTTTTCTCCCTCTTTTTTTCTACAACTCCTAAGAAAAAGAAGAATCTTTCTCAGCTCCCCACATGGGCTCTGAGTTTATAGAACCTAATCATCTCCTTCCCAGCTTCATCTTAGATCCTGGGCCAAGGTTCAGTCAGAATCCTTTATTTACAGCCCTCCCCAGGCCTCGGAGCTGAGCCCTGGGTTGAAGGATGAAGGTCTAGTCTCAGTCTCCATCCCAGGATACCATTATGCATCTGGTTGGTAGCATGCAGACCGGCCTCTCCTACACGCAAGACGGACGCTTGCCCTCCCCATCCTCCCCTTACAGGGACTCCGGGTAGAGGAGCCAACGACAGGTAGTATGATTTCCCTCCCTTCCACCTCCACGTTGCCAGGACTCCCGTGCTCCAGCGGCCGCATGCCTTCGGTCTCCAGACCGACTGGACCCGGACACTACCAGTTCTCTGCACCTGGGGACTCCCCCCGTGCCGCAGCAGCAATCTGGCCATTATTTTTTGTCCGGGTCCGGCGGGTCCTGCGCGCCGGTCCCCCCTCTTTTCCGGGGCCGCGTTCTAATCCAGGCCCCGGCTTCGGCCTAGCCACGTTAGTCCCGCCTCCCTCCGCCCCTCGCGTGACGCGCAACAGCGGCAGAGCCCGCCCAGGCCGCGTCAGAAGGGGGCGGAACGGCCTTCTCTGCGCGCTTCTCGCGCATCGCGTGATTTCACACGGAGCCCTTTCATCTGGCCCGCCCCTTTCCTCCAGGTCAGCGGACGCCACTTCCGCCCGGGGCACTTTGAATACATTATGGGCGCCGCTGCATACCGGACCCTGAAAGGGCAACAGCGTGTGGTGCGCTGGTGCCGCTGGATACCTGGACCCTGGTGGGGCACATCTTGTGGCGAGCAGGGTAAGTGCTCTTCCGCTTGCACAGCCCTGCTTGCCATGTCTACAGTAGCCTGCAATAGCTGCAGCTGTGGCTCAAGTAGCCCCTAATGGCCCCAAGGACAGTGCCAGGCTGATGGTTCCAAGCTGAGTGTTCGGAGGCCTCCATGGGCCACAATGACTATAGGGATATCAAGCCTTCACATTTAGGCCTGTTCCCTTCCTTCCCCTATACTTCACAAGGTCGAGGCAATGCAGGATATTCATTATTATGTAGATCTTTCCTGCCTCCGGCACAGTCTTCCCCCGCTGTCAGAATCGTGCTCCTACCAGCGTACAAGATTTCCATTTCTCCCCCTACATACTGGGCAGGTTGGGTCCATTCTACATCTCAGTACAGGGACAAGACCTCTGGTCCTACAGGGTCGCCCAACGTGTGACTCACACCGGTCCGAATCGCAACGTGGGGATCCACGGTACAGACAGCACACCTCCTCAGGCGTCTCTACCATCGATGCCTGCAGCGGAATACAATATAAGACAGCTGTCTGTGGATGCATACTTGGCCTTGGTATTCCTTGTCATATCTCTAAGCTTGTAGCTGGATATTGACTAAAGTGCCACTTACCATGGTAGTTATGGTTTTATCCGCAGAAGCCACCCCTTGGCTGGGCCCTTCCCTGGAGGGATATCTGGCTAATCCTGTGTTTCAGACTCCTAACCGAGTCTCCACAGACTCTATTTGCATATTACGACAAAGGACGCAGGAACAGTCGACTGGATTAGACATTGCCCGTCAAATCTAATCTCTAGACTACGGCCCTGATTTTCCACAGGTACGGACGCGTTAAAATATATAGGAACCATAGTGTAGTGGTTAGCACAGCGGCCTGCCAATGCAAAGGTGCCCGGTTCGAGACCGGGTATGGACGCTTTCCCTACTGGACGTGTCGCACATTTGGCAAGGGTTCTTACCCTACTCAGGCTGTTAACAAACACTACCCTTGCGCAGTCCCATGTCTCACGGACTCATTCACAGAAAGAAAACGGCCGCACAAATGTTTAACAATTCTCACGCATTACAGGTGGTCCTTCAGATATATATGTCCCATTCACGCCGAATATCCTCCCGGTGCCAACTGGAGTCCACCTTCACCACCCACGGGAGATGAAGGGCGACGGTACCTATGCGTACCGATTTCCCAAAACCAACAACAGGCGGGAACGCGGAGTGTTATCTCCACGTACCCCCTCCTGCTCCGAGGGACATCATTATGACGACTGTTTCTCAGCCTTCCGATCCTCATCTAAGGACTGTTTTGAAAACTGATTCAGACGATCATCTGATACTTTCCCTCCTCTCCAGGATAGAGTCTTCACGAGGACGCATCACACCGTCAGATACGCAACAATGCAGATGACAACCGATGGTGCAGCCGTAGTGGCTTCAAGCACCATTAAGACTAGAGGTGCAATCTAGCCACATGAGGAACGACAGAAACTGTTTTCAGTACTCCCCAGGGAAGATGTAGGGCGACGGTACCCGTGTGTACCGATCTCCCAAACCAACAGGCGGCAACGCGGGGTGTTACCTCCACGTTTCCCCTCCTGATTTGAGAAACATCATTTATGGCGACGGTTCCTGAGTGTTCCGATCTCCTATACAGGACGGCTTGGCCGGCGGAGAAACATCGTTTATGGCGACGGTTCCTAAGGGTTCCGATCTCCTATACAGGACGGCTTGGATTGCGGAGAAAACATCATTTCTGGCGACGGTTCCTAAGTGTTCCAATCTCCAATACAGGACTGCTTGGCTCGCAGATCCGGACAATCGTCTCTCCTGGTTCCTGTTCAATGCATAACAGTTTGATACGCGGATCCGGACACTCGTCCTCCCCAGTTCCCACTGTTGGAGCTGGGTTTGGGTTTGCAGTACATAGCACTGTGATTTAGTAGCCTCAGTCTCCCCATTAGCCTTCCCCAGGGCACTTGGGTTGTAGCACATTTATATTGTCGTCTTCAATATGAGACTCCTCATCACGCGGTTTTGAAGATTCGTCCTCTCCAGCTCCCACAGCTGGATGTGTGGTTTGCAATGGATGGCACCACTATTTGCTACTCCTTAGTCTCCCCATCCGTCTCTTCAGGACATTGGGTTGCAGCACGTACACAGTACCGTCTCCAATATGGGACCGTTTTCTTTAGTAATCTTCAGGCTCCCATCCGTTTCCTCATGGCATTGAAGTCGCAGCTGAAGCGGACGTATATCTTCACTGATCGTCATCAGGTTCCCCCGTAGTTCCAAAACAGGGAAACGTCACGGACCTCCCTGAATTTCTTTTCATCCATGGTAGTACAAAGGTTCCTGGCCCTCATGTATGTTGACACATTTTTCTACATATTTCCGAGTGCTCCATAGTTTTCTTCTCTCTACCTAGCCCTTCGGTGGCTCCGCGTGATACCGGCGATCATATCCATTTCTCAATCAAAAGGACAAGTTGTCCTCCCTTACCTAGAGGTTCTCCTTATCCAGGCTCTTGCACTTGGAGGCTGCGCAGATGCGTTTGCACGCTACAGTGACCCTTCTCAGCTCAGTTAACCTGGTTGCTTCACAAGGATACACTCATCAAGACGCCCTCTTTTGGGTCTGCGCAGTGGTGTTCACACTACAATGAACGCCCTAACTCGTCTAACCTAGTTATTCCATACCGAGAAATTTTCTCCAGTTCCGATCCAGACGCCATCGTCACACACGCAGACCCTCTTCAGTCCTCACCTCTCTCTCGAGATGTTGGGGCATACGGGTTGGTTACATTTTGACCAACCATTTTTCTGGACTCTCCACATGATTCTCCCTTTTCCAGTCAGGTTATTCAGTCTGACTCAGGTTTTCAACCGTTTCTCCTTCACTGGTGACCGCACCTGTCCTTCCTCTCACATGCCGTCTGGCGCACACCTATATGAAGGATAGTGTCGCCCTGTCATCACACGGTGCGGGGCAGAGGGCGACCTTTCGGTTGTTCCTGCCTATCACTCGCCTAGGGATTGGTATCTCATCATTGGTGCCACGCAGGTGTAACCTACACCACACATGTAATGTCCAAATTAGGACCCAGTATAGAGCGAGTCAGATCACTCCGGTTTTCTTCGTCTTCAGCTCCGTTACTAATACACAGCACGTACCTGTGTTCGGGCTATAGCTCACAATTCACAACTTATGAGAGCGGATATCCCTCTGCCTCTCTTGCTTAGTCTGAGGCGAGGATTTAATCTCACGGCCTTGCAATCATCCAGATGACCTTGGCAAGGTTCAGGTCCAATGACGTTACAGTCCTCCAGAGGATCCCGGTTTGGCCCAGGCGCACTTACTATGCCGAAATATTTTCACTCACCACTGTTTTTTCCTGACATCCTCCAAACCGTACAGGCCCTCTTTTCAGGGTCTTTTCTCACAAAATTCAGAAACTTTAATCCTCATAGTGTGGCCCTGACACCTGGTTGTAGCTCCGATACCTAGTTCTCCTTTCGCGAACAGGCGCTACATCCTTGACTCGGGGTACACACCTGTTTCCGTTCACATTGATTCTCTCCCTCTCTTTCTCTCGATTTCCTCAGAGGGCACGTCTTCATGCTACCTTCTCGGTTCCGCCTCCATTGCGTGGCTGTAGGCTCAGGTTAGCAGCTTCCATCCGGGACATTTTCACACATTGTCCCCTCCTTCCTTACGATAACTGCGGGTAACATGGGGCTTCATTCAGGTTTACTATGTGCTGCAGGATCCTTTCCTTCACACCTTCACGGAAATTTTTCTTTCACCTTTGTTACCAGAGGTGGTGAAAACCAGAAAAATACCGCTATCTCTGACCCTAGCGCTCCCTTCGAACCGCCTTTTTTTCGGTGGTCGCCAAGATAGGTTGGGATGCGACCTGTACCATCTTTCTTCTTAAGATGGCAGGGTCATTCCATCTAAACAAAGACCACACCGCTCCGACTCCTCTTCAGTCGTTCAGCACTGATGCACCGTATCAACATGACTCAGCGCACGTTAGATCGCCCGACCTCTACGTGTCTGAGGCTAGGATGGCAGCTTCCAGAGGTTCATTCCGTCCTTCGAAGGAACTCTGACAGATCGTTCTTCATCCTCGCGGTGGGCCACTGTCTGCGCATGCCAACATCCTCAGCCAAACTGGTTACACGAACACACTTCCTATTCAGGAAGTTTAGCGGTTGTAAACATACCATTTACATCAGGTATAAGGTCGCGCATGCACTCGTACGACTGAGGGCACTCTACCTCCTTTGGGCCCAGGCCTCTCCGCTGTAGGTGGCCGAGGCTGTCACCTAGTTCAGTTTTTACACTATTGCGGTACAGCACAGTGTTCGTACGCTTACACTGTTGTGGAACTTCAGTGTTCATTTTCTTTCCTTATTAGATGTAGATCTAGTTGATGCATCTCCCTGGTGACAGCAGTTCACCGGTGGGGTGCAGGTTATATAAGAGTCTCTAATGTATTCTTTTCCCGCCCAGGGACTGCTTTAGGACGTCCCACGGTCCTGTGTCCCCCAATGAGGCGAAGGAGAAAAGGAGAATTTTGTGTACTCACCGTAAATTCCTTTTCTCTTAGCCTCTAATTGGGGGACACAGCACCCACCCTGTTGCCCGTTCGGGCCTTCTTACTGGCTTCTGAAGCTACTGGTCTCTCAGGTTATTTCTGAGCTATTACATACGTGCCTGTTTTTTACAGGCCTGGCTATTTTAATATTCTGTTACTTGTTCTATAGGTGCCTGGTTTTTACAGGCCTTATTATTTTGTTAATCTGTTACTTGCTCCTACTGCTTTAGCACAAAACTGGTGAGGCAGTGTCTGCCCCAGGGGTGTATGCTGCAGAGGAGGAGTCTCTGAACTCTTTTGCAGATTCTACTTAGTGTCGCCTCCTAGTGGACAGCAGCATAACACCCACGGTCCTGTGTCCCCCAATTAGAGGCTAAGAGAAAAGGAATTTACGGTGAGTACACAAAATTCTCCTTTTATCATTCAATAGCAGCCACTTACCTAAATGGATTTCTAATGTGCCATACGGACAATATTGGCGCATTAGAAAGAATTGCACCTTGGATTCCGAGGTCTGTAAAGAATCAAGTATCTTAAGAAAAAGATTCAGACAAAAAGGATACCCAAAAAGGCTCCAAACGGATGCCTTTAACAAGGTGAGAAAGGAGAACCAAGACTCTTGCCTGGACAAAATGGATGCTAAGCTGACCAATAATACCAAAAGAGCAGAGTTCAGCCTGATCACTACCGTATATATAACTAATCCACGAGGGCTTTAAACAAATTGATGCAAAAATATTAATTTATATTGAAGAATGATCCCATACTGGCAAAACATTTGCCGGAAAAAACAAATATCATATACAGAATGCACCGCTCGATAAAAAACTTGGTAGCACCGAGTCAGACTTCTCTTAATACCAGTTGAAGCACACCCAAACTAATCGGTAACAATGGTTGTTTCAAGTGTGGTAATTCTAAATGCCTATGTTGTGATTCTATGGATCATGGAGCCACGTATTTTACGTATTTTAAATCTAAAACGATGGGGAAAACATTCCCAATAAATTACAATCTTACGTGTCACTCTTCCTTTGTTGTTCATGTCATTGAGTGCACCTGCGGCCTACAATATGTAGGCCGCACGGTGCAGGCTATGCACCAGCAGCTTAATAACCATAGGCAAAACATAAAGAATGGGTTCCTACAGCACAGTGTATCAAAACATTTTCTTGCGGAACATCAAAGTATTATCGACAATTCAAGTTGACCATTATTGATCACATCCCCGCCACTACTAAGGATAGATTGAGGTGCCTCATCAGTAGAGAAAACAATTGGATCTTTAAGATGGGGTGCTTGCATCCAGAGAGCCTTAACCTACTACTAGAGAATGTTCTTTAGGATGTAAAGGGGCAAAAAGTACATTGGATTGCATTTGTTCTGTGATGGAAAAGAGAATCTTCCATTTGGGTCTGCCAGATTTTGATGGGGTTTAGTATAACTTTTTTACACACATATTTTTTATACTTTTTAAAGAATTATTGCCAAAACATTTTTTAACTCTAGTTTTAAAATCATAATTATAATTTAAATAAAGGTTTTTTATATATGTTTTATATATTTTTTGCTTTCTGTTATTTATTATTTTTTCCCTAGTTTTTCCAATATACTTTCCCATATCTATAATTCTTCCTTTTTCCTGTTTTTCTACATATTTCCTTTATAAATTATTTTTATGCTTACAGCTAAAATAAGTGTTTTTTTTAAATAAAATTTCTCTTTTTCATTGAAATTATTGTCAAAATTTTTTTTTAACACTACTGGATATGCCATCACACCTCTAATTTTCTTTTTCCTATAATGAAATATTTTCTTTTTCTTTTGACAAACTGCAGACAAGATGTAAATGTTCCACTTGTTAACAATAGGAGAAGGGTTTAACATGAGAAGGGATTAATCTGGATATGGTGATGTCAGCTTATTGACATCCTATAAATACCCATTACTTGTAAAAGTGGTCATCACCTGATGAACGTGGAGCTTTCTGCTGAAATACGTTGCGGGGACCTAAGTAAGGGTACCTTTACACTCCGCAACGCAGGCAGATCGCCTGAGCAATATCGCCAGGTTTCCTAACATGTTGGGAAACCTGGCGATGTTGCTTAGGCAACTTATTGCCTTAGGGTACCTTTACATGCCGCAACCGCGGCAAGAAATGTGGCAGCGATATTGTGACGTGGAAATATCGCTGCCACATTTCCACCCAATTGCCTCCTTATTGCGGCGTGTAAAACGGGAATTTGGCGGCGATATATTGCCTTGCTCCGGTTGCCTGATTTTAGAGCGCTGCTCTAAAATCGAAACCAGGCGACATTGGTTTTATCGCCGCCAAATTCCCGATTTAAACGCTGCAATAAGGAGGCAATTTGGTGGCGATAATTCCAGCGAGAAATATCGCCTCCAAAAATGTCTCCCGCGGTTGTGGCGTGAGAAGGTACCCTAAAAGGAAGTAAGATTTCTTACCACCTGTATACTTTCCCGCTGTCTGAGCACCCCTTTCTAACCGCTGCTTTATTCCTTCTTTGCTATATCAAACACCCCTTGGGCGAGCGGTGGGCTGCTGCACAGATCATGGGGCCAGTGCAATCGAACTACCAGGACCTGCGTTAGAGGAAAAGCATAGGACCTGCGGTGACGTCACAGCTTCGTGACCACCCACGTGACTGACCTTGTCCCTGAACCCGGAAGTCGGATTCGCCGTGCGGTGCGCATTAAGCACCAGGTGCTACAGCCACTGAGTTATCTCAGTTGCATAACCCTACCAGGTGAGTGCCCATCACCTGTTTAATCCTCCACTTGACCAACGGGTATCACACCAGGAGCGCTCCCTCCTGTATCTCTTTGCTTTATTTGCTCAGTGAAGGCACCCAGCAAGCAGCAAAACAAGCCCAAAACACAGCAGCGTGCACCCGGCCACGCAGTGCACGCTGGGACATGTAGTCATAAGACTACATGTCCCAGCGTGCACTGTGCGGCCGGGTGCACAGTGCGCCCGATATGTAACCAGGGTACACATCGGGTAACTAAGCACAGCACTGTCCTAGTTACCTGCTGTGTACCCTGGTTACCAGCCTGTAAGTGGGAGAAAGCTGGTAACCCAGTTGCACAGCGGGTAACTAGGACAGCGCTGTGCTTAGTTACCTGATGTGTACCTTAGTTACCAGCCTTCTCCCGCTTACCCAGCAATGTGGAGGTCGTTATACGGCTCCCTGGTCGCTAAGGAGAGTTACCTATTTGACAGCTCCCCAGCGACCACACAGCAATGTTCCAGCGATCCTGGTCGTTGTCGGGATCGCTGGAACATTGCTGTGTGTGAAGTACGCCTAAGACTACGTAACTATGTGAAATATAATAGACTTAGTAGGGTATCTGCTTGACCAGGCTGTTAGCCTAATCCTATTAATTAGACTAAGTGCATTATGCAGATACCCATACTGGTTAAAGTATGTTTTTTTGAGTTGATTAGCTTGCTCCATAGGCTATTGGTATATCTTTTTTTTTTTTTAACTAGATACATAAAGAATATAAGGGATAGACATTTATCATACCCCACTTTTCTCTGCTAGACCAAGTGACGAATGAATGTATGTTTTGCTGATTGGCCCATGAAGAGACCAGTTTAGGGTCAACAGGGCTAGCCGCCATGGTGCAGGGACACCAGAGCATTTTTTTAGGTGTTTAAAACTCCAATGCAAGGCAGGGCGAGAATAGGGAAAGAACAGGTCCATTATCTATACCCCTCTTCTATTTTATGAGTGTTGTTGCTGGTTGTACAATAGGACTTATCTGTCCAGATTTTAAATAACCTAATAAAAGCTATATTTTAGAGGTATACCCTTTGCAATACCTGATTTGTTATTTTAGGGTTACAATAATCATTGTTTCGGTGAGCCATACATTTACTGCAGTATAATCTTTTTTATGTCTCTGTGTAAGCAGTGAAGTCCTCCTTTGTCTTCGGCCATAGCATATTATGTCATTCAAACGCCGATGAATGATTCACGCTGACACTGATGCACCCTGAGCCTGCAGAACAGCTTGAATTATTTTGGAAATTGATTTTCGTTAGAACTTGATTGGTACTGCTTATCCACCATTTGGACTATCCTGCGTTGCAACCTTTCATCAATTTTTCTCTGCTATCTGTGTTCAGGGACATTAGCTACAGTACCATGGGTTGTAAACTTGATCTCTGGAGATGGACTTGTAACTTTGAGATTATTGATTTATTCAACAATTTGGTTTCTTAACTCCTCGAATAGTTTCTTCTCCTTTTTCTGTTGTCCAATGTTAGTGTGGTAAACACAGCCACACAATGCAAAAATTGAGTCAACTTCCCCTCTTTTTATCTAGTTTCAGGTGTGATTTTCATATTGCCCACATCTGCTAGATGGTACAGGTATGTTTGAATGAGCTTCACATGCTTAAAACAAATTTGTTTAGACACAATCTTGGAAAAGTGCCAACAATTTTGCCTTTTTTGGGATTTTGCGTGAAATTATGTCAGATTTGCCATTGTTTGGGGGCCGTTCCAATACACACAATGGAAGTAAACATGTGTATTACAAAATATGTTTAATTACCATCATTTTCTGGGAAAAATACTTCATTTTTGGGAACAATTTTGGGGTGTGTCAAAATTTCAGCCATAACTGACCATGAAATGTTCCTCCTTTTACAGTCACAAGATAAAAAATGTAAAACTTTTCTTTAAAAGGGGCTATAACATTATTTAATAGGCATGTGGTTTGACTTCACTATTTCCCAAGGGTAATTAACCAAAACTATCTTAAAGGGAACCTGACCCCTAAAAATCACCCCCAGCCTATTAATACCTGTCCTTGCACCATAATTACGCTATTATACCTATCTTATACCTATCCCTTTGTGTAAAAATTGTGTGCTTTGAATGTTTATAAAAGTGCTTTATATAAGTCTAGATCTGCGGCTTCTGAGCTCTTGAGAATTCACACAGGGCGTTCCCTGTGGCTTCTTTCCCCTGCTTGTAGTGCAATTATTCATGCCCCGGCGGGCGTTATAATCCTTTGAAGCATAGTCTCCCCCTCCACAAGGATTAGCACGCCCATACGGGAGTGAATAATTGCACTACAGGCGGAGCCAAGAAGCCACAGGGAACGCCCTGTGTGACTTCTCAAGAGCCCAGAAGCCGCAGATCTAGAGGTATACAAAGCACTTTTATAAACATTCAAAGCACACAATTTTTACACAAAGGGATAGGTATCTAATATATAAAAGCTGAAGTGACTTCCGTCACTTTGTCCGCCACTTCCGTCACTTTGTCCGGTGACGTCACCGGAGCTTTACACCCGTTGAGGGTGAAGCAAGATGGCGGCCGTAAGCGGGGACACACACACACACACCTATACACACACACACACACACCTATACTTACCACTGGCCCTGCATCCGCCGCCTGCATCCTCAGTCGACATGTCGCCGCCCCCGAACTACTGGATCCAATATGGCGTCCGGGAAGTCTCGCGAGACTTCCCGGACGCCATATTGGATCCAGTCGTCCAGGGGCGGTGACATGTCCATTGAGGATCCAGGCAGCTGGGAAGACGCAGGGCCATCGGTAAGTATAGCGGAATGTGTGTGTCTGTATGTGTATAAGTGTTTATGTGTGTATGTGTGTGTGTGTGTGCGCTGACCACTCTGCCCACGGCACTACGCTGACCACTCTGCCCACGGCGCTGCGCTGACCACTCTGCCCACGGCACTGCGCTGAACACTCTGCCCACGGCGCTGCGCTCACCACTCTGCCCACGGCACTGCGCTCACCACTCTGCCCACGGCACTGCGCTGACCACACTGCCCACGGCACTGCGCTGACCACTCTGCTCACGGCACTGCGCTGACCACTCTGCTCACGGCACTGCACTGACCACTCTGCCCACGGCACTGCGCTGACCACACTGCCCACGGCACTGCGCTGACCACTCTGCCCACGGTACTGCGCTGACCACTCTGCCCACGGCGCTGTGCTGACCACTCTGCTCACGGCGCTGTGCTGACCACTGTGCCCACGGCGCTGCGCTCACCACTCTGCCCACGGCGCTGCGCTCACCACTCTGCCCACGGCGCTGCGCTCACCACTCTGCCCATGGCGCTGCGCTGACCACTCTGGCCACGGCGCTGCGCTGACCACTCTGCCCACGGCGCTGCGCTGACCACTCTGTCCACGGCGCTGCACTGACCACTCTGCCCACGGCACTGTGCTGACGACTCTGCCCACGGCACTGCGCTGACTGCTCAGCCCACGGCACTGCGCTGACCACTCTGCCCATGGTGCTGCACTGACCATTCTGCCCACGGCGCTGCACTGACCACTCTGCTCACGGCGCTGCGCTGACCACTCTGCTCACGGCGCTGCACTCACCACACTGCCCACGGAACTGCGCTGACCACTCTGCCCATGGCACTGCGCTGACCACTCTGCCCACGGCACTGAGCTGACCACTCTGCCCACGGCACTGCGCTGACCACTCTGCCCACGGCACTGCACTCACCACTCTGCCCACGGCACTGCGCTCACCACTCTGCCCACGGCGCTGCGCTCACCACTCTGCCCACGGCACTGCGCTCACCACTCTGCCCACGGCACTGCGCTCACCACTCTGCCCACGGCACTGTGCTCACCACTCTGCCCACGGCACTGCGCTCACCACTCTGCCCACGGCACTGCGCTGACCACTCTGCCCACGGCACTGCGCTCACCACTCTGCCCACGGCACTGCGCTCACCACTCTGCCCACGGCACTGCACTCACCACTCTGCCCACGGCACGGCGGTCACCACTCTGCCCATGGCACTGTGCTGACCGCGCTGACCACTGAGCCACCGTGCTGTGCTAACCACTGAGCCACCGCGCAGTGCTAACCACTGAGCCACCCCTCAGTGCTAACCACTGAGCCACTGCGCAGTGCTAACCATTGAGCCACCGTATACTCTGCTACCCACAGAGCCGCCTGTATACTTTGCTACCCACAAAGCCGCCTGTATACACAATTCATTTCACTGCACTCCCATAACTATTAGTAAATAAACTATATATGGATTCTAGACTACCCGATTCTTTAGAATCGGGCCGCCATCTAGTAATAGCATAATTATGGTGCAGGGACAGGTATTAATAGGCTGGGGGGTGATTTTTAGGGGTCAGGTTCCCTTTAACAAAAGCTCTCTTCAAAAGTAACTAAAATGTATGCTGGAACCCTACTTAATAATATTTATGTAGAGCTATTGATTCCATAGGACTTTACATACATCAGTAATACTATCCCCATTGAGGCTTACAATCTAAATATCCTATCAGTATGTCTTTGAAATGTGGGAGGAAATAAGAGTGCCTGGAAGAAACCCACGCAAACATGGGGACATACAAGCTCCTTGCAGATGCCATCCTTGGTGAGATTTGATCCAGGACCCAAGTGCTGCAGGACTGCAGTGCTAACCTCTGAGCCACCGTGCTGTTTCAAGCAGTAGATCATTTTAATTATTCACAATGTATGAATGGCACAGCTGCTAATTCAGAACAATTACCTAATGAAACCACCTTGGAATTGAGAATACAGTGGTGTGAAAAAATGTTTGTCCCCTTCCTGATTTCTTATTTTTTTGCATGTATGTCGCAATTAAACGTTTCAAATCACCAAACAAATGTAAATATTAGACAAAGATAACAGAAGTAAACTCAAAATGCAGTTTATAAATATAGGTCTATTATTAAGGCAAAAAGATATCCAAACCGACAGGGCCTGGTGTGAAAAAGTGATTGCCCACTAAACCTAATAACTAGTTGTGCCACTTTTAGCAGCAACAAATGCAATCAAATGTTTGTGATAACTGAGACAATGAGTATTTTGCACACGCAGAATTGTTGTAATTCAACCACATCAAGTATGAACCACCTTTTTAAGGTCATGCCACAGTACCTCAAGCAGAATAAAGTCAGGACTTTGACTAGGCCACTTCAAAGTCTTAATTTTGTTTTTCTTAAGATATTCAGAATTGGACTTGCTGGTGTGTTTTGGAACATTGTCCTGCTGCATAACCTAAGACCTGAGCGGTCACAAACAGATCGCAGGACATTCTCCTTCAGGATTTTTTGATAGACAGCAGAATTCATTGTTCTATTTACCACAGTAAATTGTCTCACAAACTTACCTTTTCATTAATATTGCCATGGATTTTGGTAGCGATCTCTCCTCAGGTGTGGTCTGCTATTTGGGAAAGGGCAGCCAAGTCATTGATTTGCTCTCTGTATAAATAAAACATTTATAAAATCTTGATGTGTTGGTAATACACACCGGACTTCCTCAATTGGTTAGATTTTTCTCTCCCTGCCTCCTGCTGGAGATGTGGGCAGGATACAGGGACCCTTTTCCACATATTTTGGTCCTTCCCGAAGTTGAAGGCTTTTTGGGTTGAAGTTAAAAATCTTATATTTGAAGTCTTGTACTCAGAGGTTGACTTTGGACCCCTTGATCAATCTCCTGGGCATTGGAGTGAGGGGAATGGAGAAACGAGTGTCCAAACTGATGCTCCACATCCTCACGGCAGCCAGATGCCTGATTGCCATAGGTTGGAGGCAAACGACCGCCATCGACCCTTCAGAGCTTACTGAGAAGGATAGCAGATATCAGGAGAATGGAGCACCTTACTACCTCACTTAACACATCAATAGACAGATTTAATGCAGTCTGGGCCCCTTGGGACTATTTTGGGGCTAGGAAGGTGTACAAGATCTCTGGGATTGCGGCCCCCTCCCCTTTAGCTAATACTTCCTTTACCTTTCCTACCATCCCTTCCTGTCTCATCTGTGTTTGTTCTAGATATTAGTCTTGATTACTCAGTTTTGACACCACAAGCATATATATCACCGTTTGTTACTCTAGTCTAATGCGAACCTACTGGTTTCACCCTTGTGCGGGCCCAAAGACTGGTGGTACCTTATGCACCCGTTATACTTATCTACTTTATCTTCATATATGTTACTTGGTTTTGCTGTCATTGAATTTTTGTATGTCTTGAAACTTCAATAAAAATATAGTTACAAAAAAATATTGCCATGGATTTCTTTTTAACCTGCCACACATACCTGTAAGGATTCCAGAATACCTTTTGTGTACTGTTACCTTGTCCCATTCTTGTGTTCCTACTTTCCTGCTGATAAAAGCACCCAGGCTTTTCTTGAGTATTTTGGTTCTTCTCTGGCTCCTATATACATCACCATCTAATTTTCCTTTACTCTGGTTCAGTTGTGCTTTATACAATCTACTTATGTGTTGCTGTGCAGTGCGGTTTCTAGCACTGTTCGGACTGGTGTTTCTAGCCGGAGTGTTCTGTGCTAAGTCCAGGACTCTGTGTGAACTCTGTTCTAAAAACTGTGTACATAATAAGGACTTGCTCAGTGTGAACTGTGTTCTAAAGACTGCTTCCATTAATGGTCTAGCACTGTGTGAACTGTGCTCTTCAGTACTATAATTCTTTGCTGCCCATGCTGAGTTTGTATCATTTCCAGGAAAACTTTATGTATTTTGCCCTGAAAATATAGATTTCAACTGAAAAACCTTGTCTCTGTCATGTCTTGCCCTACGCCATCAGATTCCAGAAGATGTCAATATAGTGTTGTCAAAATACTGATGTATCATTCCTGTACTTTTTGCAAATCTATGGCAGAATCACAGAATGCCAGCAAAATCCTCAACAGGTTTTAACTCACATCACAGCTAATGGGTGGCTACCTATAGCATATTCAACATAAACAACTCCCAGAGTATCGCTAATTCATATTTTTGTGTGTTGTTTTTTTAAGATGATCATCTGACACCCCTGGTATGCAAAGATAAGTGAAAAGATAAGTAAAGATCTGCATCTTGAATGAAGAAACCAGATGTGTCCAGTACTATATAATATCTTCTAATGTCCGGACATGGGCTTTATAGTATCCTTTAGAAGTGCTTCTCTATGGCTGCAAATGTAAATGTACTTATATTACCGCTATAAATCCCATCAGTATTTCCTTTTGATGCCGGTGTCCTTAGCCCCCTACCCGGCTTACTAATAGGTTCATAAATTGTTCTATATATAGCTTCCGCATTTTCAGCAAGAAAAAAACAATGTAGACTGTTATGACTGTCTATGTTTTTGTACAGGTGCATATTTTCAAGAAAGGAAAGGAACATAAGCATTATTGCTTCTCATGTGTAAAAATAATACATCTACACCCAAACAGCATGAAATATAGTAAATGCTCCATCTATTTCTATAGCAAATAAGCAATTCTACAGAGGCTTATTACATGATGTTCAGAAAATAAAAAGAGAAGCAGTACAGTAAAGATATCAGGTAATGTGCCGGTTATGATGTACAGGTAGAAAGGATTTAATTTTATCACTACAGAAATAAAAGAAACATGGTATCTCTTTCACAGGCAGAAATGTAGGCTCTGTGGATCGCATATGAATGTATACCTTAAGGCCACTTCACACGCTAGGATATCATTAACGATATCGTTGAAACATCACGGGTTTGTGAACGTTCTAACAATATCGTTAGTGCGTTGTTGCGTGTGAACGAATGATGTAGGAAGGAAAAATTGTTGGATCGTTCATCCAAAATTTGAGATCCGGACCTCAAATCTATCGTTCGTCGTCCAATTAACGTTCTGGGAAGCCGCAACATTGTTCAGTGTGACACCTTTTTGAACGATCCTATTTCTCCTATTCCTACCGCTTTGTAAAATCGTTCAATCATTCATCTTGAAATAGCTGGAGCGTTGCCAATTTTAAGATCGTTAACGATATCTTTTCGTGTGACAACGCACCAACGATGTCAGAAGGAACGCGGTCACGTGACATAGCTAACGATCTCGTTCACCTATATCCTAGCGTGTGAAGTGGCCTTTAGTGTTCTCATCTGATAGCAGCACATATCTGATATTAAGTTAGCACATTTGCAATAAATATATCGGGGTCATTACCTTAGCTGAATACTTTAAAGGGAACCTGTCACCTGGATCTAAGCCCCTACACTATCACTACCTGTCCCTGCACCTTCCTAGCTGCTCCCTATCTATCCCTCTCTGAGCTAAATCCACCTTATAAAACAGCAGAAAAATAACTTATAACTTACAGAAGTCCCTGAGACTGGGCACTGAAAAGGCGGGCCCAGGCTCCATTCTGCCCTCCTCGATGCAGCAGCACACGCCCCGCTGGGCGGTGTTATTCTTTCTTCATCGCCACCTCCTCCATTTGGAATCTATTACCCGCTTTACACTGTAAGGTAGTGGTTATGATCGGCACGACAGAAGGCAGTGACTCAGGTATTTACTCACACAGCACACAGTTTAATGGCACAGTTCAGGTATTTACAGACCTCCAGGTTCCGGGGCGCAGCCGAGTACAACCTCATACAATCCCAACAGCTGATATAGAAGCTCTGTACCCTCCCCCGGTTAGGCTGTGATAGGTCAGCACACAACCTCTCTCTCCTCACCGTCCGCTCATTAGCCTCATGAACGTCCACTCAGAGAGCTCACAGGCTGTGTTAAATATTCACACAGCTCTCTACACAGCAGCTCCTGCTGCTGTTCTGACACACTCCACCACCTCCCCACAGCCCAGGGCAGCTCATATCATCTCCTATTCACCTGCACACCTGGGCGTCAGTGCTTTCAATCAGCACTCAGCTCCAGTAGCAGCTAACCCTGTGTGTGCTGCTGCCAAGCAGAAGAAACAATCTCCCATATGCTGTGTCCTGGTCAGGGGACACATCGAGATCACGTCACCACAACATGATAGGTGTAAAGCAGGTGGGAGATTCCAAATGGAGGAGGCAGCGATGAAGAAAGAATAATGCCACCCAGCGGGGCGTGTGCTGCTGCATCGAGGAGGGGTAGAATGGAGCCTGGGCCCGCCTTTTCAGTCCCCATCCTCAGGGACTTCTGAAAGTTATAAGTTATTTTTCTGCTGTTTTATAGGGCGGATTTAGCTCAGAGAGAGATAGATGGGGAGCAGCTAGGAAGGTGCAGGTACAGGTAGTGATAGTGTAGTGGCTTAGATCCAGGTGACAGGTTCCCTTTAAGGTTAATACTGTAGGCACAATTATATCTGTGCCACTTATAAACTGGATTAAATCAGGAAACAATCTTGACATGTGTACACTAAGAGAACTTGTATATAGAATTATGTGTAAGATTTGCGCAAATATCTCCATATATAATATAAATAGGTCTCCATGGTGATGTACACAATAAGATGAACTCTGCTCATGCAAGAAAATTGGAAAAGGTAGGTTCACATTATGTAACACACAAGCTCTCTAGTCTGAAATATGTATTAAGAAGAAAATAAAACTATGCAATAACAAGAAAGCTATACTGTACATGGACAGATATATCAAAACTTCATACATAAGAGAACATGTATTATTATCACACAATAGTCACATAGGTTGTATGCTTGAAAAAAGAGACAACTGTCCGTCAAGTTCAAATGACAAGAAATGATTAAGTCTGCCCTAAGAAGAGCTCATTTTTCTGTCCTGATACAGAATATTGATCACTTGGATCAACTTTAACAACCAAAATATTATACTTTTAAATAAATATTTGTTATATTCTTCTGAAAAATCCCACCTGAGCTTTTCTGAAACCAGCAATGGCCCAGGAGATGTGGTATGATCAGACCATGTGTAAGGCCATTACACAGTACATAGCAGGTTTACAATTAAAAGATTATTTTATCACAGGAATAATTTTTTAAACATCCAATTGTAGAATGTGTTATTATTAGAGATGAGCGATCTTTGCATGTTCGCCAATTTCAATTACGGACCGGATTTGGCAATGTTTTTTGGCCCCTTGAACTCAAATGTTTTGCTGAAAAGTCTGAAACTCTGAGTTTTTTGGTAATTGTTTGGATGTGTGTGTAGCTTAACCAGGATAGAAACTGTTCTACGTTATCCTACACACACGTACACACAGACAGACACAGATCATCTTACCATTCTCCCGCTCTTTGCTTGCTTCCAGGTCCACTCTCCCATGCTCCCTTTCACTTGCTTCCAGTCCTATCGATTAAGCTTTATGTATATTCACTTCACTAACTGGGCAAAAGCCAATCACAGATGGTCAAGGTCTGTGAGAACGTCTGTGATTGGCTGTTGCAATTAGACTGCATTTTCACAATGTGGATGGTGTCTGTACACATTAGTGTATGGAAACCAACCTGACATCATAGGGTGTAAAATAAATAAATAATGCTAAGAAAAATTAATAGGGCTCCACTGTATTTTTCATTCTCAGTCTTAGGCCCCTTTCACATCAGCGTTTATTTGAAATTGCGGCAGATGAAAAAAACGCATCTGCCGCGATTACCGCATACCGGCTGCACTTGCGGCACGGTTGCGGCAAGCCCCATACAATGTATAGGCAGGCTTGCGGCAGGTGCGGCAAGTGTGGTTTTGGCACTTGCGGCAGGTGCGGCCGCGAAAAAACCACGGCTGACCGCGTTTTTTTTCATGCCGCACCTGCCGCAAGTGCCAAAACCGCACTTGCCACACCTGCCGCAAGCCCGTCTATACATTGTATGGGGCTTGCCGCAACCGTGCCACAAGTGCAGCCGGTATGCGGTAATCGCGGCAGATGCGTTTTTTTCAACGCATCTGCCGCAATTTCAAATAAACGCTAGTGTGAAAGCACCCTTAGATGAATTACTTGAGGAGAGCCGTTTGAAAAATGTGGTCACTTATGGGAGAATTCTGCTGTTATGGAACCTCAGGGGCTGTGCCAACATGAAATGACACGACACTGCTACAATATGGGTCTCCTAGTTTTCTACCACATATGGGGCATTGGCATGCACAGAAGAAATTGCACACCAAATGGTACTGTCCATTTTCTATTGTTACCCTTGTGAAAATTAAAATTTGAGGCTAAAGCTACATTTATGTGAGAAAAATGTAATTTCTTATTTTCACGTTGTTATAACATTCTGTCAAGCACCTGTCGGTTCCGAGTGCTCACCACACCTCTAGATAAATTCCTTTTCAGGGTGTAGTTTCCAAAATGGGGTCACTTGTAGTGTATTATACTCTTTAGACCAGGGGTCCCAAATCCAGGCCTCGAGGGCCGCCAACAGTGCATGTGTTCAGGATCTCCTTAGTATTGCACAGGGGTTGGAATCATTACCTGTGCATTTGATCACATTAACACCTGTGTAATAATAAGGAAATCCTGCACGGTTGGCGCCCCTCGAGGCCTGGAGTTGGGGACCTCTGCTTTAGACAAATCAGGGGCTCTCCAAACATGTCATGACATCTGCTATCTATAATAGCCATTCTTAGAATTAGGAAGAGTGCTGAAAGAGAGACACTTTTTTCCATCCACGTTACAAAAGTAAGTTTTGCCAGATGCTTTCCCCCATGGAAAAGGACGCATGCATGCTGGAGTATCAAAACACTCTTGTACACAATCTTAGGAGTGGTTTAACCCAAGATATCAGTGAATCTTAGGAGTGGTTTTATCCAAGATATCAGTGAGGGACTCAGTACACATCGCAGTTCTAGGTTTCCAACCCCAGGAATTTCAATTCATCATCACAGAAACATTACCAGCAGCACTTTAATTGTCAGAAGCAATTTCTGGGAGTTGTTTGATCAATTTTTTAGCCCAGCCCATCCACCGGCAGAACTGAGTACAAGTATAACACATAGTGAACGACTGGAGAGGAAGGTGCAGGAGTGTCTAGAGCTCAATATCCATACCATCAGGAGCGGTTTGGACCCTTTTGCATTTTGACTCTTCCGTCATGCCTTGGAGGTTTTGTCATGCCCGGCAGCCACCGTTCTCTCAGAATGTGTCTTCAGCGCTGCTGGTGGTGTACTGAAGGTTAAGCACATCTGGTTGTCCCCTGAAAGTGTAGACCACCTAACTTTCATCAAGATGTACAGGTCATGGATCTCCAAGGAGTTTTCCACCCCAGTTACATACTGGGCAGACTAGGGGAAAGTCTACTTCTCAGTGTGCTACATTGATTTTGTCATTATTGGAGTATCCTTCCTGTGTTTTTAGTGTATTTACCAGGACTCTCTTTGCACCATGCCTACACCTGTCACTTATCTCTGTTTCTGATCAATGTTTAACCTTCAAATGGTTGACCAGGCTCTGTTCCAGTCCTTGTGCAATGCATCCGGGATGCACCATTATAAAATTTCTACTCTGGGGTAATTGATGCCACTTTTGTGATGTCGGTCCTTAATTTATGAAATGTGGAGACTGTTATTGATGTCTGCTTGTTGTGTGATTTGTGAATTTAGCAGGGCTCTCTGAGAACCATGCCTACATCTGTCATGCATTCCCTGTTACTAATCAATGTTTAACCTTCAAATGCTAGGCCAGACCCTGTTCCAGTCTGTTTTATGCATCTAGGCTGCACCATTATATAATTTCTACTCTGGGGAAATTGATGCAACCTTTGTGGTATCTGGTCCTTATTGTGTGTTTCATGAATTGAGCAGGGCTCTCTGAGCTCCATGCCTACACCTGACCCTCATCCACCTGTTACTGATCAATTTAGAACCTTGAAATGCTGAGCCAGGCCTTGTCCCAGGCATCCATTGTGTGCCATGATAACAATTTTAACTCTAGGGAATAAATGCCACTTTTACTGGTGTTTTCCCCTAATTTGAGCTGTTTTGACAGCTTTTGGGACCCCATCACAGTGTTTTCTATGCCTTTGATTTTACCTCTTATTGAAGTCAATGGGGTTCAGCAGGTTCATCGAACTGTTTGGTAAAGTTTTGGAAGTTTTGTGAATCAAACTTTAAAAGGGTTGCTCATCTCTATTGATGTCATGCCTAAAAAATGTTTTGGAAATTTTGTTGCAAAAGTGAAATTGCTGATAAATATTTAACCCTTAATTGCTAACAAAAAAAAACTTTAAAAATGATGCTAATGTAAAGTAGACATGTAGGAAATGTTATTAACGATTTTGTGCAATATAACTATCTAGTTTAGAGGGATACAAATTTTCAAAATTTGCAGCATTTTCTCATTTTTATAAAATGTTTGATATTTTCATAAATAAATATAAATCATATTGACCAAACTCTACCAGTAACATTAAGTACACAAAAAACTGTTTCAGAATCACTGGAATATACTGAAGCGTTCCAGAGTTATTACTACATACAGTGACACTGGTCAGAAATTAAAAATTTGGCCTGTCAGTAAGGTGAAAACAAGCTTCGGTGAAGGGGCTAATGCAAGTGTAGAACAATCTTTAGCACATTATTCTACAAGAGATTTGTCATGCTACTTGTAAACTGCCTTTTATACACAGTGTTTCTGATGAATGCATCATTAGTAGTAATAATAATAATAGCGCTTTTTTTTCAAAGAAAATTACATTTCTCATTAATTCAAACAGTTCATTGGTAGTGTATCTTGTTCTGGTCCCGAGTTACTTGTATTACTATAGTACAGAGTTGCATTTCACACTTTAAAGCTTTAATCTCCCAGTATTCCACAGCCTAATCACAATGTGGAGTTCTAATAAAATATACACCAAATTATTATTCTTTCTGTGGGGAATGTAAGAATTTGCTAAAACAGACATGTCAGAACTGACAAGCATTCTTAGGAGATTATTTTCACATTGCACAATAATTACAGAATGAAACTAGCAAAGTATGTACCGTAATAATAAATGGATCGGTGCCTATTGTTAAATGTGCTGCAAAATATCCTGAATCTGGCTGTAGTTTATTAAAAAAAATTATAATAATAAACTGTTCTTCACTCCCAGGTTCAGCATGAAGTCTCTGCTGCTGCTCTTTGTGCCTGTGATTGTCTGCATGCGCTGATGTTGACAGCAATCCAACCTGTTCTTCCCATTCAGGCTCAGTATGGAAAGCAGCTCTAATTTGACACTTGTCACAACCTGTGAGACATTATATGTTATGTGTTTAAATGGGTTTAGCACAGTCTGGAAGTATTCCTGCACATCCAGGTGTCATCTCCCTTAAGAACACTGTGCCCTGCAGGACCGCCCCTATCCTTCACTGTGAGTTCAGCAGCATTTTCAGATCACTGCCAGATAGGATTTATTAAGGCAACCACATGTTCTCTCACTCCCACAGGACTTTTCTCTCCTGTGAAATCCCAACTCCTTTTGCCAAGTCACTCCGGTGAGAGTCTTACTCCTGTGTGAATGCTAATACTCTAGAGCCTTGTTAGGATTGCGCAGCAGTCATGTAACATAGGGATTAGTATGTAAGAGATATGTGTTTCTCCTCAAACTTCCATCTTAGAGTGCTGTACACTATCAGTGCTTTTTAGATGTGTACCCAGCGTCTATTTATGTTTTCTATGCTGTACACTGACAGAGCTTTGTGAAGATATATATATGATGTGTATACACTGCCTATGTATTATATCTGCTGTGTATTTACTATTGTTGTTTATCTGATATGTTTAGCACTGATGTATATTCTGTATTCTTATAGTTTTACCGCACATCAGCACTGCAGACAGCAATAAAAACCAGCATCAACAACAGAGACTCTGACCTGGAGAGGGTTAGTAAAAGAAAAATTGTCTTTTGAAAACAAAGAGCAGGCAGGAAACTGAAAAAAAAAACACTTTGTTGCTAGAACCACTTTAGTCTTCATTTAAAATTACACATTACTCTAAAAAAAGATCCACATATCCACACAAATTTTATATCGTGTATTCCTGATGAAGAGACCAGGAAGGTCTCGAAACGCGCTGAAGCAATACACACCATTACCCTGAAGACCTTGTAGGATTCATCTTTTAAGTGCAGCAGCGCAGATTGTCTATCATCACTTGGTCCCATATAGGAGCCTTGTCTTGCCTTCCATGAGGAATCTTGGATCCAGCAGCGGCTGCACGAGGCTAATATAACGGTTGTGGGTCTCACAACTGAATGAGGTGAGCAGTGAATGCACTGATTATTTTGTTTTAAAAAGGATAAAACCATATTGCGCCCTTGTATCCCCTCTGTTTCCATGTACCATGTTGTGACACACATTATGACATGGAAAAATAGTAGTAATTGTGGCACTCAGGTGGTGGAATAGAAGGTGGTTGGGTGATTAACCCACTTCATTACAGCATGAAAGACAGGACCAGAAAAGAACTGGTTTGGGAAATGGGCAAGTCAACAATAGGTACAATTAGCATAGGGGTGTCAGTTTTTATGTTTAATCCGTTTTTATTAAAGTAGAAACAAACAAACAATCATACAAAGTATATAAAATATACAAGTATAACATACAAAAATACTTTCTATGTTTCCTTTACCCTGGATATCTATGTAATCTATTTTCAGATATCACTGTTGCATAGTATTAGTCTTTTTTCTTTTCTTCCCTTAATAAATTAACTCAAGAATTTCTACCCTTCCATCCTCTAATTTAATGTTAGATTGGTATACATATGCCTCGGTCCGTGTCCGAATCGAAGCCATACGCACTTGATATACCTTAAAAACGTTCAATATATATTGTTCTCTAAAGCGTCTTCCACAGCATCTCCAAACTTTGAGCTCAAATGACAGGTATTCTATGACACATGTTGCGCCTGCCTTCAATCAGTTACCAAAAAAAAAAAAAAAAGGGGGAGGAGGGGGAAAAAGAAGGGTGGAGAGATGAAGAGAGGGGGAATAAAGATACGGTTCACCGCCGCACCACCTCCGGAGAGGAGAGACCTGTTCGAATCACGATCCATCCCAGCTTTCAGTTAACTTCTTAAAGTCCTCAGACTCCCTGAATATGATCCAAGACTGCCAGGTCCTCACAAACCCAGAGTTATCTCCTGAAGCCTGAACCAATAATTCCTCCATATGATGAACGTGGGAGAACTCAGCCAACCATTCTGCTATGGTTGGAGCAACAGTTGTCAGCCAGTATCTGGGTATAACCATGCGAGCCGCCGTTAGGCAAAATCTGAGAATACTGCATTTTTGGCCCGCTATGGGGCCAGGTCGCATAGAAAGAATAGCCATTTGAGGTGTGGGAAGTATCCCATCCCCAGTAATGACAGTATATGCCAAGAAGACTTTGTCCCAAAAGCTCCTTACACCTGGACACTGCCACCATATATGAATCATGGTGCCCTTGGCAGCACTTCCACATCGCCAGCACCTGTCCGACACCGAGGGGAAGATAGCATGTAACCTCACAGGGTATTGATACCATCGAGTAAGAATTTTAAAATTCTTTTCTTCCGTACAGCCAGCCAGGGACATCCTGTGTGTGTAGAGGAAGGCCGCTGCAATGTCCTCCACATCGAATACACAATCCATTTCGGTCTCCCAGGCTCTCATATAAGTGGGGACTATCATCGACTCCCCCTCCCTCAGCATGTGGTAGATAAGGGAAATCTGGTGTGATGGCGGAGATTCCTGGGTAAATACCTTCTCGAACTGAGTCAAGGGGGGTAATGCACCCAACCCTCCCGCAGCTCTGCAATAAAATGATTTCAACTGTTCATATTCCAGCCAAGATAGAGGCTGTAAGGGGGATCTATCTTGCAATTCAGCGAGGGAAGGTAGGCCCCGCCTCGTACTCAGTTGGTGCAACCTCAGGTCTGATACCCTCCACCATACCAGAAAACCCTCACGTTGAAGACCCGGAGGGAAGTCAGGGTTGAAGAATATGGGAGACAACGGGTTACTTGCGCTCATCAAACCCTTCCTCCGTTTCACTGTATCCCACTTTTTATGATCTCTCCAGCCACCACTCCAGGGCATCCCGTCCCTATCTTCCCTCCGTCTCTTGTCACTATCCATGGCAAATTTCGAGTGGAACCAGGTACCCCTCCTGTTCCAGTCTCACCCATTGCTTCGAGTCCCATCTATAATGCCAATCAAACAGATGGATTAACTGGGAGGCCTGGTGGTATGTCTGTAGGTCCGGTAGTCCGGCTCCTCCGTGTCTCTTAGATCTTGTCAAAATTTGATATTTTAATCTAGGTCTAGACTGCCGCCACACAAAACGGATCAACGCCGAGCGTAAGATTTTAAAGAAGCTCTACGGGGGCGAGAGTGGAACTGTCTGGAAAACATAGAGAAACCGGGGGGAGCATATCCATCTTAAATGTATTAATACGTCCAAACCACGAGATTGTTTTCTGGTAGTAACATTTAAGTTCTAGTCAATAATGTCTCGTAATTTAACGCATATAGTCTACTCAGATCCGAGGGGACCTGAATTCCCAGGTATTTAAGGGCCGTCGGCTGCCACTTAAACAGGAAATTATCCATGGCTCTCTCCACTTCTCCTGTTGGTAATATGATATTGAGAGCTTCTGTTTTTGTGTAATTTATTTTAAAATTACTGACTTCACTGTATTTTCCAAATACCGACATTATTGCGGGGATAGTGATATGAGGTTGCGATATATATAGTAAGAGGTCATCTGCATATAGTGAAGCTTTATAGTGATGTTTTCCGATCTCTACGCCCTGTATATCTGGATTTTGTCTCACCGCCACCGCCAAATGTTCCATTGCTATCGCATACAGCAGCGGTGAGAGGGGGCAACCCTGCCAAGTCCCGTTTTTTATCGGAAAAGGGTCCGATAGTGAACCGTTAATTTTAATTGTGGCAGACGGTTCAGTGTATAATGCGGCAATGTGACCAATAAATTTCTCTCCCAACCCTATCTGTTTGAGAGCCGAGTTAAAAAAATTCCACCTCACCCGATCAAATGCTTTCTCGGCGTCCACCGAGATCAGCCCCAGGGGCTTATGAGAATCCCTAGCATATGCAATCAGGGAGAGCGTCTTCAACACTCCATCCCTTGCTTCTCTACCCTGGACAAACCCCACCTGATCCGTATGAATAATAGAAGGTAAAAGGGGCGCCAATCGGTTTGCCAAAATCTTTGCATATAGTTTAATGTCCACATTTATTAGTGAAATCGGCCTATAATTAGAGACTATGGTGGGATCTTTGCCTGGCTTTGGCAAAACTGTAATATGGGCTGCCAGGGACTGTGGAGTGAACCCGGCGGACGCCGAATTGGAGTTATATACGTTTGTCATATGCGGTGTGAGGTGTTCTCTAAAAATAATTTGTAGAATTGTGGAGAAAATCCGTCGGGGCCGGGACTCTTTCCTGTAGGGGTATTTTTGATGACCTATTCCACTTCCGCTATTGAAGCATCCGTATCCAACTCGTTAACTATCTGCTGTCTCAGTCTCGGAAGAGGAGTGTCCGCTACATACTGATCTATCTTGATCTGCACAGTCGCTTTTTGTGTATTCCATGTCGGTCCCTCAATATTAAAAATTTTTGGTAATAGTTGCGCATTATGTCTAAAATTTCTTTCAGGTCATGTGTCTCTACCCCTGTTTTTCATTGACGTTTCGGGACGTATGTGGTCTGGGACCTAGGGTGCAGCAAGCATGCAAGGGGGCGATCACATTTGTTAGCCTTATGGTACATGAGGCTTTTTATAGTGTTTCTATATTTCAAGGACTGTTCATTAAGTAGATTCCTAAGTGCCTCTCTATGCTTAATCAAGTCTCCCAACACTACCGCCGACATATTGCTTTTATTCCTTTTTCAAGCGGGTTCCATTTTTTATGAAAACCCCTCTCAGCACGCATTTAAAGGCCTCCCATTTAATCGGGGTCCGTGTGTCATCTTTCAGGTGATCTTTCCAAAACAAGTCGATCGACTCTTTGATTTCCGTTAAGCAAACCGAGTCCTGAAGGAGATTATTATTGAGCCTCCACGTCCAAGGACGGGCCACTACGTCAGGGGGCGTGATGTCTAAAAATATTGATGCATGATCAGACCATAATAAACTGCCAATGGACGGTCTAGAGTGCCAGGACAAGGCATGGTGGCTAACGAGAAAAAAATCAATGCGACTATATGAGTCGTGAGGGCTAGAATAGTACGTATAATCCCTATCCCCAGGATTACATGCCCTCCATACGTCAACCAACTGCATCCTATGGAGAGATTGTTTTAAGAGAGTAACTTGTTTAGGTGTTCCTGTCTCTTTTATCGATGTGGAATCCAACCGCGGGTTTAAGGTGAGATTAAAGTCTCCTCCTATCACAACTACCCCTTCTACGAATTCCCTCACTTTGTTCAAGAAGCCCCAACTGGCTGCAGCTGAGTTATCATTTGGTGCGTACCACCCCACAATGGCATATATAGTGGCGTGAATCTTCATTTTTAACAATACGTATCTGCCCTCCCTGTCTATGCAGGTATCCAGAATGGTATGTTGTAAGGATTTGTGGACAGCGATGGATACCCCCCTCGAGCGGCTAACAGGACAGGCGCTGTGGAACCATGTTGGATAGTGTTTATCTCTAATGTGTGGAACGTGATGTTCCTTGAAGTGAGTCTCCTGTAAAATAAGCACACTCACCTTCCGCTTGTGCATACCATATAATATTTGTGTTCTTTTCTTGGGAGTATTGAGCCCCCTCTCATTCAGGGATCCCAGGGTAATCTTTGGTCTCATCTTGGCTGGGTTAATTCGTCTCACTCTCCAGAAGCAGCACGGAAGGCGTAGTGGTTAATTAAAATTTCAGGAGGGTAAAAAGAGGGGAGAATAAGTAGGAAGAGTAACGTAAAGTCAAGAGAAGAAAAAAAAAAAAAAAGGGGGGGTCAGTAAAAAGTAAAAGCAGCCTCAATTGCAAAACTGGTACCTATCCGTTTAGAGTACTTCGTGAAGACGCAACGTTAAGTGAGTAAATCAATATGAATTTTTATCCTATAAATTACTGTTTACAATTAAATAGGAGGATTAGAATAACTGCCAAATACCATACGACAGGTTATAGCTCCTCCTCAGGAGTCGTATAGTATGCGCAAAGTGGAGCGACTCTCCCCCCACCGGTTCAACCAATGGTTTCTCCTCCTTGAGGAGAACCACCATGAGCATTATCTGGAGATAAAGTCACCGGAACATTTTATATACCTTGTGATGCTGAATTCCGTGCACCCCATACTTGGTTATATCCAGTTTATCCAATTAATATGATATAGAAGATCCATGACCCGGCTCTAACCAGGGCCTCCATTCCCCTGATCTCATGAAATATTCTAAGGAGTGCCAGAAACTCAACATCTGGAACCCTCCATGGGGCACCATCAACTGTGCTCGATAATCGTTGATCCAACAATAATATAGAACATAAAATGAACAGTAGTTATTATGAGGCAAACAACAACAGTGAACATTCAGAACAAGGCCGCTCTTCATTTTCATGAGGCAGTTTTGTATGAAAGACAAATCTCAAAATCCCGGGGGGCACAGTTCCCAGGATAATGTCCTGTAGGACCCAAAGACCCCGTCCCCCTCCCAAATAAATAACAATCTGGCCCTCCCCTCTGAAACCTTAAGTTCATGGAACCCTTTCAGCATCTGGTCTGCCGCGTTCCTCCTGTCTTCCTCTTTCATAGTGCCTGCCCGCTCTCCTGGGTCGTTGGGGAAGGAACCGTCCAGGGGGTTCCAATCCTCCATATTGGAATGGCAAGGACGGCCAGTCTGTGATCTCAATTCTTGGGATATTAAGGGCCACCGAGAAAGCAGGGATGCCATTTGTGTGACTCAGTAAGTGCATTCTGCCCTCCCTATGGACTCTGAGACAGAAGGAAAACCCCCAGGTATATGAAATGTTATGCTGATGCAAAACGTCCAATAAAGGACGAAGGGCTTTTCTCCTCAGTAAAGTCCATCTTGAGAGGTCCGGTAGCAACTGGACCCTGGTGCCCTTATGTTGTATGACATTTTCAGCCCTCGCCTTAGTCATAACCACATCTTTTATCCGGTATTTATGGACCCGGCATATCACATCCCTTGGTGGGGCCTGGTCTAGGGGCTTTGGGCCTAAGGCGCGGTGGGCTCGATCCAGTTCAAGTGGTGTCTCATGAGGACGCTGAAGAACTGTATTAAACATCTGCTGTTAGGCTCCATTGATCTCTTTGGGCGCGACCGTTTCCGGTAGCCCCTTTATTCTGATATTATTACGTCTGCCTCTAGTCTCAGCATCGTCAAGCATATCAGCCAACATTTGAATATGGTGGGACTGAGCCACTAAGGTCTCCTCCTGGGCATCCTGTCTGGCCGTCAAAGCAGCTATAGCCTGGTCCTGAATGGTGACCCTCTCGTTGCATTGCTGCACCTCGTCTCTCAAAGTCGACAGCTCTGCCTTATATGATGTTTCTAGGTGGGCTACATATTGTTCCATGTCTTGTCTAGTAAACATGTCCCTCAATCTTGCATTCAACAGTCCCAGGTCAATCCCCTGTGCCACATGGGGGCTGAAGCCAAAGCCCTGTGTAGCATAGGCAGGATAGCAGTAGGGAGGCATTGCTAACTGTGAGTGGGACAAAGTATTGTAGCCATTCTGTATTGTCTGATTGTCCCCCAATATTGCTTCTGCTGCCTCATGGGTTATAGTCTGTGAGGGTTCATAGATGGCCCCAGGATAAGTGGATGTAGGGTCCCGAGGTGTACTCTCATGATAGTCCATAGCATAATCCTCCTCCTCCACCCCCTCAGGTCCCCCATCTCCCTGTGCCATCTCTGCCCTGCCTGTCACCGACCTGTTCATTGTGCCACTGTCCTCCTCCTGAATGTCGCCATCCCGGCTTGTAATCTGGGGAGTCTGCTCCTCACCCACCCTTTCCACAAGTGCCTGGTCGGCGGCGCTACACGGCACTCTCCCCTGGGATGTTGTTTCAGCGGCTCCCTCTCCTTCTCCCGACGCTTGTACCGCTGCTGCGGCTGGATACGCCTCCTCTGGCTCCCTCGCCGCCATTACTGCAGAGCCTCCGTCCCTCTCCAGGGCCGACCAGGAACTTGGTGATCTGTTGTGCGGCGGGTTCCAGCACCGCCGGAGGAGCCCCTCCGGTGCCTTTCTTCTTTTTAGCCCCCATGGAGTTAGGCAAGCTGTCTGGTGTCGGTCACTGATGGGGTTAAACCAGTGGGTGAGGGAGAGCTCCCAGACACACGTCTTCACTCCACCGCTGCCACACCACGCCCCCCGGGGTGTCAGTTTTTACTGCCAAAACCACTATTTAAAGTGCCCAATGTGCATTCTGTACTATCAATCAACAAAGACTCCTGTTTGGAGCCAAAATGTCACACCTCCACCAGAGCCTGATCCTGTAACATCTGCTTCTGTTACCAGGCACTGCTGTATTCATGCTGAAGGTGGTCCTAGTGATAGAGATGTCAGAGCCAAAAACTCTGATCAGCGCAGACTCTGCCCATCCACTAAGATTAGAGTGGCTGGGACCTGCAATCAGTACTTTCCAGTCTGATACAGTGGGTGTGTGTGCTGTCCAGCTAAAGTCATCAGCTTCTGCCTTCAATCTATTAGATGGCACCATACCCTACTAAAGCCTTCAGCTCACTGCTTGAAGCTGCCAGATATAGCTTGTGCTCCCTTGCTAGTTTTCCGCTGTCTATTGGTGTTTTCCAGTTTTTACCTAGGTCTGTTTTTTGGATGCTTATCCTGCCTAATTTTGTACCTTGCTGCCATCTTGGTTTTGACCCAGCTCGCCAACTACTCTAACAGATCCTGATTTTGTCCTTTTTATGACCTTTTGACTTTGACCCTGCTTGGCGACTATTCCTGTCTATGTTCTGCAGCCCATGCACAGACCACAATCTTCTGCACCCTATTGTAAATCCAGATCCCTAGTTCAGGGTCTCAGGGTTTCTCAGAATTCTGCCAAATGGAGTGTCTTGTGCCAAGTGTGTCCGAGATAACCGTTTTGATCCTGTGTCCTTGGATAGATGTCACATGAAAACTGGTTTCTGATCTGTGAGCTTTGAAATTTTAAAAAAGGTAACCAACTAGTCTCTGTCATTACTATGCAGCTCAACTACCCATTATGATTTTGGCATGGCCGTTACATAAATGGCAAGCATGCTGATTGGTGCTTACAGATTGCGTGCAATTTTGCCAACCAGTACAAAGTCTATGTAAAATGTCTGAAATTTGTTTTATTTTTTTAATGCCTAACGTGTTAAAAATATGAAAATAATCAGTAAATCCTTGACTACTACAAATTTGTTGTGTAGCTTGTATACAATTTACTGCTGTGCTGCCAAATTCATTGTGGAACCCAAAATTAAGACTTGAGAATTTTAAGTAATTTAATCTCTAAATATTTGTAATTGATTTGGAAATTCTTATGGTCTAGTCAACGATTTCTATTGTGTGTCCTAACCCGAATTGTTCAGTATATCAGCAGACACAATTTATTCTATTGCTTCTGTTATCATGAATGTTTTATATGTCGGCATGAGCAGCAGCAGTAACAGAAGAGCGATACATGGAATATAATAACACACATCAATGGAGGAAGCGTGGAGCACTCGCGCTGGAGCATGCTTCTTATTATATTATGTTTATTCTCGGAGGCATGCTCGCTTCATACAAAGCTGGGATTTATGCTACTTGTTTCTTACAGCTGCAATTATTCCTGCTTCCTTTCACAGCTCAGGAATTGAAATATGCAACATGAAAGGCCACACAGCATTCCTGACAGATATTGTGACAGCTTACTCTGGGAATGATGCAGCAATGAATCTCGGAAATTGGAAACTCTATATGTAACGGCAAAGGCTGAAGACTTCATATTGCACATTCAGCTCCTCAAGTACTTCCTCCTTGGAAGTAAAATGCAAAGTAACATTTCATATGCAGAAATAATTAGATGCCATTTGTTGAATTGTGACTGTTTGTAGTGATCATATCTCTATGTGCAATGGTGCAGAAAATGTATGACTTCATTACCTCCATTATCAACAACTGAGGTGTTCAAGAATTACTGCGCTCACATAACAAAAGGAGGGTTGTAAAGTGTCAGGGTGCGGTCAGGGAATTTTGGCCCCATAGTATCCTATGGGGCCGGATGGAGCCGGATGGCAGCTATCAGCCATCCGGCTTCCATCTCTACGGAAGAATCCGGGAGAAGTGGGATTTTTATCCCGGACACAAAAACGTTGCTTGCAACATTTTTGTGTCCGGGGAGAACAATCTCTCCATAATTGGCGTCTCCTGGATTCCCCCGGATCCTCCCGAATTCCCCCGGATCCTTCTGGGGCAATCCAGGAGGATCTGGGAACCAGACACCTGCTTCTGCACGCCGCTGTTATTTCAGGACCTCGGCTAGCTCCCTGCGAGCCGCAGTCCTGAATCATCATCAGCGGCAGCTGCGGCAGGCTGCACACCGGACCAGAGGGCATATTAGCCTTCCAGCTCTGTGTGCTGATCCAGTCCGAGGCTGTCAGGTTCACCCCTGACAGCCCTGGACCAGACCTGACCGCAGTGTGAAGGCACCCTCAGCATTGGTATGGACAATACTGCAATGCCTGTTAGGTTCAGAGGAGTTAGTCCATAAAAGCATTTACTGCCTATCCACAGGGAATGACAGTGAAATCTTGGCTCTATCTCTGTCAGTGCCATGGAAGTGAATGGAGCAGTAGTCACAGCTGCACACTAGTTATACAGGGGACATAACACCATAGTCATTTGTCATGTCTGTAATCTTCTTTATCTTTTTACTCTCTTTAATGTGACACTATTCATTTTCACAATGCAGCGTCTAAAAAAGTAGTTACAATCCCTTTAATCCCATGACATTAGGTTGGTAAAAATTTGCTGATAATCTCCCATTATATTGTCTATGTAAGAGTGGTAATTAGGTTCCTTGGGCCCACCAGAGATAACAGTTATGTGGACCCACTCTCTGCCCATATATATGTGTACTACCATATAGGTATATTTACTTTTAACAGCAGTGTAATTGTTGTTGCTATCCTCGCACATATTAGAAATTTAATTTTTATGGTAATTTGTAAATCAATTTTCATTAACGTCTTTGACTGTCTAGGACCTTGGACCTACAGGCACATCCTCTGGAGCAGGCCTTTACTGGTCTGCAGAGCAAAATAGAAGTGTGCATTATATACAGTGACTAGTAAAAAGGCCCGATGCAATTGCATCGGGAGCAGGGTGAAATGAATTGTGTGTATACAGGCGGGCCAGTGGGTAGCAGAGTATACAGGGGGCTCTGTGGGTAGCAGAGTATACAGGGGGTCTGTGGGTAGCAGAGTATACAGACGGCTCTGAGGGTAGGAGATTATACAGGTGACTCTGTGGGTAGTAAAGTATACAGGCGGCTCTGTGGGTAGAAGAGTATACAGGTGGGTCTGTGGGTAGTGGAGTATACAGGCGTGTGTGGTGGCAGAGTATACAGGTGTGTGTGGTGGTGGTGGCAGAGTATACAGGCGTGTGTGGTGGTGGCAGAGTATACAGGCGTCTGTGCTGGTGGCGGCAGAGTATACAGGCGTGTGTGGTGGTGGCAGAGTGTACAGGCGTGTGTGGTGGTGGCAGAGTGTACAGGTGTGTGTGGTGGTGGCAGAGTGTACAGGCGTGTGTGGTGGTGGGAGAGTATACCGGCGTGTGTGGTGGTGGCGGCAGAGTGTACAGGCGTCTGTGCTGGTGGCGGCAGAGTATACAGGCATGTGTGGTGGTGGCAGAGTATACAGGCGTCTGTGCTGGTGGCGGCAGAGTATACAGGCATGTGTGGTGGTGGCAGAGTATACAGGCGTCTGTGCTGGTGGCGGCAGAGTATACAGGCGTCTGTGCTGGTGGTGGCAGAGTGTACAGGCGTGTGTGGTGGTGGCAGAGTGTACAGGTGTGTGTGGTGGTGGCAGAGTGTACAGGCGTGTGTGGTGGTGGGAGAGTATACCGGCGTGTGTGGTGGTGGCGGCAGAGTGTACAGGCGTCTGTGCTGGTGGCGGCAGAGTATACAGGCATGTGTGGTGGTGGCAGAGTATACAGGCGTCTGTGCTGGTGGCGGCAGAGTATACAGGCATGTGTGGTGGTGGCAGAGTATACAGGCGTCTGTGCTGGTGGCGGCAGAGTATACAGGCGTCTGTGCTGGTGGCGGCAGAGTATACAGGCGTCTGTGCTGGTGGCGGCAGAGTATACAGGCAGGTGTGGTGGTGGCGGCAGAGTATACAGGCGTCTGTGGTGGTGGCAGAGTGTACAGGTGTGTGTGGTGGTGGCAGAGTGTACAGGCGTGTGTGGTGGTGGCAGAGTGTACAGGCGTGTGTGGTGGTGGCAGAGTGTACAGGCGTGTGTGGTAGTGGCAGAGTGTACAGGCGTGTGTGGTGGTGGCAGAGTGTACAGGCGTGTGTGGTGGTGGCAGAGTGTACAGGCGTGTGTGGTGGTGGCAGAGTGTACAGGCGTGTGTGGTGGCGGCAGAGTGTACAGGCGTGTGTGGTGGTGGCGGCAGAGTGTACAGGCGTGTGTGGTGGTGGCGGCAGAGTGTACAGGCGTGTGTGGTGGTGGCGGCAGAGGTAGGGTGTGTGGTGTGGCGGCAGAGTGTACAGGCTGTGTGGTGGTGGCGGCAGAGTGTACAGGCGTGTGTGGTGGTGGCGGCAGAGTGTACAGGCGTGTGTGGTGGTGGCGGCAGAGTGTACAGGCGTGTGTGGTGGTGGCGGCAGAGTGTAC
The DNA here is from genome assembly GCA_033576535.1 of Allobates femoralis. Classification (NCBI taxonomy): domain Eukaryota; kingdom Metazoa; phylum Chordata; class Amphibia; order Anura; family Aromobatidae; genus Allobates; species Allobates femoralis. The sequence goes on from JARQOC010000006.1 coordinate 123,374,285, forward strand.
AGGCGTGTGTGGTGGTGGCGGCAGAGTGTACAGGCGTGTGTGGTGGTGGCGGCAGAGTGTACAGGCGTGTGTGGTGGTGGCGGCAGAGTGTACAGGCGTGTGTGGTGGTGGCGGCAGAGTGTACAGGTGTGTGTGGGTTGGTGGCGGCAGAGTGTACAGGCGTGTGTGGTGGCAGAGTGTACAGGCGTGTGTGGTGGCAGAGTGTACAGGCGTGTGTGGTGGCAGAGTGTACAGGCGTGTGTGGTGGCAGAGTTACAGGCGTTGTGGTGGCAGAGTGTACAGGCGTGTGTGGTGGGGAGTGTACAGGCGTCTGTGGTGGTGGCAGAGTGTACAGGCGTGTGTGGTGGCAGAGTGTACAGGCGTTGTGGTGGTGGCAGAGTGTACAGGCGTGTGTGGTGGCAGAGTGTACAGGCGTGTGTGGTGGGGAGTATACAGGCGTCTGTGGTGGTGGAGTATACAGGGTCGTGTGTGCAGAGTGTACAGGCGTGTGTGGTGGCAGAGTATACAGGCGTGTGTGGTGGTGGATACAGGGTCTGTGGTGGTGCAGAGTGTAAGGTGGTGGTGGTGAGTATACAGGTGTCTGTGGTGCGCTCGTGCAAGGCAGGGGTTAAAAAAAATAAAAAAAGATTATGCTCACCTCACCCCGAGCCCCCGCCGTCTTCTGCCGTGTTCCGCCGTCTTCTGCCGTGTTCCGCCGTCTTCTGCCGTGTTCCGCTAGGCTCCCGGTGGCTGTGCAGGCTCCCGGTGCCTGCAGTGATCTTCTATCTACTGAGAGTGAAGGACCTGTGGTGATGTCAGAGTCACGTGACCCGCGATTTGCCTGGAGTAAGCTGGTGTCACGTGACTCTGACATCACCACAGGTCCTTCACTCTCAGTAGATAGAAGATCACTGCAGGCACCGGGAGCCTGCACAGCCACCGGGAGCCTAGCGGAACACGGCAGAAGACGGCGGGAGACAGCGCGAGCTCGGGTAGAGGTGAGGATTTTTTTTTTTTTAGAGTAGTGCGGGTCTGCGGCTCGTGATGACGCTGCGCGTCATCACTCGCAGTCCCGCGCAAAGCATGTTGGGATTCGGCTACAACGCCCGAAATCCCAACTGCGGATTATATAAGTAGATGGCTGAAAGTGTTGTCACCCTTGAAATTGTTCCAGAAAATGCAGTATTTCTCCTACATGAATATTGCAATTATATGTTTTGTTATGCACGTTTATTTCCTTTGTGTATTGGAACAACACAAAAAATTGAGAATAAAGAAAAATTGGACAGAATTTTACACAAAACTCCAAAAATGAAATGGATAAAATTATTCGTCCCCTCAATCTAATATTTAGTTGCATACCCTTTGGAATGAAAAACTTCAATCAATCACCTCATATAACCATCAACAAGCTTCTTACACCTCTCATCTGGTATTTTGGACCACACTTCTGCAAAATACTCCAGGTCTCTCATATTTGAAGGTGTCTTCTCCCAACAGCACTACATTGTGATGCAAAATCCTTTGGTAATTTTCAGATTTCATAATGCCTTGCACACAGTTAAGGCACCTAGTTCCAGAACCAGCAAATCAACCCCAAAATATCTTTGAAACTTCATTATATTTGACTGTACGTCCATTTTTGATAAACAGCAGAATGATGTGCTTTACCACAAAGCTCTATCTTGGTCTGATCTGTACACTACACGCTTTCCCAGAAAGATTTTGGCTTACTCTCATACATTTTGGCAAACTACAGACTATCTTTTTCATCACTCAATGTCAGCAGTGGGGTCCTCCTGGGTCTCCTGCCATAGTATTTCATTTCATTCCAATGTCCACAGATAATTTGCACTGACACTGATGCACCATGAGCCTGCAGGACAGCTCAAATTTCTTTGGAACTTGATTGGGAACGCTTAGCCACCATCAGGAGTATCCTGCTTAGCAATCTTACATCAATTTTTCTCTACTATCCACATCCTGGGAGATTATCTATAGTACCAGGGGTTGTAGTTTCTTAATTATGTTGCGCACTATTGACAAAGGAACATCAAGATATCTGGTGATGGTCTTGTAACATATAGTTAGTTGATATTCTTCAATAGTTTTGGTTCTCAAGACTTCACACAACCTCTTTTCTCTTTCTGTTCTCCATGCTTAGTGTGGAATACACAGACACACAATGCAAAGATTAAATTAATTCTGCCCTTTTTATTTGATTTCAGTAGTGATTTTCATATTGTCCACACCTGTTCAAACTCACCTGTGGTAGGTAACGAGAATTACATGCTTTAAACAAAGTTGTTTGCCCACAATTTTGGAAAGGTGCCAACAAATTTGTTTAGACCATGTTCGGGCTTTATGTGAAATTATGTCCAATTTGGCCAGGGTCACACATGGCCATCAGTTTTTTCCATTTCCAAAACCTGATTCCGTTTTTGGGAAATGGCATTTTTGCATCTAATAAACGCTATGCGTTAGCGCATGGTACCTATATGTACCATGCATTAATGGATGCGATTCCCATAGGGCCCATGTTAAAAAAAATGCTATGCGTTTTTTTACTGCACCCAAAAACGCTGCTAGCAGTGTTTTTTTTATGCAGTTTTAAAAATGCATAGTGTTTTTTTAGTGCACTTTTGACAATGCGTTTTCTGCATTGGAGCCTATGGATCCATTAACGCATGCGTTTTTCACAAAATTCAAAGTTGAAAAACTGATGCTTTTAGCGGATCCAGGGCTCATGTGTGACCCTGGCTTTTGCCTTTTTTTTTCTCTGATTCTTCTTTTGTGTTGTTCCTATACACACAATGGAAATAAACATGTATCTCAAAACACAGAGGTTTTGGGTCTTCCAGCAGGACAATGACCCAAAACACACTTCAAAAAGCACTAGAAAATGATTTGAGGGAAAGCACTGGAGACTTCTAAGGTGGCCAGCAATGAGTCCAGACCTGAATCCTATAGAACACCTGTGGAGAGATCTAAAAATGGCAATTTGGAGAAGGCACCCTTAAAATATCAGGGACCTGGAGCAGTTTGCCAAAGAAGAATGGTCTAAAATTCCAGCAGATCATTGTAAGAAGCTCATTGATGGTTACCAGAAGCGGTTGATCGCAGTTATTTTGGCTAAAGGTTGTGCAACCAAGTATTAGGCTGAGGGTGCCAATACTTTTGTCCGGCCTATTTTTGGAGTTTTGTGTGAAATGATCAATGTTTTGCTTTTTGCTTCATTCTCTTTTGTGTTTCTTCATTGAAGACAAATTAAATGAAGATAATAATACCAAAGAATTTGTGATTGCAATCATTTTCAGGAAGAAACTGAGTATTATCTGACAGAATTGCAGGGGTGTCAATACTTTTGGCCATGACTGTATACATATATATATATATATATATATATTACATATATATATATACATACACACATCTACTTAAATAATTGTCTTCTGTCGTCCATCATCAGATTTCATCCCGATGTCCTGCTGACATGCTCTGCGACAGCCATATTTGCACACCCAAGTGATGGGTGTGCAAATATGGCACCTGCTGGCAATACTGGTCCATTGTGCAGTACCATCAGTGTTGCCACAACCCTTGCAGCCCCATTCCCATTGCACCTAACCACCCCCTCACCACCCGAGTAAGTGTGCATGCACACCTACTCAGATGGCCGCCATCTTTCTATACTCAAGTGTCCAAATATGGTGGCTGCATGAGGAAGTGCACATGCGTGTGTGTGTGCACTCACACTGCTTCCATCTTTGTACACCACAGGGGGAAGGAGAGCCAGCACAGAGCAGGAAGAGCACACAAGGGGGCAGAGACAGCACACATTGGGAAAAGAGATGACACAAGGAGACAGACAGCACACAGGGGGAAGAGAGAGTACACAGGGGGAGAGACAGCCCACTGGGGGGAGAGACAGCCCCTGGTAGGAGATAAAGTGCATGGGGAGAGATTGCATAAGGGGAGGGAGCACATGGGAGAGGGAGCAAACAGAGGGAGAAAGGGCGCACGGGGGAGAGGGAAAGCACCCAGCAGGGAGAGCGTACAAGGGAGACAATGCACAGTGAGAAGAACAAATGGTGAGAGAGAGTACATTGGGAGAAAGCACAAGGTCAGAGAGAGTGCCCATAGGAGGAAGAGAGAGCACACAGAGGGAGAATCATCCCAAGAAGAGAAAGAGCATGCACAGGGGGAGAGACAGCCCACAGGGGGGAGAGAGAGCACACGGAAGAGACTGCTTAATGGAGAGAGCATATGAGGAGAGAAAAGCGCATGGGGGGAGAGAGGCAGCACACAGGGGTGAGAGCGCACTGGGTGGGACATTTCATAGGAAAGAGCACAGAGGGGATGAGACAGCACAGGGGGGAGAAGACTGCAAACGGGGGGGAGGGCACGGGGGAGAGAGACAGCGCACAGGTGGGAGACAGGTCAAATGAGAGAGCACAGAGGGGAAAAGACAGCGCAGTGGGAAGAGACCGCACACAGGGGTGAGAGATAGAATGGACAGGGGGGAGAGTGCATAGTTGGGTAGAGACAGACACCACCCCCACACCACAGAGGCCACCCCATTGTGATGTCACCATAGTTTTCTTAGATTGCAAAGTATTCACTGATCTCAGGGAGACCAGTCCAAGAAAACACTGCGGGCAGCTGGCTAAAGCGCTCAAACACAGTGAATTCCTAGGCACATTGCCCCCTGGGAAATATGAATATGCAAATAGAGTCTGTGGAGCCTCGGTTAGGAGTCTCAAACACAGGACTAGCCATATACCCCTCCAGGGAAAGACCCAGCCAAGGGGTGGCTCCTTGCGGAGAACACCATAACCACCAAATGAAGTGGCCCTTTAAGTCAATATCCAACTCTTTTACAAGTTTACAGATATGACAAGGGAATACCAAGGCCAGGTATCCATCCACATACAGCTGTTTCGGGGTGTTGCCCCTCATCAGTGTGGAGTAGGATTCTGGCTAGGTGGGAGCAAGGCCTAGTAGACCAAGATTGCAAAGTATTCACTGATCTCAGGGAGACCAGTCCAAGAAAACACTGCGGGCAGCTGGCTAAAGCGCTCAAACACAGTGAATTCCTAGGCACATTGCCCCCTGGGAAATATGAATATGCAAATAGAGTCTGTGGAACCTCGGTTAGGAGTCTCAAACACAGGACTAGCCATATATCCCTCCAGGGAAGGACCCAGCCAAGGGGTGGCTCCTTGCGGAGAACACCATAACCACCAAATGAAGTGGCCCTTTAAGTCAATATCCAACTCTTTTACAAGTTTACAGATATGACAAGGGAATACCAAGGCCAGGTATCCATCCACATACAGCTGTTTCGGGGTGTTGCCCCTCATCAGTGTGGAGTAGGATTCTGGCTAGGTGGGAGCAAGGCCTAGTAGACCAAGATTGCAAAGTATTCACTGATCTCAGGGAGACCAGTCCAAGAAAACACTGCGGGCAGCTGGCTAAAGCGCTCAAACACAGTGAATTCCTAGGCACATTGCCCCCTGGGAAATATGAATATGCAAATAGAGTCTGTGGAGCCTCGGTGAGGAGTCTCAAACACAGGACTAGCCATATATCCCTCCAGGGAAGGACCCAGCCAAGGGGTGGCTCCTTGCGGAGAACACCATAACCACCAAATGAAGTGGCCCTTTAAGTCAATATCCAACTCTTTTACAAGTTTACAGATATGACAAGGGAATACCAAGGCCAGGTATCCATCCACATACAGCTGTTTCGGGGTGTTGCCCCTCATCAGTGTGGAGTAGGATTCTGGCTAGGTGGGAGCAAGGCCTAGTAGACCAAGATTGCAAAGTATTCACTGATCTTTTCTTGGACTGGTCTCCCTGAGATCAGTGAATACTTTGCAATCTTGGTCTACTAGGCCTTGCTCCCACCTAGCCAGAATCCTACTCCACACTGATGAGGGGCAACACCCCGAAACAGCTGTATGTGGATGGATACCTGGCCTTGGTATTCCCTTGTCATATCTGTAAACTTGTAAAAGAGTTGGATATTGACTTAAAGGGCCACTTCATTTGGTGGTTATGGTGTTCTCCGCAAGGAGCCACCCCTTGGCTGGGTCCTTCCCTGGAGGGATATATGGCTAGTCCTGTGTTTGAGACTCCTAACCGAGGCTCCACAGACTCTATTTGCATAACCATAGTTTTCTTAGGCTGCTTTCACATCGCGACTTTTTGCAATCCGTGGCTGCCCGTTGTAAAAAATATAGTGTATGTAAACTTTTGGTTTCAACTGTATATATATATATATACATACACACATGTATACAAATGTTATGCCCCCAGGTGAGCCACCACCAGAAGTACTGCATTCCCGCGGTTAGGGAGTGTAGTGCCCCTGTTCTCCAGGTGCTGGGATTGTGCAGTTGAGCTCAAAACACACACAGTGACAAGCCCCTGGGACGGTGGGTGGACCATGAGGAAGGACCCAGGTCACAAAAGGGGGGACAGGACAGTAGAGTCAGCAGTCAGTAGAAGGAGACGGGAAGAGTAACATCAACTGATGAGGAGTGGTGGTCGGGAGTGTAGAGGCAGAGGAACGGAAGAGCCCTAGGGATGTGGAAGAGACAGCAAGCCCCATATGCCCGAATCTGACAAGACAGAGGGGTTGGTGGAGACAGGGACCCGGCCCTGCAGACAGTGCGGATCCTTCACGCCCGAGCCGTAAACCCGGAGGCCCCAGACTTCTAATGGGAGCTGTGGCCGAACTTGGGGAAGGTGGCCGAACTAGAAAGTAGTGCCCAGGAGAGGAACTGAATGGCGACACACATAAGCGCTCGTGGCTATTGGTACTTTAGCTCAGTGCTGCGTTGAGAGCCTGGGGAGCAGAGTGACGACCCACTCGCCTCAGAAGAGGACTACTCCTTATAGCGCTGAGAGAGACAGACCACCAGAGACTGAGACATCTAGAGAGGACAGAAAGGGCACCAACTGTGGCTTGACTGCACTAACCTGGCTTTGGAGAAGGAGCGAACCGGAGACTGTCTCAGCTTAGTTTCTAAATTGATCTAACCACTTGTCTCCTGATAAGTTGGAGGACCCCGCCCTCCTCCTGCTGAGCAGAAATAGACTTACTGCATTCCATCTGTGATCCTTTTGGACACGGTTCACACAGGGCACCCTGCTGCTTGTGAGGTAGATGCGCACATCAGCGGGTCTTAACACGGCTAGTGTACAGTCCGTTCCGAAAAGAGTCACTTTGTCGCAGTGGAATGGCTTTGAGTATGATTTTTGCAAAAAGGTATGTACCAAGTACTCTTGTTTTAGTGGCATTAGCTTTTATATTTTTTTTTACTGCAGGGTATTTGGAGACATCTTACACATACTTTTTTTGTTATCTTGTCGTTAAGTGGACTCAAGGTAACAGACGAGAGATTTACACGAAAGTAAATTGTTCACTGTTTACCTAGGTCAGGGGTGCAATCAAAAGATATGTAGTAGTTATGAGATCAATGACCACGAGAGCAACCCTCTAACATGAATATACATAACCAGGTACCATAACTTTTATACATGTGTACACTTGAACACCAATAGGAGCAATATACAAATATATTGTAGGTCAATGGTATAAACAGTAGCATTAGCTGGATTAAGTGTATACCCGGATGCAATATGGTATAATGTGGTGACTGATTATGCATTTCCAGTCCGATGACCAACAGCATGCAGCGGAATCTGGTAATCTTGTCTCTTTACTGTTTCTTTATTGTTTTCATACAGTACTCCACAAGTGTGCATTAGACTGCTACTTCCACTGACAAAACTGCACCCCTGTGGTGATACGTGTGGGGCTTAGGGTGCATGGGAACTCCTCTCATCTCTGCATCAATATGACTTGTTTGCTGGCCAAACATCTTAGGGGCCTTTCACACTTGCGGTTTTTTCCTGATTTGGAAGATCAGGAAAAAACCTGATTCTTAGGATGGCTTCACACCACGGTGTGATCCGGTCCGGGGATGACCCTGACAACCCCGGACCGGATCAGCACACAGAACTGGAGAGCCAAATGTGCCCTCTGGTCCTGTGTGCAGCCGGATGCTGCTAATTCCAGCCACAGCTGCTGATTTTTCAAGACCGTGGCTAGCAGGGAGCTAGCCGCGTTCCTGAAACAACAGCGGCGTGCAGCCGCCATTGTCCGGTTCCCGGATCCTCCCGGTCCGGGAGGATCCGGCCAAATCCGGGATCCGGCAAATCAGGGAGATTTTTCTCCCCGGACAAAAAAATAATGCAAGCATCATTTTTGTGTCTAGAGAGAATAATCCGTATTCTCCCGGACTGTGAGAGCTGCCATCTGGCTCCATCCGGCCCCATAGGCTACTATGGGGACAAAAACCGGTCCGAGGCTGCCTGGTTTACACTGGACAGCCCCAGATCAAAAAAAACGTGGTGTGAAGCCAGCCTTACAGGATTCTTTTTTTTTGCCCATTCTCTTTAATGATTTCAGGAGAAAACATGAAGCAACAAGATTCTGCCTGACAAAATTAAAGTGAATAGGCAAAATACTGTAAGAATCAGGTTTTCAAGTGTGAAAGGCCCTTATGGGATACGACTCTGGTGACTATTCCATGACTATACTATGACCTGTCTGGGGTAATATACCATAATGCTCTTTAGTGCACATGCTACTCAGCTAAACGCTATAACCTATTTTACCAACAGATATAAGACTGTGACTACATCTAATGTGCACTACCATTGTTTATTGCTCCCCACTGATGCCTCAGGTTACGCATTTATGATGCCTTTAGCACCTGGTTATGCATATTTATTCTAGGTGGCTGATTTTGTGTTTATTAATATATGCTATATGCCTATTACGTATTGGGACATTATACAATATTGCATCCGGGTATACACTCGATTCAGCTAATGTTACTGTCTACACCATTGACCTACACTATCTGCTATATAATTGTCTTGCGGCCACTTCCGTCTGAGGCCGAAATCGCGCGCCAGCGCTCATTGGTCGCCGCCAGCCGTGGCAACCAATGAGCGCAGCATATGCAAAACAGCCGCGCGCCACGGCCGCGATCCAATCAGCGATGCGCGATTTCGGCCTCACAGACACCGCGCTGTCAGCCTCCTCCTGCCCGCGCCCACCTCCGGCCTCCTCTTGCCCGCCGCTGCCACCCGCCACTCCATTTCCATTTCCCCCCTCCCTCCATTCCCACCCCCTCGCTCCATCCCCCCCACTCCATTCCACCCCCCCGCTCCATTTCCCCCCCCCCCCCGCTCCCCGCCATTCTGGTCTCACCCGCACGAACTACAGCAGGTAATGAGCAGGTGAGACTGGAGTGGATGGGAGGGTGGATGGATGTGTGTCGATCACTGGCCCTCCATCCTGCACTGACCACTGGCCCTCCATCCTGTGCTGACCATTCTGCCTCCATCCTGCGCTGACCACTGTGCCTCCATCCTGCGCTGACCACTCTGCCTCCATCCTGCGCTGACCAATCTGCCTCCATCCTGCGCTGACCACTTAGCCTCTGTCCTCTGCTGACCACTGAGCCTCCATCCTCTGCTGACCACTCTGCCTCAATCCTCTGCTGACCACTGGCCCTCCATCCTGCGCTGACCACTCTGCCTCCATCTTCTGCTGACCACTGAGCCTCCATCCTCTGTTGACCACTGAGCCACCATATAAAGTGCTAACCACTGAGCCACCATCTACAGTGCTAACCACTGAGCGCCATACTGTGCTAACCACTGAGCCACCATATACAGTGCCAACCACTGAGCCACCCTATACAGTGCCAACCACTGAGCCACCATACTGTGCTAACCACTGAGCCAACATACAGTGCTAGCCACTGAGCCAACATACTGTGCTAACCACTGAGCCACCATATACAGTGCTAACCACTGAGCCACCATATACAGTGCTAACCACTGAGCGCCATACTATGCTAACCACTGAGCCACCATATACAGTGCCAACCACTGAGCCACATTACTGTTCTAATTATTGAGCCACCATATACAGTGCCAACCACTGAGACTCCATAGAGTGCTAACCACTGAGGCTCCGTATACAGTGCTAACTACTGAGCCAGCATATACTGTGCTAACCACTGAGCCACCATATACAGTGCCAACCACTGAGCCACCATATACAGTGCCAACCACTGAGCCACCATACTGTGCTAACCACAGAGCCACCATACAGTGCTAGCCACTGAGCCAACATATTGTGCTAACCACTGAGCCACCATATACAGTGCTAACCACTGAGCCACCATAGAGTGCTAATCACTGAGTCACCGTATACAGTGCTAACCACTGAGTCACCGTATACAGTGCTAACCACTGAGCCACATTACTGTTCTAATTATTGAGCCACCATATACAGTGCCAACCACTGAGACACCATAGAGTGCTAACCACTGAGGCTCCGTATACAGTGCTAACTACTGAGCCAGCGTATACTGTGCTAGCCACTGAGCCCCCGTATACTCTGCTAACGACTGAGCCCCTGTATACTCTGCTAATCACTGAGGCACCGTATACTCTGCTAACCACTGAGCCACCGTAATGTCTGCTAACCACTGAGTCCGCATGTACTCTGCTAACCACTGAGCTGCCGTATACTCTGCTAAGCACTCTGCTGCGGGCAGGAGGGGGCCAGGGAACAGCGGCCAGGTGCGGGCAGGAGGGGCCCCCCTCCTGCCCGCACTTGGCCGCTATTCCCCGGCCCCCTCCTGCCCGCACCTGGTCGCTGTTCCCTGGCCCCCTCCTGCTCGCACCCGGTCGCTGTCCAACTGGCCCCCTCCTGCCCGCACTCGGCCACTTTCCCCCGGCCCCCTCCTGTCCGCACCCGGCCGCTCTTACCCGGCCCCCTCCTGACCACACCCGGCCGCTCTTACCCGGCCCCCTCCTGCCCGCTGTTCCCTGGCCCCGTCTTGCCCGCACCCGGCCGCTGTCCCCCGGCCCCCTCCTGATCGCACCCGCCTGCTGTCCCCTCCTGGACACTGGCACCGCTGCACACCGGTACTGCTGTAGGTATCTACTATATAATTGTCTACTTCTGTCTGTTTGTAATGCAAATCCTACGTGCTGATTGGTCATTCCAGCCGCCCATGACCAATTAGCAACAGGGACGGTCCGCCTGCAAATTGGCGCGCGATTTCAACCACACTTTGCTGATTGGTTGCTCTCAGCCGGTTGCCAGCAATCAGCGATGGCACAGGATTTAAACCTAGCTTCGCTTTGCATTATTCTTAAATCTTCATCAATAAACTACATACATACTCTAGAATACCCGATGCATCAGAAAGCCACCATCTAGTATTTGTATATTGCTCCCTTTTGGTGTTCAAGTGTACACATGTATAAAACTTATGGTACCTGGTTATGTATATTCATGTTACAGGCCTGCTCTCGTGCTCATTGATCTCATAACTACTACATATCTTTTGATTGCACCCCCTGACCTACGTAAACAGCGACCAATTTACTTTCGTGTAACCATTGGATTCTTATATTTGGTTAAGGCTCAGCACTAAATCTATTCCCCTCCCAATGGCTTATAAGATAGAACGCATACTAATAATAGGATTGACTCTTTTTTGGGATGTTTATTGAAAACACAAGTTACAATTTAAAACGATCTTATACATTTTTTGTTTAAAAAATGTTAAAATGTAACAATAGATGCACATATACAGGCTCTAAGCTGTCGGAACATATCAACCGATGGACCTCAGCGGTGAGTTTCTATCTGACTCACCGTGGCCTGGTCGACACGTTGCAGGCGTTTCTTCTTCCTCCTTGTCACGGGAACCGCACCTGCGATTGTGGAGCCCGGTGGTCCAGATTCAATAAAGACGTCTTTGGTTGAACAGATTAGGGGTTAATTGTTTCGTGAGGCCACCTATGAGTGTTCCGGTAACGATACCGGCGCTGCAGGGCCTCCGGGGGATGGAATGCAGCAAGATGGAACGCTCCCCATAGGCTGAGCGGTGATCCCCGAAGCCAGGAGCTGCGCAAGATGTTCTGAGGCAGCTGCGGTTACTTTAATGTGCGGATAGATACAGTTCATAAGAAAGCACGGACACTGGAAGTCTCTGTAACGGGTTCTTTACTGTAACCAGCAGGCAGTACATGGCATACAGTGACGGGTACTGGACTGGATGGACTCAGCAATGACCAGTGTTTCTCAGAGATCCGCGGTGTTCTTCCATTCTAACTAAACTTGTGTTGTCGTTGTCGCCCAGGAATGCCAGATTGGGTACAAGGAGGCTGCTTCAATGCCTTATCCGGGGTATCTGGGTCCTTTTGGTGGGTACACCGCTGGCTAGACGACTGTGTGTGGCGGTGGTGGGGTGCTCCTGTAAAGCGGTTCCTCCACTCCTCAGGTTCGCATAGCAGTGCTGAACTACTACTAGCTTCGGTACCAGTAAACCGGCTGTAGATGGGCACGGGATGGTTTTGGGCCCGCATGTAGATGCCCATAGATCGGTTGTTAAGGCACCGGGAGTAATGGTGCTCAACCGGGGTGACGGCCAGGGGGCTGCACGGAACTGTGCAGGCCCCCTCTCCTAGGTTGCAGAGCTCGTTGGTTTAGCTCCTTCTCCTACGTTGCTTCGGAGAGTTCTCTTACATTCTTGCAGACTTGTCCTGCACTAAACTTCCACTACATTCGACCACTACACTCCGCCCACCAGGACCTTATTGGCCCTCTATACTGATGATGCATTTAGGGTATGGATCTCTGAGTTAACTGTGTCATCGCTTAGTCAGAGAATATTGCTGCTGCTGTCTTGGCTGCAATACCTTCTTGTGACGCACTCGTTGCGGGGCGCCACATTTCAATATATCCTGAGGACCTTTCTTTGTTCTGGCTTGGCCTGTAAATGTAATGTGGAAGATTGTTTTTACTTGACTGCTTTCACATGTTTTCTATGTCTCTATCGATGCTTGGTGTTGTCTTATCTATGGAATGCAATATGTGGGTTTGCCTTTATAATTATTATAGGTGCGGTTTCTTCTTACTTAATCTGAAAATTTTTTTCTTCATATGGCTGTGAGACAATATTGTAAACCATGGGTATTAAGATAACACGTTTGTTGTAGGTAAAAGTACCCTTGCTCTTACCTGAAATTGATTCTCTTAGGGCCACTTTACACACACCAACTTATCTGTCCAACTTCTGACCAACTTACTGGTTGCAGTGAAATCATGGACACATTGTTCCATTTGTACACAGCCACAAAATGGAGCAATGTGTCCATGATTTCACTGCAACCAGTAAGTTGGTCAGAAGTTGGACAGGTAAGTTGGTGTGTGTAAAGTGGCCCTTATTTGTTTATGTGGTCATTGTTGGATTGCAGCCTTGTATTCATGTGATGATTACTAAATATATATATATATATAAATATATTATATATATATATATATAAAATATATATATATATATATATTTATTTATATATATCTATATATATATATATATAGTACGTTGGTGATAATTGATCCGCCCCTGTATCTTACATGTACTGTACCTTACACTTTTTTGTGTTGTTTAACTGTAGATATGTGGAACTGTTATGGCCACTTTACACGTCCCAACATTGGTCCGACGGCGCGGGAGCGCGCTTTTTCTGGGCAGAATTCCAAGATCGCATAGGAGATGTCACACAGCGCGATATCGGCAGCCAACGCAACAGCTATGTGTACGCCCCCTTGTACGGCCGACCCAGGAACGACCATTTAACATGGGAGAGAATAGGGGAAGTTGTACTCCACATCGTAGTTGGGCTTTTACACAGCACGATCAGGCCACAACGTCCATCCAATATCGGGCCGTTGGAGAGCAGGCTCATTTGATCGCCGATATCGTTTTGGCATCGTTCTTGCATCGTATTGGACATTTATACCATACAACGCACGAACGATATCGAGGCCAACGCACGAACCACGTGACTTTTTGTCGGAGTTGGACACCGATATCATGACGTGTAAAGTGGCCATAAATTGTTATCCTTCCTTTTGATGTTTGCCTTTCATGGCTGTAGGTATATATAGATTTACAGGCAAAAAAAATGTATTGTCTGATGGTTACACCCAGAAAGTTTACCCAATTCTGGGGGACCAAATACCTTATTTGTTGTTTGTTTGTAGGGTAATGGATTTACTTGTTCTGATTTGCTACCCTGGGTTCTTCTAATTAAAAGCTTTTTCCTATTTTCAGCCTAAGGGCTAGGACACACATCAGTGAAACTCGTCCGAGTTTACTGTGTGGAAAAATCGCAGTGCTCTCGGACCAATGTTAACTAATGTCCGAGAACACATTTCCGAGTCTCGTACGCATTTTTCGCATCCGATTCTCGGATTGCAAGTCAATCACAACCTGCTGCGATTCTATGCAAGTCACAGACGAGACTCGCCAATGCAAGTCTATGGGTCCGACAAAAAACACGGACCACAGTTGGTTTACTGTTGGACAACACTCGGACCTTCCAACTCTGATCAGAGTTTTCACAGCTGAAACAATTGCCAAGCTGATTTCATTCAAAAATCGCATGCAACTCTCGGATTGCACTCGGACCACACTCTGATTACTGTTGGACAGCTCTCGGATGTGATCTCAGATAATGTTGGACAGTAGCATCACTGTTGGATGCAAAACTGACCAAAACTCTGACAAAAGTCATCTGACTTGCATCTGTGAATTGGACAGTTTTTTCACTCGGATGTGTGTCCATACCCTAAAGGTTTCTGCATGCTTATTTAATTTCTGCATGCGTTTTTCTTAGGTGCCTTTAGGCACCCATGCGTTTTTCCATGTGTTTTTGAATCAGCACCCCAAAAAAGTTCATGAACTATTTTTTGGTGCTGATTTAAAAACGCATGCGTTTTTTAGAAAACTCATACGTTTTTAACATAGGCCCCTATGGAAAACACATGCGGTTTTGGATGGTACTACATGGTACTAAGGTACCATGCGTTTTTGCATGCGTTTTTGATGGTAGCTCCTCACATAAGTGCAAAAATGCATGCCAAAAACGCATGGCACTTTAGACATGCGTTTTTGCTATTAAGGCATGCGTTTTTTCTATTAGGGCATGCGTTTTTTGCATGGGGGCCTATGGGTGCGTTTTTACATGCGTTTTAAAAAAAGGAGGTCTCCAAAAAAGCATGAAAAATCTGCAAGTGTGTCCCTAGCCTAAGGGTGCCGCCACACGCTTCAATTTATTGAGCGATATTGTTAGCGATCACATGCACGCGCGATCGCTAACAATATCGTTCACATCGCTGGTGAGTTGTCACACAGGCAGACTCACCAGCGATGTGGACCAGCGAGATTGCTGGTAACTATGGTACACATCGGGTTGCTAGGCGCCGCATGGCGCTTAGTAACCCGACGTTTACCATAGATACCATCTCCCAGCATAGGCTCTGCCGCTGGGAGATTGTTCATTGCGGTGTCACACACCACGATGATGCAGATTGATCAAGCAATTATCGCTTGATTTGAGCTCCGGCTCACAAATCTGCGATCACACAATCAAACGATTTTACATTGTAAAATCGCTTCGTTACACGGAGCGACGCACAAACGATATCGCTTAAGCGATCTGCTTTTTTGATCGCTTAAGCGATATCGTTAAGGAAATTGAAGCGTGTGACGTGGCCATAAGGACCACTTTACACACACCAACTTATCTGTCCAACTTCTGAACAACTTACTGGTTGCAGTGAAATCATGGACACATTGCTCCATTTTGTGGCTGTGTACAAATGGAGCAATGTGTCCATGATTTCACTGCAACTAGTAAGTTGTTCAGAAGTTGGACAGATAAGTTGGTGTGTGTAAAGTGGCCATAATACTTTAGCTGTGCTAATTACCTTAGTGCTGTGCCTTCCTATGTATGCAATTATTTTTGGGCTGGTGCTCTGCAATCAATGGGTGAACATTCTCCTAGTGATGCAATGTGATGTAGTAGTTGCTTTCCATGCCTGAATATATTAAAATATGAGTTAAAGGGTGAATAAAAATGGATCAATTAATTGTCCATTATATATATGAGTGTTTAACTTTGTTATTCATTTACCTTGGTGTTGTGTCTTTAACCCTAGAACGCATACCTGGGGCCTCGCAGGCCCGCCAGGTTACTTGTTTTCTATTTTCTGTAAAAGTACTTTAGTTTGAATTTTGAAAATCTAGGTAATCCTCAGGTATATAGTTGTTAGTAATTTCCAGTTATTCATATATTTTTATGTTACAGACATTTCAGTATAACAACCTTTTTTTGGGACTACCCCATATTCACGCACCTGGGGCCTTTTAGCCCCGTACTAGGTTTACATGTGATATTCAGTCTTTTTGTCTGTATTGTTGCTGGGGAAGAACTTCTATGACTCTGGGAAGAGTGTGGATTCTGCATGACAACATGGTCATGTGATCTTGGAAGGGAGGCTCCCTCACAAAGTCATGTGTCTCTGACTTTATCACAGGTCTTTTTGTCCTAATTGCTGGAGCTTTGGAGGAAGAAGTCAGCTTTCTTTTGTCTGGAAATAGAAACTTTCTGAGCTCCAAAACCAGAGGCTTCTACTGCACTACAAGAAAGTGATCTGTTGGAGGTAAGAGGAGGGGGGCTGCACTTTACCTGCTTTATATCGCTTGGTGTGCTGGGACCCTAACAAAGAGTCTTATCACATACTGTTTACAGTGCACAAGCCTGATTGTAATCTTTTTCTTTTTTTCTTTTTAGTTTACTGACATCTAAAATTACAATGGCACAGTCATTCCGCTAGCCTTAGCTGGGGTCACCAGGAGGTCAGATCCATTACGGATCCCCTCCTGGCGGACCCCAGCGCTACTGGGAATGCATCCTTACTTTGCAATTGTAAAATAAATTTTGAAAAGTATTTTTATTTGAGTTATTCCGTGTTATTTGCACACAGGCCTAAAAGGCCCCAGGTGCGTGAATATGGGGTAGTCCCAAAAAAAGGTTGTTATACCGAAATGCCTATAGCATAAAAATATATGAACAACTGGAAATTACTAACAACTATATACCTGAGGAATACCTAGAGTTTCAAAAATCTAACTAAAGTAATTTTACAGAAAATAGAAAACAGGTAACCTGGAAGGCCTGCGAGGCCCCAGGTATGCATCCGCCAGCCTTAGCTGGGGTCACCAGGAGGTCAGATCCATTACGGAATCCCGTCCTGGCGGACTCCAGCGCTACTGGGAATGCATCCTTACTTTGCAATAAACTTTGAAAAGTATTTTTTTTAGTTATTCCATGATAATTGAAAACGTGCCTAAAAGGCCCCAGGTGCGTGAATGTGTAGATTTCTATGGGTATGCGTTCTAGGGTTAAATGAACTCAGTGTCTTTGCAATAGTTTTGTAATCATATATCCTGGTGTGTCCAGGTGAATATTTCTGCTGGTGGTCCCTAGATTGTATCACAAATAAGATTATTTCACAGATTGGTCATAGTTAACACTTTCTACCAGCAGGTTAATACCTATTTCTCCCAGTTTCCACAATCATGCTCTATTTGTGTTGTGGTTGTTTATATGCTCCACTCTACCTGTCCGTTAGTTATTGATGGATGTCCGGGTTCCCCCTCCGTGGTTTTGGCTGCTGTGTCTCTGCTGGGAAGGGGAGAAGGCTGGTCACAAGACTGCAATCCAACAATGACCACATAAACAAATAAGAGAATCAATTTCAGGTAAGAGCAAGGATACTCTTACCTAGAATAAACATATTATCTTAATACCCGTTTTGCAATGTTGTCTCACAACCATATCCCAAATTTTTTTTTTCAGGTTAAGTAAGAAGAAACCACACCTATAATAATTATAAATGCAAACCCACATATTGCATTCCATAGATAAGACAACACCAAGCATTGATAGAGACATAGAAAACATGCGAAAGCAGTCAAGTAAAAACAATCTTCCACATTATATTTACAGGCCATGCCAGAACAACAAAAGGTCCTTAGAATATATTGAAAATCACCACCGAGGTACACCAATTGATACGTTCCAACATCTTAAAGCCTGTTTATGTGCATCTATTGTTAAATTTTAACATTTTTTTAAACAAAGAATTTATAGCAACATTTTAAATTGTGATTTGTGCTTTCAACAAAGATCCCAAAAAAGGATCAAACTTATTATTAGTATGCATTACATCTTCTAAGCATTTGGGAGTGGTATAGATTTAGCGCTAAGCCATTATATCAAAATTAACAGGGTGAAGGTACACACGTTAATTCCCCAAGGCTTCCTAGCAGCAAATCCAAGAAAGACATGTGACAGCGTTAATCACCTTGTACAAAAATCCCCACCCGCCGTTGCTGCGTCGTTCAGTAGATTGACTGTTTGACATCTCACCAGCGGCCACGTAGCAACGTTTCAGCGATCCTTACCAGGTCGTATCTTTGTCGGGATCGCTGGAACGTCGCCAAGTGTGATGGGACCCTTACTGTGAGTCCATTTATACTGTAACATTTGAGTCAAGCATTGAGTCCTAGATCTCTTGGTATAATCTTTATAGGTTTTCCCCATGCACCTGTATGTTTTTAATGTGTTTTTTTCTGCATTTGTGCACAATAAAGTTATCATTATACACTGTTATGTTGTGCTGCTCCCTTTTCTATGCCTTGTCTTCCCTGTTCGCATACAGCTGGTCTTGATCTGGCGCCTCCTATTGATATAAGGGTTTACTGATGTGGGCCGAAGTTTATATGAACAAAATTAGGTGACATATAAGAAAAGGAGATCCAGCCAGGAAGTTCTGGTATTTTCTTCTTTTATTAAATTTATAAATGTGGATACATCCAACAGAGAAAGGCAGTACAAGTGTACAGACAGGCCAACGCGTTTCAACGCACTCAGGTCTTAATGATGGGGCCATGATTAAGACCTGAGTGCGTCGAAACACGTTGACCTGTCTGTACACTTGTACTGCCTTTCTCTGTTGGATGTATCCACATTTATAAATATAATAAGAGAAGAAAATACCGGAACTTCCTTGCTGGATCTCCTTTTCTTATATTGTACATGCCCACAACCAGGGCGTTGTCCGTGGAAGTTTGGAACTGGTGGAAGCAGACTTAGATTAACGGCGAGCTGTCCCTCATCCCACATCAATTGTTATTATAAAATTAGGTAACAGGTTCACTTTAAAAACAAAAGTATAATATTTAAATGGTATTATGTATACATGAACCTATGGGTACATTTATGAGAAAGAGAAGGTAGTCAAACGAGAAGATGCGCACAAGTGAAATGATATATACGACATAACTCTTCTTCAAACTCCACCAAACCTAAAAGGTCAACACAGATTGTGTGATGACTATTCATGTAACTTTTTCTATCCCCCATTTCCTCAAGATGCCTGGACCATCAGTGTAATAAGCCCCTGTACTATGTGTAACCCCTATCCCGTTGTAGATTGTAAGCTCTTTTGAGCAGGGTCACCTTTATTTTTTGCTTTATTTATAGTATTGTATTTTTTACATTGATTCTATGCTTATTGTATTGTATCCAATTATTGTACTGTATTTTTTCTGTACTGTAATTACTTACTGTATTGTATTGCATATATTCCGTATTCGAACCACAGTATTGTAAAGCACTGCGGAATATGTTGGCGCTATATAAATAAAGATTTATTAATATTATCATATATTACAGAGCACAGTATATATAATGAGCATACATAATGTCTCAAAAATTCACAATAATGTAAATTTACAAAATGGTATGCTCGCTGATGGATGATATATTTCTATATAAGATACTGCTTTTTTTTTATCAAGATAACATATTGCTAAAATTTATGTGCATCCAAGGCTTTGTGCACACAGTGTGTTTTTATTGTGCTTTTTGATGTGTTTTTTATTGCAGTTTTGTCACAAAACTGCAAGCAAATTATTATGGTGGTGAGGTGTGGAGGTGAGCGTCTGGGAGTGGACTCACTGGGTCGTGACAACTTCACAGACTGGAAGAGCTAACCTGGCTAAGCCACCTGGTACAGTCACCACCAAGCACAACCCCAGCTGGGTCTGGATGCACCACAAGAGCTAGAACCAGTGGTTGACTCTTACGGATAGGGTTATCTCAGGATATGTACAGCCAGACAGTCTGGTGCAGGTGGCAGTGGACTGGATATTACAGGTAGGCTGTGATGGACAGTAGCAGACGGGTGCAGGATGTAGCAGTCTGTGGCAGGCAGTCCATGGCTGACTGGTGCAGACAGTTGCAGGCTGTAGCAGGGTCTAGGATGAGATAGAGGTTAGTATTTGAGCAAGGCAGATGGGCACAGGGTACAAGATACAAGACAAGGAACTGGGTCAAAGATACAGAGTATGAGGATGGGGACCTAAGAACAAGCAATATCCATGTTGCTCAGGCACCTCCCATTGGGGGAAGGTGCCTTAAGTACACAGCACTTCCCAGCCATAGGTATAAGCAGTTACGGGTTATGGTGTACTGGCCCTTTAAATATTGCTACCATACAGCGCACTCCACCTAAGCATGCTCCCAGAAAACCTGCACAGTGGATGCAGGCCTCAGGAGACAGAAGACACAGCCAGGGATTGGATAAATGAGGCTGCAGGCAGCGTGAGTACAACAGCATAGATACCGGTCTCTCTGCTTTGTGGAGACTGGTACCGCGGGCAACAGCGTTACACAAATCCTGATGCCAGCAAATTCAATGAAAATCCTGACATTTTGTGAACGTATCGCTTATATTTTCATCGCAGATTTGATGCAGAAATAAATTTACAGCATGCAAATTCATTTAGTTTTTTTGCAGTGTATGTCCATCTCAAAAGACATGAAAAACATGTAAAATACTTGTGTTTTTTTTGCCAGGGGATGCAGATATTTCTGTAACCAAATACTCAGCATGCGCACACACCATTATAGTCCAGTCAGTAAGGTCACCAGTTCCAGACTTCACTGACTGCACCTTAAATCACAGGGTAGAGCATTCATAAGCACTGTGCTCCTATCGTTGAGATAACTAAGTGGCTGCATAGTTCTTTCTTGAGCTATATAAATAATGCTTAGTGAGAAAGACACTATAGAGATTATGCTTCAATGGTACCTGAGTATGCTGAGCTGCAAGTATGCAGATATTCAGCACAGTCATCCATTCTGGTTCTCGTAGGTGCTGGTTTGCCCAGATGTTCCACCATGCCAGTGATTACTCTGCTACTTTACTGAGCAACCTCTCCTAGAACTCTGCCAGTCGAGTTTTCAATGTGAACAGTGTTGTTTGACTGCATACGTGTGCCTGTTCTGATCATTGATCTGATCATGCGGCAGATCCGGCACTTGCGGCTGTGAAAAAAAAACGAAGCGAGCGGCATTTTTTTTTTCGCAGCCGCAAGTGCTGGATCTGCCGCATCCGGACCGCAAGCCCCATAGACAATGCATGGGGATTGCTGGATCCAGGCTGCAAGTCGGCCGTTAGGCGGCAGATCCGGCAGATGAGGCGCCACCAGCCGGATCTGCCGCACATCAGCGTAAACTGCTGATGTGAAAGGGCCCTTACAGGGGAGTTCATTAGTACTTTGGGTGCTTCTCAGAAGCTCACTCTACCAACTGCCTGCGTGCAATTGTACTTTCCTGAACCAGTAGTGGCACTTCCTGATACATCTTCGGGGGAGAAATATCAGTTTATATTTTCAGGGAAAGCTGTAAATTATTTTTTACCTCGGTCCTTGGGGAATGAGTTTCAGCAGGTGGGAATAATCATGTCTCTATTACTCATGTTTGTAAAGTGCTATGGAATTAATAGCGCTATATAAATGAATAAATATTATTATTATTATTATTATAGGGAAGACCCGCAGACGTGGGCATTTTCTTTGTCTCCACTAGCTCCAGAACTGTTTTTTGTTGACAGCTTTTTTGATGCTGTAGGGTTGATTTATGGTATGAGTCCATGTGGCAGGTGCAAGAATTACAGTATGTACTTGAATTAGGAGGGCCGCACTGCTGAGGACTAAAGTTCTGAGTTCTGGCAATGGTCATCTGAAGTCCTGTGGAATGACACAGCCCTCAGGTTTCAGTTATACAGAGGCCTTTCAGATACTTTAAAGGATGCTTTGACTAAGCCGCACTTTGCCAGATTCTTGCTGGGAGTAAGGATATCGCAATACTCATGGCCAACTGACCTCTGTTCCCAGCTCTAAAACTGGTGAATCCTCACAGCACAGAGTGCGTGTGATGTGAAGATTCACTAGTCTGCAATCACATGGAGTGACACATAGAGAGGCTGCAGACTTATGGTACCTTTACACGCCGCTACTGGATGGTGGCAACAACCGGGTACATGAGAGAAATGTACTTTGCACCGCCAATTCATCCCGTGGTAGCGGCGTGTGAAGACGGTTGTAGCCACCCGCCAGTAGCGGCACCTGTTTCCGAGCACTGCCCTGAAACAGGTGGCTACCCAGGCGATTGTAGCGACCTGTATCGGCGTGTAAATAAGGAACAGAAGGGTTGTCACTACACCATGCTATGTACCTGGTATGTACCTGGGGCGTGACACAGCCTCCGGGAAACCACCCCCCCTTCAGCGATCATTGGAGGAAGCTCCTGCATTACAATTGGTTGTTGCTGCATAGGGCGGCATATTTAAGGAGCTGACCAGTCACACTACACAATTGCTCGAGCGTCATGTATTAATCAGCCTCCTGCGATGCCTGCCCAATCATGATGTTCTTGCTTTGTCCTATCAGCATACGGACGTCTCGTAATCCACAATTGTGGCACGCCTATGTGTTGTCCCTGCTGCACCAGGTCCGCCCATATTAGCTTGTTGTAGCGGTGTGTAAATGAGGTAAGGTGCTCGGCAGAAGGTAACTTGAGACACCCGGCGGTGTATCTAGAGAGATGTAACCTACTGTAGCGCACCTTGTTGCGGCGTGTAAAGGTGGTGCGATTACCGTTTGCAACCGTTTGTGCATGCTCGTGCACGTGAAGTACCCGGTTGTTGCCACCATCCAGTAGCGGTGTGTAAAGGTACCCTTATGGATATAGGCAGGACAACCCATTTAATGAATTGGACCCACGGTATTTTTATTAAACAATACAGATTTTAGTTTTTAAATGGATCCATGTGCTGAGCTTTGAGACTCAGAGAATGATATTTTCAGCTATTTTGGAAATCCATAGGAGGGAATACGCTATAAATGGATGAAAGATTAAAGGCATCCTTTTTAACTCAGTTTTTAATTACATTTTCATCTGATTTTAACTGTTCCATTGCTAAGAATAAATGGGTAAAAAATGATGACATCTGTTTCAGTTTTTAAAAATGGATGAGAAAAAATGGATCCAGTACAGGGGAAAAAGAGATTTCATTGGAGTCAAAACAGATACACAAGACACAGTCTGTTTTATATGGACATAAAATGGAAATATATGTGTGAATGTAACCGTACATTGATGTGCTAACTACACTATAACTAATTTATTGCCATGATGCCAATTTGGGTTCATCTAATCCAAAATATTCCAATTAAATCCTGTCATATAGATTGGGCCTATATCTTTTTCAGCAAAAATACAGCTATACAACATACAGAGGAAGCAGCAAATGTGCACAGAATTTTACAATGTCTTCCCGAATAAATATTGTGTTGTGACAACTGAACTTCGAACTACAGAATCCTTGTTCCTTTTTTCCATCTCTGTATTGCCTGCACAATACAATGTTCTTTGCTCATTTTGGACTTAGGAGCAGCCACCATTTGTCTTCATCTGTTTCCATGCTTCTTTTTCCGGTCTTGGACTAGACAGGGAAATGCAATTTTTATAATATTAAACTGGGTTTTATAATAAATACCTTGTATGAAAATGACAGTTGTGTTGTATTATGTTAAAGACGTCAGGGTGAGCAAACACTTATACATGTGCATCTCAATGAAATAGAATATCATCAAAAAGTTAATTTATTCAGTAATTCAATCCAAAAAGGTGAAATGCATGTATTATATAGAGTCATTACAAACAGGGATCTATTTCAAGTGCTTTATTCTGTTAATTTTCATGATTACGGCTTCCAGCAAATGAAAACCCAAAGGTCATTATCTCAGAAAATTAAAGTAAGGAGAATGAAAGGTTAAAAACCGCACTGCCGTATTCCACAAGACATCAAGGGTGATTTTAATATTGATTTATTAGTCAACACATTTCAGGGTTCCCTGAAACATCATAATAGGATATTGATTTGTCCTGAGGAAGGGGCCATGGAGCCCTAAATGCGTTGACTAATAAATCAATATTGTATATAAGGCAGCGCAGTTTTTAACCCTTGATCCTCTCTACTCAATATGCACCATGCTGGGGACTGCAGCAGCCGTAATCTGCTTTTATAGTGGTTGTGACTCTCACAACTCATAAGGTGAAGCCTCTGATATCTATTTATGTAATATTTTATCTCTAAGACCCTTCATCCTCCCTACTTTAATTTTCTGAGATAATAACCTTTGGGTTTTCATTTGCTGTAAGCCATAATCATCAACATTAACATAAATAAACACTTGAAATAGATCCCTCTGTGTGTAACGACTCTATATAATATATGCGTTTCACTTTATGTATTGAATTAGAAATAAATTAACTTTTTGATTATATTCTAATTCATTGAGATGCACCTGTATATCTACATTAACCCTTTATACAATATTAAAAAGTACAAATTGTGGATTTCAAGAGTTTAAATAAACTGCACTGACATCAACACATATCAAGGGCATATTAAAGCATATAAGCATAGAAAGGAATTAGCACATAATGGAACAGTTCACGCTGGTAAATTAATGGCTGGATTAAATTAATTGTCTGTACATTAATTAGAAGCATCAAAATGCTTGTAGAATAAAGAAAGAAATCTCAATATTTTAATCCTTTTTGAGTTTTGGAGGGATGTACCAGAATGCGTAAGGTTTAAACACAACCCCCATCATATTACATGAGCTGCGGCATTAACCCCTTCACTCCTGAGCCCTTTTTTCACTTTCATAACCAGGCAATTATTTTGAATTCTGTCCAGTGTCACATTATGATGTAATAACTCTGGAACGCTTCAACGGATCCCAGTGATTCTGAGAATATTTTCTCATGACATATTGTATTTCATGCTAGTGGTCAATTTAGATTGATCACTTTTGTGTTAATTCGTGAAAATATCAGAAATTTGGCAAAAATCTTGAACATTTTGCATTTTTCAAACCTTTATATTCAATGCTTTTAAACCAGAGTGCTATGTCACACAAAATAGTTGATGAATAACATTTCCCAAATGTCTACTTTACGTCCGCACAATTTTTGAAACATACGGTAATCATCTCCATTACGGAGATATTATCTCCTAAACTTTATATACTAATTTCCACAATAACTAAAGGGGAGTTACCAAAGATTCTTCTTCTCTTGGGACATTTACTTCATCCCCTGTATGGTGTTGCCCAATCGTAAGCAGGAGGTGTCAGGCAGGGGAAAAAAAGTACATGTCCCCAGAGAAGGTTGAAATCGGCTTTCTCTACGTGATATGGTACTACTCATGTCTATACAAGTCACACAGATCTAACGTCTAGTGGTAACTGTGCACAAGGATGAGAGCAGAGCTGTTTGTCTTTACATACATCTATATCAGGAATCAGGAATATTGTGCTGGTACTTGGAATAGATGTAGAACGCTCTATGTGACTAGCACTGATCACAAACTGATCTCATCTCACAACAGCACTGGGAGATGAGAGCTGTAGTTTACAGCCATTTTATCATGAGGTGACCAGTTTACCATGTAAAATGTGGTGGAATGTTCCTCTTTAAATGAAAATAAAATCTTTGCAAGATGTATTTTACCATAATCTTTGTAATGACCTGGAGGATCATGTTAATATATCGTTTTTAACATAGAATGAAAAACCATAAAACCTGGCAGAATTGCATCTTTTTCCACAATTTCATCCTACTTGCAACTTTTCCACCCAATTTTCAGTACATTGTAAGTTAAAATGAATGTTATCATCCAAAAATACAACTCATCCCTCAAGCAAACAAGCCGTGATGCGGTTACTGATGGAAAATAAAAAGAGTTATGTGAGGGGGGGAAAAATGAAAACAAATAGAATGTTAAAGTGATTAAATGAAACCAGTCCCATCAAATAATGCTATTAACTCAAAGATATAGGGATAATCTGCAGGTTAAGGCTACATTCACACATCATTTTTGATCCGATTTTTTTTTGCATCCATTTTTTGCAGTGCACTCAACTGGAATCCCAGAAAAGTCAGTGAGTTTTCACTTTTTGCATGCAGTCTGGGAATTTGTGGTGTGATCTGTTTTCTTACTGGAAGAGTGATCCTGTGGCGTTTTTCTTCTGTATTTTTCCCTTAATCTGGCTTTACACTATGGCTGGGATCCGATCCGTGGCTGTCCGCTTGAGGCAGACAGCAGTGGATCGGATCAGCACACAGAACTGGAGGGCTAATTTGCCCTCGGGTCCGGAGTGCAGCCGCACGCAGCTGCCGCCGCTGAGAGCTCAGAAACGCGGGGAGCGAGCCACAATCCTGAACTGTCAGGAGGGGCCGACGCTGAGCTTCAGCACCATGGAGCTGTCCCCTCTGACAGATCAGGAACGTGGTTCGCTGCTTGGATCCCAGTGTGAAGTCGGCCTTAGGGAAACATTTGGAATGGAGGAAAAAAATCGCAGCTCAAAAAACACATCAAAAACGTACAGTGTGAATGGGTGATGTGTTTTTTTTGAAATGCGGATCAGTTTTGACAGCTTTTTACACTCTCTGTGTAGAATTCCCCTACACAGACAGCATAAAAGGCTGTCAAATCTTGTGTAGGGATCGAACCTGGTGGCCGTGGCCGGCATCTAAGATATGACAGTACTATTTAGTCCTGCTGTCTAAAGAGTGCTGGGTGTGCTTATCATTCCCTACACATACAGCATAGAAGGCTATCAAATCTATCATAAGGAATGAATATTGCGGCCATAGCTAGCACCTGACATTTTACACATGTAAAAATTCTGCACCCATTATGCCACAGAAAAGCAAAATGTTTTTTGCTGTGTAATTCTGCAAAAAGCGGATGTAGGTTTGATTAGAAAATTCTGCATCACTTTTTAAGTGTGGGAACAGGGTCTAAAAGTGAAATGGGGAGAATGATCTTAATTCCTCTAGAGAGCCACTGGCTTTCAGTCATACAGGTGTGCTCAGAGCAAATAAAGTCACTGCTTACAGCACTGAGAGCGACAGTTGTAACCACACCGTAGCATACCTCCCAACCGTCCTGTTTTTAGCGGGACAGTCCCGATTTGCAGGCTGTTTCCCGCTGTCCAGCTCGGGAGGTGACATGTCTCACCTCCCGCAGTGCACGGAGAACAAGCCGACATGCTGCTGGCCACGCCCCCTCTAGCTGCCGGCCACGGCCCCTCACAGCAGCTCAGGAGGGAGGATGGAGCCCCAATCACAGTGAGTCATGTGACCTCTCCTGTACTGTGTAGAGGGGAGGACCTCACTCAACCAATCCTCGCTCAGCGCTGGCCTCTGAAACTCTCTCCAGATGGATGATGTCTGCCGTGTTCAGCATCATCATCATCAGCAGACGAGGGGACACAGCGGGCTCTGCACAAGGACCCAGGTACAAGGAAAGGGACCAAAGACCAGGCACAGGCTGAGGATAGACACAGGGGGGCTGCTCTGTACGCTGTTTTTACAGGACCTGTGATGATGTCACATTGAGGGGAAGAGTCAGGGGTCACATGATCAGCTCCTCAGTGTATGCAGGACTCTGCTGTGCTGGTTGTCATGGTGATGGATGAGGTGAAGTTTATGTCAGGAGGGTTTTACAGTGTGGATGTAGCAGAGCCGCGTGTGTATGAGGTGTACAGAGCAGAGCCGTGTGTGTACGAAGTGTACGGAGTGGAGCCGT
Source organism: Allobates femoralis (assembly GCA_033576535.1). Classification (NCBI taxonomy): domain Eukaryota; kingdom Metazoa; phylum Chordata; class Amphibia; order Anura; family Aromobatidae; genus Allobates; species Allobates femoralis. Next base: position 123,402,242 of record JARQOC010000006.1, read on the forward strand.
GTGTATGAGGTATACGGAGCGGAGCCGAGTGTGCACGAGGTGTACGGAGCGGAGCCGCGAGTGTAAGAGGTGTACGGAGCAGAGCCGAGTGTGTATGAGGTGTACGGAGCAAAGCCGAATGTGTACGAGGTGTAAGGAGCGGAGCCGAGTGTGTATGAGATGTACGGAGCAAAGCTGAGTGTGTATGAGGCATACAGAGCGGAGCCGAGTGTGTATGAGGTGTACGGAGCGGAGCCGAGTGTGTATGAGGTGTACGGAGTGGAGCCGAGTGTGTATGAGGTGTACGGAGCGGAGTGTGTATGAGGTGTACAGAGCAGAGCCGAGTGTGTATGAGGTGTATGGAGCGAAGCCGCGTGTACGAGGTGTACGAGGTGTAAGGAGCGGAGCCACGTGTGTACGAGGTGTATGGAGTGGAGCTGTGTGTGTATGAGGTGTACGGAGTGGAGCCAAGAGTGTACGAGGTGTATGGAGCAGAGCCAAGAGTGTACGAGGTGTACAGAGGGGAGCCAAGTGTGTATGGAGCAGAGCCGAGTATGTATGAAGCGCACGGAGTGAAGCCGAGCATGTACGAGGTGTACAGAGGGGAGCCGAGTGTGTACGAGCTATGCGGAGCCGCGTGTGTACGGGACATGTGGAGCGGAGTCGTGTGTGTGCGGGGCATATGGAGGGGAGCTGCGTGTGCGGGTCGTGTGGAGGGGAGCCGTGTGTGTGGAGCGTGTGGAGTGGAGCCGCGTGTGTGCGGGGTGTGTGGAGTGGAGCCACTTATGTGCGGGGCGTGTGGAGTGGAGCCGCGTGTGTACAGGACGTGTGGAGCGGAGCTGTGTGTGTACAAGGCGTACGGAACGGAGCCACGTGTTTGCAGAGCCATGTGAGTATGGGGCGGGGCCACATGTGTGCGGGACGTATGGAGTAGAGCCGCATGTGCACGGGGCATGTGGAGCGCAGCCGCATGTGTACGGAGCGTGTGGAGCCACGTGTGTATGAGGTGGACGGAGCAGAGCCAAGTATGATGGGGCGTCCGGTAGCGGAGCCGCATGTGTACAGAGCGGAGGCGTGTGCACGGGGAGTGTGGAGCGGAGCCGCGTGTGTACGAAGCAGAGCCGCGTGTGTACAGGGCATGTGGAGGGGAGCCACGTGCATACAAGGTGTGTGTGCCAGTGGTAGCCCCCAGCGGATGCCGCTCCCGTTCCTATAGTCTGACTCTGCCGGCAGCATTCCTCACCCGAGTCCGAGTCTGCCTTTTGCAGCTCAGCATGGCGGGGCACGATGATGTCATCGCTGAATGCCACTGTGCTGATACGTCCAGAGCAGATGCTGAGGAGACCAAAACAGCGAGAAGAGAGGTGAGTATTTACTTTTTTTTTTTTAATCAGTGAGTACAGTGATGGGAGACTATGTAATCTGCAATATAATATAGGAGGAGTATGGGGTTGCAATATACTATATGGATGACTATGGGGGTGCATTATAATATATGGAGGACTATGGGGGTGCATTATACTACTGTATAAGGAAGGCTATAGAGGATGCATTATACTATATGGAGGATTATGGGGGTGCATTATACTATATGGAGGACAATGCGGGTGCATTATAATATATGGAGGGTCGTGGAATGCATTATAATATATGGAGGACTATGGATGATGTATTAAAATATATATAGCCAATTATATTATATGGAAGCCATTTTAATATATCTGGAGGGCTCTGTGGGGGCATGATAATACTTGGAGGGGTGTGAGGAAGCCTTTATACTTTATGCTTTATACTTTACTCTTTGAGGGCTGTGTTGGGGCCATTATACAGTCTGAAGAGGTTTAGGGGCCATTGTACTGTATGTAGGTCCATTATATTGTGTGGAGGGCTGCGTGGGGGTCACAGTTGGAGATCATACTGTGTCAGTGTAGTTGAGGGGTACAGTAGGGTCATTATACTGTGTGTGGAGGAATTAATTGTGGGGATCATACAGTGTTTGTGGGGAACATCTGTTGGCATAATATTTTATGGGGGCAATGAAAGAGGAATCTAGGGGCTTCAATAGGAGAAGAATTACTTTGTAAGGGCTGCAAAGTTGTGATATATGTATGTATCCATGTGACCCAGCCAAATATTCTTTTATTGAGGGGGGCATAATTAGAACTTCTGTTATGGGGCCCCATGATTTCTCTGTATGCCCCTGGTGCAGGATGAATTGTCCCTCTACTGCAGGACTGATTGGCCATATCTTACACACCAGGTCCAGTACTGCACCTCGGTACATAGAGTACAGGCACCCAGCCATGTTTCGCGGCGGGTAGTTAGTGGTGCTCGTCCCCCTTCCCACTCCCACATCTTTTGCTCAACCTAATTGGAAGGCCCCTGCTATTAGCTCAGGACAGCCTAGTGTGCGGCGCTTGTGATTGGCTAAGTGTTTCGGGAAAAGGAGCCATGGTCTGTTGGAGAAGACGTGACATTTTAAGTGCTTAGTGCAGTTGCGGCTTGTTGATGCTCGGACTGCAGGTCGTTGTATGTGGTGTGTGAACGATGCAACATGGTGGACAGGTCTGACTAGTCAGTGCCAGGCAGCGGGCACATTGGAGCTGCCCAGAGTTTTGTAGGCTTGTGCTTGAGATAATAGGTTGGAAAGAGGGAAGAGTCAAGGATTACCCCGAGGCACTTGGTGTGGGGGACTGGGGAGAGTGAGTAGTCGTTGATGAGGATGGATAGGTGGGGTAATGGGGGAGAGTTGCTTGGGGGAAGACGATGAACTTAGTTTTGTCCATGTTCAGTTTAAGGAAGCGAGCAGAGAAGGATGAGATGGTGGACAGGCATTGTGGAATTTTGGATAGTAGGGAGGCGATGTCAGGCCCAGACAGATAGATTTGGGTATCGTCGGCGTAGAGGTGGTACTGAAGACCGTGGGACTCGGTTAGTTGCCCTAGGCCGAGAGTGTAGATGGAGAAGGGTAACGGTCCCAGAACCTAGCCTTGGGGGATAATATTAGTAATTAACTGTCCTGGGCATCTGTTCAATGTCTATCACTTGTAAATGGGTGTGGCCTGGGTGTGGTTGGGGGAGGGCTAAAATTTGTGCAGCGCGCATAGCGCGCCGCATCTTTTGTCCCTCTTTCTGTTCTTCTAAGGTTGGGAGGTATGCCGTAGCATTGACTAACAGCAGGCTCTGTAGTGTATCAGTGAACATGTGGCTGTCAATAAAAGTGGTGGTGCTTACAGCTGCCATTAACAGTGCTGTGAGCATGGAATGTAGCCATGCCAGCACACCTCTATGACTGAAACTTGGCAGCTCCCAGGAGGAACAAACTTCATTTTCTCCTACTAGCCATGATCTCAGTACAGAGGCCATGGACCTTTCTACCTATTAACATCATCGCCTTGTATCCATGCTGCATTTTTGATGCGCAATTTTTTTAGTACATATTTTAAGAAATCTGCATGAAAAATGGCAGGCATATTGTGAAGCCAGCAAAGTCTATAAGTTCAGAAGTGCTGTGCCAATGCTGCTTTTTTTCCCTTGCGTATTCGGTGCAGATTTTGGATGCAGAAAAATATGCAGCATAGCAATTATTGATCCATTATTTTACAGCATTTTTCAGCCCTCTAGTCATTGACTTCATTATAACATAGGAAACAAAACGCACCAAATACATGCCAAAAAACGCCACAGACGTGTCATGTTTTTGGGTGCATATTTCTGTTAAACGGATGCAGATTTTGCACCAAATCTGCAGTGTGGGCATATGGCCTATATCTGCAAGTTAATAGTTTTACCCGACATGACAGATCCCTCTAAAGGCCACGTTACACACACAGATATATTGGTCACAGATCTCTGGTTGCAGTGAAATCATGGACACATTATTCCATTTTGTGGCTGTGTACAAATGTAACAATGTGTCCATGATTTCACTGCAACCAGAGATCTGTGACCAATATCTGAACAGATATCTGTGTGTGTAACGTGGCCTTAACAGCAATATGATTAAGTATTAGGGGGTTGAGTTGTATATTTGTTTTAGGCCTCATGCACATGTTGAGTGAGTTTTATACCTCAGTATTTGTAGCCAAAACCAGGAGTGGGTGATAAATATAGAAGTGGTGACGTGTTTCTATTATATTTTTCCTCTGATGTTCCACTCCTGGTTTTGGCTACAAATACTGAGGTAAAAACTCACCAAATACTCCTCAAGTTCACGTGGTCTAAAGTTATTCATATTTTTGAATTAGGCCTTGGTCACACATTGAGTATTTGGTAAGTTTTTTACCTCAATATTTGTAAGACAAAACCAAGATTGGGTGATAAATACAGGGGTGGTGACGTGTTTCTATTATATTTTTCCACTGATTGTTCCTCTTTTAGTTTTGGCTACAAATCCTGAGGTAAAAACCTCACCAAATACTCAATATGTGCATGTGTCCTTAGTATTCATCTCACGTAAGATGGAGTTTCTGGATGTCATTGCTTTCTTTGCATATAATGGAGCTGACACAGACAAAATTCACCGGCCGATATTCCTTTCTATTTACAAGATTTAGACATGCTTTTCAACTGTGCGTCGTTTATTGTATGTCGCTGGAATCCTTGAGTAGATATGGTATAGTCAGCAAGAGACCCAACACCACAGTCAGCAGGTTTAAGCAGATGTAGTGAAGGATAGTGCAGCTTGATTATATACTTGCTAATGTATCTCTGGCACAGAAAGCTACAACTCAACAATGCCGCTGACAGAGGGAGGACAGTTTTCCTTTTGCAGTCCACAGTGATGGTTCAGTGTATCCTGGTGACTCTCATTGTGTGGAATTTTTGTGGAGAAGATTTTATTTGCAAACAGAAAAACAAATTCAGGCAATACCACCTCAAGAATTAGATTTCTTTTTTATATCATACCTGCCATTTTAGGCTGGGGTCACACTTGCGTTTTTTTCATGCTTTTTTGGAGACCTGCGTTTTTAAAAAAGCATGTAAAAACACACCCATAGACCCCCATATTAAAAAACGCATGCCCTAATAGCAAAAACGCATGTCTTAATAGCGAAAACGCATGCTTAAAGTGCCATGCATTTTTGGCATGAGTTTTTCCACTTATGTGAGTAGCTGACATCAAAAACGCATGGTAAATTAGTACCATTTAGTAGCATACAAAAACGCATGCATTTTCCATAGGGGCCCATGTTAAAAAAACGCATGCCTTTTTAAAACAGCACCAAAAAATGGTGCATGAACTTTTTTTGGGTGCTGATTTAAAAACGCATGCAAAAACGCAGGGTGCCGTCAAACACCTTAAAAAACGCATGCTGAAATGAAAAAAGCATGCAGAAACGCATGCTTTTATTAAGGCACTAAAAAAACTCATGCCAAGTGTGACCCTAGCCTTAGTTGACTTTCAGAATAAGCTATCCTGAGAAATAACACTGTATCAGGCCATTATGCAGTATACCATTATATAACTTTCATCTTGCATTTCCATTAGTTTTCCCCTTTGCACGTTATGATCCTTATTCATCAAAGCTTTTACATCAGTATTCTGATGTATAAAGTTTTGAAAAGTCACATAAGTTTGATGAAAATTGAGGCTGTGTTAAAATGTAGTGATTTTTGCCATGCACACGCCATTTTTGCTCAGCTCAGGCAAAGTGTGCGGAACTGGGGTAGGATAGGGTTGTGGCAACGTGCCCTCGTGAAATTTATGATGAGTGATGGCATTTAGTACACCACAAATGTTACTCCAGCAGGGATTGGAGTAGAGTTTGTGGAGAGGTGCACACCACTCATCTGAATCAGGAGCATCTGACTCCAGCACATATGAACAACACCAGTCTTGATGAATCAGCTGCTTAATCTTTAATTTTCAGTTTTTTCTAATCAGCTGGGTGGGGACTAGGTACTATTATTTTCCCCATTATCAGTATATTGAGATATGAGGGATTCATGCTCTCCTCACTTTATGTAGTATATGTTCAGAAGCAGCAGCAAAATGGAAGATAATATGCAGCAACTGAATGGAGGACAGCAGTATTGAGAAATTGAGCTGAAAATTCAACCATGGAGTGCGAAAAACACTTAAGGTACCGTCACACGCCTGGAAATCATAAAGGCGATATGTCGCCCCGGAGCAACCACCGTGAAATTGCCTCACTGTTGCGGCGTGTGATTTGGCAATTTCGTGGCTATAAACTGCCCCTCGGCCGTCGCCTGATTCCTGAACAGTGCTTAGTAATGAGCCACAATCCTTAAGGCGATATTTCCGTGTTGTGGTGTGTGACAGGGCGAAAATGATGGAAAGAGCGTTGCCTATGATTTCCCGTAGGCGTGCCTCAAGCGTTCTGTAGTCCGCGCCCCGTCTGCGATGATTCGTGTTGGCTACTGTGTTCCCATTGGCTGTCAGTTCGCAGGGCATCACATTTGAAGAGCTGTCCGTTCAGCACCACACACATCTTCAGCTCCGATAGACAATGGCGTCATGTATTAGCCAGTCTTCCAGAGCAGGCTGACCAATCGTAACGCTGTTGCGTTGTCCAATGAGCGTGTATGGGGCGCGGTGTAAACCACTGTGGCACGCCTATCTCCTCGCCACGCTGAACATGTACGCCCACATTGCCTTTGGAATTGCGGCATGTGAAGCGGTGATAGAATGAGGCAAGATTGGTTCCACTGTAGGTGAGGCGATTTCCGGAGTGACACATTGCCTTACCTTCAGGGCGATATTGCGGCATGTGATGCTGCCATCGGCAATCTGAGTCGAGCATGAAAAATGTGCACGCGCACGTTAGATCGCCACATATCGCAGGCGAGGTTGCGGCATGTGATGGTACCTTTAGGCTTGAATCACACGAGCATTTGACTCACGTAAGTATCACATCACATTGAACTGACCAAACTGGCTGCAGCTCTCCAGACCTGAGTGTGACAGCTTTAAGTATTGCCATGTAGCTGACACGCTTGAGTCAGGAGAGATGCAGCCAGTCCTGGAATTACTCTGTTGGGATTCTGACCTTACTAAAACCTGTAAACTCATCTCTGTCTGTGCCTCTCTCATGCTGCTCATCACTCTGCTCTTCTGACAGCCAACCCCCTTCCCTATCTCTAGACTACAATAAGTAGGTAGCTGTGATCTGATCTCTTAGTGAGCTGGTAGTGTGTTCTCTCCTGAGCATGAGGTATTTTTAGGCCCCTTTCACATTGCTGCGTGTGTGCATTTACCTGCGCTTGCCTGCCTGCGCTAGCACAAAAAGCAAGCGCAAGTAGTTTTCAGGCAAACGCAGGGCTGCACATGAACGCTGTGATGGGCAGCTCCTGCGCTTGCCTGCGTCCCCGCCGCCATTACCTGCTATGGGGAGCGCAGGAGAGGAAGTGCCGGGGACGCAGGTCTGAAGAGGGGCGGAGTCAGAGCGCACGCGTTACACAGAACGTGCCGGAGATGCAGCCCTGCGTTTGCCTGAAAACTACCTGCGCTTGCTTTTTGCGCTAGCGCAGGCAGACAAACACAGGTAACTGCACACACGCAGCAATGTGAAAGGGGCCTTATTGTATTTGGCTAGGGTCACACTTGCAGATTTTCCATGCGTGTTTGGAGACCTGCGTTTTTAAAAACGCATGCAAAAATGCACCCATAGGCCCCCATGCAAAAACCGCATACCCCAATAGTAAAAACGCATGCCCCAACAGCAAAAACGCATGTCTAAAGTGCCATGTGTTTTTGGCATGCGTTTTTGCACTAAAGTGAGTAGCTGCCTTCAAAAACGCCATTAGTACCATTTAGTACCATGCAAAAACGCATGCGTTTTCCATAGGGGCCCATGTTAAAAAAACGCATGCGTTTCTAAAAAACGCATGCGTTTTTACAACAGCACCAAAAAATGGTGCATGCACTTTTTTTTGGTGCTGATTTAAAAACGCATGGGTGCCATCAAACACCTTAAAAAACTCATGCAGAAATGGAAAAAAGCATGCAGATACTCATGGGTGCCTAAAAAAAGCATGCCAAGTGTGACCCTAGCCTTTATTAGTGAATGAGGAGTTTAGGAGTTAAAGAGGGGAGAAATGTGGTTCACACAGTAGTGTTCAAAATAATAGCAGTCCAATGTGACTAACCAGATTACTCACCTTTTTTGGTATACATTATATTACCAAAAGTCAAACAATTTAACAGTTATTGCAATAGATTCTTAGGCTGGCTTCACACTGCAGTTTTTCACTGATCAGTGTCCATCAGTGTTTGGGTGCCAAAACCAGGAGTGTCTCCAAAACTCAGAACAGGTGTCAATCTTTCACTTTTATAGTTTTTCTCTGCAAGTTCCTCTCCTGGTTCCTCTCCTGGTTTTGGCACCCAAACACTGATGGACACTGATCAGTGAAAAACTGCAGTGTGAAGCCAGCCTAAGGGTATGTGCACATCAGTCGTTTTGTGGGCTGCTTTTGGTCGTTTTCCGTCGGCGTTTTCCGCTCAGTTTTATGTTAATTTATGTTAATCCTATCCTCCGGTTGGATTAACATGCTAGTCAATGGATTTTAGAAAACTCTGTCTTCACTAGAACGGTTTTCTTCTGGTCGTTTTCAGTCAAAACTGAGTTTTCTCAGTCAAAACTGAGTTTTTCCACCGGTTTTCCAAAAATAGAGCAAGTGACTTCTTTCCACCGTTTTTCCAGCGGTTTCAGCTGATCAAGTGCACAAAAAACTCAGTTTTCAAAACCGCCGAGAAAACCGCCGAGAAAAACGCTGTAAAACCGGGTGGAAAACGAGCAAAAAACGAGCAAAAAACGAAGGACACTGCTGAGCACAGAAAACTCAGTTTCTGCCAGTGTCCTCCGGTTCCCGGTCGGTCTGCAGAAATGCAGAACCGACTGATGTGCACATACCTTTAGTCTGGCTTCACACTGCAGTGTTTTCACTGATCAGTGTCATCCAGTTTGTGTGTCAAAACCAGGAGAGGAACTTGCAGAGAAAAACTATAATTGAAAGATTGACACCTGTTCTGAGTTTTGGAGACACTTCTGGTTTTGGCACACAAACTGGATGGATACTGATCAGTGAAAAAACTGCAGTGTGAAGCCAGCCTTAGAAAACCAACAGACTCAGCATTCATGATCTGCTTGTTTTTGAGTCTGTGTATTTGAATCATTAATTGAAAGGGGGTGTGTTCAAAATATTAGCAGTGTGGAGCTCAATTAGTGAGGACAACCATTCTTTGAAGAAACAGGTGGGAATCAGGTGGCCATTATTTAAGGGTGAAGGCAGCACATGTTGTACATGCATTTCTACTTGAAAGCCTGAAAAATATGGGTCATTAGGGTCCCTTTACACGCCACCACTGAAAAGTAGCAACTGCCGGGCACTGGGGATAATTGTGCCTGTTGCCATGAAATTGCTACGAAATGGCGGTGTGTAAATAGAGCAATTCCTCCCAGTGTCCTGCAGTTGCTTCAAATACCTGTTGCTAAGCCGTGCTCAAAAACCCAAGGCAACACAAAGGCACAATGGTAGTGGCATCTAAACGGGGCACAGGCATGGTATTTGCGTGACCTACTGAATTCCCAGGGGCGTGACACAGCCTCATGGATACCGCGCCCCATCAGCGATCATTGGTGGGGGCTACTGTGTGTCGATTGGCTGCTGTCCCTTCAAAGGCCGCCATCTTGGAAGAGCTGTCACTTCAGCACTAGACGCATAACACCCATCTGAACGATCAAATATATCAGTGCAATTATGCGGTCGCCCAATAGCGCTGCCAAATGTACTGTGCTGTTTCGTCCGAGATAATGTGCACATTCTCATACCACACATGAGGGAATAAATTGGTGTACACAGCGTACATGGCTGCCATACATAATGCCCTGCAATGCGTGATTTTTGGGTGATGCTGAAGTGTTTATTTTGCGTCTCGCACTGCTTGTACAGCGCCTTTGTTGTTTTAAATTTTGTTACGCACCGCAAGCGGGCGTTCTGACGTAATGACGCTTCTTTCACTTTCACTCTGCCCAAAAGGTGCCAGGCCCTCCCCTGCACATACCAGTAGAGTCATGGCCACCACACAGCGCACCGCAACGTGGGGTATGGCGGAGCTTTTGGTCCTCATAAACCATTCTGACCGCCATGACTATTGGGGCCACCATCACCACCGGCACACACGTTTGCGCAATCGCAGCATCCTGATGCGGATCCAGCGGGCCCTGCTCCACAAACTGTGGGTGGAGAGGAGCCCAAAACAGATCCAAAAGAAGATCGTGGATCTGAAACAGAAGTGCCCAGGCCGCATTGTGGACATCCGTGCCAGGATTGCCAGACTGCGTGGTGAGTATGTTTGTTTGCCAAACACACACCTGCACATGTACATGTACCAAACTACACACAAATGTATAAAAAGATATTAGAAGGAGAGCGTGGGCCATGGAGGTACCGCTGCAATCTGTTCCCATATATAGGTCCAAATTTGGACCGGGTGCATACTCTTTGGACTGGTGGTGCAAGCTAAAACTGTTCATTAAAGAGTAAAATCATTAGAAAAATTAGCGGCACTCACCAGTATGCGTCTTCCCTTTTTTTAAAGGCAGGTTACAGGCAGAATGGCAAGGGGAGGGAGTGTGGAGTATAGGTGACTCTACACTCCCTCCCCTTGCCATGCTGCCTGTAACCTGCCTTTAAAAAAAAGGAAAGACGCATACTGGTGAGCCCTTATGGACAGGGTCCCCTCCCCTCCTGTACCTGTATGTCCTGATTGTCTAGAGTTATTGTAATTGTGCTTGTCTCCCCTATCCTCATGTAAAGCGCCATGTAACCTAATGGCGCTATATAAATAAATAAATAATAATAAAAAATACTGGTGAGTGCCGCTAATTTTTCTAATGATTTAAAACACAAATGTATGTTCATTGGGCAACATAACAAAATGTGTATTGACCCACCATCTGGATATGGCAACAATGTGCATTGCTTTGTTGATGACACACAAACAGGAATATGGGCAAAACAGTCATGTGCTGCACAAATGGTGACGCCTACACTCAGCCTTAACCTCACTAAATTTGCCCCAAAGCTGTGTCGACTGTGTAAATGTGACAAGGAAAAATCAGTACCATGTTGAACACACACATGACACACTAGCCCACAGATGGGGCCCCGGACACACAGAACAATATAGCCACACCATGATGTTACAACTGAACAAACAATACTACCTGAACAATAGGTGAACGCAGCCATGGGGCAAACACCAGTGGCTTCATGGCATTTATTTAAAAAAAACACACAAGCACCTACCATGTGTAGGTGGGGTTGGCCACAAACAAACATCTTGCCACTGTAGTTGCCCTCCTGCCACTAACCATACTGTGTCCTACCCACACCACATGCATACAACATGATTATATCCTAAAAAAGTGGACTATATGTCCTACTGGGTTACCATAATTATAAACCTAACGAAGCCGCAGGGTAGCGGTGAAACGCGTAGAGGTATTGTGAGGAACCTGCGGATTGCTTTGACTGTCACTTGTCCCCTGGATCCTAATCAGCTATGGCTCAAGGTATGCATACAGTTGCTGCTGTGGTACGAACTAGCCTTATTCAGATTTACCATTCTGGTTTTAGGCAGCACAGCAATTATTCATGGCTGATTGTGAATCTAAATGGGGTGGGTGGTGAGTGTAATCAGTTCATCCTTCTTCTGACTTATATGGCATGACTATAGGTGTATTTGTGAGATTGGGTTAATATCTAGTCAGGTATATACAGTAGCTACTGCAAGCTGATTTTATGCTTGGCATATATAGTATGATAAATATACGCCCTTAGGTTACTCATTTTGGGTGTACGCCTGATTATCCATCCCATCTACTACTGTGTACAGTATTCTTCCCTATAATTGTTGCTACTGAAGGGTGTTATGACAGTAGTTCATGTAGTTCAGGTACTTTTTTGGACACTGTGTAAGCTTTGTGGTTTGGTTCCTTCTTTTTCTGACCTACTAGTAGCTCCTCAGTTGTGATTCTCACGACTAGTGTCTGCTTGTCAATGTGGTGTTTATCTATGATAATTACTGTTTTTATAATCATTGTATATTTGTACTGTGTGCTTTTTTGAATAAAATTTGCATAAATTAATATTTATCTGGGTTTAATGACTCATAATATTTTCATTACCTGTGATTTGATGGTGGTGATATATGTGGGTAAATTTAGGTTTATATATATGCAACCAACATGACCTTCTACCCTATCTGTCATGCTTGAACTACATAGGCCAACAATGATAAATATTTTTGCCCAATGTCGTTTACCTTTCTCCTGAAAGCTCAGTGCTTGTGCTTTAAAATACAGATGAGGAAGAGTCCACCTCAGAAGATGGGCCACAGGCCCCACCTGCAGGTGGCCCAGCAACACCACCGCCACAAGAGGCCGCAGCCACACCATCGCCACCTGGGAATCCACCGTCTCCAGGCCCGGAGGCAGAGGAGCTGCCATCACCAGCAGGCCCGGAGGCGGAGGAGCTGTCATCACCAGCAGGCCTGGAGGCGGAGGACCTGCCATCACCAGCAGGGCCGGAGGCGGAGGAGCTGTCATCATCAGCAGGCCTGGAGGCGGAGGACCTGCCAGCACCAGCAGGGTCGGAGGCGGAGGAGCTGCCATCACTAGCAGGCCCGGAGGCGGAGGAGCTGCCATCACCAGCAAGGCCTGAAGATGGTGACCCTTCAAGCCCAGGCCCCCTTGTGCCACTCAGCCCCATCGTCTGGCCACAGACCCCCAGCCCTGGAGTCACCCCACCACCCAGTGTTTCAAGCTCAGTGGCGAGCCCAGGGGTGGCCATGTCCCCTGAGCCTGCTATTGAGCCAGCCTTTGTTGACTATGGTGGTAAGTGTGTATTTTTGTGGCATACGCACTGCACACCCTAATCAGTGTTGGGTTTTTGTACCATCAGTATGTTTTCACGGTTTTATTACAATTATGTTCAACTATTTGTGCAGATGGAGAACGTGCCGGGGGTGCTGGCTGGAGTCTGAGCCCATCACCATCACCCCCTGATGGTCACGATGAGGTGGAGGCAGAGGGTAAGGAGCATCATTTTGTGTGAGTTCACTAACCATCCCCAGCTACTGTTGAAAACTAAATTGTTTTTTATTCCCAATACAGGTGTCACTACCATTGATGATGTGATCCATGCACACCATGAGGTGGTGCAAACATTGACCAGGGCACACCAACGCGGGCTTCAAGAACTGGCCCAGTTGGGTGCCATGCATGCTGCCCTCCAGCGAGCACATGGCGGGCTGCCCTAAACCCAATGTGCCCAGCCTGATTAATGGGCAAACATGTCCCTAAAAACTGTTGTCCATGTTGGACTTTCCCTCATCCATGTTGCCCTGTTGGCATTTTTTTTTTTTAAGGCCCAGTTGGCCTCTTTTCTTATAGTGTCCCACATTGGGACCGTGGGGAGTATGTTGTGTTTCTGTGTGGTCCTTGATGGCAACACACACATGTTGGGCTGAGACTCAGCAAATTGGGCTAACTGTGTGAGACATATTTGGATACCTCTTTGACGTTGGAATATATGTTACCAATCGCCATCGTGTACCAGCACTCCCACCATTGGGCAGAATGTGTGTTTAATGTACCCTATATGTTGCACACATTCATACAGCCACTCAATACACTTGTGTTGTGAACTCTGAAAAAGACTTGGTCCATGGGCAACTATTTTTTTTTTATTAGTAATTAAATATAAAACAAAAAGAAACATGAACATAATGTGCCCAGCCAAATTGGCCATCAATGTGGGCTCAATTTGCACAAAAAAACATAAACTAATAAATCAAAAGGATGTAGTCAGTCCATAAGGGCAACCTAGTGAATTGGCTAGTAGTATCCACTCTCCTCATCATCCTCTGGTGCATCCGACAATGGCTCCTCCCCCACCCTCTCATGGTAGACCCACCCTGCCTGAGAGGGTGCTTGTCTTCTTGCACTTCCTCTTGGGGGAGGTTGAGTATCCGGACGTGGGGGCCTCCTCACCCTGTGTTGGGTGGGCGCAGTGGGCCAAGGGTTAGTCTTCTGGGGGACCGGTATCATGGACCCCCATCGCAGGGACCCATCTACGCCTGCCTCCAGGACACGATAGATGGCCCGCTCAGCGATGTTCCTCTGCTCTGGCTCCATCCGGGCGAGCATGTTGCTGTTGAGGTGGCCGAAACTAGAGGTGGGTGTTCGTTCTTCATCCAAAAGGACCCTTTTGGCCCAGGTACCCAGCTCGGTATTAGGTGGGGCCGGTGGTCTTCTTCATCAAATGGCAGAGCTGGGCCCTGGGCCCGGCCCCCCACCACGGGTTCCGGCCACTGGCTCTCCCGCTGATGTTGTATTGAGAGCCTCACCAGCTTGTGACTCGTCCACACTGGAGCCAGGCAGCTGAGGGGCCTGTTAAAAAAAAAAATCAATACCACAAAGCAGTATCATTGATGTCAAGTGCTCAAACCCCCACCCCATCAAGTCCACCACACAACACAGCAGGTCCCAACGGCCCGAAAGAAAATATAGGAGCAAGGTTCTAATGGCTAACAAATGCACGACTGACGTATACTCACCTGCGCCAGAAAACTGTCTAGAATACAAACATCAATTGTAGAAAAAAAAACAAAAAAAAGGGTATGTGACCACAGGAGCTTTAAGCTGCCTTTTACCAGCTGGTAGCCAATGCGGCTCAGCCTTACCTTCACAATCATTTAATGCATGTTGACAATGATTTAAACCTACACTCCATGGGGCAAAGGCATGACACATGCCTGTGTTACATTGATAATTTATGTGATATTGGGCAAATTAAAGGCCAAATAATGGCCATTTGAAAATATAACCACCAAAACAGAATATCCCCCCAGGTTGTTTAATGTGAAGGACAGTGAGATCCTCCGTTTTAGGTGTGTCACTAAATGTCTTCAACTGCCCCTGAGGGCACATACCCCTTACCAAAAAAAAACAAACTGAACAATTCAACATTACCACCAATGGAGAAGTGTGGGTAGGAAATGCATGCAGCCAATCACACCTGTGGAGCAAACATGGTGACCCCCCCCAACACAATTACCCACCTCCTGCGGCGAGGATGTTTCTTGGGCTGGGTCTACAGAGGACGCGAGCCGACGCAGGCTGCTCCGCGAACCCCACGAGCTCTCTTGGCCTAGTGTGAAGGTGAGGAGGTCATAGTACCACAAATTAGGCTTGGGTACCTCCTCACCTCCAGCCCCGGACCATAGTTCAGTGTAGGTCTTGTGAGCCCGCTGGAACGTGGAGCGCAGGCCTTTGATCTTGTTGTAAATGCTGCCCGCGTCCCATCTCTTGTGGGGCTGGAGGCATTTCGCCAGCTCCACAAGAGGCTTGTAGGCCGCAGCACACGCTGCCTCGTCATGGTATGTGGGCAGCACCATCCCCCACTGGCACTCGTGCTCCTGATACAGGGCAAGGAGTTAGGTCAGAAATTCCGAATACTCAGCAGCCATCTGTGAAAAATATACAAATAGGACCAATCAGGGCCTACACAAGCCCTGCATACAACAGACTATACTGAGTATATACATCCAGTCGTGTTGGCCGTGAAAACATGTGTGGATCATGTATGTTTGCATGTGGGACACCCTTGGTGAAGAAGCCCTCAAGAAGCTATGGTTGCCATGTATGTAAGGATATGTTGAGTCAAAAGGAACACAAAGGCAAAAGGGCCACGATCATTTAGACAAAAAAGCAAAGACACTGCGGTACAACACCACTACAACGTTTGGAATAGATAAAAAACATGGCTACATAACTAATTACCAATGTGTAGTGTATATAGGTAGCATTGTTAAAGACTATTATCAACACACTATATACATTAGCACATGGCGCTCCCTGGTGTCTGACAAAGCGCCTAAGCTGCATGTAGCTTACGCATCAGCGTTACCTAAAAACCAGTAGCATGGGGGTGCCAAAGCATGTGAGTACACTTACCGTCGGTACAACAGAGAAATGATTCCTGGACACCACTAGCTCAATGCACATTCCCGTCTGGACAGGGTCTGGTCGACAAGACAGGAAATTTATACTGACCCAGACCAATCAGCACACACCTATTCAGCACCTTACTAGGCAACACCTGTGAACACCCATATGCGGATGCCGAGTAGGTGTCGACAAAGCGCCGTGATTGGTTTGTTCTCATTGAAAAACAGCTCATGCCAGATGGGCGTCACGCTTGCTGCCCAGAGTCATTAAGTAAGTATTTGTGTGCAGACATGGTTGTAGCAGCATGGAGACGGGTGGCGCCTGATTGCCTTTGGTAACTCAATAGGGTACTGTATGTGACGCACATGTGATGTCAGTTTTTTTACCACAATAGAGTAGCACGCTGGTGTTTTTTAAAAAACATGTGTAGCCCCTACATTGCCATATTGTAGTTACAAAAGTAATGTGTTTGTTTCCATTCGCCATACAGGATCATGGCTGCAGGATTCTTGAGTGTTTTTTCGTAAAGATGGCCAATTTAGTGAAAATATCATGCGGCTTGGGGTCAACACACACTGGGACCAACATGGCTAGGATCAGACATGGATTTGAGGCTTGAGGCAGCATAGAATGTGTATATGTGGAGCTTCCCCCTTGCAAACACATGTGGCCCTGCATCACTACAGGATGAGTCATGTATACTCTTCTTCGTCTCATCTGCGATTACTCACCCTGAAAGGCTGTGGTACGTTGATACTTACAGACTGTAGAAGTGTCAATATATGGTATCCTACATTATTTGTCTGACATGTATAACCGTTCTTTGTGGTGACATATGTACCTTTTTAACACAGATATGGCCTGATGTGTAACTTTGTTCAACTTTGTTTCTTTTGTTTTCCGCCCACTTGTGGGTGATGGCCTTACAATGGTAAAAAGGATGTGTGTTGTGCACACACGACAGATTAAATATGGTTTTCCCTAGTGGCCACTCGAAGTATAGTGCAGCTTACTTTATATGCAAACATGTCACCATATTGTCCTATGTAGTGATAATTTTTGTTTATCATATACAGGTGCTGATACACAAGATGCAGAATCATCGTGATCAGTGATTGGTGGAAGAGCAACTGTGGATGGAGGATCGATATGAAAGGTTGATGCATCGCAGACGACGGCGTGTGTGGAGTCGGGATTGGCTTCGACGCCGGGACACCCGGAGCCACATGCAGCTGTTGCGTGAGCTGGAGGATAATAATCCGCATGACTTTCAAAACTACCTCCGTATGTCCGAGGACTCTTTCACCTTCCTTTTGGAGCGCGTTGGGCCATTGATAGCCCGTCAGGACACGGTCATGCGTCGATCTGTATCAGCTGAGGAGCGTTTGGCGATTACTTTGCAGTTCCTGGCTACAGGCTGGTCAAGGACCGACCTCACATACACGTCACGTGTATCACTGTCCCTGCTGAGCCGTCTGATCCCTGAGACATGTGAGGCCATCTGGAGTGCTCTGCTGCCATCCTACATGAAGTTGCCAGAAACACCTTCAGAATGGATGCAAGTAGCCCGAGGCTTTGAAAGCCGGTGGAACTTCCCAAACTGCGGTGGCGCTTTGAATGGTAAGCATGTGAGGATTACTACACCCCCAAACTCGGGCTCTTTGTATTATAATTACAAACGGTATTTTAGTATAGTCCTCATGGCCCTGGTGGATGCAAACTATGAGTTCCTCTACGTGGACGTTGGAATGAACGGGCGAATCTCAGATGGGGGGGTGTTCGCCCACTGCGACTTTGCACAAGAACTAAGGGCAGGTGGGCTGAACTTGCCCTCAAATGAAGAGACGAGCCATCATCTCAACTTTGCGTTTGTGGGGGATGAAGCGTTCCCACTTCAGGCACACCTACTGCGGCCATATCCCCAGAGGACCCTTACTTCTGAGCGGCGCATTTTCAATTACCGGCTATCCCGGGCCCGCCGTGTGGTTGAAAATGCGTTCGGGATCATGGCGAATACATTCCGGGTTTTTCATACGCCTCTGCATATGAAACTGGAATCTATTAACACGGTAGTGCTGGCCTGCTGTGTGCTGCATAACTTCCTGCGTCGTAGGGATCGAGCATCATACACGCTGGCAAGTTTTGTAGATTTTGTGGACCCCACAACAGGGGAGGTCCGTCCAGGTGCTTGGCGTGATGACGTCCATGGTGTGGCGCCACTCCAGCTGCATGTCTGCTGCACCCAGGCAAGGGGTCCCCCAGCACTTGAGCAGCCCTGTACCCCGAGACAATACACTTAGAAAACTTAACATCCTGCAGCCGGAAAGGAGGTAGCTTGTGGCTGGAGCCGAAGGGCAGATTCACATGTATGTTTAATCTGCTCCTTCTGTATTCCTCTAGAGCAGGGGTCTCAAACTCCAGGCCTCGAGGGCCGCACACAGTCCAGGTTTTAAGGATTTCTATAGTGTCTGACAGTTGGTAATCAAATTACCAACTGTCAAATTCTAAGGAAATCCTGAAAACCTGCACTGTGTGCGGCCCTCGAGGCCTGGAGTTTGAGACCCCTGCTCTAGAGCTCCTAGCAAGATTCGGCTGGAGGCACTGCAACATATCAAGGTGAGAACTACCGAACACCCGACCCACGGCAGCGGGTTAAAGGGGTGTTACATGTATAATACCTGAAAGGGGTCTAAATGTATCTTTTTTAATGGGTATTTCCCATTATCTGTTTGCACAGCCGCCAACCTCCAAAGGAGTGTGTATATTCTCCATATGTATACTTCAGATCCCTTCAATTCTCCACATAACTTGGAACAAGGACTGTTATGAATGCTTTCTGTGTGCACTGCTGTGGAATATGTTAGTTGTAATAAAAAAATAATGAATGATGAAATATGTGACATAATTACATTGTGTCTGTGTTGATCTTGAAGCTAGAAGATCATTAGCCACCTTTCCACTGTCAGCATTTCCTAAACTCTTCTTTTTGGTGCGGGGGAACTTTTTAATGACAGGAGAGGTTTGATATTTCGAGTGTAGGTATGTCACACTAACCGTTCCTGCAATTAATGAGTATCACTCACGGTATTATTAGGAATGACAGACTATGCTCTCTGTTCATTACTCTACGTATACTTGGCAAAGGATATAAAGCCACATATGACTAAGTGATTGTTACAATAACAGTTACCTACATATTTCCTTTGGTCCTAAAAATCCAATTTACTAGATTTAATATGACAGTGCTCCATTACTTTTTTTTTCCAAAACATTGAAACACTTTAAAATACATTTGGAGACACCCGAACATTGCAGATTGAGAATACACAATACATCATTTTTCATGCTGTGCTTGTGAGCCAAGTAATTTAATGGATTTATAATTAGTGAAGTGAATAGGCATAAAGAGAAGCGAGTGAAATGATATTCTCATTAGTATAACCCATCATGCACAGTCCTTGGGCTTCACATCTACGACACTGCTGCATTTAATAAGATACATGCTTCTACTGCATTCATTCATCACCACTGATATAAAGGAAATATATGTGTCCCTATAATGACTTGGGTAAATATTGCTTACATGGGGTGTTTTTGGGATATTCCACAGTCACCTGCCAGTCATAGATTGCCGTTTATATTAATTACATAAACAGATCAGACATACAGTGGCATTCTTTGGATTGCTTTGATAATAGGAGTTATTGTTCTGTCTACCTGAAATGCAAATCACAAACTACATTAAGAGCCAGGGGGTCATCATATCTGGAGAAACCCCTTTGAAAAACGCTAAACATACAGTATATACAGTTAGGGCCAGAAATATTTGGACAGTGACACAATTTTCGCGAGTTGGGCTCTGCATGCCACCACATTGAATTTGAAATGAAACCTCTACAACAGAATTCAAGTGCAGATTGTAACGTTTAATTTGAAGGGTTGAACAAAAATATCTGATAGAAAATGTAGGAATTGTACACATTTCTTTACAAACACTCCACATTTTAGGAGATCAAAAGTAATTGGACAAATAAACATAACCCAAGCAAAACATTTTTATTTTCAATATTTTGTTGCGAATCCTTTGGAGGCAATCACTGCCTTAAGTTTGGAACCCATGGACATCACCAAACGCTGGGTTTCCTCCTTCTTAATGCTTTGCCAGGCCTTTTCAGCCGCAGCCTTCAGGTCTTGCTTGTTTGTGGGTCTTTCCGCCTTAAGTCTGGATTTCAGCAAGTGAAATGCATGCTCAATTGGGTTAAGATCTGGTGATTGACTTGGCCATTGCAGAATGTTCCACTTTTTTGCACTCATGAACTCCTGGGTAGCTTTGGCTGTATGCTTGGGGTCATTGTCCATCTGTACTATGAAGCGCCGTCCAATCAACTTTGCAGCATTTGGCTGAATCTGGGCTGAAAGTATATCCCGGTACACTTCAGAATTCATCCGGCTACTCTTGTCTGCTGTTATGTCATCAATAAACACAAGTGACCCAGTGCCATTGAAAGCCATGCATGCCCATGCCATCACGTTGCCTCCACCATGTTTTACAGAGGATGTGGTGTGCCTTGGATCATGTGCCGTTCCCTTTCTTCTCCAAACTTTTTTCTTCCCATCATTCTGGTACAGGTTGATCTTTGTCTCATCTGTCCATAGAATACTTTTCCAGAACTGAGCTGGCTTCTTGAGGTGTTTTTCAGCAAATTTAACTCTGGCCTGTCTATTTTTGGAATTGATGAATGGTTTGCATCTAGATGTGAACCCTTTGTATTTACTGTCATGGAGTCTTCTCTTTACTGTTGAATTAGAGACAGATACACCTACTTCACTGAGAGTGTTCTGGGCTTCAGTTGATGTTGTGAACGGGTTCTTCTTCACCAAATAAAGTATGCGGCGATCATCCACCACTGTTGTCATCCATGGACGCCCAGGCCTTTTACAGTTCCCAAGCTCACCAGTCAATTCCTTTTTTCTCAGAATGTACCCAACTGTTGATTTTGCTACTCCAAGCATGTCTGCTATCTCTCTGATGGATTTTTTCTTTTTTTTCAGCCTCAGGATGTTCTGCTTCACCTCAATTGAGAGTTCCTTTGACCGCATGTTGTCTGGTCACAGCAACAGCTCCCAAATGCAAAACCACACACCTGGAATCCACCCCTGACCTTTTAACTACTTCATTGATTACAGGTTAACGAGGGAGACGCCTTCAGAGTTAATTGCAGCCCTTAGAGTCCATTGTCCAATTACTTTTGGTCCCTTGAAAAAGAGGAGGCTATGCATTACAGAGCTATGATTCCTAAACCCTTTCTCCGATTTGGATGTGGAAACTCTCATATTGCAGCTGGGAGTGTGCACTTTCAGCCCATATTATATATATAATTGTATTTCTGAACATGTTTTTGTAAACAGCTAAAATAACAAAACTTGTGTCACTGTCCAAATATTTCTGGCCCTAACTGTAGCAGTTTTTTTTATAGTCCTGGTTGTATAGGAGTAGTAATACTATAGGACATTCAAACAAAAACATGTAAAAGAGTATGTGCAATTTCGCAAACATTTATATGTTCAGGTGCATTTCAATGAATTAGAATATTATCAAAACGTACATTTTTTTCAGTATTTCAATACAAAAAGTGAAATGTATATATTACGTAGAGTCATTAGAAACAGAGAGATCTATTTCAAGTATTTATTTCTGTAAATGTTGATGATTATGACTTACAGCCAATGAAAACCTGAAGGTCATTATGTCAGAAAATTATAAAGTATGGAGGATGAATGGTTAAAAACTGTGTTACAGTATTTCATGAGACATCAGAGGGTGAATATAATATTGATTTATTAGTCAACGCGTTTCAGGACTCCCTGAAATGCCCTGAAACATGACAATATGATATTGATTTGTACTGCAGAATAGATCAGGTTGCCCTGAAACACATTGACTAATAAATCAATATTATATTCACTCTTTCATGTCTCATGGAATATGGCAGCGTGGTTTTTAACCCTTCATCCTCCCTACTCTATATGCACCATGCTGGGGACTGCAGCAGCCGTGATATGCTTTTATAGTGGTTGTGACTCTCATAACCACACAAGGTAAAGCCTCTGATACCTATTTAGGTCATATTTTGTCTCTCAGACCCTTCACCCTCCCTACTTTATTTTTCTGAGATAATGACCTTTGGGTATTCATTGGATGTAAGCCATAATCATCAACATTTACAGAAATAAACACTTGAAATAGATCACTCTGTGTGTAATGACTCTATGTAATATATGTGTTTCACTTTATGTATTGAATTACTGAAATAAATTAACTGTGATGATATTCTAATTAATTGTGATGCATCTGTATATATAAAAGAAGCAACTTTGCAAATAAACTTAAAGGGTAACCATACTTTCAAGTCACTTTTCAGAATAAGGTGACATGTGGATGTGGCGCCCCACAATGTAGGTGCCACAAAAAGGGTACTACTCCAATAAAAGCGGTGTAGTCACTCCATTGCAAGTGGAGTTATGGATGGTAGTGTGGCGTCCCGCAACGAGTGCGTCACAGGAGGGTATTGCAGCCATAAATGCAGCAGCAATATTCTCTGACACAGCAGTTATCTGGTTAACTTAGAGATCCAAAAACCCTGCATGCATCACTTAACATAGAGGGCCAATCCAAGGTCCTGGTGGGCGGAGTGCAAGGGTAGTGTAGGAGAAGTACAGACACTTAGACTAGAGAGTCTGGAAGAGTCTGGGAGTGAGTCTAGACAGAAGACACAGACT
This sequence comes from Allobates femoralis, assembly GCA_033576535.1. Lineage (NCBI taxonomy): Eukaryota > Metazoa > Chordata > Amphibia > Anura > Aromobatidae > Allobates > Allobates femoralis. Next base: position 123,424,981 of record JARQOC010000006.1, read on the forward strand.
TGAACTTGGAGTAGGAGCGGGGGCTCTGCACCTCGTGCAGCCCCCGGGCCGTCACCCGTCGGGTGTTAGCACCTGAGGCCTTACCAACCGGGATCGGGCATCACCAACCACGGGTTCCAAAATACCCCCGTGCCCAACTTACAGCCGGTTCACTGGTACCGAAGCTGGCAGCAGTTCACCTCTGCTACGCGAACCAGAAGCGTGGAGGAGCAGCTTTACAGGAGCACCCCACCACCAGCCAACTTCCAGTCGTCCAACCAGCGGTGTACCCACCGAGGGACCCAAGGCTCCCCAAAACATCCATAACGTACATCTTGGATAGGGCATTGAAGCAGCCTCCCCGTACCCGACCTGGTATTCCTGGGCGACAATGGCAAAGACTTAGCTAGAATGGAGGAACACTACGGATCTCTGAGGGACACCTATCACTGCTGAGTCCACCCGGTCCACTACCCGTAAACTGTATGCCATGTACTGCCTACTGGTTACAGTAAAGACCCGTTACAGAGACTTACAGTGTCCGTGCTTCCTTATGATGGCATCCGTCCATACACAAGGTAACCGCAGCTGCCGCACAACATCTTGAGCAGCTCCAGCCTCCGGGGATCACCGCTCAGCCTGTGGGGAGCGTTCCATCATGCTGCTGTCCATCCCCCGGAGGTTCCGCAGCGTCGGTAAGACTTACCGAAACTACTCATAGGTGGCGTCACGAATAAATTAAACCCCTTTAATCTGTTCCTACAAGACGTCTTCAACCCTTTTGATCTGCACTCTACCGGGCCTGACTACCGGCAGGCGCGGCCCACCTGTGACAAGGAGGAAGGAGCTACAGCCTGTCTAAACCGGAGTCCACGGTCTTGCGGTGAGTCAGTAGGAGGGACCCTATACCCACACCCCACACTAGGCAGACGGTGGGAGGGACCCCGGGAGGGTATACAGTATAGTAGCCCCAGGGGGAGAAAGGAGGTCTTTGGTCGGCCGGTCTCAGGCCTTAGACTGTCAATCTTTGGATCGTGGTCCTTTTGGCTGGAAGCCTTAAGGCCTGTCTAAGCCTCCAGGGGTTGGAGAGCTAGAGAAGTTCAGGATGGGAACCTAAGGCATGAAAGATGAAGGGAAGCTGAAAGATAGATCCCAGAAGAAGGAGAAAGGAGCAAGGGACTCAAAGAGCTGGAGGAGTTCGCTCAAAGTAGAAACCGGGTACCGGAGCCCGCACCTGTAGGAACCTTCACGGCCTGCAGAGAATCCGTTGTATTTAGATACGGCCCTGACTCCTAAAGCATCCACTAGAGGGGAATCAAACTGGCGGTTGTCGGCTGCGGTAATCAACAGAAGGTTTGCCCGACGGGAGCAAGGGAGGTAAAGAGGAACAGCAGGAGGTTAGACCTAATCTCTAAGAGATCTGACTTCGCACTGCCACTGGGAGGCAAGGGAACAGAAGAAACAAGAAAGGCACACACGAGGGATCCGTCTACCAACCATAAAATCCACTTGCAGTCACCTGTAGTCATTTGTCTAATAACATCATACTGCACTGTGAACTGTAATGACTGTTGAGTTCCAGTAAAGTACCCGGTGAAGTGACTTGTCGACTCTGCTGCATCTTTCCTTGCACAAACTGATTCCTTCCACAGAATCTCTGCCCCAGCAGTCCAGTCCTGCCTGCGGGGGACTACACCATCATTGCCACAATACCATCGACCACGACTGTAGCGGCGCTGGTGAGCATCAAAAGGTACTGCAGGTGGCGTCACGAACACAAACGTTAATCTATTTTTCCCCTTATTCATTGACCACCAGGGCCACAGTCTCAGGCAGCCATCCGTGACCTCCAGATCGAGCCTGAGGTCTGAGTACCCTGCCCTGGGTGAGTCATGGACACATGAGGAATAACACTATATCTAATCATTGTACGACTTTTCTTGCATTTTCACCAGTTTTCCCTTCTGCTGCAGGATTTAGCCCTCACTTCAATCCGCTGTGACCAGATAGGAAGGGGCTAGCTGCTATTATGTCTTCAATGCACTGCACAGCACACAGAAAAGGATTTCTGCTCTTCATTAATTTTTTAGCACACAGAGACAAACATCAGGGTCCTTGAGGATAATTATATAGCAGTGCTGAGTTGTCTGTATGTGATTCAGCTGTGGAGGGAGGTAAAAGTCTTGAAAGAAAGCTCAGCACGATCTTTCTTTTTCTCCCCCTGCCTGTTTCCTCACTCTTCTCCTGCACTCTCCTTAGAGTATAATGGGCTATATCACATCTAATCAAAAGAAGGAATCTGGGCACTAGAGGGCTGGATTTGTTCCTAGGCTAGTATTAGCTTCCTGCAATAAGGTGTTGCACAAGTCTGAGCGTAGCTTAATCACAATGTTTAGAAGAAAAGACGGCACTCACCATTATATGAAGGTTAATTTAATCCATTTATCTGTTAGGAGATATTGGTTACAACAATCTGATTGGACCTGTGGAAGCCTAACCAGGCAAAACGTGCGCCCGTCGTCCTCCCCGCACCTCCCTCCCCACCGCATAATGTTTGTAACCAATATCTCCTAACAGAGAAATGGATTAAATCAACCTTCATATAATGGTGAGTGCCGTCTTTTCTTCTAAGCATTGTAATATATCACATCTAACCACAGTGAGCTTGCAGTGCAGTATGTATTGCCTGAGCAAGATGTGTTTGAGATGGTTTCTTTTTTTTTTCCGAATGCATGATAACTCCAGAGGTAGGAGAAGTATAAGAGGGGAAGGAAGCAGATTCTTTGATAAGATATATTACAAAGTTTCTCACATCTGCCTGTACTATTGATTTATGTAAAGTTTGTTGAAAGTACATTTCCATTTAAATAAAGATCTGTGCAGATCTATGTTTTCTAGAATTATCAGACACATCTCAATTCAATCCTACTGACTAGTATTACTTTCTTCCTTCTTTGCTGCACTAGATTAGCATGTGACTGCAAGAAATTAAAGTAAACAAACAAGCATTTGTAGCTCGTAACAATTCTAGATTTATAGGTATGTATAGAAGTTATATACACAAACCAGTAGGCTATTTTAGTAAGATAAAAAATAATTTTATGTGCAATAAAAAATTAAAAGTGTGTTTGCAAATTTAGACATAAGCTAGGGTCACATCTGCGTTTTTTTTTTAAAAACCTGATCCGGTTTTGAGCTTTCAAAAAGCTCAAAATCGGATCAAGAAACGCTCCTCATAGGAGCCTATGATAAAAACTGGATTGCATCACAAGCAATCCGGTTTCCGTCTCCGGCTCTGTAGCCTGCATGAAAAATCATGCAGGCTGCAGTTTTCGGAGCGGTTCTATCATCTGCAATGCGGGAACCGGATTGCTCAGGATGCCGCCGGGATAAGCATAGTGTACTGTGTGCTGTAAAACTTAAATTGCAATAAATAAATGTTTGTTTAATGTCTCTAGGGGGTGCCCAGTCCCCTAGAGACCTTCCACCCACTCTGGTGGGCATATACTGCTATAATGTGTTATGAGTAGCCCCGCCCCTTTCATGACACGGCCAGGCTCTCAGCACTGCAGCAAGCCACAAGGGGGCGTGCATAATTGCAAAGTGGGCGGAGGGAGCAGCAGACAGACCCGCCTTTAGAGTCTTTTTCAGAAACAGAGAACTCACACAGGACGAGGTGAATATAACCTCTTTTCTCTAAAAAATCTTTTTTTTGCTTAGGGGATGGCTAGAAATGATAAGAGGGGGTGCAGGTATAAAGATGCGGAGGGGTCATTTTGTGGGTGTACAACAGCTGACAGGAGTCAGCTGTTGTACATAACACATTACAGCAGCATATGCCCACTGGAGTTGGTGGAAGGTCTCTAGGGGGACTGGGCACCCCTAGAGACATTAAACAAACATTTATTACATTTTATGTTTTACAGAACACAGAACAGTTTGCTCATCCCTGCGGCAGCAGGTATGAGCAAACTATCCGGTAACCGGATTGCTCAGGATTACACGTCTTGAGCAATCTGGTTACCGGATTGCAGCTTCAGCAATCTGGTTCCCGGATTGCTGAATGTATGAAGCCAATTGCGTTCAGCGCATCCAGATCTGGAAGCGGTGAACGCAATTCAGGTTTAAAGTGTGACCCTAGCCATAGTCTTTAAATAGATTGTCATGGGATTTAACAATATGATCTGCATACAGATATTACTGAAAGCATAATGAGACTGGTGTATTTAATCTCCACATTCATGTCAGCATTGCTGCATAATTTTTTTTTGTAATTTCCTTCCTGCTATTATGAGCATTTTATGATTCTAGGTGAGGTCTCATTCAGACATTTGTGAATCATATACACGTTCTACTTCTGATTTTCAAGGAAAAAACACACACCCATTAGAGTCTATAATTAGAGATGTGCCAACCCGAACTGTAAAGTTTGGAGTCTGTACCGAACACCAAACAGCAAAATAGCAAATAAAGCAGGAGAATCATACTTACTAGTCTCTGCACAGTGGTCACATTACTTCCAGGTTCTCTCATTAAGCCTCATGAATATTCACTTCTTTCCAAATTCACCTCTGTGACAGTGTCTGTGATTGGTTGTTGCAGGAAGACAAGACTGCGCCTCCACCCACTTTGCTGACATCTGTGATTGGTTGCCATACACAGTCTCTGGCAAGTAGGTTGCCATCATATTAGTGTAAAAATAAATAAATGATTGAAAAAAATAGCATATGGTCCCCTGTATATTGATACACAGCAGAGATAAAGCACATGGCTGTGAGTTGTAGCACTCAGTCGTGTGCGTTATATTGGCTGGGTATCAAAATAACATAGGACCCCACACATTTTTTTAAAAACAAAAAAATGCTAATAGGTTCCCTCACAATTTTGATTCTAAGCCAAGATGAAGTAAATAGCTGGGGCTTGGTATTCTCACCCTGGGAAGGCCCATAGTTATCAGACCTCCCAGGCTTAGGATAGCAGCCTGCAGCCACTCCTAATTTAGTACATTCATTAGATGTGCCCAATTTGTCGCTTTACCCAACTCTTCCGAAGTGCCCTGGTGCAGTGGAAATTGTGGTAATATAAGGAGCTAATGACAGCTGTGACTTGACAGCTGACATGAGGCTCTGGATTGGTGACGTACAGGTCTCTATGAGACCCTCATATTACCAATCATGCAAGTAATTAGTTGAAAAACAATGACACAGAGAAAAGTCCTTTATACCCTCTTTTACCCATTTATTAACCCTAAACATACCCTTGCAGCTCTGACGATGATCCACAGCTAAGGTCCCTCAAAGCTTTTTAGCTCTGCTACACCCAGACAGGCCTCACACTGAGTGGTGACATTAAAGTGACTGCTCAGCGTAAGCACAGACAAAGAATGACAGGTCTGCAAGCCGCTGCTGTGAGAGTGGTAATGTCACCTGAGGTTATAGTATGCCAGCAGTAACCTTACTGATGTCAGCATTCTCACAACTCTTGCAGCAATAAGGGCATGTTTGGGGTTAATAAATGGGGTAAAAGTGGGTGTGTGTTTATGTCAAATAAAGGATTTTACTCTGTATCTGTGTTTTTTAATTAATTACTTACAGAAATGGTTGGGCTCCCCATATCAGTAACAACTGCAATGAAGTGATTGTGATAACTGGCAATGAGGCTTTGGAGGAATTTTGGCAACTCATCTTTGCAAACTTGTTGTAATTAAGCCACATTGGATGGTTTCTAAGCATGAACCCCCTTTTTAAGATCACGACACAGTATCACAACAGATTAAGGTCAGGACTTTGACTAGACCACTCCAAAGTCTTAATTTTATTTTTCTTAAGCCATTCAAAGGTGGACTTGCTAGTGTATTTTGGATCATTGTCCTGCTCCATGACCCAGGTGCACTTCAGTTTGAGGTCACAAAAAGATGGTTGGACATTCTCTTTCAGGATTTTTTGGTAGACAGCAAAATTCACTGTTCCATTTACCACAGCAAGTCTTCCATGTGCTGAAGCAGCAAAACAGCCCTATATCATCACACTACCACCGGTATATTTTACTGTTGGTATGATATTCCTTGTCATAAATGCTGTGTTACTAGTGATGAGCGAGCACTTTAATTGCTCTGGTGCTCGATGCTCGGTTTGAGCATCGCGAGATGCTCGGGTACTCGACCTGAGCACCGATCCCAATGTTATCCTATGGGAGACCTGAGCATTTTTCCAGCATGATCCCCGGCAGCCTGGACAAACCCTGAAAATGTCACAAAAGTATAACAACAGTGCTAAAATGACATGGGAACAGCATGGGGAAGACCACTTTCAGCATTTTTGACTCCCAGGTCACTGCTGTGAACAATGTTGTCTGAGTATTACGCCACTTTTACGGACTCACAATAAAACATCCAGAAATTAAACCAAAATGCATTTTCCTGAGGAAAATGTTAAAGGCTCCTACTCATTTGTGAGACAGTGTTGCTGTATGATAGTTTTTTGGATTACATGAAAGATTTAAAAAAAAAAATAAAAATGCGTTGCACTCCGATGCCCCGGGAAGAGATGTGGATGCTGGGCTTTCCTAGTTGAAATCGAGCGACGAGGTGGACGCTGCACGTGCCCTCTGTGTCTCTCTCTCTGCACGTGACTGCTCTAAGGAGTGGTTAGCTGACGTCTGCCAGGTCCTGTGGCTCAAAGCTGCTGGCTATCACACTTCCCAGCAGGGAAGAATGTGTATGTAGCTCCAAAAGATAATGTGATATAATGAGCGCTAAGATACACACAAGGACTCGGCCATTAGATATTTTACCTTTCAGCTTTAATCAGCAAGTGGGTCCCTCTAGTCACAACGCGTTTCAACGCAGATAGCGTCTTTCTCAAGTGATTCTTGATCACTTGAGAAAGACGCTATCTGCGTTGAAACGCGTTGTGACTAGAGGGACCCACTTGCTGATTAAAGCTGAAAGGTAAAATATCTAATGGCCGAGTCCTTGTGTGTATCTTAGCGCTCATTATAGCATTAATACAAAGTGGGTCTTTTCTGGTATTGCCCTAGACAGGGCTGCCAAAAATTGGGAGGCACTCTGATGCCCCTGGGAAGAGACGTGGAGGAGAGCCTCTTTAAATATTGTTCCAATTACAAAGGAGTGGGTCTCCTATACTTGTAATGCCCATGCACTAAGTATGGACTAAAACATTTACCCCTGGGGGTATACATGAACCTACTGCCTAACTTTTTAACGGTTAGTGGCATCATGAACAACATGTAAATTAAATATCTTTCCGTGGCATCGTGGACCACGGTCGCCCTGATGATATGGTGGTGGCGGATGAGGAGAAGGAGGAGTACAGCAAATAGCCCAAATCAGGAAGTGTGTACCCATGTGTGGGTGTGAGGAGGGGCGTGGGAATATACATCCCCAATAAATACAATGGCTTCAACTTTACATTACACTGCTATCATTTGGTGGTGTGCTGAAGTCAGGCACAATCCAACCCTTGTTTATCTTGATCAGAGTCAGCCTGTCAGCATTTTCAGTTGACAGGCGGGTGCGTTTATCAGTAATGATTCCACTGTCGGCACTAAAAACCCGCTCTGACAAAACGCTAGCGACAGGGCAGGCCAGGACTTCCAAGGCGTAGAGAGCCAATTCATACCACGCGTCCGGCTTCGATACAAAAAATTATAAGGCACAGAGGAATCTCAGTGCACTTTTGTACAGTTGGCAAAGAACTCCTTCACCATCTTTACAAACTTTGCAGTCCTTGTGACAGTACATCGTGCCTCAATGCCTGTGCTATTGGAGGGGCTGAGAAAACTCTCCCATATCTCTGAGAGTTTTCCTCTACCTCTGCTGGACTGGAGTTTTGTCTCTCTCTCCCGGACGCCTTGGTTAGCCACCGAACTGTTACCCCTGCCACCAGTGTTTTTCGAAGGGAATTTTTTGACTAATTCTCCAACAAGGGCCTTCTGGTACTGCAGCATTTTTGTAGACCTCTCCGCTGGTGGAATAAGAGAAATAAAGTTCTCCTTGTAGCATGGGTCTAAAAGTGTCACCAACTAGTAATTAGTGTCCGCCAAGATGTTGATAATGCGAGGGTCATGGGACAGGCAGTGTAGCATAAAGTCAGCCATGCGCGCCAGACTGGTAACAGGCAAGACTTCACGGTCATCAACAACAGGATGACTGACTATGCTGGTCTCATCCTCCTCCTCCTCGTCCCTGTCCTATGACCCACCCAGGCCGGGGTACTCAGAGCTCAGACACGGTGTCAGAGGGACACTATCCTGAGTGGCTGCACACGAGTCCGTGGCCCTGGGGTCGGTGACTTCTTAAAATACAGTTTCTATTAGGATAATTACCCTCGGTGATCACCGCTGCCCTCTCCTCACTAAGGTGTCTGGGGCCCTTGATATTAAGTATGCAGGGGGATCGGGTGACTGAAGTCTCCACGGTGTATCAGGGTTTTCTTCTGGCTTGAAGCACTGCTGCTGGTGCGGACCCCCGAAGTCCGGAAGTTACTTGGGCGAACCTCCACTGGCTCCTCTACTCCCACTGTCCTCTGTTCTCCTCGCCTTTCAGTCCCACTCCTGGGCCTGGCTGGACGGCAGAAGGGCTTCTCCGGGTCACTGGTTCGGACCTAGCATGGCACCGAGCACCAGGACGTGTTTGCAGCTCTACTAGCGTCTGAACACTCTACCTAACTCCTCCCCCAGTACCAGTATTTATAGGGGATCTCGCCTAAGGCCAGCGAGTAGAGCTCTCCCTACTTTGCTGGGGTGGAAAGTGTTGTTTGTAAGTGGTACCCCCTGTGGAAATCCAGCTGAGCACTAGAGAAGCTTGTGGTTACCTGTGGGAGCAGGGCGCCACATCCTCTGGCCATCCACGCTGGACCAACAGTATGACGGTTGTGCAGGTAGTACCGTCAACTCTGCATGAAACTAGATCCTGTTCTTCTAACTCCTCTTCCTCATCCTCCTCCTCGTCATTGTTCCCCAATGCATTTTGGGATGAGATGAGGCTGGGCTGTGTGTAATCACCCACTATGGTTCCTTGCTCCATCTCATCGTGCTACGCCTGCAATGCATCATCTTTGATTTTGAGCAGAGAGCGTTTTAGAATACAGCGAAGCGAGATGGTGACACTAATGATGGCGTCGCCGCTGCTCACCATCTTGGTGGAGTCCTCAAAGTTTTGGAGGACTGTACATATGTCAGACATCCATGTCCACTCCAGAGGTCTTATTTGTGGAGTTTAAACTGAATACCAACTGCCTAGTTGATGCTGGTAGTCAACAACTGGTTTACAGGGGTTCTAGATATCCAATTTTGTTGTAACCATATACTACAGGATTATCTCTTATTAGATAGTTTTATTGCGTTTTAAAATTGTCCAGTGTGGACCGTGTTACAGTGTTAGTGCTTGACATACACATACATACAATAAACCCTCCCCCACACCCGAAAACACAAATTCAATTGTATTGAAGGAGTAATGGTGATTCTATGTGTCACCTAAACAGTGCTGAGGTCCCATATAATACCTATCGGTTTGTCTGTATGTGTGAGCTCCAGGCTTAAGCCATATAGGTATTAGTCTGTCTGTCACTTTTCAGTCACTTGTTTAGTACATTACAACCGGAGTCCTTATACTATTTTTACTGTCAGGTCTCCTAAGTTATGTAATATTTAATCATACATTTCACATCCCCCTAACACAATGATGATGTATACATATATATGGCCATGAGTTATGGTCCTATTCCTGCCCGACGCGTTTCGCCTTTCTTATAGTATAAAGGCTCTTCAGGGTCTCATGCATCAAGATATTTGATATAGAAATACATCAGATGATGGTTGGGCTCCTTATGATACTCAGGTAGCCCAATTTGTGAGATCTGGTCCCAGGTTGGTTTCCTTATCTCAGATGAAGATTATAAAGATCCTATATGTGTATATGGGAATCTCACGTCCACAGGGATTTCTTTCTATGATGTCACACAGTTCACTTTTCCAGGACCAGATAGTCACTTTGGTTCTTGTTGTGTTTTATATAGGTAGCTCCTCCAGATGTTCCAAGGTTCCCCTATCGTCCGAACCCCTAAAGTTGTTAATTCTGTGGTCCTTGTCTGGATATTGTGTCCTCTATTAAATATGGACAGTCTCACTATTAGATAGAATCTTGTTGTGAGAACACTTGTCTCCTGTGTCCTTCTATGTGTTGTGATCACTTAGATACCATCTCTCTCCTGTGGGGGAAAACACAGCCTGGTGTTCAGCCTCAGATAGGCGTCTGTTGCGCGGTCAGCACGAGATGCTGACCGCGCAACAGACGCCTATCTGAGGCTGAACACCAGGCTGTGTTTTCCCCCACAGGAGAGAGATGGTATCTAAGTGATCACAACACATAGAAGGACACAGGAGACAAGTGTTCTCACAACAAGATTCTATCTAATAGTGAGACTGTCCATATTTAATAGAGGACACAATATCCAGACAAGGACCACAGAATTAACAACTTTAGGGGTTCGGACGATAGGGGAACCTTGGAACATCTGGAGGAGCTACCTATATAAAACACAACAAGAACCAAAGTGACTATCTGGTCCTGGAAAAGTGAACTGTGTGACATCATAGAAAGAAATCCCTGTGGACGTGAGATTCCCATATACACATATAGGATCTTTATAATCTTCATCTGAGATAAGGAAACCAACCTGGGACCAGATCTCACAAATTGGGCTACCTGAGTATCATAAGGAGCCCAACCATCATCTGATGTATTTCTATATCAAATATCTTGATGCATGAGACCCTGAAGAGCCTTTATACTATAAGAAAGGCGAAACGCGTCGGGCAGGAATAGGACCATAACTCATGGCCATATATATGTATACATCATCATTGTGTTAGGGGGATGTGAAATGTATGATTAAATATTACATAACTTAGGAGACCTGACAGTAAAAATAGTATAAGGACTCCGGTTGTAATGTACTAAACAAGTGACTGAAAAGTGACAGACAGACTAATACCTATATGGCTTAAGCCTGGAGCTCACACATCCAGACAAACCGATAGGTATTATATGGGACCTCAGCACTGTTTAGGTGACACATAGAATCACCATTACTCCTTCAATACAATTGAATTTGTGTTTTCGGGTGTGGGGGAGGGTTTATTGTATGTATGTGTATGTCAAGCACTAACACTGTAACACGGTCCACACTGGACAATTTTAAAACGCAATAAAACTATCTAATAAGAGATAATCCTGTAGTATATGGGTAGTCAACAACTGCCCTCTTTGGCTCGCAAATCCTGACCAACATCTGCACGGTGGAATTCCAATGCTTGGGGACATCACACACCAGTCTGTGAGCTGGAAGCTGCAAATGCTGCTGAAACCCGGCAAGGGCGGCCGAAGCAGTAGGTGACTTTCTAACATGGGCACACAGGCTGCGTATTTTGACGAGCAGATCCGGCAGCTTCGGGTAGGATTTAAGAAACCGCTGAACCACCAGGTTGAGCACATGGGCCAAGCATGGCACATGTGTGAGCTCGCATCGCCTCAGAGCCGCCTCAAGGTTCCCGCCATTGTCACACACAACCATGCCTGGCTTAGGTTCAGCGGTGTGAGCCAATGATCTGCCTGCTCTTTCAGAGCTGTCCACAACTCATCAGCATTGTGGGGTTTGTCACCTACGCATACTAGCTTCAGCACAGCCTGTTGCCACTTGGCCGAGGCAGTGCTGCAGACCTTCCAGCTTGGGACTATTGTGGAGGCTGAAGAGTAGGAGGCTGAGGAGGATGACGTTCCAGAGCTGTAGACTATGGGGGCAACCCTGACTGAGTTAGGGCCCGTAATACTTGGTGTCGGGAGGACGTGTTCCATCCCAAGGTTCGACTGGGTCCCGGCTTCCACTATATGAACCCAGTGTGCCATCAGCGACATGTAGCGTCCCTGCCCACAAGCACTTGTCCACGTGTTTGTGGTTAGGTGGACTTTGCTGGAAACAGCGTTGTTAAGGGCACAGCTAATGTTTTGGGACACGTGCTTGTGTAATGCGGGGATGGCACACCAGGAGAAATAGTGGTGGCTGGGGACCGAGTAACGAGGGACGGCCGCAGCCATCAGGTTGCGGAATGCTTCTGTCCCCACTAGCCTAAAAGGCAACATTTCCAGCACAAGCAGTCGCGAAATGTGCGCATTTAGGTGTGTGGCGGGTGGGGCGTTGGCAGCGTATTTGCGCTTGTGTTCCAATGACTGGGGTATTGATATAAGAACGCTGTGCTGGGACAAGGACATGGTTGATGATGGTGGCAATGACAGGTGTAGGACAGGAGGCATCTTCACATGCACTATGGACAGGGGATTGGCTTGCACGCACAACAGTGGTAAATATGGGCACTGACCAAGCACTTATGAAAATCACTGATGAACAACAGTAATGGTTTTTATGTATGATAAATGGTCTGAATCAGGCCTTTGAGTGTAAAAAAGGCTCATTGATAGCGTCTCAGTGTACCTCCTTCCTGCGGGTGTTGAAATTTTCCACTTCTTAGTACAAGTTGCAGCTTGTCAATTATAGAAGGTGTTCAGGTACAGAGTTTAGTTGATGTAATCACTGGATTTATGAACTCTTTCAGTCTCTTGCTAGACTCTTTAAAAAAGGATTATACAGTCATTCTGACATGGATTTTCAATATAGGTACAGCAGACCCATAAGGATAATAAATAATTACATAATAATTCAGCATGTAAAAAATATCGCTTAAAGATTAGGGCCAATTGTTAGTGCAGCATCTCATTTATACAGCAAACCCTCTGTATAAAGACCAGGACAGAAGTGCACAAATGAATAAAGAATTTCCACTGCAGTATCCACTTTTAATGGCTTTTAAAGGATTTGAGTAATTAAAAGTCAAGTTTCTCATTTGTGATATAAAGTAAAATTAAATGTATTAATCTGTCAACAGTGGAAGTAGTTATCGGTCCTTTCATTTAAAAGATAATGGCTCTCCCTTTAGTCTAATCAAAATCCTCTGGGTTGAAATTGCTTTATTATCCTTTCGAGACTGATATATAGTATTGCAACAGTCATTTCTTTGGTTGTTGTATAGCCTTTTTTATAGATACGATATAATGTTTTAGATACACCAGCTATAGAGTAAGGGTGTGTATTAAAGTGGTTGTCTGGGACTTTAATATTGTTGGTCTATCCTTAGGATAGGTCATTAACATCTGATCGGTGGGGGTCTGGCAGTACCCCTGATCAGCTATTGCTGGAGACGGTGGAGGTGCTGAGTAGCAAAGCTGCAGAGCACAGTTCTGTTATCTGCATAGTCATTTATCGGATTTCTAGAAAGAGAAAAATGATTCTCCACTCAACTTCTCGCCCCCTGTCTCAGCTGCTTTTTTTTGCCCATCCAGCCACTTCGTGACCGTGACACGTCACTTCCGGTGGCCGAGTTCTGATATGTCATCACGATTGCGTCACTTATAGTGGGCGGAATGCATCAGTGGAGTGCACGCTTGTATTACTTCGGCGTTCCAGTGGTTGTCATGGTGCCCCAGCAAGCTTTAGGCACACAGGATCCATTGATCTATCTTTAAATTCTCATCTTAAAGACACGACAGATCTTTGGAAAAAACTTGAAGGCATCTCGATGGAGGATGACATGATCCTAGCAAAAATAGATGTCGAGGCACTCTATTCCTCTATCCCCATGATAAAGAAATAGAAGCAGTCTCTTGGGATGTATGAGATAAAGATTGAGCTGATAGAAGCAATGCAGTTGTGGATGTGGTGACATGACCTATAAGTCCCCAAACCAGGATAAAAATTGTGTTGCTTGCAGCCTGCAGTAAAAGGTCTCCAGAAGTTGGTGAGACCTTTCCAATTTTTCTACTAAAAAATGGCTATACATACTATTTAACATCTGTAAGATAGCTGATTGATACACTAGCTCAACACTATAGAAGGTTAAATATAAACAAGTGCTTTGTTCGCTACCACTAAATAACAACTGCACCTTGATCAGAAGTAAGCATACAGGAGTCTAATCTGACCCATTGTGTGTGCAATTTTAAGGTGTGTCTACCCCCATATGAGTTTAATAGGTCTGGGAACTTGCTATCTACCTTATAAAGAGAAGTTTTCTACAACCATAAGAAGACAGTTAAGTAGGTGAGGAGATTGTAGCCGCATCCCCCCTCTAGGAAATATGCAAATTTGCACTTTTTTTTTTAATCAGATAATGTTTATTAAAATTTCCAACATAAACATACATAAAAAATAAAAAATAAAAAATAAAAACATAACATTGCAAGCAGACAGATCCGGCTCGCTCTAACCCCCCTCCCGCGCTCCCCCCCTCCCCTAGCTCGGTCTAACAACCATCTCGTAGAGTAAAGAAACTTCTCATATCACCTATACAATGAGCACATACCATGAAATTATATACCGATATAATTATAAGCACACGGAGTACATCTAACATAGGAACGAAAGCAGAGCAGAAGAAGAAAAAAGAGGGTAACAAAACAAAAGTATGTCAAAAAGCATATTAATATTGACAGCAATCACTACTTCTACAAGTTCCCTGAGGGCAGGCCCGGAGCATCCAACCAACCCACCCAAATCTTCTCAAAGATGTTAGGACAACCTCTCTTAGTGTAAATAGCCTTTTCCCGGCATAGCAAAAAATTAATTTTATTAATATATTCAGTACGCGAGGGAGTTTTGTCCGATATCCAATATGACGCTATAATTTTTGTAGCGACAAACAGCATCCTAGCTACTGCGAGCCTAAGGCACTCAACCCCCCCCACCTCCTCCACATAACCCAACATGCAGACTACCGGGTCCCGGGGAATGTCCTGTCTCGTAGTCAAATGTATTAAATTAAGCACTAGAATCCAGAAAATTTGCAGACAGGGGCACGTCCACACCATATGCAGAATATCTACGTCATCCATACCACATTTAGGACATCCCGAGTCCGACCGCAGATTCAGATCGAAGAGTCATTTAGGAGTCCAGTATACTCTGTATATAAGATACAACTGAGACAAACGAGCAGGCTCGCTTAAGGACTGTCTGGGAACCATCTGAAAGTATCGAATCCCACTGATCTCCGGTAATGGGACCCAGCTGTTGCATCCATTTCGTTAATGCCTTGATCGGATGTCTCAACCAATCCACGCACAGCAGAGCTCCATAAATTAAGGATGTCAGACCACCCCTGGTGGGTGCCTGCATGCCCAGCCTGTTAACCACAGCATCCTGGTGTACAGACATGTCCTGCGTCCGGGTCTGCAAGAAATAGGCATGCCTCAGCTGCAAATACTGAAAAAACATATTGTGTGATAACGGGAAATCCCGTCTCAGTTCCTCAAACGATCTGAACACTCCACCCTCTGTCAACTGCGACACCCATCATATGCCGATCCACCTCCACTGTGCAAATCCAGAAAGCTTGCGCAGCTGTGGTAAATGCGAATTGTCCCAGATAGGAGAGTATTTGGTCAGACCAGTGATGCCTCTCATCTGTTTTAACCTGTCCCATAATTTAACCATAAGCTTGACTGTGGGTAGCCCCGCCACTCATGACTGGAACTTCCCAGCCTCCAGACCAGATAGTGTGGATCCTTTACCCACCAGGTACTGCAGAATCCCTCTACTACCCCTCCCCTCAGTAGAGATATCGTCCAATTCCCCTACCAAATATTGACACTGGGAGGATATATAGTACAGCCATGGATTAGGTAACGCTAGCCCTCCCTCATCTTTAGGTTTCTGTAAATGTTCTAATTTAAGTCTCGCCCTAGTTTTTAGCCAAATAAATTCTCTAAAAATCGCATTTATTTTATAAAACCTATTCTGAGGCAACTAAACAGGAGAGTTTTGAAGGACATAAAGAAGTTGTGGCATGACCACCATTTTAAGCAAGTTTACTCTCCCCACTGCAGAAAGGCGCAGTTTGGCCCATGCTTTTACCTTCAGCTTGACTTGTGACAGTAAGGGTGAAATATTTAGCCGCTCAAAGTCCGTCAATTTGTCAGATACCATAACACCAAAGTACTTGAATTGCGTCACTACATGGATTGTATTGATGGGCACTGAAACGCGATCCAGAGGGAGGACCGCAGATTTGTCCCAGTTGATAATCAAGCCTGAGACAGCTCCAAACAGGTCAAGGAGCCGCATTGTGTTACACAGTGAGCTACCAGAGTCCGCAAGGAACATGAGTAGGTCATCTGCATACAGTGCAATCTTCTCCTCCAGTCCCCTATACCTAAAACACTCAAATCCCGGGGCAAGACGCACATGGGACGCCAAAGGCTCCACCGCCAGAGCAAAAAGCAGCGGGGATAGGGGGCAGCCCTTCCTCGTTCCTCTGTATTGTATAAACAAAAGGCGTCAGAGAGTAACCCATTCACCCTTATTCGAGCTCTCGGTTCAGAATATAGGAGTCCAACCCAAGCAATGAAGCCTGGACCAAACCCCATACTCCGAAGCGTGGCCCAGAGGTACCTCCACTCGACGCTGTCAAACGTTTTGGCAGCGTCTAATGACAGGACCACCCTCCCCCCCGCATTATCCGCACAGACTTGCATATTTAAAAACAGTTGTCTAACATTGATAGCCGTAGATTTGCGGGGCATGAATCCCGTCTGATCCGGGTGAACCAGAGACTCCACCACCTTCGAAAGTCGGGTGGCCAAAACTTTTGCTAGTATTTTAATGTCCACTGTCAGAAGAGAGATCGGCCTGTAAGACACAGGAAGTGTCAGATCCTTATCCTTCTTAAGTAATACCGTAATGATGGCTTCCCTCATTGAGGGCGGGAGCATTCCAGCATCCACACTACCCTTAAAAACCTCCAACAACATTGGAAGCAGGACCGCTTGATATTTTTTGTAAATCTCTACTGGCAGGCCATCCACTCCCGGCGCCTTACCTGTGGACATAGAATTCAAAGCTATCTCTAGTTCCCCCAACTCTAACGGCTCATCTAATAGTCGCCTATCTTCGTCCGTCAACCGCGGGAGCTTAGCATGTCTCAGAAAGGTGTCAATGTCCTCCGACGACGCATTAGCGTGGGAAGAGTACAGCCCCCTATAGAAAGATCCAAGGTTTCTTAAAATACCCGGTGTATCTGTAACTAAGGTCCCATCTGTGTCCCGCAGGCTTGATATAAATGAAGATCCCCTCTGTGCTGTAGTGATAACTGAGAGCAGATGACCTACACTCTTAGCATTTTCGAAAAATTGAATGGATTGGAACATGCGTTTACGTGTTGTTGTCTCTAAAGTCAATTCCGTCACCTTTCTCTGCGCCACCTGTACCCTTTTCTGTGCTGCGGGAGCAAACTGCAGCGAAAGAGCCCTCTCCGCATCCTCCAACTCTTTATATACTAGCTAGGAAGCTGCCCTAGTATTAGACTTCAATTTAGATATTTCCCGGATATACATGCCTCTTATATACACCTTCAGAGTCTCCCAGACGGTAGAGTCAGAAGCGGAATGCAAGTTAAATTCAAGGTGTTCCCGAATCTCTGCGAGAAAGAGGTCCTCCCCGTCCACTAGTTGTATCCAAAATGGGTTAAGCCTCCAAAGTGAAGCAGACCTCCCATCCCCCACAGCCCCCCCGGATCGAGATGGACACGGGCGAGTGGTCCGAGACTGTTCTAGGCAGGTAGTCAACAGCTAAGATATGTCCCAGCATCCGACCATCACCCAAGGCCAGGTCGACCCGTGATAGCGACATATAGGTGGAAGAAAAACACGAGTATTTATATACATCCGGATTGCGGCTCCTCCATAGATCCGTGAGGGCCAGCTCCCAAATGAGTGCCCCGAAGGGCGTGCAATTACCCTCCCGCTGTAGTGGTGCATGGTTAGCCCTGTCCCAGTGAGAGTCCAAAATATTGTTAAAGTCTCCCACTAGCACGTAAGGGATCCCCGGATAGTCTTTCAGGATCTTAAGGATATGACCCTACTGCTATAAGGCGGGGAAGGTAGACAGAGATCAACACCATTGTTACCGTATATATTTTGCAATACAAAAAAACTAACTGTCCCTCCTCGTCTATGACCGCCCTGTAGCATATAAACTGAGCACCCGAATGAATCAAGACCCTAACTCCCCGAGAGTATTGCGAATATGTAGCATGGTAACCACATTGTATCCACCTCTTGTCCAACTGACTCAACGTCCCCGGGGTAAGATGTGTCTCCTGCAAACAAATCACTGTGGGCCTTTGGTCGGTTAGAAATGAAAAAATAGCCTGCCTTTTGACTGGCGATTTTAGCCCCCTGACATTCCAGCTAATGATCTTAAACTCTCCCATACCTGAGTTATAACAGAATTAATACTGACATCCGTCGTGCAATAATAGAAGACATGGTCATGTGCATAAACATAACGTAAGATCCAGCGTACCCATTGAATCCTCCCCCACCCCCCAACCAAACCCCAAAACCAGGGAGATGAAAATCCCTTTCGCATCAGTCCGTTGGCGATTGAAATCCTAGCCACCACCCGCTTATAACAGTATAGTTCCCCACAGCACGTTGCAATCTAAACCAACCAGCCAAAAACAGTCTCCCCTCCCCCCCCTCCCCGTGCCACAACAACCGGTTGTGCACATTTAAACCATTGGAGCGCAATTAGCATCCCACCAGTCAATCTTCAACTGTGAATTGCTGAGTGTGACAAGTTTTCTCAAATAATATCAATAGCCCCTTTGAGAACAGGGCTCCTTCAGGCACAATCAGAATTTTTGTTTTTTCGGCGAAGCAGCTGTTCGTTACGGTCCAGCCAGTCCATAGCCGCAACGGAATCCAGGAAAAAATGGACTTTATTTTGGGCCTCAACCCGTAGCTTGGCAGGAAAAATCATAGCATTTTTAACACCCACCGCCCGTAGACGTTTTTTGATGTCAAAGAACTTGGCCCTCATCCTCTGAACCTCAGGCGAGTAGTCAGCGTAGAAGGACACCCTGGATCCCTCCACCTTAAGATTGGGGTGCTCCCTTGAGAATCTGAGTATATTATCTCTGTCTCTGTAGTGCAGGAGCTTAGCCAACATAGGCCTTGGGGCATATCCTGGGGGGGAGGACGTGCAGGGACTCTATGTGCACGCTCCACAGCGTACAGAGGTGTCAAAGTATCTGTCCCAACCAACCCCTTGAGCTAGTTTTCAATAAAAATCGTTGGGTTGTTGCCTTCATAGCATTCCAGCATACCTATAATACGCACGTTGTTCCGCCTAGACCTATTTTCTAGGTCATCTGTTTTGGACCATACAGCATCCAGTTCTTTTCTAAATTCTTTGTGTTGTTTCAGAGTCTTAGATTCAGTGTCCTCCAGAACTCCAACTCTCCTTTCCAAATGGCTGGTCTTAACTTTAACCTCTCGCAGATCATGTTTCACAGTCTGCATAGATTCCTGCATGTGCCCCAGCTGAGTAAGCACCGTAGAGACAGCATTGCCACACTGCATAACTGCAAGTAGCACATCCTTGATAGTGGGGTCTGTTGGCATATGTAGCTGCAGGGCCTGGAGCTGGAGCTTATTTTGCTTCACCATGTCCCCCCAGCTTGGAGTGGAATTCTGCTGCTCCTGGTCTCCAGAGGCCGTGGAGTTCTCCTCCCCCTCCTCATCTTCCCCCTGCTCCATACCTTCGTTCTTAGTCACAGTCTCCTGGATTTCCTCCATCTCTTGAAGGGCCCTTTGCTCAGCCACTTCAGCCCGTGCAAACCGCTGAAGCCGAGCCTTCACCTCCCTGTTCCTGCTTACACTATCAGCAGCTGCCTCTTCCAGAGCGCACGCTGTAGCAGTGGCGCCATCTTGGGATCCGGCCCCACCTCACCAGTCACTCTTCTCTGGCCTTTCTTGGGCATTGCGGGGTCCAGGAAGCAGCGGTTTTCAGTGCACTGTGTTCCCCCGCTCTCCAGGTGTCTCCGGGGACGGTTTCCGGTTGTACTGTGGGGTTATATCCCGGTAATCCCTGGCGGCAAGCGGGAGCTCAGCAGATGCACGTCCTGCTTACATGCCGCTAGGCTCCACCCCCCCAAATTTGCACTTCAGTAAGGAAGTGGAATAACTCGAGTGCCACATTTAATTAGCTCCTCAAAGTCATAATCGCTTTCCAACAAGCTTTTAAATATGACTAAGGCTGGCTTCACACTGCAGGTTTTCACTGATCAGTGTCCATCAGTGTTTGGGTGCCAAAACCAGGAGAGGAACCAGGAGAGGAACTTGCAGAGAAAAACTATAATTGAAAGATTGACACCTGTTCTGAGTTTAGGAGACACTCCTGGTTTTGGCACCCAAACACTGATGGACACTGATCAGTGAAAAGTTGCAGTGTGAAGCCAGCCTAAGGGATTAGTGGAATAACTCCAGTGCCACCTTTATGTAGCTCCTCAAATTCATAATCGATTTCCAACAAGCATTTAAATATGACTAAGGGATTTGTGCCAGATCAGAAACCCAAACTACAGACACTGCGTTTCCGGGTAACTGCCCCTCATCAGTGTAATGTGTGGGATATTCTGATCTGGCTGTGTGAGTGGGGTAAGACAAGGTCTGGGAACTTGCTATCTACCTTATGGAGAGAACTTTTTTGCAACCATAAGAAGACAGTTAAGTAGGTGAGGAGATTGTAACCACATCCCCCTCTCTAGGAAATATGCAAATTTGCACTTCAGTAAGGCCTCTTTCACAAATCTGGAACGTGTGCGGTCCGTGCTGACACATGTCGGAGGCACGGACATACAGGGACACACGATCCCCTATGGACCCATGCACATGTCCGTGTTTCCGCACGGACCGTGTCTCCGTGTGGAGCACATGCGTGTTCGTGTGCTCCACACGGCGACAAGTCCGTTTTTTGCGGAGACACAGACCTTTTTTTGTCCAAACGTCCTGTACACGGATGTTCACATTGTGACATCCGTGTGCACGGACCTCGGACAAAACCAAAAAGCTTCAAAATAAAGAATATTATACTCATCTTGCTCCAGCGGTGTCTGCTCCTCTCACTTCCAGTGCTGCTCATTAGGGCTCATGAATATTCACTTCACTGAGCCCTAGAGCGGACCAGAAGAGAGAGGAGCAGCGGCGCTAGAGCGAGGTAAGTATGCGGGTGACAGGCTGTCCGTCTGCTATCCACGGCCCCACGATAGCACACGGATAGCACACGGACTGCACACATGTGTCATACGTCCGTGACACATGTGTGCACGCCCCGCCTCCAAACGGCCTTGTTCCACACGTCCGTGGTGACACAGATGTGTGAAACCGGCCTAAGGAAGTGGAATAACTCCAGTGCCACCTTTAAGTAGCTCCTCAAAGTCATAATCGCTTTCCAACAAGCTTTTAAATATGACTAAGGGATTTGTGCCAGATCAGAACCCCAAACTACAGACGCTGCATTTCGGGGTAACTGCCCTCATCAGTGTATTGTGTGGGATAATTTGATCTGGCTGTGTGAGTGGGTTTAGTAGTCACTTGGGACAATAGGTTGGACACTTGTGTTGTATTTGTTTTTAACTATTGTTTGGTGTGTTAGTTTTAATTATCATAATTAAAGGTTATGTTTTAGTTGTTTGTGGTCAATCCACCTATTTCTGCTAAGACAAAGTGTGACGGTGAAGGCCTGTCTTGCTATTGATGTGATCTGCTGTAGTTGCTAAATGTTTCCAGTTTCCGAAAATACCACTCACATTTCATTGTGGAATATTCCAACAAGCCTACAACCTACCATGAGACCCAGCACCGCTCCACCACACGCTTGGCGCTTCCCCTCCTATCGTGTCCTTCACACCCCTATAGACTGTGAGCCCTCGTGGACAGGGCCCTCTACCATCATGTATCGGCAAGCCTTGATTGTTCATATGTACTGTACCTGTTTTTGTTACCCCCATTTCTTATGTAAAGCGCCATGTAACCAATGGCGTTATATAAATAAATAATAATAATAATAATATTTAGGAAGGAAGAAATTGCCCAAAGTCACTTGTTATAATAGTATTGTTCTATCATAGTACAACTATTAAATTCAGGGAGTGTTTTAGAGTGAGTCCCTCTTTCACAAATATTAGTAAATGCTAGGAGGGAGAAATGGCACAGCGGGTTTCAAAAAGAAAGGAAAAATCATACATGCTCACCTTGCTGGATGAAATAAGGCATAAATGACCGCTGCTGCAAATCCACAGGCTTAAGAGCCGATAAGAAGCAGACAAGGATGATTAGTTGTGCTACTGCGCTGCCGGTCTACTTTTGTTTCTCCAGATGATAAAGCGAAGAAACTTTTAAACGCATTCAAATAATAAACCTCGTTTTTCAATAATGCACAGCATTATTATTGACCGGCAGCGCAGTTTTTTCTTCTCTCCTACAATATTAGCAAAAGGAGACAGCATATCAAGAGACTGGATTTTATACATCTATGGCAATGGGACCAAATCGTAATCCTAAATTTAATGATTACGATTGGTGTCCCAACACTTTTTATTTGTAAAGCGTATCATGAATTATATTATCTTATCTTATGTTTCCGAACAAATTCCTGAATGATCATGTCATTATACGAAATGTATTACAAGTTGTAACGAAGTATACATTTTACTCCTTTGGCAGCAATTTAGGATTAAGGGTGGCTTCACACTTGAGTTCACCTGCGCATTGCGGAGGGCGAACGCAAGCCGAGCGCAAGCACCACCCATCCCTATGTTTAACATGGGGGCACATGGTGTATGTGCTCGGGAGCGGATGGTCATGCGTACTCATTGCTCCCCATGTGTGATTTGTACACATGCGGACGCTTGCATACAAATCATACATTCTGGTCCACACCGAATCTGAAACATGTTGCGTTCATGGTGCGGACGAGAATGTATGATTTGTACGCAAGCATCCGCATGTGTACAAATCACACATTGGGAGCAATGAGTACGCACGGCCATCCGCACCCGAGCGCACACACCGTGTGTCCCCATGTTAAACATAGGGATGTGCGGTGCTTGCGCTCGACTTGAGTTCGCCCTCTGCAATGCGCAGGCGAACTCAAGTGTGAAGTCAACCTAATATAGTAAATTACACTTTTCGCACAAAGTTTGTTTCTTTTTGTAACACGACCAGATAAAAAAGTGAAAATACAATTTTCTATAGTCTTTTGTTAGAATATTCTCCAGAGACATGATGGGCATGATATATTTTTCATGACCATACATCTTTACATTTACACAGTCTTATATTTACTCAACAGATAACCTTTCTTTTTCTTAACATTCTTGTCAAGTAGAAATATAACTGCAAAGCAGCCATTTTTTGGGCTCCCAATATACAGAAGATTGTTCCCAAGAAGTATTTGAAAAATTGTCAGTTGTGTAGTTACTGAAGCTACATGCTGACTGCACAATATAAAAGGAAAAAAGAAGAGAATGAAAGATTGATTGCGTGAAGGTGGAAATAAACTTGTTTCTGGGGAGACCAAGAGTGATGCTCATAATATCTTACTTATTTTACCTGCATCTAACATCCTTATAATTTTTGTCTTAGCCAGGACCAGCAATATGCTAGATGATGTAATATATATGAGGCTTTGTAAGGTTCTTGAAATATAATGTAGATGTCGTTGATGTCCAAAAAATGTCTTAGTTTTACCATCAAAGGTATGTGCACATCACATCTTTTTCAGGCTAATTCTGCCTAGAACCTAAATGAAAAAGCACTAAAAAATAAGAAAAATGATGCTATGCACAGCAATGTCAAAATGCCTTGTTTTTCATTTGGTTCAGCTCCCCCCTCTCCTTCTTTTTATTTTAAATCTTCTTCAGACTTCAAAAGCCTTAAATCAACTAAAAGTAGTAACCTAATAACCCTGACTCTCCAAAAAAAGTTCAAGGAGACAGACGAATTGCATTTAAAAAATGTTGATTTCTTTATTCAATCTTATTTCCAAATAGTGAAGGAGTAACCCAAAGATTCAAACCTTAATGTGGGTTTTCATCAGGGGCTAATTTGTGCGAACAGGTAATATACACAAAATAAAGAATAAAAAAATTGTGTATATACAGGGTAATCAAAGAAACAAGGGTAACATCAAAGAGTAAATAAGAATGGACAACATAAAATGAGGATAGTACAACACATGATATACATATGACAAAAGAAATACATGACATTAACAAAAACTAACAAGGAAGCCCATGAAAATAATGAACTGGGAAAGGATAAAGGGAAATTAAATAGAATACCGATTGTTCAGCAATACATCACCAATACAGGTAGGTATTAAACCTGTCAAGGATTTAGATTCACTGAAAAGATTGTGAATGACACTAAAGGTGCCGTCACACAGCACAACCTGGCCAGCGATGTCGGAAGCGATGCGCGGGTGCCCGCTCGGTTCCGACATCGCTGGCCAGCTGTCACACAGCACGGCTGCGGCCGGCGATGCCGCAGCGATGCGGGCGGTGACATCGCTCACTGGGCTGGGCTCAGCCCAGCGAGCGATCCACAGCAACGCTGCGGTATAGGCTGGATCGCCGCTGACATCGCTCTGGCGATGTCACACGGCGCGATCCAGCCTAATCGCAGGTCGCAGGTTGTCAGGTTTACAGTTCTTCCCGTAAACCTGACAACCTGCGACTAGCGATAAAACGCGGTCGCGTCGCTAGCGACATCGCTGGTACGTCACTTTTCCGGCAATGTTGCTAGCAACGTCGCCTGGTGTGACAGCACCATTAGGCATTAGTCTGGGAACTTGCTATTTACTTTATGGAGAAAAGCTTTCCTGCAACCATAAGAAGACAGTTAAGTAGGTGAGGGGATTGCATCTACATCCCTCCTGTAGGAAACATGCAAATTCACACTTCAATAAAGAAGTGGAAGAAATCTAGTGCCACCTTTAAGTAGCTCCTCCAAGTCATAATCGCTTTCCAACAAGCTTTTTAATATGACTAAAGGATTTGTGCCATATCAGAACCCCAAACTACAGTCGCTGCGTTTCGGGGTAACTGGAGTGGAACTGGAGTTCTTCCACTTCCTTACTGAAGTGCAAATTTGCATCTTTCCTAGAGGAGGGATGTGGCTGCAATCTCCTCACCTACTTAACTGTCTTCTTATGGTTGCAGGAAAACTTCTCTCCATAAGGTAGATAGCAAGTTCCCAGACCTTGTCTTAGCCCACTCACACAGCCAGATCAGAATATCCCACACACTACACTGATGAGGGGCAGTTACCCCGAAACAACAGCATCTGTAGTTTGGGGTTCTGATCTGACTCAAATCCCTTAGTTATATTAAAAAGCTTGTTGTAAAGCAATTATTACTTTGAGGAGCTACTTAAAGGTGGCACTGGAGTTCTTCCACTTCCTTACTGAAGTGCAAATAAGGCATTAGTGTCATCATACTACTGTGTCATAAAAAGAAAGGAGGAATATAGAGAACTAATAGGTAAGAAAAAAAACATACGATTCAAAAAATCTGTTAGAAAAGCAATACCTGT
This sequence comes from Allobates femoralis, assembly GCA_033576535.1. NCBI lineage: Eukaryota > Metazoa > Chordata > Amphibia > Anura > Aromobatidae > Allobates > Allobates femoralis. Next base: position 123,450,470 of record JARQOC010000006.1, read on the forward strand.
AAAGTATCACCTCCGGTCCTTAGTGATATCCAACACCCCGGTTAGCGTGCACAGCTATCTGGAGAGTGGAAAACCCCCAGACATTTACACTGGGAGGAGGAGCACGAGAAGGAGGGAGAGAGATGATACCTTCATCTACCTACACTTGTGCAACCTGAGGACTATACACAGAGACCTGCAGGCACCTCAAAGGGAAGGACTGTCACTCCTGATGAAACCTGTTATGCATCAACAGGTGGAAACGCGTTGAGTACGAGACAGTGGATCTGAGATAAGTGATTGATCTATAACTACTGAATCATGCATTATATTGTGAGAGGTGGCACTAGCCATGATGCCCATGGTCTTTGAATATTGTGGATTATATGGGAAGGGACTTGTATCTGGTGCAGACAACGTCATTTGGAGGGTGGTAGCAAAGGATACCTATTATTGTGTGAGACATAGGACAAACCCTGCAAGCCCCCATTGATTTAGCCATTACAACCCACCTATCCACAGTATAATTAAAACAAAGATATAGACACCTTGGACATAGGGGTTTGACCCATGCCCGGTTAGAGACCTCAGGAGAGTATGGAATGCATGACCTGACAGCTCCCCAGTTATAGGTAACAATACTAGGGTGAGCCGTCGTGGAGCGGGGACACTGCAAAAATTAGGTGTAGAAAACTCCGCTGTCAGGTAGATATAATTACAGGGCAAGGGTAGAACTATCCTCCCTGTTTGATGTATGTTTGTAGACACTAGGTGTGGGTGAGCACCTCCTTGTTAATTTTAACAATATATTTATTAAAAGTTACATTTTAAATAGTGCACTTTATAAAGTATATACCAGCCATCTGATTGGCTATCAGACTGTCAGGCCCTTGCCGCACATCGGAGCTGAAGTTTTCCGGTCCTGGTGCAGGTGTCGGAAGGTGAGTATGATGTTTTTTTTTTATTTTTTAACAACTTTTCTTCACTTTTAGTGTACTATTGCAGTGCATATATAGATACACTGCGAAAGTAAAAGGACTACTCGCTACTCCCGAGTAATCACAAGAGACTTGTCGATTAGCGAGTAGCCGAATATCGTTACTATTCGGCGAGTACCGAATAGTAACGATTATACTCGCTCATCCCTAATCTATACTCATATGGGAGCTGGGTAAGATGGTATGATGTTAAATTAATCCCCCAGCACTCTTAATATAATACATTGGGTTATGAGAGCATAGGGTTGGTGATAACAGAGCCTACAGTGAAACCTGCACTTTTTTGAATGCACTTCATTTCCCATTTTTATGGATTTGTACTAAGCAGGCGCGTAACTACAATGGGTGAAGGGGTTGCAATCGCACCCGGGCCCTGCAGCCTAGGGGGGCCCCAAAAGTCCCTTTGGCCTATAGAAAAAGACTAATACTATCAAAGATTTGCAATAATTGGGGGCCCTGTTGGAGCTTTCGCATCAGGGCCCCTGAGCCTGAAGTTACGCCACTGGTACTAAGGTTTTATGTACTGTAACTATGGCTGTACAACATTGCTAATATGGAAATGTAACATAGGGGAATATCCTCATTTTCTACTGTCCTAATCACATGTCTTTGTCTTTTATGTATGATTAATAAATTAATTTGCATGAGATACTCAAAATGTTCTCCAGTTTTAAATTGTTGTTTGAGTATGCTAACATACCCCAGAAGGTTGATATTTCTCAACTGGGGTGTACTACTATTGTGAGTTATATATGGGTTTGGTACTAATTTTAAAAAGCCTGATGCATTTTGGAAATTAGTACTGTAGACCGATGAGGTTAAAACCGAACTCTTTGGCCATAATGATCAATGGTATTTGTGTAGAAAAAGGGCACAGAATTTCAGGAAAAGAACCTCTTGCCAACAATTTAGCCTCGGGAATCAATCATTCCTTGGGGTTGTGTTGCAGCCAGTGACATGGAGAACATTTCCCGGGTGGAGGGAACAATGGATTCAATTATATTTAAAAAAATTCTTAATGAAACCATAACACCATCTGTAAAAAAAAGCTGAAGAAGAAAAGAGGATGGCTTCTGCAAATGGATAATGATCCTAAACACACGTCACAATCCACAATAGACTACCTCAAAAGACGCAAGCTGAAGGTTTTACAATGGCCTTCACAGCCACCTGATCTGAACATCATTTAAAAACTGTGGCTAGATCTCAAAAGAGCAAAGCATGCAAGAAGACCCAGGAATTTCACAGAACTGGAAGATTTTTCAAAGTAAGAATGAATGAAAATACCTCAAACAAGATTTGAAAGACTCTTGGTTGGTTACAAAAATTGTTTTGAAGCTGTGATACTTGTAAAAGGGGGTGCTAATAGGTACTAACCATGTAGGATGCCTAAACCTTTGCATCTGCCCATTTTACTATTTGTAATTTTTAAAATGTAAAAGATAAAAATAATTTTTGTCATTTTTAACTTTATCCCTTTTTAGAGATTATGTCATCTTCAATTTGCTTAACTGTTCACAATAACAGTAATTTGGACCAGGGGTGCACAAACATTTGCATGCCACTGTGGTAAAATGAATGTTCAAAACTCAATGGTATTTAAAAAAATTTTTCCAAAGCACTACACTAGGAGACTTTTTTCCACATTTCAGTATATGTATTTCAACAATTATTCTTTAAAAATCTTTATTTGATATGACTGTAATTATATATTGTTTCAAGCCTTGATAATAGAGCTGCCCACCTTCGCTGCTATGCTATTGAAACCTTTATTTCTGTAATAGGTGAACACTTGAAATGGCACCAGACTTCAAATTTTGAGACAAATGTGTTTGCAAAAGGATTGTAGTTAATAATTATTTTTATTCTTAAGAAAAATAATAATGACTAGTCCAAGCAATTGCATTTATTCAATTTAATGAAACCTAATGGAAAAGGTTTTTTATTCAGTGTAGTTGCTCCCTGCTTTCAATAAACCAGTTATAACAGAAAAACTGTGAACATTTGATCTTAAGGAATGTCTGAATTTGTATGAATTCTCTCTCTATATATGGCTAGAAATCGCTGGCAATGAGTTTTTATATATAAATAAATAATAATAAATTACAAACTTTGGCCAATTAGGTTCTATAAGCCTCTATGTGTCATGCTGGACGAGGCAAACCTGAGGCATAGTGGATCCACTGGACCAAAGATACCGATCTCTGACCTAAAGCAGCACCTCGGCAGCTGGTGCCACAGAACAGAGTGGTGGGCACGACCCCTAATGAATGACAGGCATGCACAGATAGTCAATGGTGGGTTCTGACCAAGTTCCAGTAGGCAACGGCAGGCACAGCAGATGGCAGAAGCTGGTGGTAGCTGGCAGGCACAGAGAGGCACAGCAAATGAAATAGAGTGGTGGTGGCTGGCAGTCATAGGGAGGCACAGCACATGTCAAGTAGGTACTAGGAGGTACTGACAGGCACTGAGAATAAATGAGCACAAGAACAGGTGAATTACCCAGCATGTGGGAGCTAGACAGAAGGGGATCTGCCAACTAGCTATAGAGAGTAAGAACTGACATAGACACATTGAACATGCAAGTCCCAATAGGGGAGGATGCCTTAAATACTTTGTGCACCTCAGCCCTAAGCTGAGAGGCACTTCTGCGTCAGGTCATGCTGGCCCTGTAAGACAGGGCCGTACAGCACAGCCATGCCTTAAGCATGCTCCCAAGAGCCCATGTATGGGCCAAGGGTGCCGGCAAAAGAAGATGGAGCTTGGATGAGTGAGGAAGTAGCATGGTGAATATGTCGGCGCCCCTTCACAATGTCCATATGCCCATCAGTTATAAAGTTATAAAATATATTTTATATTATATAATTATCAACAGAACTCATTATGGTGCAATATTATACATCATAGCACATAGCAGACTGCACAATGTGTTAACACAGTTCTCCAGGGTGACTCACTTTCATAATAGGAGGGGAGAAGGACACTGGTGACATTTTATCAACAGATGTCTGCTTGAGTGCATGCATGGCTCACAGCAGGGGCGGACCCAGACTGTAGTGGGCCCTGGTGCAAGAAATTTTTCGGGCGCCCCCCCCGGAACTCAGTGCCAGAATAGTGCCGCGGGTGTGCATCACAGCCAGCGGTGTAGCAACTGTTTGTGGCGCCCGGGGCGGTCGAAAAATTTGCCGCCCCTTTGGTTATTGATAATCTGGAAGTATACATAGTATACACTTTCTGCCCCTATATACAAGAATATAACTACTATACTAAAACACAAAGAGAAGGGGTGCAATTGCCACCTCTGCACAACCCCAGTGTATGGCAACAAGCAGGACTCAAGGAGGGCCCGGGGCCACAGCAATTTTTGCTGCCGTGCTGTGGAGTTCATAATGTAATATAAATGCAAAAAACCTTTATTCTTAATATTATGTCACAATACCGGGATCTGAGGATCTTCTATTTGGAGGTCAGGGGCTCTCTGATGCCATGTTGCTGCTTGTCTCGCTATCTTCCTCTTTTGACACTGCAGTGTGGTGGACAAGAGAGCATTAACTGGTTAATAACAAGAAGTATGGAGTGTACAAACTGAGCCATAAATCCTCCCCATACCAGTAGGATTACTATATGGATTTTAGTATTAGGGTACGGACACACTGGCATGAAACTCTGATGAGTGCAATGTGTGATTTTCTCGCATTGCAATCAATCTCTGAGAGCACATTGACGAGTGTTGGACGCTTTTTTCTCATCCAGATTCAGGATGAGAAAAAAGTTGCAACATGCTGCGACAGCATGCGATTCCCGTGCAAGACTCACCAATGCAAGTCTATGGGTCTGACAAAATCACGGACAGCACACGAACCATCCGAGTCTGAGGCTGCGTTCACACATTGCGTATTTTGCTGCGCTTTTTTACGCGCGCTTTTTCAAAATACGCAATATGCATTTTGTCTGCCAGCAAAGTGAATGGGAAATTCACTTTGCAGTGCAGACATTGCGAAAAAATACGCAGTGCGTTTATGGGAGAAAACGCAGCTGTGTAAACAATTGATATGTCAATTCTTTACGCAGCTGCTCCTGCGTTTTCTCCCTGTGATGTCACAGAGCGGAGGAAGAATCCTGCTTCCTCCTCCCCTCTGTGACAGCTGTGACCGCCCATTAGATTTCACAGTGTATTAATATACACTGCGAAATCTAAATTAAACAAAGGCAAGTGTATGAAAAATAAAAAAGAATGAAATACTTACCTCTCCGACGCCTTTTCCCGGTGTCCGGTCTCCGATGCCAAGCGATGTGTAGTGCTGCCAAGACCTGCGGTGACGTCAGAGGGGCGTTCCCGGCGCTGATTGGGAGCTCGCGGTCATGTGATACATCACATTCTGGGGTAAAGAAAGCGCAGTGTGTGAAAGCCCCAAAATACACAATGTGTGAACGCAGCCTGGCACGTTTTTTTCACGGATACATTCTCATTCTGCAGCTGAGAATACTGTAAAATGTTCCTGTAAATGATTCTACAGTAATAGCTGCTGAGGAAAAACACGGATTGCACACAGGCATCACACGGATGTGATCTGAGAGAAATGTCGGACACTCACACAGCAGTTGGATGCCAAACGGACTAAAAAACAGATGTCACTCGTCCGACTCTCCTGGAAACAGACCGATTTTAAGGCGGCGGGAGACAGTGTACCACCATTTCCCTAGCTCTGTGCTGTGCACAGTGTACTACCATGTCCTCAGCTCCGTGCTGTGCACAGACAGTGTACCACCATGTCCTCAGCTCCGTGCTGTGCACAGTGCACCACCATGTCCTCAGCTTCGTGCTGTGCACAGTGTACCACCATGCCCTCAGCTCCGGCATGTGCACAGTGTACCACCATTCCCTCAGCTCCGGCATGTGCACAGTGTACCACCATTCCCTCAGCTCCGGCATGTGCACAGTGTACCACCATGTCCTCAGCTTCGTGCTGTGCACAGTGTACCACCATCTCCCTAGGTCTGTGCTGTGCACAGTGTACCACCATGCCCTCAGCTCTGTGCTGTGCACAGTGTACCACCATGCCCTCAGCTCCGTGCTGTGCACAGTGTACCACCATGCCCCCAGCTCTGGCATGTGCACAGTGTACCACCATGCCCTCAGCTCTGTGCTGTGCACAGTGTACCACCATGCCCCCAGCTCCGTGCTGTGCACAGTGTACCACCATGTCCTCAGCTCCGTGCTGTGCACAGTGTACCACCATGTCCTCAGCTCCATTCTGTGCACAGTGTACCACCATGCCCCCAGCTCCGTGCTGTGCACAGTGTACCACCATGCCCCCAGCTCCGTGCTGTGCACAGTGTACCACCATGACCTCAGCTCCGTGCTGTGCACCACCATGTCCTCTGCCCACACTCCCTCCACGTCCTCTGCACACCCTCCCTCCACGTCCTCTGCACACCCTCCCTCCACATCCTCTGCACACCCTCCCTCGTCCTCTGCACACCCCCCAAGTCCTCTGCACACCCTCCCTCATCCTCTGCACACCCCCCATGTCCTCTGCACCCCCCCACGTCCTCTGCACACCCCCCTCGTCTTCTGCACCCCCCCCACGTCCTCTGCACACCCCCCACGTCCTCTGCACCCCCCCACGTCCCCTGCACACCCCCCTTGTCCTCTGCACCCCCCCCCCACGTCCCCTGCACACCCCCCTCGTCCTCTGCACACCCCCCACGTCCTCTGCACCCACCCCACGTCCTCTGCACACCCCCCCCACGTCCTCTGCACACCCCCCTCGTCCTCTGCACACCCCCCACGTCCTCTGCACACCTTCCTCGTCCTCTGCACACCCCCATCATCCTCTGCACACCCCCAAGTCCTCTGCACAACCCCCACATCCTCTGCACACCCCCCTCGTCCTCTGCACCCCCCCCACGTCCTCTGCACACACCCCTCATCCTCTGCACCCCCCCCCCACGTCCTCTGCACCCCCCTCGTCCTCTGCACACCCCCATGTCCTCTGCACACCCCCCACGTCCTCTGCACACCCCCCACGTCCCCTGCACACCCCCCTCATCCTCTGCACACCCCCATGTCCTCTGCACACCCCCCACGTCCTCTGCACGCACTGCTATGTACCTTGTAAAGAGTCAAGACAGTCCCAGCTTCTCCTATCTGGCAATTCTTCTTGCCGGGAAAAATGTAGCTCTGCCCACCTGAGTCACATGTGCGTGACATCATCACAGGTCCTGTTCCACCCGGCATCTGTCCCCGCCGGCAGTGCTGTGAGGTGAGGCGGGAGGGCGCAATGACCGGGGGGGGGTGAGATGTCTAGGGGGGAAGGGGTGAGGTGTCCAGGGAAGGGGTGAGGTGTCCAGGAGTGGGGTTAGGTGTCCAGGGGGCGGGGGTGAGGTGTCCAGGGGGCGGGGTCACTCTTTGTCGCCGCCCTCCCCGAAAAGTGCCAGAACAGTGCCGCGGGTGTGCAGCGCCGCTGACACCCGACAGCACCACTCTTCTGTCTGACAGGGGACCTGCCGCTGGAGCCCCAGGGGCCCCCTAGCTGCTCGGGGCCCTGGTGCAGCTGCACCACGGTAGTTCCGCCCCTGGCTCACAGGTATTAGTAGATATTGTGCATGATATCTGCCAGTCATGCAGGAATCCTGGCAGACACCTTTAGGGGCGTTGGGAAACTCTTGGCCCCTGAAAGCTAATTAAACAGATCGGGATGAGGGGAAGTGGATTAGTATTCTTAACAGTTATTTTGTTTAGTTCATGGAAATCAAGGCAGATACAAAGGCCTCTATCTTTTTAACAAAAAAGAAACTGGCAGCTACCTGCGATGATGAAGGACAGATATGACCTTTCTGTAAACGTTCATGGCTGTCTGCTCAGGACCAGAGAAGTTATACAAGCGAGCCTTGGGCAATTTGGCATTGGGAAGCAGATTAATAGCACAATCATAGGGACGGTGAGGAGGTAAGATCTCAGCCTCTTTTTCTGAAAAACCATCTCCGAAGTCTTTCATGTACTCCGGAAGACCCTCCAGACTAAGGCTGCCTTCACACTTGCAGATGGATCTGCAGCGTTTTGCAGATGCATCTGCAAGTGTGAGCATGCTGACCGCGGCCCCTATGTTTATAATAGGGCGCACGCGGTGTGAAAGCTCTCATTCACTCCTATATGTGTACTGTCAGCAGGCGTATGCCTGCTTACAGATCACACTCTCCCGCCCGCAGCATGGACGCTACATCTCGCGTCCACAGTGCGGACGGGAGTGTGTGATCTGTCAGCAGGCATACGCCTGCTGACAGTACACATATAGGAGTGAATGAGAGCTTTCACACCGCGTGCGCCCTATTATAAACATAGGGGCCGCGGTCAGCATGCTCACACTTGCAGATGCATCTGCAAAACGCTGCAGATCCATCTGCAAGTGTGAAGCCAGCCTAATGGAGCAAACATGCACAGATTTAAGATAGTTTTTAACACAATAAGGACCCCATTTGATAATATCTGTAACAATCCAGTCAATGCTTTGATTATGCATACGCAGCCAAGGAATACCCAACACAATTCCAGCAGGTAAATTGTCCAAAACATAGCAGGAGATTAGTTCCCTGTGAAGGGACCCCACCTTGAGTGTGAACTCCACAATACCAAACTGAACCAAATTTTTGAGCAACAGAGTTCTATCAATGGCACGATTTGAGTGGGGTTTACTAACTTAAATTTCCCAAATTTAATCTTCAGAACCAGTCCTGAATCAATTAAATTGGCCACTGATACACAGTCAAGAAATGCAAATGTTGACAGACACTGATTTTGAGAGAAAAGTTCAGCATTCAAAAATACTTTATCGGAGGAATAAAAGGGTACCTGGAAGTCTGGATGACCTCCTCGACAATCACCCAGACTTAGGCATTTCCCAATGGTTTGTTCGCTGCTGGTCTTGTCAAATAATCCTTTAAGAAATGACCAGCTTGGCCACAATAGAAACAAAGACCAAGTTCCCGACGGCGTCTCCTCTCATTGATCCTTGAACTGGCGGCTCCAACCTCCATAGGTTTCTGTTTCAAGTAAATGAATCAGGCCAGATGGACGAAATGGGACCTCTTGTTGAACCTCATGTCTCTCCTGAGTCATGGCCTCCACCAAACAACCAGATGGAGCATGTAGAGGCAGAGCGTCTTTTAGAGACTCCAAGAGACCCCTGACAAATTGGCAACTGAGAGCTGCATCATTCCACATGACCTCAGAAGACTACTGCCGAAACTCAGTACAAAAGTCTTCTGCTGTGCGGGTGTCCTGTGTCAGATTCATGATCCTTGTCTCTGCCACCTTGACCCTGTCAGGTTTGTCATAGATCTGTCCTAAAGCATCAAAAAAGGCGTCCACTGAAAGACATTCAGGAGCAAGAGAGGGTAGAGAAAATGCCCAAGTCTGAGGACTCCCCCTCCCCCACAGAAGTGACATTATTATTCCCACCCGCTGTGACTCTTTCCCTGAGGACTGAGGGTGCAAGGTAAAAAAATAATTTACAACTCTCATTGAAAACTCTGAACTGGTCTTTTTCCCCAGAGAACTTGTCAGAGGGTTCTACAACAGGTTCAGAGGGCTCAGAGATACTTCAGGATCAGAAGAAGTCATAACAGCGGTCAGAGGAGAGAGATTCTGAGGGGCACGAAAGGCACCAGACATCTGGCCCTGCAACTGAGTCTGAGAGGCTGCCAATTTGTGTTGTTCCAAGGCCAGATCCTGGACTAACTGAGTCACATCCACCACCTGATCACTCAAAGTACGTAATAGATTCATAGGTGGAGAAAAGAAAAAATTAAATGGTCAATTGTAATGTGACGCTGGTCACAAGTAATAATTAGTATCAGAGGAGCAGAAAAAATGGAAAGTAAATATAACAGTTATACTACTTACTGGTTGTAAAGACAGGTCAAAAAAATCCGCAGTAAGGTCCACGAAATGGTACAGAGTAGCAAAGGGTTAACAGAAGCAAAATCCAATTCAAGCTGAAGTGAGGAAACCGAAATGACAGAAACAGAGTATGTGACACATAGAAGCTGTACTGTGATCTAGAATTAGCTAACAACTACAGGGGTAATAATGTGAAAAGGAAACAGGAAGTAGTTGCGGCACCCCAGGGTGTGCTGGGTAAGGGGAGTCGTGTCAATGACAACCAGGTGAGAAGGTCTGTGAGGGAGACATGGAGATCACACAAGCTTTGTACAGTTGTGGCCAAAAGTATTGACACCCCTGCAATTCTGTCAGATAATACTCAGTTTCTTCCTGAAAATGATTGCAATCACAAATTCTTTGGTATTATTATCTTCATTTAATTTGTCTTCAATGAAAAAAACACAAAAAGAATTGTCCTAAAGCCAAATTGGATTTAATTCCACACCAAACATAAAAAAGGGGGTGGACAAAAGTATTGGCACTGTCATGTGATGCTTCTCTAATTTGTGTAATTAACAGCACCTGTAGCTCACCTGTGGCACCTAACAGGTGTTGGCAATAACTAAATCACATTTGCAACCAGTTGACATGGATTGAAGTTGCCTCAACCTCTGTCCTGTGTCCTTGTGTGCACCATATTGAGCATGGAGAGAAGAAAAAAGACCAAAGAACTGTCTGAGGCCTTGAGAAACCAAATTGTGAGGAAGCATGAGCAATCTCAAGGCTACAAGTCCATCTCCAAAGACCTGAATGTTCCTGTGTCTACTGTGCACAGTGTCATCAAGAAGTTTAAAGCCCATGGCACTGTGGCTAACCTCCCTAGATGTGGTGGAAAAGAAAAATTGACGAGAGATTTCAATGCAAGATTGTGCGGATGGTGAATAAAGAACCTCGACTAACATCCAAACAAGTTCAAGCTGCCCTGCAGTCCGAGGGTACAACAGTGTCAACCCGTACTATCCATCGGCGTCTGAATGAAAAGGGACTGTATGTTAGGATACCGAGGAAGACCCCACTTCTTACCCCGAGACATAAAATAGCCAGGCTGGAGTTTGCCAAAACTTACCTAAGAAAGCCTAAAACATTTTGGAAGAATGTTCTTTGGTCAGATGAGACAAAAGTAGAGCTTTTTGGGCAAAGGCATCAACATAGAGTTTACAGGAAAAAAAAAGAGGCATTCAAATAAAAGAACACGGTCCCTACAGTCAAACATGGTGGAGGTTCCCTGATGTTTTGGGATTGCTTTGCTGCCCCTGGCACTGGACTGCTTGACCGTGTGCATGGCATTATGAAGTCTGAAGTCTACCAACAAATTTTGCAGCATATTGTAGGGCCCAGTGTGAGAAAGCTGGGTCTCCCTCAGAGGTCATGGGTCTTCTAGCAGGACAATGACCCAAAACACACTTCAAAAAGCACTAGAAAAAGGTTTGAGAGAAAGCACTGGAAACTTCTAAGGTGGCCAGCAATGAGTCCAGACCTGAATCCCATAGAACACCTGTGGAAAGATCTAAAAATGGCAGTTTGGAGAAGGCACCCTTCAAATATCAGGGACCTGGAGCAGTTTGCTAAAGAATAATGGTCTAAAATTCCAGCAGAGCATTGTAAAAAACTCATTGATGGTTACCGGAAGCGGTTGATCGCAGTTATTTTGGCTAAAGGTTATGCAACCAAGTATTAGGCTGAGGGTGCCAATACTTTTGTCTGGCCCATTTGTGGAGTTTTGTGTGAAATGATCAATGTTTTGCTTTTTGCTTCATTCTCTTTTGTGTTTTTCATTGAAGACAAAGTAAATGAAGATAATAATACCAAAGAATTTGTGATTGCAATCATTTTCAGGAAGAAACTGAGTATTATCTGACAGAATTGCAGCGGTGTCAATACTTTTGGCCACAACTGTATATATACATTGCGGAAGTGAAATTAGATGGAGAGGAGCAATTTTAGTGTACTGAGCATCGTCGAGAAATGATCCAATATTTTCTCGGACCCGTGCTCCATAGGTCCCCATGTTATGGGCCACGGATCATGTCGGATCCAATTCCAAAATCGGAGCTGTACAGCAAAAAAATCGGACCAAAATGGATCTGATAAAAATCGGATGCAACTAAGGGCAAATCCAATCCGTTCCGTGCAGGGGCGGACCGTCACCCCCAGGGGCCCTGGTGCAGGAGAGGACCGGGGGGGCGGGGCTACTGGCCGTCGGCGCGGCCCGGGGGGGAGGGGTGCTGCTGGCCGTCGGCTCAGCCCGGAAAGGGGGGGGGGTGCCCCTGGGAGCCGCAGGCGCGATGCTCTCCTACCTGAGAGCCGCACCGGATGTCTGCTAGGGGCTGGAGGAGCAGAGGAGAGGAGGGGCTGGATCAGGCAAGGGAAGCAGGAAGCTCTCTGCTTCCCTTGCCTGACCCTCCCTCTCCTCTGGCGGCGGCTTGCGGGGGTCGGCTGGGGGCCCCCTCCAGGCTTGAAGGGGCCCCCTAACCGGACCAGCCGCACCAGTGTAGTTCTGCCCCTGGTTCCGTGCCCATAGGCTAACATGGGGGCCAAATCGGATCCGTGGCTGTCCATTTTACAACGCACAACCACGGATCCCAAAAAAACATGATGTGAAAGCAGCCTTATACAAACTTGTAGTACCAGATTGATGCAGGATTGCAGAGAGGTTACCAGCCAGATGAAATCATCAAGGTGGTGGTGAAAGCTATCAGCCCAGGACTAAACCTTCGGAATATGTTCGAAATGAAAAGTCACTTGATATTACCACAACTGAAGATAATCTTAAAAGGGCATTATAAAGAAGAAAGTGCTTCAGAACTATTCCACTGTCTCATTAGCATCGTGCAGGACCAGAAGGAGTCTCCTCAAAGTTTCTTGTTCAGGGCGACTGAACTGAAGGACAGACTGTTGTTTGCGTCCTGTGATGTACAGACGGAGAAAAAGTTTGACGCCAGGCTAATCCTGATGAAGTTTCTGAGATCTTTAGGAACAGGATTAATCAGCCAAGACGTCAAGTTGCAGATGAAACAATACCTAGAAGATCCTGATATTCTGGATGAAGTTTTAATTGAAAAGATGAATGAGGTAGCCAGTTTGGAGCCAGAGAGTGAACAGAAATTAAAGAAAAGCTCAGCTACCAAAATGAATCAGCTGAAGTTGGAGACCTGCAGCTTCAGACAGAAGATAATCCTGTAGACTCTCCAGCATCACAACCAAGAGCGACCTCCCATTCACCAGCGATAGAGAAAACAGCTGGTGCTGACTGGGAAGAAATGATTTCAGAACTCCGAGCTGACTTGACAGAGGTGAAGAAGTTGATTTGCATCAGGACTAAATCCAAATCCTTTAGGCCCAGGGGTGGGTTCCAACAAGAAAGACATCCTATTTGTGAGGGTTGCCGATCATCAAGTCAAAGTACTGTTTGTGGCAATTGTTTAAGATGTGCTAAGGAAGGGCATTTTGCCAGAGAATGTCAAGTGCTACGGCCCCTTAGACAACAGAAGGCTGCCAGTGCAGGGCAACTGGTAACTGCGACACAGAGGAGGCCCCAGAACCAAGCACAAACACCACCAAACCACAGAACAGCTTTTGGGGTTAAATGATTGCATTGGCACTATCCTCAGGTGTGTGAACGTCTTCAACAACTACAAGAGGGACAGGAGCATCAGCTATTTAATGCCCAGTGCGAAAGTCAGACCATACATTCCTGGGAACAAGAGGATTGCTCGGTCAATAAGGATAGCCTCATCGACCTAAACGATGAAAGGTGCTTCATACAATGCAAGTTGGATGGACTCTTGGTGAAAGCATTTTGGGGTATAAGTGCTCAAGTGAGCCTCCTAAATGAAGAATGGAGAAGAAGCAAAATGAAACGCACCTGTCTTCATCCACTCAAAGAACTCTTAGGACCAGTGGAACACCATGGCAAAGCTGTCAATCAGACCGAAATCCATTTCATAGGCTGTGTGGAAGTGAAATTTCAACTCAGCGCTACAAAGAACAGCAATTCCATTGAGTTATTGGTACCCTTTCTTGTCACCAGTGATCAGAATGTGGCTGAAGAACCTATCCTGGGCTAAAATGTCTTCAGTGAGGTTGTCAAGAAATACAAATCAGGGACACTTGTGGTGGAGGTGGTAGCCAAATCTCTGGCAATACCCAGAGTCATGGCAGAAAACGTGATTCATGGGATAAATAAAGCAGAGAACACAATAGACATGAAAGAAGTGTAGGTAGCACTGCGTCCAGCCATTTTCCCTGCAAATAGAATGATGGGAGTGAGGTGTGGAGTTTGGGTAGAACCAGTAAGAAAACTCCAGAAGAGACTGTTTGTGCTGAGAGACTCATCAGAATTTCCCGAGGGTCTCATCGAAGGTGAGACTGTGCTTACGATCCCTACTGGGGGTTTTGCCCGAATGACAGTGATTGTAATGAATACGACAAAGCACGAAGTGAGATTGAACCCTAAGACTGTGTTAGGCCACATAGAAACCATTAACATGGTGTATCCAGCCAGTGTGAGGCCACTCCAGGTTTCTGCGGTGAATTTGGTTCCTGAACCAAGAAGCAAAATGTGCCCAAGGGAGAGAACCCCGCAAATGGCCTCAGAAGCTTGGACCCTCCAGTACCCCTGGAGCACCTGAGTCCTGAAGATCAAGCAGTAGCGAAACAGATATTAAGGGAAGAGTGTCATGCGTTCTCAAAGCATGACTCTAATATTGGGTGTATTCTGTCATTACAACTTAAAATCAACTTGAAAGACCCTACCCCAGTAACCAGAAGTTACATATCTGTACCTAAGCAATTGCACCGTGAAGTAAAGGAATATCTGCAAGATCTAATTAACAGAGGTTGGGTACAAAAATCAAAGTCTTCCTACTCCTCTCCTTTTGTCTGTTTTAGGAGGAAGGATGGCACACTGAGGCTCTTTTTTGACTACCGGGAACTAAATTGGAAGTCAGTCCCTGATTGGCACCCAATACCAAAGATTCAAGACATGCTGGATAGCTTATCAGGGAGTACCTGGTTTTCAGTTCTGGACCAGGGCAATGCATACCACCAAGGGTTTATGGAAGAATCCAGTAGACCCTGACAGCCTTCATCATACCATGGGGATTGTATGAGTGGATCCATATACTAGTTGGGCTCAGCTCTGCCCCGGCAGAATTCCAGAGGAGAATGGAAGCATGTCTAGAGGGGTTAAGGGATGATATCTGCCAGCCGTATCTAGATGAAAATGTGGCACATAGCAAGAACTTCACCGAGCATGTTGAGCACATGAGGACTGTGCTCCAACGTTATCAGCAACATGGAGTCAATCTAACCCCAAAGAAGTGTGAGCTGTTCAAAAGACAAGTTCGAGTTCTGGGAAAAATCGTGTCTGGAGATGGATACACCATGGACCCAGCAGAAATCGCTCCAGTAATGGCCTTGAAAGACAAGCATCTGTCAAATGTGGGAGAACTGAGGAAGATCTTAGGATTCCTCTCCTATTACAGGACTTACATAAAGAGCTTTTCCTGGATTGCCACTCTGTTATACCACCTCTTGGGGGGAAGAACAAATTCAGCCACATCGGTGGGAAAAGAAAGGAACACAGGCTGGGTTCGGCCTAAAGGAAAAAACACAGTTTCTGCTCAGCAACCAATTAGCTGGACGTCAGATCACAAGGAGATATTGGAAGAATTAGTGGATTACCTTGTAAAACCACCCATAATGGCATATCCTGATTTCAACAAGCCATTTGTTTTTCATTGTGACGCCTCTCAGGTGGGACTTGAAGCTGCCCTTTATCAGCATCAAAATGGTAAATTGAGAGTCATCGGCTACGGTTTCAGAATGCTGACAGATGCCGAGAAAAATTACCATCTTCACTCTGGAAAACTGGAATTCCTGGCATTGAAATGGGCTGTCTACGAATGATTTAGAGATTATCTATTTTACAGCAAGGAGTTTGAGGTATGCACTGACAACTACCCTCTGACCTATGTCCTCAGTACAGCTAAGCTGTATACTAAAGGTCAGAGATGGGTAGCTGAACTAGCTGACTTCAACTTTAGTATCAAATATAGGCCAGGAAAATGCAATACGGATGCAGATGGATTGTTGAGAATGCCATTAGAGCCTGAAGAGTTCATGCAATAGTGCTCCGAAGAAGTAATTCTAGAAGCTATTGTGAGCACCACCCAAGCAGTACAATTTCAGCATGAGGAATGCACACCCTTGTGGTGTCCGTTGAATGTGGCAACTACCGTGAAAGCACTAGAACAAGATCACCCCATGTGCATCCAACAGTTATCAAAAGAAACAATCCGAAAAGCACAATGGGAAGATCAAATAATTGGCAGAATTCTACCTTATGTGGAACAAAACTGGTTCCAAAAGAAGTGAGAGAGAGATATGGAGTCACCAGCAGTAGTTGTCTTATGTAGAGAATGGGCAAAGCTCTACCTCAGCACAGACGGTATCCTGTATGGCAAAAGAGGACAGAAGCAACAGCTAGTACTACCAGGAAAATACTATCGGTTGGTCTTCAAACAACTACATGAAGGAGTGGAAAGGACTTCAAATCTGGTTTTTGAACAGTTCTTCTGGCCATAAATACACAGGGATATCGAGAGGTTTGTGACCAGAGAATGTGGTTGTTTGAAAGATAAGCATCGCAACACACCAACCCGAGCACCTATGGGCAACATCTAAACGACTTACCTATTTGAGTTGGTATCAATTGACTTTCTGCATCTTGAGACATGTAAAGGTGGATATGAATACATCTTAGTAGTGATGGACCATTTTACTCGATTTGCTCAAGCATAGTCAACCACCAATAAGTCTGGCAAGACAGCGGCAGAGAACATTTTCAATGACTTTGCTCTGAAGTTTGGGTTCCCAACCAGACTAAATCATGACCAGGTAAGAAAATTTGAGAACCAGCTCTTTGCCAAGTTAGGGAAATATTGTAGGATCCAGAGATTTCACACTACACCCTATCATCCTGAAGGTAATGGACAAGTGGACCATTTCAAACGTACATTACTGTTTACTGTTTACGTACATTAATGTTGAAAATGTTAACAGCTCACGAGAAGAAGGATTGGAGGAATTCTGTATCAAAAGTGGTGCATGCCTACAATTGTATCAAAAGTGAAGCAACAGGTTATTCACCATTCTTCCTATTGTTTAGTCGATCTCCAAGATTACCGATTGATGTAAAGTTCGATACTCCAGTTTCAGAGATTTATAAGACGTAGTCTGACAAAGTTCAGAAATGGAAAGAATATATGGCAGAAGCATACAACATAGCATCGAAAGTAGTCACAGAAGAGCAAAGTAAAAGAAAAGAATACTATGATCAGAAATGTCATGGAGCGGAATTGATACCTGGAAGTCGCGTGCCAGTCAGAAATATACGTGAGAAAGGAGGCCCAGAAAACCTTTATTCGTACTGGTAAGACAAGATGTATGTGGTCATCAAGAGGTTGTCAGACAACAGTTCAGTTTATGAGATCAGACTGGAAATGGGAGACAACAAAACCAGAATAGTACATTGTAACTTGCTACTACCCTGTGATTACCTCCCACCGCAACAAGACATGCCGGAAGTGAATCAATGCCGACCAAAAACAGCAGAGAGACCACCACAGAAGATTCTGAGGTGGACAGTGACCTTGAGAGTTCAGATGAAGATCAGACTTTTGTACTTCACAGGCCAACGAGAAATGGTAACTACCATATTCTTGAAAGTGAACTAAACTGGGAAGCTCCAGAGTTTGTACCAAGAAACTCAACTGAGGTCCATTTCCGATGTGATGATCAAACACCAGTTGCTGAAAATATAGATAGGAATCTAGGATTAGAGGAATCATTGGACCATACAGAAATGTATGATTTGACAGAAGATTCAGAACCTACAGATATATATCCAAGAGTATCAGAGGAAGTGATGGAAGTGAATTCGGGGTAAGAATCAATATCAGAGGAACAACCCTGCAGGAGGACTTCGACTCGAGAAGTAAGAAGACCAATGATGCTGACCTATAATACACTAGGTGAACCGAGCAGAGTACCAAGGACTGTCCAGTTGAAACAGGTATCGCTGCCTACAGATCAGGTAAGCTTACCTGAGTGGTATCTCTCAGTAATATACTTTAGCTGAGTGAATAGACTCTTTGCCTGAGCTTAAACTAAAAGACTATGTACTAACAAAGAATGATAACGGTACGTGAGACTAGTTAGCCTTAGCTTGTTGAAGACGGATGAAAAGCTCCAGCTGAAGAGATGATGATTGTTAAGTTGTTTTATGTTTTGCAGGAGATCTACAAGCAAGAGTTAGATATGATCAGATTGCTGTTAATGTTGTGATTGTTGTTAATGTTGAACATAAAGTGTTACATGATTTTCAGCACCCCTTTCCATAAGTACAGTTAAGGGAGAATAACTCCTAGGGTTGATTAGACCATCGAGAAAGAATACGAATGTCGGGACGACATTAAATTAGGAGTGAAGAGTGTGACACATGGAAGTTGTACTGTGATCTAGAATCAGCTAGCAACTACAGGGATAATAATGTGAAAAGGAGACAGGAAGTAGTTGCGGAGCCCCAGGGAGTGCTGGGAAAGGGGAGTGGTGTTCGTGACAACCAGGTGAGAAGGTCTGGGAGGGAGACATGGAGAACAGACAAGCTGTATAGACCAGTTTCTGCTGAGAAACGATTGCTGTAAATAAGAAAGCTCAGGACAGACAAGACACTGTATTACCTCCAGATAGCAGTAAGAGGGACAGCACCAACTTATTCCTTCCCACCCGCCTCCATTGTATGAAGTACAGTCTGCATAGCTCTAGTCACAGTGTGAAGAGGACTGATCTGTGAGGAGAAATGCTTTGTATAGAGACTGTCATAGATGTTGATGAAATATCGTATGAAGAAAAGTGATTTCATGTATTGGAAAGAAGTTGAATAAAACCCCAATAATCAACCCCACTTCTGAACTGTGTGATAACTGTGCCTGAAGATCCTGCCTCCCCTTTACTGTACAAAAGGATAATAATCGCCCTGTGTAACATTTCCCCAGAATTTCCAGAACTCATGTTTAGTGTAAGCCTTCAAATACTGAAGGTCGTACATACAACAAGTACATAGGTACAAAACAGAAAGAGAAGACAGGTCACTAGCAGAGGGTCAAGTCCAGGTAAGAAACAAAGTCAGGCAGGGTCTGGTTCAGAGCACAAAGAGATCAAGTCCTACACAGCCAAAAGCAAATGTACAATTGATCCAGAACAGAGCTGCAAGCTAGTTTAAATAGGCTCTTTATTACGTGAGCTGAATTCAGGTGATTGAGGCACAGAGCCAGCGCAACCTAACAGCCTCCATAAACCTAAAACAGCACAGGCAATGTGGAGATTGTGACATGAAGAAATAGTTATTAAACTGCAGCATCATACCTAACGGTGTCCCGTCACTTGTATTCCCGGGCAGCTCATTAATTTCCTGGATATTCACTTCAGAGTGGTAAAACAGCCAACACAGAGATTGGGTGTCTGTGATTGGCTGTTGGAGTAATCTGGAAACTGCCCATACATTCTAGATTCCAGATTTTTCCGGCAGCCAAGCACAGATGCCCATTCTCTGTGACAGCGTCTGTGATTGACTGTTGGACCCCTCACCCATTGAATGAAATCATAGTACTGTAAAAATAAAATAAAATGAAAAACATTTTGTGTAGGGCTTTGATTTATTTTTGATTATCAGCACAGATAAAGAGGAGAGGTATGGGCTGCCACAACCAGCTGCCTGGCTTTACCTTAGCTGGCAATCAAAATACAGGGAAGCCCAATATATTTTTTTAATCATTTAAATAAATACGGTAATTAAAAAGTAAAAGACGTAGGATTCACCCTCTTTTTGATCTCCAGGCAGCTGGGGACTGGTATTCTCAGTGTGGTAAGGCCCAGGTTTTATGAGCCCCACTTGCTGAAAATTGCAGCCCGCATCTGCCCCTAAAAATAGTGCATTCTTTCATAGTGCCATTTTCAGTAGCTTTACCCGGCTCTTCCTGTGGCCCTTGTGGCAGTGGCATGATGGATAATAGAGGGGTTAATACCAGCTTGGTATTGACAGCTGACACTAAGCCCAAAATTCATAGTGTCAGGCCAATATTAGACCCAGCTACTATGATCTTCTGGTAAACAGTAAAAAAAAACAGAACACTGAGAAAAAGACATTTTAAGGCTGCTTTCACACTGCAGTTTTTTCCTGATCAGTGTTCATTAGGTTTTGTGTTCCAAAATCAGGAGTGTCTCCAAAACCCAGAACAGGTGTCTTTCTTTCAGTTATACTTTTTCTCTGCAAGTTCCTCTCCTGGTTCCTCTCCTGGTTTTGGCACACAATACCTAATGAACACTGATCAGGGAAAAACTGCAGTGTGAAAGCAGCTTAATTGAAATAAAACACAAAACAAATCTCTGGTTCCCATCTTTAATCACCCAAAAATAAACCCATCAATGATAAATCCACAGGCGAACATGTTCAACTCTGCTACATCTCTGTGAGCAGACACATGTCTACGCACAGCGACTAGCAGGCTCACACTGACATCCGAGTGCTGTGAGAAAGGTCATCTAAATTCACAGCTGAGCCTCATCAGCAGTGAACTCAGGTGACCCCATGAA
Source organism: Allobates femoralis (assembly GCA_033576535.1). NCBI lineage: Eukaryota > Metazoa > Chordata > Amphibia > Anura > Aromobatidae > Allobates > Allobates femoralis. The sequence goes on from JARQOC010000006.1 coordinate 123,471,047, forward strand.
CAGCATCAATGATCCCAGATCTCAGCCGTAATGTGAGCGCTTCTCTGTTCCAGTTTGTTGTATCTTGACATAGGTATCCATGATCACTATGACTAAGTTCAAACATTACACTTTGGAATGCAATTCCATCAACCATCAATATGGTATTCTCTATTTTTTTTAATTGTCAATGACAGGAATATTCAACCTTACAGGCATGAAATACTAGGGATAGGACCCTTCTGATTGGGCACATCTTGTCTCGGTGGGATTGCTTTTACTTTTCATTGATCAAAATAGTGTCAACTAAGAACCCTAAGGTATTTACATGTACTATCACTATTTGCTTATTTACACCAGATTAGTTGTTCATTGTTATATCTCAGGTTTTGGCTTATAGGCATATAGCTGGATACATCTTAGGGCCCTTTCACATCAGCGTTTTTTGAAAAACCGCATCTGCCGCGATTACCGCATACCGGCTGCACTTGCGGCGCGGTTGCGGTTTTTGCCATGCAAAGTATAGGCGTACTTGCGGCAGGTGCGGCAAGTGCGGTTTTTTTCGCGGCCGCACCTGCCGCAAGTGCAAAACCGCACTTGCCGCACCTGCCGCAAGTACGCCTATACTTTGCATGGCAAAAACCGCAACCGCGCCGCAAGTGCAGCCGGTATGCGGTAATCGCGGCACATGCGGTTTTTTCACCGCATCTGCCGCGATTTTCAAAAAACGCTGATGTGAAAGGGCCCTTTGGCGGGCGTCACATGCTACGATTTATGTAAAGATATCGCTGGAAAGTGCCTGATTTGGCATCGCTCCTATAACATCGTTGCGTGTGACAGGTCGATCTGACTAGCGATAAGTGGTCAGATCGTTATATACAGTGTTGGCCAAAAGTATTTACACCCCTGCAATTCTGTCAGATAATACTCAGTTTCTTCCTGAAAATGATTGCAATTACAAATTCTTTGGTATTATTATCTTCATTTAATTTGTCTTTAATGAAAAAACACAAAAGAGAATGAAGCAAAAAGCAAAACATTGATCATTTCACACAAAACCCCAAAAATGGGCCAGACAAAAGTATCGGCACCCTCAGACTAATACTTGGTTGCACAACCTTTAGCCAAAATAACTGCGATCAACCGCTTCCGGTAACCATCAATGGGTTTCTTACAATGCTCTGCTGGAATTTTAGACTATTCTTCTTTGGCAAACTACTCCAGGTCCCTGATATTTGAAGGGTGCCTTCTCCAAACTGCCATTTTTAGATCTCTCCACAGGTGTTCTATGGGATTCAGGTCTGGACTCATTGCTGGCCACCTTAGAAGTCTCCAGTGCTTTCTCTCAAACCATTTTCTAGTGCTTTTTGAAGTGTGTTTTGGGTCATTGTCCTGCTGGAAGACCCATGACCTCTGAGGGAGACCCAGCTTTCTCACACTGGAGCCTACATTATGCTGCAAAATTTGTTGGTAGTCTTCAGACTTCATAATGCCATGCACATGGTCAAGCAGTCCAGTGCCAGAGACAGCAAAGCAACCCCAAAACATCAGGGAACCTCCGCCATGTTTGACTGTAGGGACCGTGTTCTTTTCTTTGAATGCATCTTTTTTTCTCCTGTAAACTCTATGTTGATACCTTTGCCGAAAAAGAGAGAACATTCTTCCAAAATGTTTTAGGCTTTCTCAGGTAAGTTTTGGCAAACTCCAGCCTGGCTTTTTTATGTCTCAGGGTAAGAAGTGCAGTAAGAAGTACAGTCCCTTTTCATTCAGACGCCGACGGATAGTACGGGTTGACACTGTTGTACCCGCGGACTGCAGGGCAGCTTGAACTTGTTTGGATGTTAGTCAAGGTTCTTTATCCACCATCCGCACAATCTTGCGTTGAATTCACTCGTCAATTTTTCTTTTCCGTCCACATCTAGGGAGGTTAGACACAGTGCCATGGGCTTTAAACATCTTGATGACACTGCGCACGGTAGACACAGGAACATTCAGGTCTTTGGAGATGGACTTGTAGCCTTGAGATTGCTCATGCTTCCTCATAATTTGGTTTCTCAAGTACTCAGACAGTTCTTTGGTCTTCTTTCTTTTCTCCATGCTCAATGCGGTACACAAAAGGATACAGGACAGATGTTGATTCAACTTTAATCCATGTCAAATGGCTGCAAGTGTGATTTAGTTATTGCCAACACCTGTTAGGTGCCACTGGTAAGTTACAGGTGCTGTTAATTACACAAATTAGAGAAGCATCACATGATTTTTCTAACAGTGCCAATACTTTTGTCCACCCCCTTTTTTATGTTTGGTGTGGAATTATATCCAATTTGGCTTTAGGACAATTCTTTTTGTGTTTTTTTCATTGAAGACAAATTAAATAAAGATAATAATACCAAAGAATTTGTGATTGCAATCATTTTCAGGAAGAAACTGAGTATTATCTGACAGAATTGCAGGGGTGTCAATACTTTTGGCCAACACTGTACAGATATGGGAACCGGACCCCATATCACACGATGTGGATCATCCAATCTGCTGCATTGTTCTGTTTGACACCGCCATAACCGATCTCCTGACCGATTTCTCCTATTCACATCATTGACAAGCATCAGTCGCTGGTTGTATGAGCGATACCTGCACGTAATATCGCTGCTGCATCCTAAACGATATCTATACATGTGACACCTCACTAACATGTTGGCCACGAGCGCGAACCCCTGAGATCATAGGTGAGATCACTCACAAAATCGTAGTGTGTGACACCCGCCTTAGGCATATGGCAAATTGTTCCGCTGAACATATTAAAAACCTGTACACTCTGGTGCTGCCAAAGCTAAAGTCTCATATATCTTTTTATATCTCTCATATATCTTCTCATATATCTCATGTACCGTTTTATTTAAGCACTCCACAAATATCGAATACACAATAATTACTGGTGGTTTATGCATGTATTTAAGAAACTATAAAGGGACTCTATCAGAAAATTATTTTTATATTTGTTACCAAAACTTAATCATGTCTCTTAATAAAATTATGTTCACGTTTGGCATTGTACTATTGATAAACGTCATAGTCTCTTATATAACTTAGTAGAGGATAGAATTGCATTTTGACCCTTTAGGGGTGTCTGGTGGGTTCCAAACTCTTTATAATAAAAAATATACCTAATAATCAAGATCCAGTGTAGAGGTGAAAGACTTTTGGGTCATTACATATTGACATTTATCACTTGCCTGGATTAGTGGCATGGGTTGTACAAGCGGTAGCCCCATATGTAGAATGGCGCCTTTCTACAGAGGGGGAATACCTCTTGCATAACCCATGCTACTAATCCAGGCTGTTCCCCACTGAGCAGCACGTGAATTGATGAAGGTCAATATGTTATGACCCAAATGTCTTTCACCTCTACATTGGACCTGCTGCTTTACACAATAAATCTTGTTTAATCACCCCTTTTGGAGGACATGGTTATATTCTATTATTTCTAATATAGCTTAGTGTGGCGCCCCACCAAGTAGGTGCCACAAAAGGGGTACTACACCCAGAAAAGCGGTGTAGTCACCCCACTGCAATTGGAATTATGGTCACTAGATGGAACCCTAGAGTTAACACCCACACTCTAGAGTGTGGACCCTGGGAGGGAATATAGTGGCTTCTAGGGTGAACTAGTGAGAAGAGGAGTGTAGCTCGTAGAAGAGAGATGGAGAAGAGAACTCAGAGAAGAAGGAGTCCGGGAAAAGACCACTGAGAGTCGAGAAGCAAAGGCTAAAGTTGGACTCCTCGGCTGAGGAGCCCAGAAAGTACAGATCCCAGAGAAACGAGGGAAGGTACGGAGGTTCAGCAGTGAGCTAGTTCAATGGAAGAAACCGGGTACCGAAGCCTGCAACTGTGAGATCCTACATGGCTCACAGAGAATCCGATGAACGGGGATATTACAGACACAGTCCCAGTCACAGAAAGGGAGCCAAAAGCTAAGAGCAGAGGCCACTGCACAGCATAGAGAAGGTCGTCCCGGAGACCGCACAGGAGGGAGAGAAAAAGGAAGGAGGTCAGATTATCTTTAAGGGTACCTTTACACACGGCTACATTTGTAGCTTGTCACCAGGTAACTTACTGGTTGCAGTGAAATCATGGATACATGGTTCTATCTTGTTGCTGTGTACAAATGGAATAATCACTCCATGATTTCACTGCAGCCAGTAAGTTACCTGGTGACAAGCTACAAATGTAGCCGTGTGTAAAGGTACCCTAAGAGATCAGACTTCACCGCCACTGGGAGGCAAAGGCAAGGAGAGAAAGGAACAAGAAAGGTACACAAGGAGGGATCCATCTACAGCCAGACATTCCAATTGCAGCATCCGGAGTATTTGCCATTATACCATCTACTGTATTGCTGAACTGTATGACTTTGGAGAAGTTTCAGTGAAGTTACCCAGTGAAGTGAAGTTCCGACTCTGCTGCATCCTTTCAATTATAATCTGTTTTATTACAGCATCGCTGCCCCGGCGGTCCAGTCCCGCCTGCGGGGACTAATTCATCCAAGCCGCAATACCATCAACCACCGGAGGACTGTGGCGGCGCTGGTGAACATCACCAGACTTAGCAGGTGGCGTCATGAAGACAACTTTGTACATAATCCCCTGTAAATACCTCTTATTTTAATTGACCACCAGGGCCACGGCCTCAGGCAACCCACCCGTGACATCCCAGACTGAAAACCACCCGAGAGCTGAGTTCCCGAGCCCTGGGTGCGCGTCATTAGAACTTGTCTTTTACAGGAACAACTAATTATGCAGACTGTCCTTGTATTCTGCACATCATTTCCTTACAACGCTTACCTGCTAGACCTTCCAACCAACATAAACCAATTATTTAGTTTTCTCAAGCAAAAAATTTGTAATGCATGGTGAAAATTTTACAGAAAAAAATCTAGATATTGTTTGCTTTTTATTTTCTTTGTGTTTCCAACTCGATTACCTTCCATCTGACTTTCTATTGCTGCCAGTGTACCCACAGCATTCAGTTGGAGGCTGCCACTAACTGCCTCTCTATCTCTTGCTCAGCAGGACCCAGAAAATGTGATTTTTCCAAAGTAAAGAAAAATGATTGATGAAAATGCCAGAAGTTTCAAGAACCCATCATATGGGCATGAATAAGTGACCCATTATTATAATCTCACACTTTCTAAATTCTTGACCTCGCCTTTATCTCTTGTCAAAAACATGAGGCGTCTCATGCAATGAACCAGATGTCCAGATATGATTTTTCTTTCTTCTATGATTACTTGAACGGTATTTCTCAAAAGTGATATACTGTATTTAACTCCTTTCTAGATATCCTCAATTATTACTAGTGTGCTGTACTAGCATAAGTAGACTCATTTTGAAGGAAGGTAGGAGATAATATTGTATAAGGTGATTTTTATTAACCATTTCAAACATGTCACAAAGTAAAGCTGGCCATAAATAGTCATTTTATATTTCTGTTTACTGAAGGATTTGCTGTGAAAGTTATAATTTTGGATGGCAGTGCTATGGTTAAAATACCATACCATCAGTAAATCTGCCATAACCTATGACCTGGTCTGGCTCACCCTTCAGTAGAATACAGATGTCTCAGTTAGCATGAGTGACATTTACACTAAATTACAGGACCTGAAAATAAAATCAGTCCTAAGATACTACATTTTTGACAGGTATCTGAAAAATATCATACTTATTGCTGTCACAAAAGAGTGTAACTGGTCATTAGAACAAGGGCAGACTGCATCGGGTCCCTAGAAGTAGGAGGGCTCAATTACACCTCTAAAACAGGTGGAATTTGGCATTAGAATGAGCTATTGCACTTCACAGGGACCCTTTTCTTCGTCCACTAGTGCATTAGAAAATGGTTTAACCCCTTCATGACCAAGGGCATAGCAGTATACATGCTTGGCCGTGTCCTGCCCTCTGATGTGAGCTCATGCGCATGGGACAGATGGAACACAATTGTATGCACTTCTCAGCTCAGAGTAGGACAACCTATGTACAATCCTGCTCATTGCTATTGGCACCTATGAAGTTTAAGTACATATAATGTGGAATATCTTCTGAAAAAAATGACTCAAGTGAAACAGCTTTTTTGCATAGAGACTCATGTTATATACAAAAGAGCAAATGTAAGACATTGGGAGGGAAAATAGAAAAAACTAAAGCTTGCTGTGATCGTGGTATTGGCACTTTTTAAATGAAAATCACCTGTGATAAATTGTCGGAGCTCATGTGATATGAAATAGCCAATGAATGATGAATTCAGTATTTTAAAAAGCCACGTTAGGCCCTGTTCCTTTGTCACAATTGTGAAGACAACCGAGCTGTCTAAGGACATCAGAACTGCTATTATTAGCAAACACAAAACTTCCAAAGAATATAAAGCTTCTTCAAGGACCTACGTATCCCAGTTTCAACAGTGTGCAAGACGTTTGCCAAGCAGGGAACCATCAAGAACCTCCCTGGATGTGGCAGAAAGACTGTCACGCTTGGGAGGTGAGGGAATCAGGTAACTTGATGGTGTGATGGGCAAAGGGGGTCAGGAGAGCCTAATCTGACCCTGATGCTGGGGTCCCTGGCTTTCCCTGATCTCTGAGGTACCTCTGATGGTGAGGAGTTCCGAGCCACCACCCTGAACCCTAAACTCCTGATTAGCCCTAGACTGAGGGCCCCTACCTCCACCTACAGGTCAGGGATCACAGCTTCTCCCATGGCAATAGAACTCCAGGAGAGGCTTCAGCACAGCAGCAAGACTTCTTCTCAGCTCAATGACCAAGAGCCAACTAACTCTATAAACGGCGTCTGACAGAGGAGAGGGAAAGCTATTTAAAGCCAGGGGGAGGGGATTCCAGGTGAGTCACACTTCAACCACTCAACCAGCAGCTAAACATAATAATGAATGCAGCTCTGGAGCACAACACAGGAGTCAGGACCTTCACACCAATCCTTCATGCAGCCCTTAAAAGAAAACAACACATACAGCAGCATCCAGCGATGTCAGTGCAAACTAAGCACGTGACAAAGACAGATTGAGAAGAGAGGTCTTTGATGATTGGTGAAAATGGTAGAAAAAACACCACAACAAACATCCAAAGACCTGAAGGCCAACCTGGAACAGTCTGGGGTCATGGTTTCAGCAAATACCATATGTTGCACACTAATCAAGCTCAGCTTTATGGGTGAAGGCCAACGAAGAAACCGTAGTCGAAGAAAAGGCATAAAAACTAATGTTTGTCAAAAAGTACCTTGACAAACCACAAACCTTCTCGGGAAATGTTCTTTGGACAGATGAAAGAAAAAAATAGGCTTTTTTTTGGCAATGCAAAGCAACAGCTTGTTTACAGAAAGTTCAATGAAGCTTATAAGAAAAAGAACACCCTACCAGTTAAGCATGGTGGAGGATCCATAATACTGTGGGGTTGCTTTGCTGCGTCTGGTCGTACTGCAGGAATCATGAAGTAAGGAAATTAGCAAGAGATTTTAGAGCAAAAAGTGCTACTCAGTGTAAGAAAACTTGGTTTGAGTCGAAGATCATGGGTCCTCCAGCAAGAGAATCACCCAAAGCACACATCCAAAAGAAAACAGGAATGGTTGAAAAAGAAGAAATGGATCTTTCTGTCTAATTCTAATTCTGTCAAGGTATCTAGAAAATGAGTCCCATAGATATCAACTTCTCCAAAGGTGGGTTCTGATGCTTCAGTCCACATGTGTATTTCAGCTTGACGAGTTAAAAGTGTCTACATTTCATTATAGCTGGATTCTGTCCCTACAAAAGTTATTTATTGAAGCAGGAAAACCATCAGATTAGTTTATCTGTCCCTGCACTCAGAGAGAGGACAAGCTAAGTCATGATCTTATGCCAAAGGTAAAAGTCGATGATTTTTGATTAAACGTTTTATGGTGGCAGAATTGCATATGAAAACATCTACTCAAAACTTTAATATCTGTTGATATCTTTTCGTTTATAGCAAGGCTTGCTCAATTTTTTTCTATAAATATAAATTGTAAAAAATCACCAGTACACACAGATTCATTATTAATTCACATTGGGTTATGAGAGCAGGGCTGCTCTAATGTTGCATGATGTCTGCACTACCTTCATTTGTCAGCCTTCCCATGTGATAAAAATAATCATACCATATAGTACCTAATTGTAAATAGAGATGAGCGAACTTTCCCTGAACATGTTCGCCAGTTTCATATTCGGCATGTTATAGTTAGAAGGCGTGCACTCGGAGACTTATATCACTCGTCGAGGTGCTGATTGAGGGGTCTGGTAAACCCACGTATAATTGATGTAAAGATACAATCGCACACTCATATGTTAATTTGCCCGGGCATAAACAATAACGGAATAAGGTGAGCCAATACTAACTGGAGGAAAGGATGTCTATTGTGACTTTTATACCTGTATATCTATCTATAGACGCCATATCTACTGTCTCTGTGGGAACCCTCCTATTATACTATATATTCTCATATTATCAGGCACCCAGAACAGGGTCCGAGGATCCCCTCAATCCTACTGCCCTTAAAGGTAACTATGGAAATATATTATAAATATGCATTGTATAACAAGATCTCTATAAGCATTACACATTATATATGATCCCTGACAGCTGGAGACCCCAGTGGGACAACCACAAACTTACACAAGATAGGAGTCTATGGAAAAAGAGGAAAGAGGGTAACTGAGTTTATGATTTTATATTTTCTTTAAAACTATAGATAACACGTTTTGTTGGATTCTGTCAATCTTAGAAGCACTATACTGCCCTATTTCTCTCTAGAGGACCCCTCTCCCTTGCTCTTATTGATTAATGTAATAATTCACAGAATCTTTTAAAATACATGGTCTTATTAACTATAGGTGTCTATTGACACTTTTTTAGGGCCCGTCATTGTGAATTGTATATATTGTAAATATTGCTTTATATATTCTGACGATATTTTTGTATACCTTGTAACCTGCAGCAACTACCGTGATCAAGGTCCGGGAAGGACCGAAACGTTGGTTTCTCGCTGCTCCTCAAATAAAGAGACTCTTTAATTTTTTGCAAATTAACATATGAGTGTCCGATTGTCTCTTTACATTAATTTATATTCGGCATGAACATTGCACATTCTGTTTGTGACTGGAAACATGAGCACGAGCATTTTACTTAAAAATCGTCGAACATGGCTTTGCTTGAGTGAAAAGTTTGAAATTTTAAAATGGCCCTATAACTTTCCCTAAATCTTTGGGGTTGGGGGGATTCCCAGACATTGGGTCTACCAGTTTGTTCAACCTGTAGAATTTAATAGAGCTTTAAAATATTTATTTTAAGCTTTCTTGAGCTTGCAGGTGTTGGAACACCTGCAGTGTGTGAATTTTTGGAACAGTTTTATGGTATCGTCGCGATGCTCCAGCGATCCCGACAACGATACGACCTGGTAGTTTTCACTGGTGCGTCGCTACGTAGCCGTTGGTGAGATGTCAAACATTCAGATCTCACCAGCGACGCAGCAACGATACGGCAGTCGTTTGGAACCTGTTACTCTCGGGCATAGTATTGAGATCATTGGTCATTGTCCCTATCACACACAGCGATGCATGCTGCCCAGCAGGAGCGCGATGACCAAAAAATGGTCCAGAATGGTTTGTAATGATCAGCGATCTCACAGTGGGGGTCTGGTCACTGCTATGTGTCCAACATAGCGAGATTGCTGTTGAGGTCATTGTTGCGTCACAAAACTTTTGACTCAGCAGCGATCTCGCTAGCGATCTCGCTTAGTGTGACGGGGGCTTTAGTTGTGGCAGCTGTGAAGTCCAGGAATGTTCTTTAAACATCCATTTAAGAGAGCTTTGAATTTAAAAAAAGTCTAATTTTTAATTTTTTTTAATTAGCTTTATTATTTTTTAAGTATTACTATTTGTTTTAGAGAGCAAACTTTTTTAACATTGGAGAGGGTCACCTCTTCTAGACTTATGCTATTTTTATTTAGATTGCTAGCAGATATGTCCATTATATACTTAACATACGGTACATGGTCTTATAGTTCACAGTCAAAAAACAGCATAAAATGGATATTGCTTCTTGAAAATGTGCAATCCCTTTATTTCTTTTCCTTACATGCGTTTAGAATATTGATTTTCGGCATGTGCACACGTGTATTAGATGTATCATTAATTTTGGAGCTATCCGTACATCGTCCACCCATAAAAGAGGTTTTTAAATGCAGATAGAAGCTGAGAATGAAAGTTAGGGACCTGGTCCAAGAGACACGCCTCGATATGGTGACTGGGCAGTTTATTGATATGATCATATTTCTATTACTAAGTGTCTTGATTTTTCACCTTCTTGTGTAGCTGAAAAATTGTTCTATACTCTATTTAGTAACAGCAGAGTGACATTTACTGTTATAAATTACTGTGTTGTGCATTGCACCTGTGCATAATGACAGGATTGAGTGCCGCATTTTTTCTAATTTGTATTATGGGTTCAAACCCTATGTAGGACACCTTTCCCCACTCTTATTGACCTGTGATGCTATTATTCTCTGGTATCAGTTATTTAGCGCCCATAAAAGAGGAGGTTTTTAACCCAGATAGAGGTGGAGAATGAAAGTTAAGAGACATGCCTCGACGTGGCGACTGGGTGGTTTATCAATATGGCTATATTTATAAAGCTAAATGTCTCGATTTTTCATTGTTTGCTTAGCTGAAATATTATTCTATATTCTATTTAGTTAAAGCAGATTTTCTTAGTGTTATGCTTTAGTAATCTTTCTTTGCAACTGCAAGCTCAGGTGTTACCTGTGGCAATGGGAATGAGATTTGTAGTGAGGTGCCTTCTTCAGCCCAGATGTTGAGTGTGCAACACATACTCACCTTGCCCCCTTTTCCCCAGCAAAGATCTCCGAGCAACAGGCATTGGCTGGTATTGTGCAGGGCCACCAGTATCAGATCTTGTTTAAGAACTGAAAAAGTTGTGAGTAAACATTCCCTTACAGAACTTATTGTGTGTTTGACACTGTATCTCTCTGTATTACTGTTCCTTGTTGAGAGTCTTAGTCATAATGCTATTGGCCTTAAGTTCACTTTTGATCTTACCATGCTTACTTGGCATGAGAAAAAAGTGCTGGTTGGTGCCAATGAACCATAGTATAATATTGGAAAGAGTATTTATCCAATAAAATATGGGATAACAGTAACTATTTGAGATATATTCCAGTAGAGCAAGCCATAATAGTTTTCATGTGGATAGATGTTCACAGCTGAGCGGTGGATCTCTGCAGCTCCGCCAGAGCAACCATGGGCCTCTTGGCTGCTTCTCCAATTCATGCTCTCCTTGATTGGATGTCACTTTAGGTGGACAACCAGGTCTCGGGAAATTTGCAGTTGTGTATATTCTCCATACATTTTTGGATGATAAATTGAACAATGCTCAATAAGATGTTCATACACTGTGTGCAGAATTATTAGGCAAATGAGTATTTTGATCACATGATACTTTTTATACATTTGTCCTACTCCAAGCTGTATAGGTTTGACAGCCAACTACCAATTAAGTAAATCAAGTCATGTGCATCTCTGTAATGAGGAGGGGTGTGTTGTAATGACATCAATACCCTATATAGTGTGTCCTTAATTATTAGGCAAATGCTTTTCCTTAGGCAAAATGAGTCAAAAGAGAGATTTGTCGGGCTCTGAAAAGTCCAAAATTGTGAGATGTCTTGCAGAGGGTGCAGCAGTCCTGAAATTGCCAAATATTTGAAGCGTGATCCCTGAACAATTAAGCGTTTCAAGGCAAATAGCCAACAGGGTTGCAAGAAGCGTGTTGGGCAAAAAAGGCGCAAAGTAACTGCCCATGAATTGAGGGAAATCAAGCGTGAAGCTGCCAAGATGCCATTTGCCACCAGTTTTGCCATATTTCAGAGCTGCAACGTTACTGGAGTATGAAAAAGCACAAGGTGTGCCATACTCAGGGACATGGCCAAGGTAAGAAAGGCTGAAAAATGACCACATTTGAACAAGAATCATAAGATAAAACTTCAAGACTGGCCAAGAAATATCTTAACATTCATTTTTCAAAGGTTTTATGGACTGATGAAATGAGAGTGACTCTTGATGGGCCAGATGGATGGGCCAGAGGCTGGATCAGTAAAGGGCAGAGAACTCCACTCCAACTCAGATGTCAGCAAAGTGGAGGTGGGGTACTGGTATGGGCTGGTATCATCAAAGATGAACTTGTGGCACCTTTTTGGGTTGAGGATGGAGTGAAGCTCAATTCTCGGACCTACTGCCACTTTCTGGAAGACAACGTCTTCAAGCAGCGGTACAGAAGAAGTCAGTATCATTCAAGAAAATTATGATTTTCATGCAGGACAATGCTCCATCACATGCATCCAACTACTCCACAGTGTGGCTGGCCAGTACAGGCCTAAAAGAAGAAAAAATAATAACATGACCCCTTGTTCACCTGATCTGAACCCCATAGATAACCTGTGGTCCATCCTAAAATGTGAGATCTACAGGGAGGGAAAACAGTACACCTCTCGGAACAGTGTCTGGGAGGCTGTGGTGGCTGCTGCACGCAATGTTGATTGTAAACAGATCAAGCAACTGACAGAATCTATGGATGGAAGGCTGTTGAGTGTCATCGTAAAGAAAGGTGGCTATAGGGTCATTCCATGTCAAGTGATCCAAAAATGAATATTTTTTTTCCCTGATGTCCTCAGATTTTTAAAAAATTTTTTCTATCTGAAGAACAACTTTATCTAATTACAAAAAAAAAGTTTAGAATTTTTTTCTTTATCTGTTAATTTTTTACAGATTTTTAAAGTTTTAAAAAAGTGCGAATTTTGGCCTGGTATGGCTTTACATTTTCTATCATATCTCTGGCTAGAAATAAGATAGAGAAACAAAATAAACACCAATCTACTCAGAACTGTCCAGGCTTTCATCAGATATGTCACAAGAGGATATTTGTTAATATTTTACCCATGTGATCGCAAGCGCAAAACTTTAAAACGCATTTCCGAAAAATCGGCGCGCTTTAAATATTTCAAAAACTGCCCATGTGTCTGCTGTGCTCTTAGCCACATCTGTACCAAATTTCAAGTTGGGATCGCAATGGGATCATATTTTAACATATTTTACTAGTAAGAGCGTCAATGGGTCATTCCATATCAAGTGATCTAAATATGAATATTTTTTTTTACCTGACGTCTTTAGATTTTTTTTTTTTTTTCCTTTATGAAGTACTACTTTAGTTAATTACAAATTAAAAGTTTGGAATTTTTTTCTTCATCAGTTAATTTTTTACAGATTTTTAAAATTTAAAAAAAGGGTGAATTTTGGCCTGGTACGACTTTACATTTTTTTATCTCAGGCTAGAAATAAGATAATGAAGTGGGAGAGGCGTCATTTTACTCAGAACGGTAACAGCTTTCATTTGAGATGTTACAAGACTATGTTTCTTTATATCAAATTCAAACTATTGACGGGCAATTGTGAAAAAATGACTGATTGTGTTCTTGGTGACTTTTGAATTGACACTATAATAGTTAAATATTTTGCACTTAGGTCCAATGAATGCGTCCATGGGGTCAAGCTGGGACAGAGTCATCACAAATTAGCCTTATTTGCAGATGACCTGCTACTTTACATCTCCCAGCCCCTGGTCTCCATCCCTTCGGTCTTAATGGAGTTTGAACGGTTCGGACAATTGAGCAACTTTAAAGTGAATTGCTCCAAAACCGAGGCACTCAATATTTCTTTGCCTGGAGAATTGGTTTCTCATCTATCTAAACAGTTCCCATTTAAATGGAAAGTAGAAGCCATTAAGTACTTGGGAGTCCTTATACCAAAAGATCTTAAACAAATATTCAATTTAAATTATCAACCCCTTTTGACTAACGCGGAATCGGCATTTACCTCCTATAGACAATTAAAGCTATCCTGGTTCGGGAGAATAAACGTAGTCAAGATGGATGTCTTGCCCCGACTCTTATATACTTTTCAGACAATTCCTGTTCTATTGGATAGAGGTTTCCTCTCCAAAATGCAATCTATGATCCTTAGATTTGTCTGGGGGGGCAACAGTTCCAGATTGCGAATGAATATCCTATCCTTGCCCGAGACCAGAGGAGGGGTTGGACTACCCAACATACGAGCGTACTTTGAGGCTTCCTCTCTTGTTAGAGCTCTAGATTGGCATTATCATGCGTCCTCCAAGAAATGGGTAGGGGTGGAGCAAGAGGGTTTGGGGATTCCGCTGAAACACCTGCTTTGGATTTCCCCTAAAGACTCCACAGACCTAGTACCTTTGACAGACATGACCAGAAACACCTTGAAGGTATGGCACCTAGTGACGAAAACCCTCCGCTTAAACGACAGACTTAGCCCTTTGACTCCCCTTTTTTCCAACCCATCTTTCCCACCCAGATTTGACAGGCAGAGATTTTTATGTTGGCGGATTGTGGATGACACCCGAGTAGGACAGACTCTGTCCAGTGGTGGTTTGCCCCCGATGGCAGAGCTACAACTCAAAGAACCTACGAGACCTCTTAAGTGATTCGAATTTCTCCAATACAGAGCATAATTATATTCAGCTGACCACTCTTGCAGGGTAAGATTGACGCCCAACGTATTGGAGAGGTTATTCCAACTGGAGGCTCCACCGAGGCGCAAAATATCATTTCTATACCAGGCCTTAGGGTCCATGAGAGAGCAGGGCACCCTTTACTTCCAACGTGCTTGGGAGAGGGAATTGGGGTGTAGCATTTCAGAAGCTAATTGGCAGAAATGCTTTATATTTACTCACTCACTAGCTAGCGCTTGTTCTGCACAAGAAAGAAGCTATAAGCTGCTCACTAGATGGTACTTGTGCCCGACGACACTCCGGAACATGTTCCCTGGAACCCCTGATACCTGCTGGCGCTGTGAGGAAGAGAAGGGTACAATGATACACATTTGGTGGAGTTGTGGGGAAATCCGGCGGTTCTGGTCTGAGGTTTTCAATGCATACGCCCGGATAACAGGTAAACAAGCCGAATGCTGCCCAGAATCGGCAATGTTATCCATTTTTCCAGGTCCTATTGGGCTACAGAAGAGGGATATTCTCCGCTTTTGCATCTTGGCTGCTCGTGCTGTGATCCCGAGGTTCTGGAAATCAAGCCAGGCTCCATCTCTACTTGATTGGTTCAAAGAATTGATGGACATATATCGAATGGAAGGAGCTCGCAGCTGATGCGTCGGGATCTCGGAACAAATTCTTAGGGATTTGGGTTGAATGGATTCTTTTTCACGACTCTGCAGAATTTAGGAGTATCTTTTCCAGCACAGATAATATGGCTCGACCTCTGGCTGATGGGGAGCCAGTGGGATGAGTACCCTTTCTCCTTCCCATACCTCACCCGTCCCCCCCCTCCTTTTTTTCTTTTTTTCTTACGTGGCTTTTCTTTCCCAGTATAACTTTTTCGAATGGTTTTTGTTTCTCTTCTCTCTCTCTCTTCTTTTCTATCTCTCTTTTCTTCCCATCTGATACATTCAGTCTAGGTATTTCCTTTCTACGCCTATACCTTCAGAATTCTAGTGAACATTAGACAGGTATCGAAAACTCTGAGCTGTGAGTAGATCATTAATATTTCGGCCTTCCTTTCCGGTACACCAGTCGCTAGACTATTCCAACTAGGCCTCAACGGGTAATGACCCACTTACGTGGTCAACCTGTTAGAAGGGGCCAAGTAATAAAAATCATTCTGCTGGGGCTGCTTGTCCCCTTGACATCAGAACATCTCAAAACCCTGAGAAAGGTTGTATACTTGAGTGTTTGGAATTATATTTAGATTGTAGTATATATTGCACCAGAGATAAGCGCAAAAGTAAATTTGCAGCTTATCTTAAAGTTACTAATAACTTTGTGAATTCTCTTTTTGTATATTTTATATGTCTCAAGATTTTGTTAAAAGATTGAATGTATGTCTTTCATATGTTTTTTCAAAATTTAATAAAAATGAGATTAACCATAGTTAAATATTTTAAAATATGATCCCATCACGATCCCAACTTGAAATTTGGTACAGATGTGGCTAAGAGCATAAAAGACACATGGGCAGTTTTGGAAAATTTTTATTAAAATGTTTTTTTCGGAAATGCGTTTCAAAATGTTGCGTTTGCATTCGCATAGGTAAAAAATTAAAATTAACAAATATACTCTTGTGACATATCTGGTGAAAGCCTGGACAGTTCTGAGTAGAATGGTGTTTATTTTGTTTCTCTATCTTATTTCTAGCCCGAGATAAAAAAAATTAAAGTCGTACCAGGCCAAAATTCACCCTTTTTTTAAACTTTAAAAATCTGTAAAAAATTAACTGATGAAGAAAAAAATTCCAAACTTTTAATTTGTAATTAACTAAAATAGTACTTCATAAAGGAAAAAAAAAAAAAAAATCTAAAGACGTCAGGTAAAAAAAAATATTCATATTTAGATCACTTGATATGGAATGACCCATTGACGCTATTAATAGTAAAATATGTTAAAATATGATCCCATTGCGATCCCAACTTGAAATTTGGTACAGATGTGGCTAAGAGCAAAGCAGACACATGGGCAGTTTTTGAAGTATTTAAAGCGCGCCGATTTTTCGGAAATACGTTTTAAAGTTTTGCGCTTACGATCACATGGGTAAAATATTAACAAAGATCCTCTTGTGACATATCTGGTGAAAGCTTGTATAGTTCTGAGTAGAATGGTGTTTATTTTGTCTCTCTATCTTATTCCTAGCCTTAGTTATGAGGAGAAACGTAAAGGCAGGCAACAGCGAAATTCACACTTTTTCCGAACTTTGAAAATCATTTAAAAAAAAAATAAATTTTTTAAAAAATTTTTCTCTTCACATTTTGCATTGTCTGACATGCTATTATCAAATAACAAAATCTCAAAGGAATTAAAAATATAGAGGTAATAATCATTGGTTCACTTGACATGGAATGACCCTATATTGGTCACTAATTTTTTTTGTGTTTTGTTTTTGCATGTCAGAAATGTTTATTTCTAAATTTTGTGCAGGTATATTAGTTTACCTGGTGAAAATATACAAGTGAGATGGGAATATATTTGGTTTTTATTAAGTTGCCTAATAATTCTGCACAGTAATAGTTACCTGCACAAACAGATATCCTCCTAAAATAGCCAAATCTAAAAAAACCCCACCCCAACTTCCAAAAATATTAAGCTTTGATATTTATGAGTCTTTTGGGTTGATTGAGAACATAGTTGTTGATCAATAATAAAAATAAACCTCTAAAATACAATTTGCCTAATAATTCTGCACAGAGTGTAGCTCGCCTTTTTTTTTGTAACCTACCGTAACTCTGCTTTACTCTTCTGTCCACAACCTTATCCTTGACCTATCTTGTGTGTTCTTTTGCTTTCATGATGCTGCTGGATCCCTAATATACTTCAACAAGCATGTGAGGCTTCCACAGAACAGTAGTAGCTATACTGAAAATAAATTTCACACAAATTGAGTCAGTTTACTAATTAGATGACCTGTGAAGGCAATTGGTCCGTCAGGATTTTATTTGGGATTATCAGACTACAGGGGGCTGAATACAAATGCATCTCACAAATTTTACTAATTTATATTTTACAAATATTTAGAAAACCATGTATTATTTCCCTTAAACGTCACAAATATTTGCTACTTTGTGTTGATATAACATATAGAACCCCAATGAAATATATTTAAGCTTGGGTGTAAGGCTGGTTTCACATAACGATTTTGTGCCTGTCCGTGGGGTCCGACTTTGAAGGGGGACCCCACGAACAGGCACGGATCCATACGGATCCCTGCAATCGGATGGCAAATAGCCATCCGATCTGCAGGATCCGTGTGGATCCTGCAGTCCCCTGTCTCTCCCTACTCCTGCCTCCTCCATCTTCTTCCCTCTCCTATGCTACTCTGTCCCCCCGCTATTGTTTGCTGTGCCCCCGCTATTCTATCCTCCTCTATCCCTATCCTGTCCCCTGTCCTCTCCCTGTGTGTAAAAAAGTAAAAAAACCTCCTCCCGGAGGATACATCACCTGTCACCGGCTCCAACGCTGCACACGATCAGGACTGAAGGACCTGTGATGATGTCAGAGTCACATGACCCGGTCAGCTGACCGGGTCTCTTACATCATCACAGGCTCTTCAGTCCTGATCGTGCTGCAGCGTTGGAGCTGGTGAGAGGTGATGTATCCTCCGGGAGGAGGTTTTTTATTTTTTTACACACAGGGAGCGGACAGGGGACAGGATAGGGATAGAGGAGGATAGAATAGCGGGGGACACAAAATAGAATAGCGGGGGCACAGCATATAGAATAGGAGAGGGCAGAAGATGGAGGAGCAGAAGCAGGGAAAGACAGGGGATACGGATCCGACATCGGATCCGAGGTGAGCTCGGATCCGATGTCCATAGGCTCCCATGTTGTGGGCACTAGGATCAGCCTCGGATCAGCAGTGATCCGAGGCTGTCCGATGTGAGTCACGGACAAAAAAATCGTAGCAGGCTACGATTTTGTGCCCGTGATTACATCGGATGGGATCGGATGGTGCCAAAATCGGATGCTAATAGTGGCACATCCGATCCCATCCGATTCCCATAGGGCAGTGATGGCGAACTCCAGGCCTCGAGTGCCACCAACAGTGCAGGTTTTCAGGATTTCCTCAGCATTGCACAGAGGTTGGAATCATCACCAGTGCAGGTGATTATATTACCACCTGTGCAATATAAGGAAATCCTGAAAACCTGCACTGTTGGTGGCACTCGAGGCCTGGAGTTCGCCATCACTGCCATAGGGGAACATGGGGTCCGATTTCGGATCCGATTGTATCCGTTTTGAAACGGATACAATCGGATGACCGAAAATCGTTATGTGAAAGCAGCCTAACATGAAATAATATGATAAAGTTCACAGGGTATCAGTGTGAATTTAAGTATGCAAATATTCTCCTCCTGGGTGGAACTAGGCATTTAGTTTCTTCCTCCTTAGAAATTATATTGTTTAATTAATCTAATAACAGTGCTATACAAATTGTAAACAATACTAATGTATAATAAATATTAAGATTGCTGTGATTAGCAGATGCTAGGTCATTTCTGCTTTCAGCAGGGGCGGCCGATGCATTCTTGTCTTCTTTCCACTGCAGTTTGGTATCATGCATTCTGTTATTCTATACTGGTTTTCTTGTCTGTACATTCAACAGAGATATAACCTTCATTTAAAAGTGAAAAATGTTGTCTGTGATCGCTGCTTGGAAACCATCTTGTGCAATGACCCTGAAATTGTCTTTTGACAATTCGACTTTGCTATAACATATAATCACACTTACAGTTGACACTTATTCAATAAATGGTCTTAATTTAATCTTAATTTAAAGCAAAGTAGGATAAAGCTGTAAGGCATAGTCTCACCATGACCAGCCTCTCCTTCTGCCACACAAACATCACCATTACACCCACAACACACTACACACACAACCATACTGCTGAACCTGACACTTATGTGGACGTAGGTATGGCACATAATAGTGAGGTTTATTAAACCAAAATAAAAAGCCCAACACACTTGGTTTTAGATTAAAAAAAAAAAGTCCAATACGCAATGTAGTGTATTGCCTAGTAGCGTCTTGCTTCTTTGTCCTCTTCTGGATCAGACAATAGCTCCTCCCCCTCATCCCCGTATCCCACACAGTGGGGGCCTTTCTGTGCTGGAGTCTTCATGGGGGACGTGGAGGATCCTGATTTTGGCGACCTCTAGCCATGGGTTGTTGGGGCGCAGGGGGCACTGGGGGTGTTTTCTTGGGGATGGCAAAGTAACCACCCCATCTCAGTGCCCCATCATCGCCCACTTCCAGGACCCGAATGATGGCCCTCTCGGCGATAGAACGTTGTTCTGGCTCCATGTCGCACACCCACTCACTGGCCATGTGCCCAATTGAAGTGGCGAGGGTCCTCTCTCTGTCCAATACGACCAATTTTGCCCAGGTACCCAGCTCAGTGTTGGGTGGGGCAGGTGTGCGATGCCTTTGTATGCCTGAGCTAGGCCCTGGGCATGGCCCCCCACCACAGGGATCAGGCACCTGCTCCACCAAAGATGATGAGGGTGGAGCCTGGCCAGCGGCAGGGTCCTCTGCACTGGAGCCAGACTCATGAGGGGCCTGTAAACCAAACATAGAAAAAAACAAGTTAACAAGAGTAGCAATGTACTGACATCAATTACCACAACCAACCACCCAGCACCAGATGGCGCATATCTGAGCATGGCAAACACCAAAATCAACAGTAGCAGGGTTGGAAACAGAGATGAAGAAAGAAGTAGACCAGTGCCCTGTACTCACCTGAGGCTCCAAATTGATATGCCAAGTGCCCCAACATAAAACAGCGCAATCTGTGCCTACAGCCACGAGCCAACACACAGCAGAACACACAGAAGAATGGTGAAAGTACAACATGATTGTGCCTTCTACATGTCCACCAACCCACACATCAGTGCAACCACCAAGGTGTGGACATAGGTAGCAAAACAACAATTACGCACCTCCGGTGACGGGGCAGGCTCTTGGCTTGTGGCCGAAGATGGTTGGGCAAGGCAGCTGCTGCACCGTGTTGGGGGATAAGCCTCCTGGCCCAGGGTGAAGGTGAGGAGGTCATAATACCACAGACGTGGGGCTTAGGGACCTCCTCATCTCCAGCCCAGGACCGAGCCATCAACACCTTTTTATGTTCTTTGGTGAACACGGTGCGCAGCCGCTTGATTTTTTCCACAACCATCGGCACCGTCCAGGTCTTACTTTGGTCGAGCCGATTTGCCAGCTCGACAAGGTGTCCATAGGCCACAGCCCTCGCCGGCCTGTTCTTATAGTCCGGCGATGCAACCCGCCACAGGCATTCATAGTCCTGGTACATGGCTAGGAGTTCACTCGCAAAATCAGGACTCTTGGCCATCTGCCAAAAAAAACTTAGTGTGTTACCAAAACATATACATGTACATATCAGGTCACAACCTGCTCTGTGTGGCCAATCCATGTCCAGCACTAGCAATGACAGGTGGTCTGGTAGTTAACTTGTGTATGCAGAAGTATTAATGGCCTTTATATGTATACACAGATGTGACATGCTGCACATGACATGGGGCATATGTGGTTTGGACCTGGCCAGGCAAAGTTACAAAGCTGTATCTTGTTGAAAAGGCACACATGGCGTACCACACAAAATTTAGACACAGGAATGACCTCAGCACATATTTATGGAACGATGTAGTGCTGTATGACACATTGTCATGTCATTGGTGGCAAGGATCATTATGTGTGAAACAGGACACGGAGGGGTTAACGATGCGTAGGTGTCGCAAACCACACATCTACATGACGCTACAAGAAGCTGTACATAACCCACCCATACATCTCGCAAAATATGGTTCGGAAGCCGAAAATAATATACCATACATGAGAAGTACAATAGCATATCCACCGACTTACTATCTGTCCAACAGAGTTCTGGTGATGAGACGCTATTAGAACAATGCACATTGAAGTAGGAGCATGGGTGGCGGACCAGCTGGCCACATTTTAAACACAACATGACCAATCACAAAGCAGCACAGTCGCCTAATCAGTAGTCGCACATGGCAATGCCCAGGCGGCTACGTGAATTAGATGACGCAGATACTCTGTGATTGGATGGTTACCACATAAAAACTGCTAACGACCGAGCTACTAGAGTCAATAAGTAAGTACTGATGTTCACACATGATTTGTGATATTGTTATGTATAGCGTTTGATACATCTTTGCATTATGAATCGCTCTTTTGTACTGTAGCAGACACCCAAGTCCTGGTGTATGTAGTTTGTAATGATGATGTGTTTGATTGATCTCTTGTGTGGCGCAAAATGGATGGATGGCTTTCCTTGCCACAAAACACCCTCCTCGTTGACAATCCATTCCTTCGCCATACAGGATCATGTACCAAGGAGGACTCTGTGGTTAGTTTAGTGGAACATATGAAATGTGGGCACATAATACTGGCCTTTACCAGACAGAATGGAAGTATTCTGGCAATACTGAGATGTGGAGTGGCCCATGTGGCTTGGGAATGTCTGCCTGTGAAGATCTGGCCTTATCAACACAACAGCGATGTGTGTTGGACATGATGACTATGCGATTGTCAGCTGCGTGGGATGATGATTTGTCAGTAGCACATCGCTCTGCTACATTTAGCATGTTCTTGTATTTAATTGTTAACAAGCATCTGTCTGTGTGTTTGAGCTTGTATTTTTCTAGGCCTTGTGGTAGTACATATACATCATGGGCAGCTATATGGGGGTATGGTAATAATGTCACAATTTGGACGATGGAGATATAGTTGTGGAGGAGGCCCATGGGTGTAGTGATAACAGGTGTTGTTGTTAGGCAGTGTAATGTTGTTTATGACCGTTATCGTCGCTCTTGCCTTGGTAGAAGAGGACTTGTGGCTGGAGGAGAGAGCTGAGAGGTTCTCGCACACCACGGCGTGAGTGGGTTCGGGATTGACTTCGGCAACGGGACAACCTGAGTCACATGCGCCTGCTGCATCAGCTGGAGGATAGTAGTCCGCATGATTTCAGGAACTATCTCCATATGTCCGAGGACTCTTTCACATTCCTCTTGGAATGCATAAAGCCATTGATAGCCCGACAGGACACTTTGGATGCATCGAGTGTGCCACCTGAGGATCGTTAGGCTGTAACTTTGAGGTTCCTGGCAACAGGTCGTTCGAGGACAGACCTGCAATACTCTGCAGCAGTCTCATGGCCACTGCTGAGCCGCCTGATGCCCGAGACGTGTGAGGCTATAGTGAGTTGTCTACTGCGATCCTACATGCAGTTACCAACAACCCCCGCTGAATGGATGGACGTTGCCAGAGGTTTTGTCGATTGATGGCAATTTCCAAACTGCGGAGGTGCATTGGATGTTAAGCACGTGAGGATCACGCAACCCCCCAACACGGGATCCTTGAATTTTAATTATAAAGGATATTTTAGCGTGGTCCTCATGGCCCTGGTGGATGCTCGCTATAAGTTGGCATGAACGGCCGTGTCTCACATGGGGGTGTGTTTGCACACAACTCATTGGCCGAAGACCTAAGGCGACGTGCTCTGAACTTGCCCTCAAATGATGAGACAACCGGTCATCTCAACTTTGCGTTTGTGGGGGATGAAGCCTTCCCACTTCAGGCTTACCTACTACGGCCATATCCCCAGAGGACGGTTACGTATGAGCAGCGAATTTTCAATTTCCGGCTATTCCTGGCTCGCCGTGTAGTTGAAAATGCGTTCGGGATCATGGCCAATAGATTCTGCGTGCTTCATACACCTTTTCATATGAAACTGGAATCTATCGATGTGGTAGTGCTGGCCTGCTGTGTGCTGCATTTACGTCCTGCGTCGTAGGGATCAGTCATCACGCCGGCAAGTTATGTGGGTTCTGTGGACCCCACAACAGGGAAGCTCCATCCCGGGGATTGGCGTGCTGCCGACCATGGTGTGGCACCACTGCAGCCACTGAACCAAGGTCTGAGTCAGCAGGATGCCAGGAGCAACAGAGACGCATACTGCTCCTACTTTAATGTCCCTGGGGCAGTGGCCTGGCAGCACCAGCAGGTGTAGGGTGGCTGATGTTGTCAGGCAGCAACATCAGGTGGAGGGTGGAGTCACCAGGGTGGCTGCACCAGGAGGATTATGGTGGTGTTTTGTGTATTTTGGGTGCATAAACATTAGTTAGTTAGTTTTGTTTGTTTTTTTGTCCTGTACTCTGAAATGTTTGGGTATGGCCATTCTTTGTGATAATTTTCTATTTATTTGTGTGATGTTGACACTTCTGTTTTTAATGTTTTGTGTGTGTTGTTATAATTCCTTTTTTTGTGCACAGAAAGTACCACAAAAAAACCCATAACTATACTACCAGCAGGCCATGGAACCCTTAGGGTGGAGGGACCCCATGACATTCGGGGAGGGAGGGAATTAAAGAGGAATAGGACAGGAGTGGGTTATTCTGAAGATAGCAGGGAGTATTATTGGCTGGGGGATTGGTTTTAGGGGGGAAGAGGGGGAGCCTGAGTGGGAGTTATTGAGATAGGAAAGGAAGTTCCCTCACTCCATTTCCGGGGAACAGTCAGAGCAGATTGTCACTCAGAGATTACCTGGTGATGGCAGATCTGGGTGAGCTTTGGGCCTTGATCCAGGCAGCAGCAGCGGTGCACAGTGTACAGGCTGCCTGCGTTTCCTCATCGGCACCGGCCTCCTCCGCTCCGGCACCATGTGGCCGCTGGTCTAGGCTACCGGAGCGGTATTCCCCGGACGCAGGGAGCGCGAGGCAGGCCCGTTCTCGGAGCCCCAGTGGGGACCCTCATCAGCGAGGAGGCTGCCTGTCCTGCTTGGGGGCCTCTCCGGCCGGTGGGAAGAATCTACGATGCAGCGGCACCGGACTGGAAGTGGGCAGGCCTGCCTTGTGGCCTACTTCCGGTCGGTGGCCTGAGACCCGGAGATCGGTAATGGCGGTGGCCGGGATCGGGTCGGGGAGAGCGCCGGGCGGCCAGCGGACACAGAGGGGGCCTCCCACAGTCGGTGGGGGGCGGAGCGGCCTTCCAGGCGGGAAGCGCCTACCACGCCGCGGAGGGGGCTGGAGTGTGCACCGGAGGCTGGTCAGCTGGGCCGGTCACATGTGATGGCTGGAGGAGGGTGCGATGCTGGTAAGTCCCTGGTGCATTGGAGTGGACGGCTTCGGTCTGGAGCAGCAGTGGTGGCCTCCACCACCCGTGGGGGTCGCACACAGCAGGCATCTATGGATGCAGGGCCCGGCACGGCTGTAACGGATCTTCCCTGTGTAGCAGGGGGGAATCCCGGCGGAATGGAGCCAGAGAGCAACTCACCTGCAGTCGGCAGGGTGGGATTAGGGATGGAGGCCCCTCTGGTCAGAAGAGACCACTGAAGGGTTTGGCCTTTGGGGATAATCTGAGGTCGCAGGAGCGATCTACCAGGAAGAAGCAACGCCAGGCCAGGGGTGCTGCTGCAGCCACAGAGGCCAGGGCAGGCGGCAGTGGCGGGCACAGCTCGGATGCAGCAACCCTGGTGGGCACGGACGGCGAGATCAGCGCAGAAGAAGAAGTGTCGGAGGGCTCATTTTCGGAGGGTCGGCCGGAGGAGGACTGCGTTGCGGCTGCTCCACGGCAGCCTGGTGAGAACACTGATTGTAATGTCGCGTCTGTGTTGGGATCGGGCGGAGTTGTAGGGGGAGGGCCGGTTCCAGCGGGGCAATTGGCGTCGGGGGTTAACATCGGTGGGGAGGTAATAGGTCAGTTGTTGGGTTTATTGCAGACTCTGTTGGCTAAAGGGGGCTTAGGTTGGGAGCTTGGGTCGGTCCGGCTGAGGTTGTGCCTAGTGCAAGCGGTGAGGCAGCATTACAGTGGGGTGTTGAAGGGCAGGCGTCAACGGTGCCGGTTGAGGCTGCTGGGGCAGAGAAGGAGAAAGAGGAGGAGATAGTTAGGCTGGATGATGCGGCCAAGAGCGAGGTTTATGTGTGTTTTCAAAGTCCTTTGGTTGAGATATTTTCGCTGCTCCCGTTGGAGAAGTTCAATTTAGACAAGGTCCGGCCTAGTGACTCCAAAAAAGAGAAGGAGGATGAGGAGAAGCGGCGGTATCATCTTATTCCACGTACGTTCGCAAACTGGTTGCAGGCCTTTGCTATCTTAGCGAGCGTCGTCGGGGGAAAAGGAGCCGGAACACTGTTCCGCTCTGTTTGGTTATCTGGATTCTATCGGGGAGGCTTATAGAGTGTATGGGGGTCTGGCCTGGCTGCGCTATGACGAGCAGTTCAGGCAACGGAAAGCTGTGTGTTCGGATATGCGTTGGGATCACAAGGACATTTCCTTGTGGTTACGCTTAATGGCAGCTCCAGCGCAGCCCTTTCGGGGGGTGCCGGGAAATCGGGAGCAGGATCAGGTTCCACGGCCAGTTTTAGGAAGGGGTGTTGTTGGCAATTTAATGAGGGACAGTGTAAGTTTGAGGTGAACTGTCGCTTCAAACAAGAATGTTCAGGCTGTGGAGGTGGGCATAGTTTCGCCCGTTGTTTCAAGAAAGGAAAAGGTAAGGGGGAGACGGTTCTGGTAAAAGGGAGGACCCCGGTCAGGGTAGAGGCGATGGAACAATTCTTAAATAGGTACCTTGACGTTGGCGCTGCCGCACTGTTACGTTCTTATTTTTTGTTTGGGTTCGTTAATCTGTCTGACACGGTGGGGGGTTCGTTTTGGCCAGGGAACTTGCGTTCGGCAAAGGCTCACTTGGGTGTTGTTGCGGAGAAGTTGAGGAAGGAGGTTGAATTGGGAAGGATGGCGGGTCCTTTTTTGACCCCTCCTTGTCCAAATTGGTGAGGAAGGCAGGACCGGGGGCGTTGATGGCGAAGTCGGATGTTATCTTAATACCTTCAGGATGCCTCCAATTGGTGGCTAATCCTACCAACAGACTTGTTTGTCCTCACAGAACATGAAGGGGATATATATCACACCCTACTTGTCTCTGGTATACACATTGTATGTTTATCGTCCATCAGAATCCTATTATAAAATTCTCCTATACTTGACGCGTTTCGACCATTTTTATAACTGGGCTCATCAGAAGTTTTTGGAGAGGTCCTTTACAGCCTGGAAAGACAACCATGTCATTACATGCATCTTTTTCTGAGTGAATATAGCATCCATTATTTATCAATTTACTATGGAATACCTTGCACTCTATTGCTGAAGCATCAAGGAGAAACAGCTGTGTCACTAGATCCCTTTGAGTATAAATATTGGACCAGGTGTACTATAAGTTGAAATAAGGTCGTGTAAATAAGGGTGTACCCAAGAGAACTGGGGTCAAGAATTTGTAAATTGGATACTTACAGGATAAACACCAAGAAAATCAATTGACATCCCACTATGAGGCCAGAGCCTTAAATATTAGTCCACTAAAAATCTGTAAAGATGTTTAAAAAATAAAATTCAGCTATAATAATCATGAAAAAATTGGCTGTATCAACATACTAAAATAAAGCTTACTTACAGGCTCATGATATGAGTGTCCCCCAAATATCAGGAACATATTAGTCCATGGTAGTCATATCAAACACAGTATCCACCGACCTCAAGCCCTGTAAGGGAGGTTTTTGTTTAGGAACTTTTCAGATACAAACAAAAACCCTAAGGATCCCAAAAGGGGTATTCCTC
Organism: Allobates femoralis; assembly: GCA_033576535.1. Taxonomy (NCBI): domain Eukaryota; kingdom Metazoa; phylum Chordata; class Amphibia; order Anura; family Aromobatidae; genus Allobates; species Allobates femoralis. The sequence goes on from JARQOC010000006.1 coordinate 123,498,327, forward strand.
ATGTGATATCATTTGCTGATCAGCCAAATCATGGTTACTTACAGTTTCAGTGGACATCAATGGTATGGCCCCATGACAGGAGTGATTGGGATCCTCTCCCATCCCCTTATATAACCCCCATAACACGTGATACAATGCACCTATGTCCAATATGGCGGGATCACCTCCACCTGAGGAGGAGGAGCACAAAATTAAGCTCCATATATTCCCTATATCAAAGGTGCATTATCGCATCCTCCATAGTGGCATGACATCATCATTCACAGCCTCTCGGGGGCCGGAAATGATGCCTGCGTTCCATCCGGAACGCAACTGCGCTCCGTTTGGAACGCAGTTGCTATCCTGATGTAGTGCTCCAATTGGAACGCACTAGCATCCCGGAAGTGACGGGAGATCAAATTAATGCGCTCCCCATACACTCCATGCCGGCGACCGGAATTGGCATGCGCACTCTGCTAATTTGATCGTTACACATATGTACACATCCTCCATAGTGGCATGACATCATCAATCGCAATTTAAAAGGCGATTTTCATGATGTCACACTGTGACCCACAGCTACTCCCCCTGGTGCCAAGCATAAGACATGTTTATAGACTTTTTTTTGAATAAATGATCATTAGATCATCATTCCTATACACCAAACCCTTTTCGGGTAAATTTTAGTCAAATGGCTTAATTTTTAGGATTTATTCTTTTTCTGATCCTGCAAGGGTATAGCACTAGAAGGTGGGAAAACAAATTTACAGAAAAACCCCTATAGGTGATTTGTTCATTCATTCCACCAGGTTGTATGCAGTGGAATTTATAAATCCATCTGCTCTCCTTTTGCAATAGTTTTTTATTAAAGTTCCCCTGTCTGGGGGTGGAGGAGCCACATCCAGGACCTTCATTTTCAGGTTTTTTGGGTCAGCGTCATGAAAAGTATGGACGTGTCGGGAAACAGGGGTGTCTCTAAAATTTCTGACATCACCCAGATGTTCACCGACACGTCTTCTGAACTCCCTGATTGTTTTGCCCACATACCGGTAGTTTTGGGGACAGTTGCATGTAATCAGGTAAACTAGTCCTTTTGTGCTGCAATTGGCAAAACCACGCATTTTGTAGCTCTTACCTGTTACAGCACAAACCAATTCCTTACTGGGTACAATCCAGGGACATACCGAACAGTGACCACACCTATATGTGCCTGTGGTCCTCCTCTCCTCCAGCCAGGTGCTTTTTGCTCTTAAAGGATGGTAATAACTATACATAAGGCGATCACCAATAGATCTCCCTTTCCTGAAGGTGATTGATGGATATGGTGATATAAAATCACGAATAGTGGGGTCTGCTTGAAGCACACACTAGTGCTTTCTGAATATATTTGTAACTAGCTGTAGTACCCGGCTACACCCGGGTTAATAAATAACTGCTGTTAGCTATAACAACATTGAATTTGAATATGTCATATTAATGACCTGTAGGAAAATAGAAGCTGAGCTGTGATTGATTGCTATAGGCAGCCTAATAAATCTTCAGCCAACAGTAATCCCTCCCCCTGGCCAGGCAGTATATGTAACCTCACACATACACATAATAGACGGCTCATGTGACTGACATCTGCCTTAATTCCCTATATGGCACATGTGTTGCACATTGGCTGTTTTTAATCAGATGTTTATGTTTGGAAAATAAAGATAGCACACGTATGAGGCGAGTTGTGTGAGGTGATTTGTGCACATCTGTGTTTGTCTGTGTGGTGTGTGTGTCCCTGGGGTGTGTATGTGTGTGTCCCTGTGGGGGGGTCTGTGTGGTGTGTGTCTCTGTTGTATGTGTCTCTTTGTGGTGTGTGTGTCCCTGTGGGGTTTGTGCATGTGTCCCTATAGGGTTTGTATGTGTGTGTCCCTGTGTGGGGGGGTCTGTGTGGTGTGTGTCTCTGTTGTGTGTGTGTCTTTGTGGTGTGTGTGTGTCCCCGTGGGGTGAATGCATGTGTCCCTATAGGGAGTGTATGTGTGTGTGTCCCTGTGGGGGGGGGTCTGTGTGGTGTGTGTGTGTGTATCTGTGTTGTATGTGTCTCTTTGTGGTGTGTGTGTGTCCTTGTGGGGTGAGTGCATGTGTCCCTATAGGGTGGCTATGTGTGTGTGTCCCTGTGGGGGGGTCTGTGTGGTGTGTGTTTCTGTGTTATGTGTGTCTCTTTGTGGTGTGTGTGTGTGTCCCTGTGGGGTGAGTGCATGTGTCGCTATAGAGTGTGTGTGTGTCCCCTTGGGGGAGGTGTGTGTCTCTGTGTTGTGTGTGTCTCTTTGTGGTGTGTGTGTGTTTGTTCGGGTGCGTGGTGAGTATCCAATGTTGGTGCTGCACTTTAGCGACTATACACTTGCTGTTACTCTTTGTGTGCATGTGGTGTGTATACATGTCCCCGTGTGTGGTGAATATCTCATGTTGGGGCCCCATCTTAGTGACTATATGCTGGTATGTGCTGTTAGTCTTTGGTGCTATCATTAAGCCCCTCTTATTCACAACTGTCATCTGGTAACGGTCACTTTTTCCCCATTATATAGATAGGGGCAAAATTGTTTGGTGAATTGGAATGCGCAGGGTTAAAATTTCGCCTCACAATATAGCCTATGACGCTCCTGGGGTCCAGACGTGTGACTGTGCAAAATTTTGTCTCTATAGCTGACAGCTGTCGATTTTCCTCCAACACTTTTCCATTCACTTTTTCCCCATTATGTAGATAGGGGCAAAATTGTTTGGTGAACTGGAATGCGCAGGGTTAAAATTTCACCTCACAACATAGCCTATGACGCTCCCAGGGTCCAGACGTGTGACTGTGCAAATTTTTGTAGCTGTAGTTGCGACGGTGTAGATGCCAATTCTGGATATACACACACACACACAAACACATACACACATTCAGCTTTATATATTAGATCTCAACATTTCTGGCATCAAACATTCCAATAACTCTGGTAGCTTGATCAATTTTTTTAGGTTTTGGTGTTAAGAGAGATTCCCTCGTGCAGCTTAGGGCATTTTTATAGGCTTTTTTTTTTTTTTTTTTTTAACCTTCAGATTTTTTTTATTCTTAAAGTAAATTTTGTTAACATGTTGGTCTGAACAAATACATCAATATTTTAGAAGTATTGTGCCATGCTCTACAAACGTATATTTACTCTGTTGCAAAGCTACCACTCTACATGCCTTGCAGCCCCAGCTTACGAGTGGCAATTTTTCAACAGCTGTAGAGTCACAAGTTGGAGACCAATGGTCAAACAGAAAACTCCAAGCAAATGCTATGCCTTGTGCAGAACCTGTAGTATTGATGCATGTCGCTGGGGTGCTTGGTATTTTTGCAATATTTTTCATGCACCTGTCCCTTATTGTCTGCACTAGAGATACCCAGTGTTTAAGTTGTGTCTGGAGTAATGCTTTAATTTTTATTTTGTTCCTAAAGAGTTGTAAGTTAGAGTCAGTGTGCCTTCATGTGGCTAATATGCCTAGGTTGAATTTTGAGCCTAAAATTATGAAATCAGCCTTAGAACAGTTAACATATCAAATGGTGTTCAATCTGGATTCTGGTCTCTGCATCTACCTAGAGATAGGCAGTTAGAGGTTTCCTTCAGGGACATACATGGTCTTGCATTAAACTATTCCAGTTCGTCATTTATCTGAATCCAAAAATGTTCATTTCTATGCTTTTGCAATGGTCAGTAGCAAATTTCTTTTACCACATTGTTTCGTCATAGATTTCAAGTTAATTTTTAACAACTCTTGAAAGGGTTTACAGCAACTTATAACTTCATTTAGGTTCCTTGTTTGGAGAGCCAATAGTTTTTGTGCACTATATAACCAGTGCAATTAACAAAAATAACAAAGTAAATTTTCTGAGGTGAAATGCTGATGCAGTCAATAGAATTTCTGTTCACGTGAGGATCGTTTCATCTATCTGTTCACTGGAGTCAGGCTGTGCTGTAAGCTTCTTCAGGGATCTCCGGTTGCTTTCATTCAGCATGTCTAAGCTGGCATTGTCCAGTATCTTCGTCACATCCTGGAAAACGTTGTTGCCAAGTCTTAATTTCAAAAGGTTGACTATGGCTTGGTCACTGTAGGCCCGAACACTTGTGTTCTTGTCTTTTGTGTTATCTAGTAGCACTTTGAGAATTGGCTTAATTGTTTGTGGGTCTAGTGGAGGCAAATGGTCTTTGTTGGCCCACCAGATCATCTTTTCTGCTATCAGCTTAATATCACTTGATGGGTTCTGGAGACACTTTACTAATAGGGTTACCAGTTTAGCAGGAAGGATTCCATTTTCGGCCTCAATGTAATGTTTGATAAGGTAACCAATCCCTCTGATTCCACTGACCGCAATGGGAATTCGATCTGCTGTTGAGTTGCTTTGGACCATAGACTCCACATTACTGCAGTACTTTGCGGCGCATAATTTGCTTGCTGCAACGTTTATGGCCACAGAAAGAGCCATGCTTCTCCCATGCCTAACCATCCAGTCAATTCCAGTAAAATCAGCTAATAGATGTTGCTGCAAAAGCACAGAGAGTTCATCTTCTGGCAGATAAGCACACATCTCTCCAAGACAGCCAGCAGATGCCATGCGCGTGGCATCCTCATCATGTCCCAACATCCCTATCAGCATGGTTTTATAGGCTTTTTAAAGGACATCCCGTGGATATCCTCTATCTAAAAATCGTTTCTCTAGATCTTTTGCCTGGAGATGAAAGGTGTTTACATCTGAGCAATTATGTCTTAAGCCCCGGTCTCACATAACGATGTGTCAGCGATGCCGACAACGATCAGCATCGTTGATGCATCGTTGACACATCGTTATCAGGTCGCTGGTGAGCTGTCACACTGACAGACTTCACCAGCGACCTCTGGGCAGCCAGATCGTTGGTACCCAGCGTCCGCTCGTTCCCTGCATCCTGGGAGCGGACGGACGCTGGTAACCATGGTAACAGCGGGTCTCTCCTGCACTTAGAGACCCGCTTGTTTACCATGGTTACCGGCACCCGCCCGCTTCCGGGTTGCGGGGAGCGAGCGGGTGCCGACCTCTCCTATCCTGTCCCTCACTATTCTCATCTCTCCCTGCTATTTCCCTGTTCCCTACTCTATCCCCTATCCTAAACCCTAATCCTATCCCTCTCCTTGTTCTAAATAAAGAAATCCCCCCCCGAGGCTCACCGGCATCAGAGGCTCCCATACCGGCATCTCTGTAATGGAGATCTCAGGGGTAAAGGACCTGTGATGAGGTCACAGTCATGTGACTGGCCTATACTATACAGTATACAGTATAGGCGGGTCACATGACTGTGACCTCATCATAGGTCCTTTACCCCTGAGATCTCCATTACAGAGATGCCGGTATGGGAGCCTCTGATGCCGGTGAGCCTCGGGGGGGGATTTCTTTATTTAGAACAAGGAGAGGGATAGGATTAGGGTTTAGGATAGGGGATAGAGTAGGGAACAGGGAAATAGCAGGGAGAGATGAGAATAGTGAGGGACAGGATAGGAGAGGATGCACCCGCTCGCTCCCCGCAACCCGGAAGCGGGCGGGTGCCGGTAACCATGGTAAACAAGCGGGTCTCTAAGCCCGCTTGTCACCCTGGATGTCATGTTACAGCGCTGCTGTGCGGCGCTGTGACATGGCGGGGGATCCTGACAGGTCGCTGATCGCTGCCCCCGCGGTCACACACACCGATGTGTGGTGACCAGCGGGGGGGCCAACGACCAAAAAATGGTCAGGAGCCCTGTGCAACGATCAGCGACCTCACAGCAGGGGCCTGATCGCTGCTATCAGTCACACGCAACGATATCGGTAAGGATATCGTTCCTACGTCACAATAGGACGATATCGTTACCGATATCGTTATGTGAGACCTAGCCTTTAGTCTTAGGTATTGCCCTTTCAGGATACCTCTCCTTAAAGGGGCGGAATGATGGCTGGTCCAGATGGTTGGTCGCCGTGGGTTTTCGATGGATCTATGTACAGATCTTTCCTCCCTGATCCCTGGATAGTTGAACATCAAGGAAGGCCAATTCCTTATAATTGATTTCAAAAGTAAAAAAGAGGCCTATATTATTGGTATTAAGTTCTTTTACGAACTCACCAAAAGATCCTACTGAGCCATTCCACAGGACCAGCACATCATCCACGTATCTGCCCCAAAACAGGATCTTCTCTGTCCACTCGCACATAGATTCATCGAACACCAAGGTGTCCTCCCACCAGCCCAGGAGCAAATTAGCGTAAGAGGGGGCACAAGGGCTCCCCATCGCTGTGCCCCTGAGCTGGTGGTAGTACATCCAGTTAAACAGGAAGTAGTTGTGATGAAGGACAAAGTGCAAAAGCTCCAGAACAAACAGATTGTGTCGTCTCATTTGACTCCCTCTTGTACCCAAGAAGTGTTCAACCGCCATTAAACCAATGTCGTGATGTATGGAACTATATAAGGCTTCAACATCAATCAATGCAAAAAATACCGTTTCTTCCATTGTAATAACATCCAGTTTCCTAATAAGGTCACCGGTATCACGGACATAAGATGACAATGAAGTGACAAAGGGTCTCAGAATGCTGTCTATATAGATCCCAACATTTTGTGAGATGGAGTCAATGCCCACAACAATTGGCCTACCTTTTAAGGGGGAGGTACCCTTATGAATTTTTGGTAGGGCGTAAAAAGTTGGTACAGTAGGGAACCGCTGCGTTATAAACTCCATCTCATTTTTTGATATCAAAACCTCTTCCAGTCCCTTCACCAGAATTTCATAAAGGGTATTAGAGAAGTCAATTGTGGGATCAGATTCAAGCACTCGATAAGAACCTCTGTCACCAAGAATTGATTGACACATCTCAAGATATTGATTATGATCAAGTAGGACGATATTTCCGCCCTTATCTGAGGCCTTTATCACAATCTGCTTCCTCTCAGACAGTTCCACCAGAGCCCTCATTTCTTCAGAGGTTAGATTAGAGGAATAGCCTCCCTTCTTTTGCTGCAACACTTTCATCTCATCAGAAACCAATTTTGAAAAAAACATCAATTGAGTCAAAATCACTCTTGGGTGGCAGTTTAGTACTCTTATTTTTTAAGGATGCGAATGGGCCTTTACCTAGGGGTCTTCTGTTATCCTCCCATAATATACCCAAGTCCTCCAAGGCTTCTCTATCCTCACTAGTAAGATCAAATCTGGAACGATCTTCCTCCTTAGTTAATAGGAAGAATTTCTTCCATTTTAGTTTACGGCAGAATAGAGCAAGATCTTTGCTCCAACTGAAAGCATCATATCGCTCCGTTGGTACAAAACTCAAACCTCTCCTTAATATCTCTTGTTCTTGTATATTTAGAGAATATGGTGAGAGGTTGATAATTTGGTTCAGGAAATCCCTCCCTGTTCGTCCATTGAAGGGACTTGTTTGGATCGCAGATCGTAAGGAGGGTTCCATTCTAAAAAGGAGGGCCGTAAGGGAGGCACAGAAGAGCGCCAGGGGATAAGTGCGGGAAGTTTTGGATGTCTTGGGTCCTCCCATTTTTTTTGGTTTTTGTTTTCTTCTTTTCTTTTTATTTGGGGTCTGTTTGGGGAAGGTGGGGCTGAAGGAGCCTGTGGAGTATCCGAATCAACCGGCCCCTCGGATGACGAGGGTCTTGTTGAAGGGCCTTTTAGAAAAGAATATGCAGTATTTTCTTTAAATTCTGCCAAGTCCTTTATAAATTTGTTGTGTTTAGGTTGTTTTAAATTAGACTGGAAACGTTCCACCGAATTCTGTAGAATTCCCTCCCTTCTTGGGAAGTCTGGATCATTTTTGAATTTAAGGGAACTGTTAATCTGATCCGTTAGGTTTTTTGTCATTTTTTTCCAAAGTCAATTTTTCTTTGGAAAGTAAAATCTGCATAAAACGTATAGAGGAGACCCTGGACTCCTTCTTCCACTGTTCCAACAGCTGTGGACTCACAAAACAGATACAGTCTGTGAGGACAAACAAGTCTGTTGGTAGGATTAGCCACCAATTGGAGGCATCCTGAAGTTATTAAAAGAGAAAAGAGAAAACGAAAACCTAGACGGCCCCTAATGAAGAAGTGACCAACATGCGCATCGGGGCGCACGGCCAAGGGTGCTAGAATTTGGACACCAAGAACTGATAAAACACTTATCAGAAATAGTGAAACTAATGCAAGAAAAACAAGTAAAGACTTGCTTTGTCCCAATTAATTTGCACAGCACTGTACAGTAGGAATGCAATGTGGGTGATCATACAGTGTTTGTGGGGCACTTTTGTTGGCATCACACTTTATAGGGGCAATGAAAGGGGAATCTAGGGGCTTCAGTAGGAGGAAAATTACTTTGTAACGGCTGAAATGTTGTAAGAGATGTACCTATGTGACTCAGCCAAATATTCTTTTTTTTGGGGGGTGCCCAATTAGATCTTCTGCTCTGGGGCTCCATGATTTCTATGATGCAGGATCCATTGTCCCTCTACTGCAGGACTGATTGGCCATAACTTACAAACCAGGTTGAGTGCCGCCCCTCAGTACATGCAGGCATCCAGCCATGTTTCTTCTGAGAAGTGGTTGGCCGGTGGTGTTCTTCCCCCTTCCCGCTCCCATATCCTTTGCTCAACCCAATAGGAAGGACCCTGTTATTAATTCCAGACGCTGTGTCCGGTGCTTGTGATTGGCTAAGCAACTCGTGAGGAAGCGTGATCTGTTGGAGGAGAAGCGCCATTTTATGTCCACAAAAGTATGGCGCTGACATACTTGTGTGGATATCTTTTTTTCTGTTTCTGTTAACTAAAATGTCCACTATTTTGCTCATTTGTACAGGATAAATATAAATCTGTATAAACCAGATTTATTTTTGCTGATTAAAAAAATTACTAGTGAGGATGGCACCGTTTTGCAGTTTGCCTCAGGCAGCAGAGAGGCTAGGTTCACCCCTGGTAGTAGGTGTTAGGGGATGGGGTCATGTGGTGGGACAAGAGGAAGAGAGGAGCCTGGAGACTTCCTCTTTTGTGACTGGGTCAAATCTGGAGAGTGACCCAAAGGAAATCTGTGTGAGTAACAAATAGTAATGAGTACACTTGCTCATCACTAATAGTTATCATGTAATAGTAGTGATGTTGGTGCTATATACTGTGAAGGAAATAATTATTTGATCCCTTTCTGATTTAGTAAGTTTGACCACTGACAAAGACATGAATGGTCTATAATTATAAGGGTAGGTTAATTTTAACAGTGAGAGGTAGAATACAAAAAATAAAATCCAGAAAATCACATTGTCTATTTTATATAGAGTTATTTGCATTTTGCAGAGAGAAATAAGTATTTGACCCTCTGGCAAACAAGACTTAATACTTGGTGGGAAAACCCTTGTGGCAAGCACAGCACTAGACGTTTTTTGTAGTTGATGATGAGGTTTGTGCACATGTCAGGAGGAATTTTGGTCCACTCCTCTTTGTAGATTCTTTCTAAATCATTAAGATTTTGAGCCTGTTGCTTGGCAACTCGGAGCTTCAGCTCCATCCATATGTTTTCTATGGGATTAGGGTCTTGAGACTCCATGACCTTAATGTGCATCTTTTTGAGCCACACCTTTGTTGCCTTGGCTGTGTGTTTTGGGTTATTGTCATACTGGAAAACCCAGCCATGACCCATTTCTAATGTCCTGGCAGAGAGAAGTGAGTTGTCACTCAAGATTTTACTGATGTTGTGAAATAGCCCTGTGCCCTTAGTAGAGAAACACTCCCAAAACATAATGTTTCCTCCACCATGCTTGACTGTGGGGATGGTGTTCTGTGGGTCATAGGCAGCATTTCTCTTCCTCCAAAGATGGTGACTTGAGTTAATAAAAAAGAGTTTAATTTTTGTCTCATCTGACCACATCACCTTCTCCCAATCACTCTCAGAATCACCAAGGTGTTCATTGGCAAACTTCAGACAGGCGGCACATGTGCTTTCTTGAGTAGTGGGATTTTGGGGGCACTGCAGGATTTAAATCTATTACAGTGTAATGTGTTACCAATGATTTTCTTGATGACAGTGGTCCCTGCTGCCTTGACATTATTAACAAATTCCCTAGTTTTAGGCTGATTTCTCACCTTCCTCATAATCCTGGATACCCCACAAGGTGAGATTTTGCATGGAGCCCCAGACCGATGTCAATTGAAACTAATTTTGTATTTCTTCCATTTTCTTACTATTGCACCAACCGTTGTCTGCTTCTCACCCAGTGTGTTATGTCTGGTTTTATAGCCCATTCCAGCCTTGTGCAGGTCTAGGATCTTTTCCCTGACATCCTTAGAAAGCTCTTTGGTTTATCCCATGTTGTAGAGGTGAGTCTGACTGATAAATTGAGTGTGTGGACAGGGGTCTTTTAATTAAGGCCGGCTTCACACCATGGTAGAATCAGGTCCAGGGCTGTCTGGTGTAAACCAGACAGTCCTGGATCCGATTTTGCTGTAATGCAGCCCTATAGGGCTGGATGGGACCGGATGGCAGCTATGTGCCATCCGGTTTCCATCTGTTCGGGAGGATCCGGGTGTATTCAGATTTTCCTCCTGGACACAAAAACGTTGCTTCCAACGTTATTGTGTTCGGGGCGAAAAATCTGCCCAAATCGGATCCTCCTGGATCTGCGGTGATCCTGCGCTCCCTGACTTGGGAGTCTATGGCGCCGGATTGCTCAGATCCGGGAGGATCTGGGAACGGGACATCGGCGGCTGAAGTTTAGCAGCAAGCGCTGCTAAACTTCAGCACCACCAGCTGTCCACTGCTGTGATTTCAGGACAGCGGTTAGCTCCCCATTAGCCACGATCTTGAAATTGCAGCAGCTGCGGCTGCTATCAGTGGCATCTGGCTGCAAACCGGCCCTCCCTCCGGTTCTGTTTGCAAATTGGGTCCGGGGCTGTCTGAATCACATCGGACAGCCCCGGAACTGATCACACCGCGGTGTGAAGCCAGCCTAAATGACTATTTAAGATGGCTGTCTTTAATGCAGTTGATTGGGAGCGTCTAACTGGCCGGTAGGAGCCAGATCAACTAATACTTATTTCTCTCTGCAAAATGCAAATACATTTCTATAACTTAGACCATGTGATTTTCTGGATTTTATTTTCTATCCCTCACTGTTAAAATGAACCTGCCCTTAACATTATAGACTGTTCATGATTTTGTCAGTGAGGAAACTCACAAAATCAGCTAGGGATCAAATACTTCTTTCCTTCACTGTAAGCAATGCATAATAAACAACAATTAGCAACATAGAAGAAGGCATCTTATGTGCTTCCAGTATGTGAGACATTCCCCATTGATTATTAGACAGATTATAGATGACATTGGCCAATGATCTGTGTGATTCTGGGCAGGTCTGGTATGTTCTGTATCAGGCCATAGGGATGTAGCAGAAGAGAGCCATTATTGTGCTGTTGACACAGTGGGTGATGATATGTAGATGGTGATAATAAACCGATATCAGCCAGCAGCTCTCTCTGCTTTCCCCTGTCACGTTAGAGCAGGTGTGGACACACAGCACCCACTCCCCTCCCCCTCCTCCTGCCTGTGATGCTGTGGCGCAGCCTCTGTGTCCTCCATCCATCCTGTACAGTCTCCTCCACACAGAGCTCTGCTGTCTGCTCCAGTCTGCCAGGATGAGGAACCCCTGCCTGCTCCTGCTGCCCCTGCTCCTGCCCCTAGTCTGCACCCAGGGCGATGGCAAGGAGCTGGAGAACACCGGCAATTTCATGGAAGATGAGCAATGGCTGTCCTCCATCAACCAGTATAGTGGCAAGATCAAGCACTGGAACCGCTTCAGAGATGTGAGTCCTGGGGAAGGGGGGCTGAAAGGGTTAAATGGAGGAGAGAGGTAATGGCAGAAATGATGGAGAGGATGAGGACGAAGGGCTGCATGTGTCTGCAGGGCTCCATGACAGGGCAGAGGGGCACCGGCACATCCATGACAGCACAAGAGCAATAGGCAAGGTATAGGAAGGAGTGAGTGACACTGATACATAAGGAGGGGGCTCACTACTTCGTATTGGGGGTATGAGACATCACCATACTGTAGGGTATAGGTATATTGTATATAGCATCAGTGGCAGTGGTGAGATCACATGTGGGGGGACTGTGCAGGGCTGGAGATGTGGAGCTGGGAGTATTGATTAAATGGGCTGAGAACAGAGAGAATGGCTCATAATAGAAGAGGTTGTGGTGCAAGGCTGTGCTGGAGTATGGGACTGAAGGGGAGTGCTACAGCCACACAAGATCGATCGATCTATCTATCTATCTATCTATCTATCTATCTATCTATCTATCTATCTATCTATCCATATCTATCTATCTATCTATCTATCTATCTATGTATCTATCTATCTATCTATCTAATCTATCTATCTATCTATCTATCTATTATCTATTATCTATCTATGTATCTATCTATCTATCCATATCTATCTATCTATATCTATCTATCTATCTATCTATCTATCTATCTATCTATCTATCTATCTATCTATCTATCTATCTATCCCATCTATAAGTCTATCTCATCTATCTGTCTAAAAGAGACAGTGTTGGTGCCAAGCTTCCTAGGTAGTTACCAAACCAAGCAGATATATGTAAAAATGGAGACAACAGTCCACAATAAGGGGCACATGGGTAGGACTCCAATGTCCCAACTGGTGACATTTCTCTCTGCAACCTGAACCCTTCTAAAGCATTGTACTGAGTGCCCATATCAAATACTAAAAGGTGCATTAAGTCTGTTACCAATACAACAAACTGTATATTACTATTAAGAATATATATATATATATATATATATATATATATAAATTATGTTACCTACATCCCTAGAATTGTACACCTTATTTTGAAGTGCTGCCTCCATTTCCATCTATTTATCTATCTAGATAAAAAAAAAACAGAGCAGCAATGCCTGGTGGGTGCAGTTCAACCTCGCTTTCTTCAAGGCTTTTAATACATACGAAATAAAATAAGTTGCAGCACTCCAATGTGGATAATCACTTTATGCCTTTATTACGGCCACAAGTGCAGGGAATGGCTACGTTTCAGACACATGTGTTCTTTGTCCAGGCTGGAGAAGGGACGCATGTGTCCAAAACGTAGCCATTCCCTGCACTTGTGGCCATAATAAAGGCATAAAGTGATTATCCACATTGGAGTGCTGCAACTTATTTTACTTCGTATTATCTATTTATCTTTATCTATCTATCTATCTATCTATCTATCTATCTATCTATCTATTTTCTATCTATCTCTCTCTCTCTCTCTCTCTCTATCTATCATCTATCTATCTACAGACCAAATAACGACTGCAGCACTCCACAAGCAATGTATATTGCCTTTAATGGCCTTCAGGCATCTAAGCCTTGGTCTGTATATGGGGGTGAAGGAACTAAGCCCTGGACTGATTTGCACCACCCTTATCACGGATTAAGTGCTGCTCTTTATTTTTATCTATCTATCTATCTATCTATCTATCTATCTATCTATCTATCTATCTATCTATCTATCTAGTCTGAGTAAATGTTAATGTTCTTTTAGGTACATAAATGAAAAGCTGAAGGTCAATCTATCTGTTATATTTAGCCAAATTAATGCATACAATATTATTGTTACTTATCATCCCTGTTTATTGGTATCCATTATGTGTAACTATGTAACATAGTGCGGCCACATGTCTACAGCCAGGACCAGGGAGAAATGAATGTTCATTTTAGGATGTGACGCCCAACTTTATAGAGAAGCAGCTAGAGAAATGATGAGTTGGAAGTGTCAGGGCTCCTCTGTAGCAGCAGTGTGTGATGTGGGTTGTATAAGGTAAAGCAGTGAGCTGCATACATCAGCCTGTGGTGTGATACAGATGGGTGTTGTCAACATAAAGCTGATGGATGTAAGATAAGTGGTTTAGTGGCCTTTGATGGAGGAGAAAGGTGGTGCTGATGGAAGGAAGTGCAGTGTTGTTGGTAGACTGTATATAGCAGGCGGATCTGAAGAGCACAGAGGTATATGTACTGTGGTGATGACCTGCTTCACACCGTGCTGGACAGTGAAAGTCACAGTCTGTTTGCTATGTTTTACTATACAATCTATTAAGAGAGCAATAGGGCAGCAGTAGAAGTCAGGGCCTGGGGCATGGTTTTCTAGGGACAGTACATCTGAAGTCTGTCTAGATTTGCTATGTAGTTGAATACAATTGTATAAATTGGGGTGGGTGAGTCTGGGTTAGTGACGACTAACAAATCTGCCTTATCATGATTCAAACCTATGGACGGCTCAGAGCCCCTTATACAATCTGGGTAAGACTGTATAGGAATGGTCAGCAGCTGGGTGTACAAGATTTCTTATTTATATGGCAGCAGAGTCATATGATAAATTAACATAAAGAGAGACAGAATAGTGATATGTCATGAGAGTGTGACACTGGATGTGAGGACATTAGGACACTTAACAAAAGCAGAATCAGTATCCGCCTCCTGGAGACGGTACGTCTATGATGTATGCTTAGGTAATCAATATATAGGAAAGTGCCATCAGGGGTTATTATTGATAATGCAATGTATCAATTCTCAATTTAGCTATAACATCATTTCTGAGAACTGATCTTGAATAATCCAAGCATCAGTTGTGTTATTCTATAAGATTCTACTTTTGCAATACTTGATTGCATGGATGTTATATTGACATATATGTAGATAATTAGCATTATTATAGCATATGCATTTATGAATGGATAATGGTAATGAGCTAACACACTGGCCGTCGTCTCACAACGCTCTACAGAACACCGCTGACCTCGCTCTCTGTAGAGGGGTTAATGAATAAAACTAACACTCCATTCAGTAAACATCACTAATGAGAGAACAGGAAAAGAAGCAGATTTGTTAGTAGAGAAATCTGAAGGAGGTCAAACAGCAGGTTGAATATGTAGCAATTCCCCAGCCAATGCCTCCTGGAAACCTCTACAAAAATAGCCTTAATGCTGTGTCTCCCCCCCTTTGTCCAGAATGTTATTCAGATCTGCTTCTTCTTCCTGTAGGATACAATGTATCTCCAGATAGTGCACATAGTCCCCATATTTGTGTTATTGACAGCCTTTGTGAATGTATAATGCTTCATCTACTCTCAGGGGATCTTTGATTTCAGTCTAAACAGCTGGCGCCGCATCATCACATATCATTATAATATTACATTGTTTCTCATCATTTCCTACTTTGATGTGTGCGGGGAGAAATAGACTAGAAGATTGGGAATCGGTGTCAGTGCCGTTGCAGCCCATGCCAATGTAATACATTGCACGTCAGAGGTTTTTGTGTAATTTATGCTAATGAAAAAAATAACTCATTTCTTTGACATGGTTGAATCACCACGAGTAAGTTATTGTACCCATCACACCATTGCTGTAATCCCTGCCCCCACACGCATTAGCTTATTGTTACCGTACATTAGCTGTATACTGCTGTGTAAATAAGACTGGTTGTATGGCCATACAGAGAAGTTTATGGAGGGAGCTGTGGGGGAGTATTGGTGTCCGCAAATGATGTTCCCACACATCAGCAGAACTGGGAAGGAGCTTGTTAGTGGAAAAGCCTCTGCATATTGTATGAGGGGCTTCAGTTGCAAATAGGCAATAAATTGGGCCTTCTGTTTCTTCCCTCTGCAATTCCAGGACTGCAGTATAGCTGATCAGCCCCTCCCTCCAGTACATCACACACTGCACTGTATAATAAAGGAGATTGCCTTCTGCCTACTTTATTGAGCGGCACAATTAAGAGAAAAAGTCAATAAATCTGAAGGAGGAGTTTCTGCATGCTGTAGTGGTTATGCAGATCTTCAGTTCTATTCCTCCTGTAATTTATACAGAATGGTAGGAAGAAAATGGACTAATGGAACCCAAGAAAATGTTATAAAAGACCCAGGTCATAAGACAACAACTAATGTATTCCCATCACACTGGTATTTATCAAAAAGTGCAACTTTTAAATGATATATCATCATGATTCTTAAAGGGAACCTGTCACCTCCGAAAAGCCACCTACCTATCAATACATGTCCCTGCACCTTCCTATAAGCATTATAACCATCCCTCTCTGTGCTAAATGCTTCCTTTCAAAGTTGAAATAAACACTTTGATACTTACTCATTAGGATGATAATGAAGTGGGGACAATATGCAATTGCCCCCCGGGCAGGGGCGGACCTACCGTGGTGCAGCTGGTTCAACTGCACCAGGGCCCCGACCAGGTAGGGGGCCCCTCAAACAGCTGTAGGGGCCCCCCGTGACCCTGTGTCAGAGGAGAGAAGGTTAACTGAGGGAAGCTCCCAGCTGCCCTTGGCTGTTCCCGCCCCCCTCTCCTCTCCGCGGCTCGGCGCAGGTAGGAGCCGCAGGCCCCTGCCAACACCCCCCCCCCCCCCCCGCTCCTCACCTAAAGCTGCCAGCCCCCCCCCCCCTACTCCTCACCTAAAGATGCCAGCATCCCACCCCGCCCAGCTTCACCTCCAGGATCCAGCCTCTCTGTGCTGCTTCTGCTGTGATGTGGAGCTGAAGGCAGGACAAATGATTTGCATGCTGTAAGTGATAGAGAGGAGGAGGGCAGAGCTTGCACAAGCAAAGCTGCACAGACAGAGAGGCTAGATCCTGGAGGCTGCAAAACAACACGTCCTGAGGACTATTGCATATAGCCCCCACTTCATTATCATCCTAATGAGTAAGTATCAAAGTGTTTCTTTCAACTTTGAAAGGAAGCATTTAGCACAGAGAGGGATAGTTATAATGCTTATAGGAAGGTGCAGGGACATGTTTTAATAGGTTAGGTGGCTTTTAGGAGGTGACAGGTTCCCTTTAAAGGGAACATGCTGATGAAAATGGTATCGAATCTACAGGCAAAATGTTACAAAGCTCAAGGAGCAGATTAGATCAATATACATTGTTTTTGGAAAAGTTTCAGTAAAACTTGCAATTTATTCATTAAATTCCTTAATGAGTCCAGTGGGCGGTCCTATTCAGTGATTTAGTACTTCCCTGTATGACCGTGCATGCAGCAATAGCTGTCAGTAACTAGTAGGACCACCCAATATGTATAAACCACGGCTGTGAAGTCAGTAAGCCAAACATCGACTCCAACTCTGACTCCTCAATTTCCCTAAATCCACTCTCACTCCACCTAAAATGGACTCCATCCACAACTCTGACTCCACAGCCCTGGACTATAAACAAAACGATATCAATGACTAAAATACAAGTTATACTAATTATTTTTCTACAAACCTTATATCATTCTGTTAATCCTCTCCTTCTCTATACCATGCTGTCCGCAGATCACACTGCATGTATAACATGACAGGTTCCTTTTAAATATGTACATATTAAATGCAAAAAACAACTCCCATCCCAATAAATGTCTGCAGTATGTATTGAGTAACTCTCAGCTCCATGCTACATAATTATGCTTTAGCCTTATTTGTCAGTATGGCAATATTGTGCTCAGCTCTTTCCAGACACTGAATGCATACGATCACTAACATAACACCAAGCAAGAAAGCCATAATGAAACTACAATGACGAAGAGCTCCATAAGCCATCAGATCAAAAGTTTGTCATCTTATTTTGTTACTGTTCCTCCCTATATTTTTTTATCTTAAATCTACCATGAATCCAAAGAAATTGCATTTTTCTATTTAGTGAGTCAAATATGCAAGTTTGTATGGTCTTTACAAGGGTATGTGGGTCATATGGTCCTCGGGGGCGTGTCTTTATGCCTCTGCATAATTACCTTGTGAGCAACGTTCCCTTGGTAAAAAGCATGAAAACTCAAAACTAACAAGGCCATATCTCTTGAACATTTGCTACTGAACTCCCCTACTTGTTTTATATATACATATGTGGTGTGTCCTCCAATTACTTTCAAAATAGCATCAATTCCTCTAGGTACAGTTACACACTTGCAAACAGGTTATGGCAGAACTCAGCAGGAAGGTTATTTCAAACATCTTGGGAGACTAACCGTAGAGCTTCTGTAGATGTAGTCTTGTACAAATCTTTGTGTCTCTTCATGTAATCATAGACTGACTCTGTGATGTTTAGATCAGGGCTCTGTGGAGGCCATATCATCACTTCCAGAACGCCATGTTCCCCTTTACACTGAAGATCGTTCTTAATGACATTGGCTTTATGTTTGGGGTTGTTGTCCTGCTGCAAAATAAATTTGGAGCCAATCACCTACCTCTCTGATAATATTACATGATGGATATATATCTGCCGGTATTCTCAGCATTGAGTATACCATTCGTTCTGACCACATCCCCAGCCCCATTTGCTGAAATGCAGTCTTAAACATGCAAGGAGTCTCCCCCATGCATCACTCTTCCCAGCATTATTGCATTATTCTCCAGCCCTTTGGCAAACAATCTTCTTTTTGTTATAGCCAAATATTTCACATTTTGACTCATCAGTCCAGATCACCTACAGGTAACTTTGTGCACCCAAATTCCTATGTTTTTGTGCATAATTGAGCTGATTGGTTTTATTTCCATAGTGAAGATATGACTCTTTAACTACTTGTGGTAAGACATCTTCATCACTGTCATGCATCCTGAGTCACAGGCACACCAACGTCAGTAGCTGGCCACTGTTTGGACGCCCATCCAGGTTAGTAGGCGCTGGGGTTGGAGGGCCCACACCGCCCCTGAGCCTGTCGCAACATCTGTGTCCGCGATCCTTTCACCTCTGAACATGGTTACTGAAATCTATTTAATACTTGGACTGAAAGAGCCTTGTTGGGGATGACAGCTGCAACATGTCTCCTGGATGGCCAATCTAGTCATATACTGCACATTGTGCTGGGATTTTGGGCTCTTCTTCCTCAAAACACTCTTCAAGTCCTAATGATTCCATAGGCTTCTTTTATGAACTCTGATCTTTGTTTCCTTCCATAAATTTTCTATTTTGATTCAGGTCAGGTGATTGCTAGGCATTCTCGCAGCTTTTTTTTTTCTCTGAACAATTGAGATTCTTGCTGTGTGTGTGAAATCATTGTCTTGCTGAAATGTCCACTGTCCTTTCATCATCATTCTGTAGTTGGCAGTAGTGTCTATCAAGATAATCTCATTTCATTTGTCCATCCTCATGCAGTTATATGAAGTTTGCCAATGCCAATGCTGAAATACAGCCCGCACATGATGTTCCCACTTTAAACATCACTGTTGGTATGGTGTTTTTGGAGTGATATGCAGTACCTTTGGCCTTCAAACATGGTGTGTATTAGGCATCCAAGGAGTTCGATTGGGCTCGTCTGACCAGACTATATTCTCCCAGTATTTCACAAGCTTGTCTAAATGTTCTTGAGCATACTTTAAATGTGCTTAAACATGCTTTATGTAAACAATGGAGGTGAGCATACATACATGACATGGAGGTTGAGTACATTACTTATTGTTTTCTAAACAATTGTACTTGTTGATTTTCGGTTCTGTAGCTTTCCCCAGGTAGTTATTGGCTTTTGGACAACTCTTCTAATAATTATGTTCACTCCTCTGTCAGAAATCGTGCAGGGAGCACCTGGTCCTGGCCATTTTATGGTGAAATGATGTTCTTTCAATTTTTAGGTTATGGCGCAAAGAGTGCTCACTGGAACAATCAGTAGTGTAGAAAGTCTTCTATAACCAATGCCATCAGTATGTCTTGCAAGAAAAAGGTCGCAAAAGTCTTGAGACAACTCACTGGTTTTACCCATCATGTGGTGTTTCTTGTGTTGCACGTTCGTAATGATACACCTTTTTATGTGACAACGGTTGAACCAGCTGATATTATTTTTCACTAAGTGTCAGGATTTCTTTTCTCTTTTTTCTCTTTTTTTTCTCTTAAGTGTCAGGATTGCTTGCTAATTACTGATAGATTTCGACTGGTATCATGACTTTCTATGGCTTTTTGCACCTCTCTTTCTTCATGTGTTCAAATCTTTCTCCCTGAGTAATTTCTCATCTCATTATTCACAATAACGTAATTTATGGATATTTATGGTCTGATAGCTTTGCCCGTGTAGATTGCATGAGTTGTCACTGATATCTGGTGAGCAATTCATGTTAATAGCACCTTTAGAAATATATTTACTTAGAAAATAGATGATGTGTTCAATACTTATTTCATTTGCTGTATATATATGCTGTATCTATATATATTTATATACACATACACATATATGTATATATACTCAGTTTAGGGAGCAAAATCCTCCCTGCAATCTTAAAGTTGCAACAAGTCCATATGTCAAAAAATAATGAAGGCAGCACTCCAGTAATTTGCGTTTTCACCAACCTTTTATTGGCCCAATTTTACCACAATGTTTCAGCTTGAAACACTTTTTTCAAGTGGACCACATTCCTGGAGTGCTGCCTTCATTATTTTTTTACATATATACCGTATATACTCGCGTATAAGTCGACTTTTTCAGCCCAAAATTTGGGCTGAAAAGTCCCCCCTCGGCTTATACGCGAGTATATGTATATATACAGCCGCAGCCCCGGAGGTATACAGGCCCCCCCCATCAAGCTCCAGGGCCCCCCCTTGAGCGGCGTCCTGTAAAGGAATATCATACTTGCCAGTGTCCTGTCGCGCCGTCCGCAGCTGCCGACACGCGATCCCGGGCTTCATTCAGCGTCTTCCGCATTCCTTTAGTCGCGGGCAATGACGTCATTGCCCGCGACTACAGGAAGTCGGAATCCGGAAGACGCTGAATGAAGCCTGGGATCGCGTGTCGGCAGCTGCGAACGGCGCGACCGGACACTGGCAAGTATGATTTTTCTTTACAGGCTGCCGCGCAAGGGGGGGGGCCCTGGAGCTTGATGGGGGGGCCTGTATACCTCCGGGGCTGCGGCTGTATACAGCCCTGGGGCTGCGGCTGTATACAGCCCTGGGGCTGCTGCTGTATACAGCCCTGGGGCTGCGGCTGTATACAGCCCTGGGGCTGCGGCTGTATACAGCCCTGGGGCTGCTGCTGTATACAGCCCTGGGGATTCTGCTGTATACAGCCCTGGGGCTTCTGCTGTATACAGCCCTGGGGCTTCTGCTGTATACAGCCCTGGGGCTGCTGCTGTATACAGCACTGGGGCTGCTGTATACTACCTAAGGGCTGCTGTATACTACCACTGGGGCTGCTGTATACACCACTAGGGCTGCTGTATATACCTCTGGGGCTGCATATACCTCTGGGGCTGCATATGGGGCTGCATATACCTCTGGGGCTGCATATGGGGCTGCATATACCTCTGGGGCTGCATATACCCCTGGGGCTGCATATGGGGCTGCATATACATATGGGGCTGCATATACCTCTGGGGCTGCATATGGGGCTGCATATACCTCTGGGGCTGCATATGGGGCTGCATATACCTCTGGGGCTGCATATGGGGCTGCATATACCTATGGGGCTGCATTTACCTCTGGGGCTGCATATGGGGCTGCATATACCTCTGGGGCTGTATATACCTCTGGGGCTGCTGTATACTACCACTGGGGCTGCTGCTGTATACTACCACTGGGGAGGCTGCTGTATACCTCACTGCTGGGGGTTGTATACCTGTGCTGGAGTCCACCCTCGGCTTATACGCGAGTCAATAAGTTTTCCTAGTTTTTGGGGCAAAAGTAGGGGGATCGGCTTATACACGGGTCGGCTTATACACGAGTATATACGGTATATATATATACAGGGTGGGCCATTTATATGGAAGCACGTAAATAAAATGGGAATGGTTGTTGATATCAACTTCCTGTTTGTGGCACATTAGTATATGAGATGGTGAAAACTTTTCCAGATGGGTGGTGACCATGGTGGCCATTTTGAAGTCGGCCATTTTGGATCCAACTGTATTTTTTTTAAATGGGAAGAGGGTCATGTGACGCATCAAACTTATTGAGAATTTCATAAGTAAAACAATGGTGTGCTTGGTTTTAATGTAACTTCATTCTTTCATGAGTTATTTACAAGTTTATGACCACTTATAAAATGTTTTCAAAGTGCTGCCCATTGTGTTGGATTGTCAATGCAACCCTCTTCTCCCACTCTTGACACTTGATATTGGTCTGACACTAACCCACAGTGGATAATTTCCCCCCAGACTGTTGGAACACAAAAATTGATGGTATGGTGTGGTATATGGGGTACAAAGATAGTGGGGCCATTCTTCAGCAATGGAAACCTCAATCTCACTGGATATCTAAATCATGTAGCAATTTCAGATATTCAGTGGCATTGAGGAAATCTGAAGCTGATATCTCTAATAAAATAATTTATTTTTTATTTTATGTGCCAGTCTAAAACAAAAAACAATGGTTTTGCTGAGTAGCTAAAGGGTATGGTACACTACTATCTATAGTGAATGGAAATAGAAAAATATATCATATAAAAATACCCCAGCACCACCACTACAAATATACCAAACCCCAACAAAGGATGGCAAAAATGTTGGTGCTAGAAATCTAGAATTAGCGCTGCATAGAGAATCAATAAAGTGTCATTGATGTATAGCCAGACTACATGAACATATTTAGTTTCCACTTGGAAATAAAACTCCCCACCAAGGGTTAAAAGGTATTACTGCCAAAAGTACAACACCTGAAACTTAAGGAAAGTGCAATATAGTCATATAAATATTCAACTCGGCTTCATTGTTGTTGCTGTTAACACTAGCACACAGGCTCTCATAAAGTAATGATAAAGTTTTATACAATTGTCTGTAATATTTATTTATGCAAAGTTTTTTAATAGCATAGTCTGACATCCGGCACCTATACGTCCACCTGAAATCTGCTCTAGCAGTTGTCATATACCGTATGTATGCAATGTATGGGGCAAAAGGCAGAGCTGCTTATAGTTCGGTGGTCTCTGCTGGCTGGGGCGCCTCATCTCTTATCATTTTTTTTTAGTCCCAAACAACTAAATAAAATAAGCTACAGCAAAAAAGTAAGATAAAATACAACTTTTAATAAAAGTACCTAAAAAACTACCTAAACATATATATTTATATGCAATTTACAACCCTATTAAATTACCCAGCACGATTAAGCTATCAGGACACCCACAAGTGTTAAACCTATCTTTGCTGGTATAATTGTACAAAATATAATATTGTGAAGAGGAAAATGCCAAAACATAATAACTATAATAATGAGAAAAAAGAAAGCATACACAGTATGCTCAGAAGTGATGGTTGTATAAATATATATGCTTGTGTGTGTTCTTATTTGTCTATGCAGCCAGGTGAATGATATTTGTAGGTACTGGGATTAAAAGTTATATTTTATCCAACTTTTTTGCTATAGCTTTTGTGATGTACTGTTAATAGTGGGCTTTTATGTGCATCTCATTTTTGCTATTTCCTAGTCCCCAATAACCCATTAATGTAATCACTGACACAGAGAGCAAAACCACAATCTTTGAATTGGAACATGCAATTTCATATTAACACTAGAAGTCCCAGAGAGGGGTCATTTAATATTTCTACCTTTGGAACCCAGAGACGGGTCGAATGACCTGAAGGATTTTAGGCCACATTTACAAATGAAAGGATGCTAATTGGAGCCATCAGAGTTGTCAGTTTGGACTAAGGGTCATTTGACCCTCTTCCGGGACTTCAGGGGGAAGCTCGAAATGTTTGGGACTTCTAGTGTTAAAGGGAATCTGTCAGCAGGTTCTTGCCACCTCATCTGAGAACAGCATAATATAGGCAAGGAGTTCTGAACCCAACAATGTATCACTTAAGGCCGCTTTACACGTCGCAATATCGTTCTGATATTGCATACGATCTCACGGGAGCGCGCACGTTTTTGGCAGTTGTCCAAGATCGCATAGTAGATGTCACACAGGGAGATATCGTCAGGCAACGCTACTACGATGTAGTACGCCCCTTTTCAACGCTCTGTATGAGCAACCCAAGGAACGAGCACTAACATTGTAGTGAATAGGGGAACTTGCACTCCGAATCGTAGTTGCGCCGTCACACAGCACGATCCTGCCACATCACCTATACAGTATTGTACGGTTGAAGGGCTTGCACAATCTTCATGCTATATCGTTGTTAGGTTGTTTTCGCATCGCATTGCCCATTTACACGACACAACGCACAAACGATATCAACTGCAAAGGCCGTACCACTTGACTTTTTATCGATTTTGCGTTACGATATCGCGACGTGTAAAGTGGCCTTTAGATCAGTGTTTCCCAACTCCAGTCCTCAAGGCCCTCCACAGTATGTTTTGAGGATTTCCTTGCAATGCACAGGTATTCGAATAACAATAACAATAATAATCTTTATTTACATATATAGCACCAACATATTCCGCAGTGCTTTATAATTCAGTGGTTCATATACAAACTGTCATAGGTAACAATTATAAAAAAAAATACAATACAATGATTAAAATAGAAAATCAATGTTGAAAATACAATACAAAAAAGAAACATACAATACGATAATTAAAGCAGAATGAATCATCCCTTGTGCAGGTCATTCAACTATCACCTATGCAGTACTGAGGAAATCCTGAAAACATGCACTGTTGGTGGGCCTTGAGGACTGGAGTTGGGGAACTCCGATTTAGATTAATGTCTGAAGCCGTTCTGCAACAATCAAAGCATTTAGATTCAGAAACACAACAGAGCTGAGATAGCTGCCCCCACCCACACCAGGCTCTCTATAGAGATTATGCCTTGATCGTGAGGTGTCACAGCAGGGGCGTGTCAGATGCTGTGCACATGATTTTTTGGTCCTGTCATGGTAATCATAGTAAATCAATGGTAAAACCTTTAGATTATGTAAACAGACACCAATAAGAGAAGCACAATTGCTTTTTGTATTGTTTTTTAACTCTTGGGGTACCGTTACACGTCGCAATATCGTTCGATATTGCATACGATCTCACGGGAGTCACGCACGTTTTTGGCACTTGTCCAAGATCGCATAGCAGATGTCACACAGGGAGATATCGGCAGGCAACGCAACATGATTTTGTACACAACTTTTTTGCGCTTGGTATGAGCAATCCAGGGAACGAGCATTTAATATTGTAGTTAATAGGGGAAATTGCACACAAAATTGTAGTTGCGCTGTCACAGCACGATCCTGCCACATCGCTATACAATATCGTACAATTGAAGGGCTTGCACAATCTTCTTGCAATATGTAGTTAGGTTGTTTCGCGTCGCATTGCCCATTGACACGACACAACGCACGAACGATATCAACTGCAACGGCCGTACCACGTGACTTTTTGTCGATGTTGCATTGCGATATCGTGACGTGTAAAGCGGCCCTTACAGCATGTTGTCCTCAGATTACATAGCAAAAAACTGCTGACAGGTTCCCTTTAATGGAGCATAGAATATCAGAAATAAGAAGGCTACAGGCTCCATGATATCTTCTGATGATTTTTAGAAAAGGATAGTCAAATATTGATGCTAAATGATGATGTTGGGCTACAGCCAATCATATACATACCATATAGCAAGTGAAAGATGAGACACACATAAAATTGCAATCTCATAGGCTTAATAAAGCAATTGTAAGGAGATATAAGATTTCCCACATCCACCCATAGGCTTTGTCTGTCATTACTATTCAGCCCTTCAGTAGCCAACACAGGACAAGGACAGACATGGTGCTACTATATGGAGAAACCAAAGCCCCTTTTTATTCCACTGATGACCAATCTTTTTACATTTTTATCATGTTCATAATTATTTATAGGAATGAAAAACTTGCCTCTGAATTTTTTCCTTAAGTGATATTGAATCCATTTTTATTAGCCGGTGGCTCAGTACATACAATATTTCATTTATACATTGGATTTTTAAACATTCTGTATGGAGAAGCTTCAGCAATTTGGAGCTCGAAGACGGAGGGTTGTCACTAGCAAACAAATGAAATGCATTATCTGGTCAATGGAATTTATATTTCTACTTGGTGTTCTTATAATGGGTTATGGATTTACTGGCTAGTTGTATAGTAATCTGTGCGAATCATGCATTGATTTAGAAACGCTATTTCACCTCAAATGTAGCCCGAGGTATGTTTACTCTTGATAAACAAAATGGCCATTCATGTAAGTGCCAACGCTGAAAGTGATAAAGTCACATGTAAATGTAGAAAATGGAAAATGATCGCCCATTAGGCATAGGCCGGCTATTGTCAGTTGTAGCCAGGGCTTCCTTTGCCCAGAATGTTATTACTGTCCTATTCCTGTATCTAACTTTCCCTTCCAAGGCAGAGTACCTTACTAGTAAACCCTTGGCACTTAGCACTCAAGTCACATGGTCCGTTAGCCCTTTACCCGGTTACACCCTGTGGCTAGTCTTCTGAAAGGATGTGATTTGTGATCAGATGAGAGTGATCAGCATTTTTTTGCACAATTTTTTTGCACTTTTTCATCCTTATGCAAGACGCAGCCAGGCCCTTTTGGGGCGTCAGTCCTGTGTGGGCATGTATATAATGCTGGACAACCTGCCTGATCTAATAGTATGTGTGTGTTCAATATGTTGTATGCAGACATTCTGCATCATACTTGCCTGTGTTTAAACAAAGGACACCACTGCCCCTGAGGAAGAACTGAAACACGTGACGGGGCTCCTCCCTGACGCTGTGGGTGCCGCCATACAGCAACTGGGTATGATACTTCCAATTACCTATGGTCCATTACTGCAGTAATTGGGATTGTTTTTGAGCTACTGTGTTTGCATGTACGGGAGGGTCTCCCTGCCTATTACATTTAATGGGGCATACGTGGATATAGGTTGGTTGTCCTGTGTTGCTGCACTGAGCAAACTATGCACCTTACCATCCCACCGTATACATTATTGTGAATCTGCCCTATTTTTGTAGCCCAATCCCATAGTGTATTTTAGTTTATCCTTGCACCCCCTGTGTCTTTGTCTCCACCACACTACCTAGCCTATCCTTGTGATCTTGTAAACATGTGTTCGATCCTCTGTTCCATGTGTTGAATTGTGTATTAAACTATTTATATATTTGCATGAGAACCTTGGTATCCTTCCATTTTTAACCAGGTACATTGAACACCAAATTGGTCCTTTGCTTAAATGAATATTGAGTGTTGTACCAATTGACCTATGAGGTCCATTATATCCCCCTCTAATTTGATAATACTTGCCTGTGTGACTGATGCCCTATGGAAACCTCATCTGTGTGCATATAAAATACCACCAATCACCTCCCCCATGTCATGGCATCTTGAGAGTGATTGCTGCATCGGTATTATGCACTTGTGTTGCTTCTATCATTTGGGGGCCTGTGGCATCCTGCTAAGTGCATTTGGTATCAAACCATTTGGCTGCTTATGGTGAGTTTTCTGATTAGTATAAGAGACATTCTGCATATAAGTGGGTCCCGGATTATTAATCACACTATAGTATTTTGACTTTCTCATTAAGTAAAGAAGCTGCAGATCAATGATTTTTTAAAATGGAGATGACAGGAAGTTTTGCTTAGGCCACTTTCACATCAGAGTTTCTGTCCGGATCCAGCAGCTCCGGACAGAAATCGCATCTTCGCCTAACGGCCGCACTTGCAGTGCCCTTGCCGCAAGCCCCATACATTCTCCATGGGGCTTGCGGCAAATATGGCAAGTGCGGTATTGCCGCAATCCGGCACTTGCGGCATTGCGGCCGCGGGGAAAAACAGCTGATCGCGGTTTTTTTTGCGGCCGCAACTACAGCAAGTGCCGGATCGCAGCAATACTGCACTTGCCACACTTACCGCAAGCTCCATAGAATATGCATGGGGCTTGCCGCAAGTGTACCTAAAGTGCGGCCATTAGGCGGCAGATGCAGTTTTCTGTCCGGATCTGCCGGAACCGGACAAAAACGCTGATGTGAAAGGGGCCTTTATATGGATATGTGACATCAAAAGATTGTATTATATCTATTAGAGGTATTTTTTTAATAGCTTTTAAGAAAAATAACAACGTTTGCCATTTCCATGCTAATAAAAATAATCTGCTGAAGAATAACATTGAATATACCACCACATAGTGTATAAAGTGTATAGAAATGTGTACATTGTTCGCATTCGCTGAGTTATGGCAGACAGACATGGCTATTCACATCTATTTTCTTTTCTAAGGCTTCATTGTGGCACGAAAATGTGGAATAACGTTTTTTTTTCATGGATACCACACATACCCAGTATAACTTATGGTACTAACCACATGTCCGTGTTTTTACATAGATTGTGTGTATGTGCCCAATACACAGATATTTTTTTCCTGCAGCATCGAAGATGGGGGCCGATATAAGTCTGTAGGTCCATGAAAAATACGTGTATCACACAGATGGCATCCGTGTGCTGTATGTGTTTAAAAACGAAAAGTACAGGAGAATATACAATTGGGTAAAATAAATATTGAACACATGTTATGCACATACCTACTCAAACAAAGGTATAAAGGGAGAAATAAAGCCTACAACTCTGCAGCCACACCCACGCTCTACTGATCCCTGTACAGACTAGAATATCCCGAGCAACACAACTAAAAACCACAATTCGGACAAGGCTCCCTGAAAGGCAATTGAACTGTTTCTTGTTCTTCCTAAGGAACCAGAGGGAGGCCGCTATGCACATCTGACCAAGATAGGGAGATGTGAATAGGGTTGATGGGAACCCAATGTGAGGAAACTTAAAGCACCCGCACAAGGAGGAAAAAAGAATAATTAATGAAAAAGGGAAACCTCCCACTAACCTGCCTGAGGAGATAGGAAAGGAGTTAGTAACGTAAATAGTACACACAGTGCAAGTTACACAGCTGATCTCCACCTAGCAGGCAATACCGCTTTTTGCAGGGCAGACTCCCCATAGCTGAAATCCACTTAGAAATACAGTCAGCAAAGACGAATAGTGCATGATGAGTATAAATAGCCGCACCCAAGCTGTGATGAGACAGAAAAACATAGGAAAGTGAGAAACATCTTACTACCAGCACAGTAAGAGAAGAAAATCAACTATTAGAGAATAACTACAAAGGTCAGTTCCCCTAAGCCCACTATCCTAGCAGCAGGCAACATGTGTGCAGGCGCATGTGTGGGCCATAATTCCCTACCTAACCATTCTTATCTGGATTCTGAGAAAAAGATTCATGTGAAAAAAGGCAGAAGATTTCCCAAAAATGAGAAACATCCAGGTCATCTATAGTGGTCTTTTGGCCAAGAAAATTGCAACAGTGTCATGTCATGACAATTGGAAGAATACAAAATGAAGTCTATCCACTAAAGAGTCAAGAGGTGGACGTCTAGGCAAAATATTAGAATCAACAAGTTGGCTCATCACAAGGTGTATCAGTTGTGGTGTGACAAACATGACATTAAAGGTGACTTGTATGCTTTGTAATAGTGAGATCACAGACATATGTATAAACATTGTGTGACACACTTACTATTAACATATTGTCTTAAGATGCTGTAGCTCGAGTTTTCAAACAAGTATGAAAAATGGACAGTAGACAATTGGAAACTGGTGATTTGGAGTAATGAGATGACAGTCAATAGACTAGGGTCTGAAGGGTGCAAATGGGTCTGAAAGAAACAAGAGAAAAAGGTGCTAACATAGTGAGTAATTAAAGGTAGCTCACGTTTGGTGGAGGAAGCTTGTTGATATCGGGTTGTTTCATGGCCAAAGACATTTTATACTTTACTAGGATCAATGGTGATCTCAATGCTAAGCTATATGTATCATACAAGACAAATTATTTTGCATACTCGAGTACTATGTGTGTGAAAATGATGACATAGGACAGCGATGGAAAGCATATATGCAAATTGGCAAAATGGTTCAATGAGAGGTGCTTTATTGGCCCCCACAGTCCCAATTAAAACACTGGTGGGTAGAGTTGCATACCCACTGTAAGCATACCCAAGTGAGTCGACCAGTAAGCACCAACACTGGAAAAGTGTAGTCCTTGGATCAGATTATGGTTAATACATGCTTGAATCTGAACAATACCATGCCCAGAAGGATTCAGGCAGTGTTTAAAACTCATGGTGGGCTTACAAAATACTAACAAAATAATGAAAATTAATTTTAAGAGCAAAACAGTAACAATGCAGCAGCATGACAAGAATCTGCATAACTAATCATATACTAAATCGTTGCAAGACAAATTTATGTATGAGACATCCAAGATCATTGTTTATAAAATGAAGGTAGTCTCACACCCAAAACTGTAGTGGATGGTGATATATAGAGCCTGAAAGTCAAAAGCTACCCTTTTGCTTGTCAGTGTATATTCTGTGACTTACTGCTGGCATCTCATCTGATTAGAGTTTTTTTGTTGTTTCTTTTCCATCTAGTCAGATCTTCCTGTTGACATCTTTCAACCATGTATCATCGTTTCTCACTGATCAGCACAGTTCTCAAAATATGAAAGTCATATATATTATATATATATTCACCTCTTGAATAAAAAATCTACCACACTGTGCCCCTGAATACAAATATGAACCACACCAGTAATATGCAATTAGCAACACACCAATCAAAGTATAATATATAAACCAGCACTGTGCCTTCCATTAACTATACTTTTCACTGCCGAATAAATAGAAATGAATCAGTAAATGCAGCTCTGCCCTACTTCACTGTAACCACCCTAGGGCTAGGTCCTTCCCTGGAGGGATATCTGGCTAGTCCCGATGTGTGAGACTCTTAAATGAGGCTCCACGGACTCCATTTGCATATTCAAATTCCCAGGGGGCAATGCACCATGGATTTCACTGTGTTTGAGCGCTTTAGCCGGCTGCCCGCAGTGTGTTCCTCAACTGGTCTCCCTGAGATCAATGAGAACTTTCTACTTCACTGTAAGTCCCTGTCCAGCATCATGTCTTCCACAAAGTCCCTGCCCTGGGTCTTCTCTCCTCCATCACCTATTCATTATATGTCCCTGTATAGTGTCTGCTCCCCAGAAAAATGACAATTCCTTTATAGCATCCTCTCCCACTACCCCACCCCTCAATTCATTATATGTTTCTGACCTGTGTTCTCTCTCCCTCGCCCCCAGTTTACTGTAAGTCCCTGTATGGTATTTTGTCCCACCTACAATAATTATATGTCCAGTATAGCATATTTCCACCTCCAGTTCATTATAAGTCTTAATCCTGTGTCCTCTCTCCCCCTTTCTCGATTCATTATAAGTCACTTTATAGTATTCTTACCCCCAAATTCATTCTAAGTATTAACCCTGTGCCTTTTCTTCCAGTTCCTCAATTCATTATAAGTCCCATTATAGTGTTATTCTCCACCCCCAATTTATTATACATCACTGTATAGTGTTGTGTTCCACCTACAATAATTATAGTCCTGTATAGTATATCCCCCCAGTTCATTATATGTTTCTGTGTTTGCCCGCTTTCCCTTTTTATTAATTCATTATAAATCCCACGTAGATCATTATCTCCCACTCCCCAATTCATTACAGTTCCCTACATATCCCCATTTTTCCCATTGTGTCCCTTGCAGCATTGCTTTCTTCCTCTTCTTAGATGACGCAGTGTGCGCCTTGTGCGCCTGAGTCATAGAGAAAGCAACAAGCAGATATTTTCTACTTTAGGCAACAAAGCTGCAGGACCATTCCTTTCCAAGTATACCACTAATGGGGAGGACAAACTGATAATGGCTTTACCGGAAGATTGCCCTCCTTATAAGCCACTCCTACACACCTGTTTTGAGCTTCTTCTTGTTTGGGCGAATATGCAGCCCCACCCACTACATCTGCAGTATATTTGCCCCTGTGTTCGCTGCCAGTAGTGGAAGGAGACTGATTCTAATTAGAGCTCAGATTAGCAGCAGATGGGAAAAATACTAATTGAAAAAGGTATTTTTTATACTACATTATTTACACTTTACAAAGTAATTATTAGCCTTTCATAACTTTTTTCATGAAAATAATTCATGTGATAGCCACTTTAAAGAGAATGTCTCATCTAATGTTGATGCTAAGCAGCATGGTTGGGAGAAAGATTTTAATGAGAAGTAATTAACAGTAAAACCTCAACTACATTAGCACATTGATATGTCAGAAAGTTGATAAATTCTCCATAGTGAATGTGAAAACTTAGGAAACATGAAAGAAAGGGCATTTAATAAATAGTAACTTAAGATAGAAAGAAAAGCAGGTCAGCATCGGAGATAGTATCTCAGAATATACCTTAAGTTATATTGGAAGCAATACTAATTTCATAATGAACCAGGTGTAGATAAAGAAAAGCAAGCAAAACCTTTATCATATATCATCAGAAAATACCTAATGTTTTAATTGTTTATTTTGCTCAATATTTTTGATTATTGATTTTGTAAAAAAAAAATATATATATATAGGCCACTTAAGCAATATAAGCAATATGAATCAATAAATACATAGAATAATACTAATTTTAAACCAAAGAAAAAACAAAACGAGGACCAAAAAGATTGCATTAGTTTCAATTAGGTTTTTAGGTTAACTAACACACGTGCACACACACACACACACACACTACAATGTAACTCCAAGTCAATCACACCTCTGTGAAATCCCCCTGTCCAGTTATGAAGCAACACTGATTGTGATCAAGTTCTCCCGCTGTTGGGCAAATGGAACAGACAACAGGTAGAAATTATGGCAATCAGCAAAACACCCCCTATAAAGGAGCGTTTTTGCGGGTGTGACCACAAACCATTTCTCTGTTCTCATTCTTTTTGGCTGTTCTTTTGGTCACTTTTGCATTTTGTCATTGTTCTCACCCATGTCCACAAGTGAGTGTTGTGCTTACAGCCCAGCTCTGTGCAGGGCGATTGGCATTTGCAAGAGGATTGGCAGATCTGACATTCAGCAAGGTGAAGACTATTCCGTTGGATAGGTGATAACTTTTTAACTTGGTAAAATCCAATGCCAAAGCAATCTATTTAGGGTTCATTCTATTTATACAGATTTTTCTTGATTTTGTTTACAAACTCCCTAGAACATGCAATTCGGCTTTTTTAGTTTCTATCTTCTTTACTCTGCATAATTTTCTTTCCATTTATTGGGTTGTCCTTTACTCAGACAACCCTTTCTTAAAAACTGTATTCCGAAGTGTAAAATAAAAATAGAAATTACCCCTTCCCCCACTGGTGCCGTACCAGTAATATTAGAACTGGATCTCCCTGTGCTTGCATGGTATTGTTGTACCATGGCCGCTAATGGACTGAAGTTGTTACACTCCTTTTGGAGGAACTTAAGCAAAGCAGCCAATTAGTGACTGCTGAGAGGTTGCAGGGCTCACATGAAATAGTTTTTTCACGCAACCTGGGAGAACTGTCGTTGAAACACCGGAACAGTGCTGATGTAGCAGATATCTGTTATTTTTATCTTTAACTTGAGAATAGAGGAATCTAGGAAGGGGTATGTAATAAGTACAATGGATAGCTCAGGAATCTTTTTGCTTGAGACAAGACACAACTGAAACAAAGTTTATCAGTGAAAAACATCTGTATTTGTAACACACGGTGATTAAACAAAGTTCAGTGGAAAATCAAAGTTCATAAACACACAGTGAAAATATTAAATTACTCCTTTTAGAAAAAGTCTCTTGAAAACCACACAGGATTAAGGAAATAGCAGGGTAGTATTTTATGCTCTACACCACTAGCATATACTGTAAAAGGAAAGTCAATGGCAGGTTCACTCAGAGAGGTGCCATAGCAAGATCAAAACTCAGTAACACACAGGAGGCCTGGAAATGGTAGTCTATGAAAAAACAAGTCCAGAATCAGATGCAGTGCAGTTTTACTAAAACGTTACCATACATTAAACAGTTCTGTACACTGCTACTACATCTTTAATACATGAACAAGCTACAGAGAGGTTATTAATCAACAAACTTACTTGATTTAGGGCAGGTCTGGCAAGAGCCAAAGCAGTGGAAACAGCAGGAGCAACTTGGGACATTAAACAAGCTGCCAGCAGGTGTAGGAAGCAGAACCTCTGATGAGCAGTCACTGGAGAAACACACAGGGTTTGCAGGAGAGGGAGGGGCAAGTTTGAGATGCAGCATGGGCTGAAATCCTGTCAGTATACTCTAACGGAGGACTAATAGACAGACTGGGGTTTATAAAGGTTGGGAGACAAAAAACACATAGAAAGGAATGAAGATGTCATCTTGGAAAAGGGCAAGAATGCACAAAATGTAGATAGAAGATCTGGAGTTCTGACAGGTAGTGAAAAACCCCTTTAATGGTACTCTAAATTGTGAATTTAGTGACTTTATTGTGGGATTTGTAGAAGAACAGCTGGGTTGGAGATCAGTTGTTCATGTGAGCAAACAGATCTGATGCATCTGGATTCCATACAATAAGGGCACTATGATCTTGTTTCATCAAAGCTTTACGCAAGAATTCTGACGTATAAAGCTTTTAAAAGTTGCAGTTGGAGCAATACAAAGATGCACTAAAACTTAATGACTTATGGCGTTTTCACACCAATTTCACCAAGCTCTGGCAAAGTAAACAGAGCTTTGGCATCACAAGTACCACTTTATGACGAACAGTGGCCCTCGTTATGCCACAAGTCTTATTCCAATAGCAAGAGACACACAAGGAGGTGCACACCAAATGTCAGATACTTCTGATTTATTGAGAGGCGCATTGGCCCTTAATAAATCAGAAATGTCTCATTCCAACATGTCTACTTATCAAGACTGGCATAAACAATGGCTGTTTTGATGATTGGGCCTTTTACCTTTTTGAGACCGGTCACTATCTGTAAAAAAAAAATTTTTGTTGATATGTTCACACATGCAAGATTTTTGCTGTTACTTTTCTGGCTGAAAATGAATGTAAAAAAATATATAAAAAAAGAATACAAATTGTAAGTGTTTTTTGCGTTTTTCCATGTATTTTATTTTTGAGGTATTTTATTCTTGCTTCAATTACCTCATCAGTCAAATTTAACGTTTTTTTAACTAGAAATTTGATGTTTCCTCTTTTTCTGCACTGAAGTAAAAAGCTGGCAGCACTCAGATAACACATTGACGGCTCAGATCAAAAATGTACATTTCACTGTTTACGAACACTTGGTCCACAAAATGTGTAGTGATTGTATGTTCTTACTGTGAAAAAAACAAACAAAGAGAACACAAATGTCTGAATAGGGTCCTAGTTTGAATCCTGCTAATTTGTGAACAAGTTGACTTTGAAGCAAGTAGTCTCAGCCATTCCCCGACACTGTCTCCCCTTGTGCTCATTCTTCGTCAGGCACAGATAATTTAATCTGCATGGATGGTGAGTCTGAGATCTTGACTTCAAATCATTTCTGTCTACCAAATTGCATGTGACACTCTTTTAGAGTTTATTGTCACTCACATAGTCCCAAAAGCAACCATCAGACATAAAGCTTTCAGACGACTCTGAGACATAAGAGTGGGGCCTATAATTTAAACTGCATCATCTGCACGTTTGTGCCCCTCGGTGGCTGTTCTGCAGGGTCTGGTCTAGTATATCTTACTGCGTAAGTCGTCCAGACTTCAAAAAGGTATTATGGTTTTTATGTGATCATATTTTTAATGATTACATTGAATCCAGAGCACACAATGGTATCTTTTGCATGCCCATGAATTGATAGGTAGTGAACATTGATGTAATCAAGTTCTTGAATCCTACAGTTGAAAAGAATGGCAGCTAAATAAGGGCTCATGCTGACCAATTTTGTTTTTAGTCCTGAACTGAAATCAAGTCTGTTTATTCACAGAAGATTACTTAGACTAGATCTTTAGAATTAGGATTTATGCAAACATCTGTAAGGGTACTTCACACACTGCAACATCGCTAGGGATGTCGCTGAAACGTCGCAGGTTTTGTGACGTAACAGCGACCTCTCCAGCAATGTTGCAGTGTGTGATATATAGCAGCGATCAGGCCCCTGCTGTGAGGTCACTGATCGCTGCACATCCTTTAGGATCATTGTTAAGTCCTTGATCTCCCGCTGGTCAGCACGCATCGCTGCGTGTGACAGTGAGAGACCAGCGATCAGCAACCTCACAGGCTGGTAACCATGATAAACACAGGGTAACTAAGCAGCACGCACTGCCTAGATACCCGGTGATTATCATGGTTATCAGCGCTCTCCCGCTTACAGGCTACGCTGGTAAATACTGGGTATCTAGGCAGCAATGCGCTGTTAGTTACCCGGTGTTTATCATGGTTACCAGTGATGTTGCTGCTGGCTGGTCGCTGGTGAGTCTGCCTGTTTGACATCTCTCCAGCGACTGCAGAGAGAATTTCCGCAATCCTGGCCAGGTCAGATCACTGGTGGGATCACTGGAAAGTCTCAGTGTGTGAAGTACCCCTAAAACTCAGTCTGGGCACGGACCATACAGTAATGTCCGCTAGTCTATGAGGCTGCAGAGCTCAAGTCAGGAGACCCAAGGACAGATCATAAATTGTGGTTTCTGCTCTGTCTGAGTTTCACAGTTGTTTGCACGAATCCTAATTCTAAAGCCGGGATTCTGGTATGCAGTCTAGGCAATCCTCTGTGAACTTAGCCTTGAGTTGAGCTCAAGACTAAACCAAAACGTGGTCTACTGCTGGAGTCACACTTGTGCGTGACTCGCATGAACCTCGCTAGTACGGCCACTCACTCGCCGGACAAGAGTGAGCAGCTGCATAGAAAAACATGCAGGTGACAAGTTCCTGTCCGGAGAGTGGCTGGCCATGCAGCGTAATGTGGCTCCAGCCTACCAGAATTTTACTCAAATAGATTTGGTTAAGTTGGTTAGAAATGCAGCTAATTTTCAGCATGAACAGGTCTCTGAGTGTAAAATAGAATTGATTTTTTTAAAGGAGGCCGGTATTGTAATGAAATTAATAAATTGAGGCACAAAGTATCTTAAAATTTTAAGAACATTTGATTATACAATTATCAAGCTTTAAATATACAGTAGATAACTATTAAAGATAACCTGTTACCCCCCTGCTGCATGGCAATCTAAAAGCAGCACTAAATGCAGCATGTCTGCTGCATTCAGGGAAGGGGTCACCCATACGTCTTTGTGCTGTGTACCCTGAGATATAGCCTTTGTAAAACTCACAGGTAGAAGCCATGGAGGCAGTCACTGTGGCTGGAGGGAACTTGATTGATGATGGCATTCCATCCCCCAATGCCTCTCTGTGCTGCTTCTGCTGTGCTGGCTCTGCCTTCCTCCTCTCTGTCACTCACAGCATGCAAATCATTTGTCCTGAAGTAAGCTCCAGGCCTGCCCTAACAAAACATAAACAACACAGCAGGAGGCAGCACACAGAGAGGCAGAGTGGAGGGGGGAATGGCCACAGTCAATCAAGCTCACTCCAGCCACAGGGACTACCTCCATGGCTTCTAACTGGAAGTTTTACAAAGCCTATTTCTTGGTGGTACACAGCACACAGACACATGGGGGACCCCTTCCCTGAATGCAGCAGACATGCTGCATTCAGTGCTGCATTTAGATTGCCATGCAAGCTGGGGGGGTGACAAGTCATCTTTAAAGAGAACCTATCAGTATGCCAATATTGGCCAAAACATGGGAAAGCATGATTTAATGACAGACATTCTGATTATATTAAACTACATATTCCTCTAAAGCACTGTTATTTAGACAAGTCAAGTATCAGACTTCAGGAATAATGTCGACTGGGTTGCTTTCTTCTGGTTCTTCCTTGCACTGCTCAATTTGAGTGATAAGCCTTACCCTAAATATGGAATAATATGTCACTTAATGAGAGTAGGGCAGGAAAAAGTCAAGACAGGTGCCACCAAGTGGACATTGTTTCGTAATCCATAATTTCCTTAAAATTTAGCAAAATATTATTGTATAAAGATACCTTAAAAGGGGCTATCCATTGAAGATAAGTTATCAGAGGATAGGTGATAACTAATGATTGAGTGTGCTCGCCACTGCTTGATACTGAATTGAGCATTGGGCTGCTTGGTTACGCTCAGTTGAATGACGCAACACAAAGAGCCGACTTCCTTCAGAAAATAATGGGAGCCGCACCCCAGTGAGAGGCACCCGCAGTCTCTGAGTGGATCTCACTGGGGATAAAATCAACAAGTCTGAATTGTGTGTGTATAAAAAATAAAAGACCCTGGCTGGCTGTACAAGTGCAGAGAGTCGGACTACCCATCACTATTGAATTGTTACTCGACTCAACCCCGTCAGAGCGTCCAACCTGCTCGATTCGAGTAACGAGCACCGATCACTTTAGTGCTTGCTCATCATTAGTTATCATCTATGCTTTTTAATTTAGTTAATGATCAGCATTTGCGGGATTTTGAATTTTTGTAACATACTTCATACCCTTATTTTAATCCCTTCTCTCTCAAACACCATGTTTTCAGTGTTGCTTAAACTGCCTAGTTCAAGCTGCCTAAGAATCTGCTTTTAACTGCTGCTCAGCAAAAATACATATTCTGTTTACAAACAGTCTGTATAAAGGACTTTCTCTGTCTGAGTTCTCTGCTCCGTTCAAACTTCCCAGACAAGAAAAGGCTCTAACATAGCTGATGTACTATATACAATTCTGGATTCTAGCTAATCATCAGTTAAAAGCAGATTCTATTGCACTAGGCAGCTAAAGCAGCACCGTGGCATGGTGTTTGGGAGAGAAGATAGCAAAATAAGGTAATAGAGTATATTACAAAAATTCATCATTTTGGAAAGGCAGATATAATATAACTGAAAAAAAAGTTTAGTTATTCTTTACTCTAATTAATGCACGACACACATTTTATTATTTTGTTTTCATCTGGATTTAGAAGATTATGTCCTCACTTCATTAAGACTTGCATTGTACATTCTAGTCGTAATGAAGTGACAGTGTAAGATGAGCCCTATTCATAAAGAGGCGCATGGTACCTGATAAATTAGGCACAAATTCTCAGTGGTGTGAGTCTCAGTGAAACTTGCTATAAATCTTACTCAAGTCATGGACTAGAAAAAGAATTCTGGTGAACATACACCTCCCATCTGGTAAGGAATTAGATGGCGGGATAATGCCATGCCCCTATCTTGGCCAAATTCCGTCCATTTTGGCAGAGTTGGCCAAGAATGACACTAATACATTTAAAAGTGTTTATTGCCTGAAAACTGTCATAAACACTTTGACATACAGTCTTTAAAGGGAATCTGTCAGGTCTTCCTTGCCCTTAGAAGCACCAGCAGTTGTGGGCATATATCAAACTTCCCTGCCTAACAGTCCCTTCATTTATTTGCAGAAGACTGCTTATTATATACAAATCAGGTCTTTGACTAGTCAAGGGGGCTTTAGTTCCTCAACTAGTCAGCCTACCTGGCATGTTATCATGTCCATGTGGGCTTGATAACATGCTTTAGAAATGCAGGCATCTTCGCCAACACTATACAAAGGCTTGCATGTGCACAGCTTTGTTCCCCTCAGCATTGACGTCAGGTGTACTTGTCCTGGCTTCAGAGAGGCATATTGTGAATGATCGGCAGTGTGGATGACTTCCAACCATACATGGTGAGCAGGGGTGCATCTAGCCACCCTGCCGCCTGAGCCGATTGGAGGCCGGGGGGGGGGAGGGTGCTAGCGGATCTCAGCCCCGCCGCCCCTGCAGCCTTAGTTGAGGTCCGGGGGGGAGTGCTAGCGGATCTCAGCCCCGCTGCCCCTGCAGCCTTAGTTGAGGTCTGGGGGGGGGGGGTTGCTAGCGGATCTCAGCCCCGCCGCCCCTGCAGCCTTAGTTGAGGTCCGGGGGGGGGGGTGCTAGCGGATCTCAGCCCCGCCGCCCCTGCAGCCTACAGTGCCGCAGGGCAGCCGCCCTCTTACCACTATTGCCAGGGAAAGCGTCCGTCTCTCCTGAGGCCGGCCACTGATATGCCGCTTCCCCTGGCTGCTGCCGCTCTGGACTCAGGGCTCACACTGTCCAATGGACGGTTCGGCCCTGATGGTGAGCCTCTCTGAAGCCAGGACGCATACACCTGACATCAATGCTGAGGGGAAAAAAGCTGCGCACATGCAAGCCTTTGTGTAATGTTGGCAAAGACACCGACTTTTCTAAAGCATGTCATCTTGCCCACAGGGACATAACATGCTGAGTAGGCTGATTAGTCGTGGAACTCACGCCCCCTCGACTAGTCAGAGCCCTAATTAGCATCTCATAAACTGACTTTACAAATCCTTTTTCTAAAGATCTGTTTATGTATGCGACTACATGTAGGGACTGTTAGGCAGTGAACCTTGATACGTGCCCACAACTGCTTCTAGGGGCACGGAGGACCTTACAGGACCCTTTAGGACCCTTTAAGTGTGTTTAGGTGAAGTGAGACTTTTAGCATGTCTACAGACAGTTTTATAGGAAACTACAAGGCTGCAGATTACAGGTTGCCTTTATCCTGTTGGTTCATTGATGGGAGTAAAAATACTTTGAAGTCCCCCCATGTCTGTGCAGACTATTACTAATATGTAGTTATAATATAAAAACTATATATATTTAGACTTACTTGGAACATTCATTAAAGTAATCAGCAAACTGTATATATCTAATAGTACCGCTCAATATGCATCTTTTCCGTTAGTCTTGCAGCTGTTTATTCAGGGTTGCTCAACTAAGATTTCACAGGCTTATTCCATTTTATGTAACGATCTCTCAGGCTTTGAATTGCAAATGATTAGATCCTGTCGTGCAGACATGCAAATAGGATTTCCTGCTTTCAAATCTCCATAAAAGTATTAGTAGAATATCACAATTTCCACTTTAAATAGAATTTGCAGAAACTAATTGTGGTCTAATGAGTTTAAGAATCTTGAAACTGAATACTTGAGCAGATTACAGACTCGGTAACGTTGTGGCTCACGCTGGTGCAGGTTGTGAATTGAAGCAGTAGGGGAATTCCTTGTAAAATATTCACTTCAAAAATTAGACATTTTCTTTGATTTAAGTAAAAATTTTCCAGTGGATAAAACTTTCCTTTCACTAAGTCATAATGACTTTGCCGACAGTTTGTGCTTTTTCTAATAGTTTTAGAAATGAAATGATTCCATCAATTTCTATCCAATAAAGGTTGGACGATTATTAAATGGTTGTTTGACATCACATGATGTTTTTGGAAGATTATGTTTGGTTCTCAGTCAAACATGGTAGTTTTACTTTTTCACTTCAGAATTACTGTTTTTTTGCAATGTAATACATGAGTAAATTACATATTGATTAGTTTGTTTTTATGTGAGGAATGTAACTTCAGGAGATACCTAAGGGTACCATCACACGAGTGACGTCGCCGAGATATCGGCGGCGACGGGTGGAAGCGCGCATGTTTTTGGCGCCCCGCCAGCATCGCCGTCGCATGTTTACATGCGGCGACACCTCTGGCAATGCAACAGCGATCTAAGAGGCGCCATTCTGTTAACATGGAGACTATGGCTCCATTGCTGTAAGATCGCCGCCCCCCTGTTACATGGAGAAGTATACACATTGCCCAGATGCTCGCCTGGTTCAGAGCACTGCTGAGAAACCAATGACCATGCAAATGCGTCGCCATCGCTATTTACATTAGGCGACGCACAGGCATGTCGCAGTGATAGCCACGCCCCTGCATCGCCTATAAAATTGTCGCTGATATGGCCTCGTGTGACGTACCGTAGGCTTGTAGGGAAAGCCAATGGCTATTATCCCACTAAAGGAATGAAAACTGTGGCATCACTGTGACATTACTGGTGCATTATCTTTAGTGTTCTTTTACCCAAGTTATTCCATATAGTATACACTTTCCTTTCATTATGGTGTTTATTATACTGTCCCAGTGACCACAGTGAGCATTATTTGTATATGTATAAACCGAGCACAATCACTTTTTCAGTGTTATTAACTCTATGTGTAACATATCTGTGTGCTAAACCCTCCGTACTCTGTAAGTCAGTACAGCTGTTTCCTTACTTTGAGATATTGCTGTTTGAATTATCCTTGATTTTATTCAGGCTACCTCCATACATACAGTAATCATCATTAGAACAGATCCTGCAGAGATCCATTGGAAAAAGTTGTGTAAGGCTGGGGTCACAGTTGCATTTTTCACAAGCGTTTTTGGAGACCTGCATTTTCAAAAATGCATGTAAAAAACGCACCCTTTGGCCCCCATGTTAAAAAACGCATGCCCTAATAGCAAAAACGCATGTGTGCATTTCCAAAAACGCATGCGTTTTTTAATATGGGGCCTTATGGGAAACGCATGCAAAAACGCATGTACAATTAGTGCCATTCAAAAATGCATGCATTTTTTTAACATGGGCTCCTATGGAAAACGCATGCGTTTTTGAATGGCACTAAAAGGTACTAATTGTACATGTGTTTTTGCATGCGTTTTCCATAGGGGCCCATGTTATAAAAACGCATGCGTTTTCTTCAAAAACGCATGCGTTTCAAAACGCACCAAAAAATAGTACATGCACTATTCTTTGGTGCAGATTTAAAAACGCAGCCAAAAACGCAAGGAGCCATCACACACCATAAAAAACTCATGCTGACATGAAAAAACGCATGAGTTTTGTTAAATCACTAAAAAAAACTCATGTCAACTGTGACCCCAGCCTAAGGCACCTTTCACATCTGCGGTTTTTGAAATTTGTGGCAGATCAGTCAGGTTTGCTGCATCTGATGCGTAACGGAACACTTGCAGCAAGCCCCATTCATTCCCTATGAGGCTCAGGTGCGGTAAGTGCGGTTTTGCCAGATGCTGCAAACCTGATGGATCTGCCGCAAATTTCATATACCGGTCATGTGAAAGGTGCCTAAACAGAGCTTTCTTTTCAGTTTTGAAAATAATAGATTTTTCATGGTCCGTATTTTTTATTTATTTACATAGATATGTTAACAGATTGCTATTCATCTTCAATTTGAGACTGATTCAGTAGGCAAAAAACAGATCCTTTACAAATGATAGAAATATGGATGGATGGGTAAATAACACTCAGTTAACAGATCCATTTCACATAGACTTCAATGTTAAAAAAACAGATCTGCTAAATTCAAGCTTTTTTAAAATCGGTAAAAAAGTTGTGTTTGAGCAGCATTTTTCGCCAATGAATCCATTAATTCGCCAGTGCAGTGAACATTACATGAGCTAATGAGCAGACCCAGAAGTAACCACAGCAGCGAGACAGATGAGTATAATACTTTAATCTCAGACTTCTTAGTGAAGTCCCTGTTTGGGGTCCGTGGCCGAGCCCTAAGGTTTTCGGTATTGACGCCTAACTTTACATGTGTGATGATACTGCACATGCTCAGTAGGCATGCCATATCCTGTTTTGCTGGATCAGGAATGATCCGGTGAGACTGGATCGGGCATCCACTGACACACATTATAAATCATGCTGCAGTATGCGGATCAAATCAGAAGCGTTTTTTTTACTGAGCTCAAAAAACGCTACATATTTTCTGCAGTCTCAGACAGATCCGGCAGCAACTGGATGCAAATAAAAGTTCTGGAGTGCCCATTGAAAATCAATGGGCACAAACTATATCCGGTTTGCATTCCAGCTTTTAAAAATGCGATGGATCTCCATCGTATATTGAAAAACTCCTATGTGAAATGTTACGTTCAGCTATCTTCTTTATCTCTTCCAGTTTTTATACTTTATCTAAACATGGAAAGAATATCCTTAAAATGCACATATTTATATTTATAGCTTAGCAGGAACTGACTTTTGCTTTTAAAAAATCTTACTGTGATACCATTGGGTGCATTATTACTATATTGTAACAACACAGTATAATAAACTTCCTATAAGGGTGCAATCACAATGGCGGTTTTGCCCGGATCCGACAGATCCGGACAAAAAACGCATCTGCCACAAGTGGCGCCTAACGGCAGCACTGGCGACACACTTGCAGCAACCCCCATGCATTGTCTATGGGGCTTGCGGTAAGTGTGCGACAGATGCGGCAAGTGCGGTTTCGGCAGTTGCGGCAGGTGCGGCCACGAAAAAGAAACGCGGTCAGCGGCGTTTTTTTCCGCGGCCGCATCTGCCGCAACTGCCGAAACCGCACTTGCCGCGTCTGCCGCACACTTACTG
This sequence comes from Allobates femoralis, assembly GCA_033576535.1. Lineage (NCBI taxonomy): Eukaryota > Metazoa > Chordata > Amphibia > Anura > Aromobatidae > Allobates > Allobates femoralis. The sequence continues at coordinate 123,542,413 of JARQOC010000006.1, forward strand.
CAAGCCCCATAGACAATGCACGGGGCTTGCCGCAAGTGCCGCCGGATCCGGGCAAAACCACCAGTGTGAAAGCACCCTTAGAAAGATTTTTTAGTATCCTTATTTTGTAAAGCCACTATATATATTAGAAGAGCGCCAATCATTATAACATAAAACCCCAACAAGATGGTCTTAGGCTGCTTTCAGACTTGCAGATGCCTCCGCAGCGTTTTGCAGAGGCATCTGCAAGTATCTGCATGCAGACTGCGGCCCCTATGTTTATAATGGAGCGCACGGCGGTCTGCAGATGCTTGCAGACCGCCGTGCGCTCTCATTGCCCGCCATTAGTGATCTGTGCGCAGGCGGATGCCTGCGTACAGATCACACACTCGTCCGCACCAAGGACGCGAGATGTTGCGTCCCTGGTGCGGGCGAGAGTGTGTGATTTGTGCGCAGGCATCCGCCTGCGCACAGATCACTAATGGCGGGCAATGAGAGCGCACGGCGGTCTGTAAGCATCTGCAGACCGCCGTGCGCTCCATTATAAACATAGGGGCCGCGGTCTGCATGCAGATACTTGCAGATGCCTCTGCAAAACGCTGCGGAGGCATCTGCAAGTCTGAAGGCAGCCTTAGATGTCCTTTTATTCTACGTTGAAGAGAAGAATTCCCATTGGAATTCTATAGATAAAGGTATTCAATAATCAGCTGTTTCTAGACAACAATGTGTTGCTTATTTTTGTGTCTAAAGCCAGGGTCGTATTAGACCATTATAGTCAATCAATAAACATCTTATTGTCTGGTTGACTGTATGTAATATCTGGTGCCGTCAAATGGACATCACTTACACAGACTGAATCTTTCTGGGTGAAATATCTTTGTTGTTTTATTATGATGTTCCTATAAAATTTTATTTGTATCAGTCATAGAACGAGCAATGAAATGTTATATCTGTCTGTCTTCTTTATCTCTTCCAGTTTTTATGCTTTATCTAAACCTGGAAAGAATATCCTTAAAATGCACATATTTATATTTATACGTTGGCAGGAACTGACTTTTGCTTATAAAAAAAATCCCCCAAGGCGGAAGGCTTTAGATCTGAATGTCTGATAGAAGCAGTGACCTTAGAAGCACCTTAAGGTTTACTTAAACTTTACAAATAATGTTTTGCCATTGAACTGTTTATTCTGCATCTTTCTACTGCAGTGCTTTAAGGATAAGCCGTAACTCTTTTTTACGGAATCCATAGTATGGCATTCTTACTTGTTGGCGTACATTCCGTATCTAAACATCACATTTAAAAGGACAAAGACCCCAGAGACGTTCTACAGACCGGTCCTGTAAAAGGTGCACTATAGAGTTAGTGGTGTGCTGATGGGAAGGTCAATTCCAACATGTATAGAAATTGGTCAAAATCATATACCGACTGAGCACAAAAATAATGTATTTTTTGAGCAATTTATTGCTTTCAGCATGTGAAGGTTAGACTCTTAAAATGAACCTATCATAAGAGAAGTGGTTTTCAAATTACTATTTTTTCAGTGTTACAAGACCGTGTGAGAAGATCTCAAGGACATTACGTATAAACCACTTGACAGGTTACAAATTGAAGAAATTACAGTATGAATAATAAAGCAATGTGGCGAACCAAACTACCTCTAAACTCCAGTATTGGAGATAGCATTTTTTTTTCAAAGGGCAATAAGTCTGGGAAACTGTTATGAAGGCTATTACAAAGCTAAAATAACCAAAGAAAACCACATATAACCAGACAAAAAAGCAAAAATGTGTAGAAATAACAATTGAATCAAAGTGGATCTGTTTACGAATCGCTATATTTGCAACATCAGAAGAAAAGGAGGATGTGCTAGATTTTAAAGAAATCTATTTTACCTAAATTGACGGTAGAAATAGAGTTAAAAAAATGTTGAATCCTTCAAAAATGTTCCGATCTTAGGCTTTATGTCTTTAGACAATGGCATACCTCAATTGATCGCTTTATAGAATCATGTTTCTATCACAATTCTGTGAGATTCAGTGACACCTAAGGCCCATTAAAGCTGGCCAATAGGCAATAAGTGTTTCTTGAAATGCTCGTTCCTTATTATGATTTCATATCAACAGTCTGACAATAAGCCGTTGAGCGAGCATAACATGATATTTTCTGTGAACAGAACGATCATATTGATTGCTACGTACACATGAAATTCTAGTCGGCCTATTTCTACAGTCAAGCAAATGGTCGCTGATTGGCTTATATGTAATTTTCCAGTGATTGTTTAACGGCAATGGCCGGTTTAGGCAGATGGATCATTGGCTACCTCTCTGTCTACCTAACAGTCCAGGCACCTTTGCACCTGGCTACACATCAGATTGACTGGATTTCAGACAGGGGTGGACATATAATTGGTACACACTGTGCGGTGACACACGGGCCAAAGTGGTAAGAGGGTCCATTTTTACTTCCAAAGCAGTTTAAATTGTGCATTATGCTGAGCTTTTAGACTACAAAGTGCCCATATATTGTTCTTGCATAGGGGCCCATTTCTGTTTGTGACCACCAGTGATTTCAGAAAACATGGCACAATCATACAAAGGGGCTGTTTCAGAGTGGCCAAATGTTCAAGAATGATTGGAAAGCCTGAGCTACCAACTTTACATACCACAGTTGATATAAGTATTGAACAGATCACTAATTTTCTAAGTAAATATATTTCTAAAGGTGCTATTGAAATGAATTTCTCACCAGGTGTCCATAACAATCCATCCAATCCAGACAGGCAAAGAAATCAAACTATAGTTGTCCATAAATTTAGTTATATGTGTGGAGCCCACTGGCACGGGGTACTCGGAACTGGACCGGGGTATTATGGGGGTTATCACGGCGGTCTTGGTCCGGACCGTGTCCCGAGCCCACAAGTAAAGGTTGGGGGTTATTTACAGAGGATAGAGTCGTGACGCTACCCGTGGTATGTGGTCAGGATGACCACCGCTGCTGCAGAACCTTCGGGGATGATAGGCGGCAGCCTGTGATGTGACGGCTCTCCATGGGCAGAGCCTAGTCCCCGGGGCAGTAGTGATGATGACAGTTTGAGAGGGAGAACAGGGTTTGCAAGGATTACACAGACTCATGGTTTTGTAGTTTTCCAAGTCTTTACTGAAGCAGATGGTATACAGCTAAGTACTGTCCATGGAGTCTGTACAGGGCCAGGTTGCTCCCACCCTGGCCGGGTCCTTTGGCTCCCTACTTCTGCGCTGTGTGTGTGGCCCTGCTGCCGCTTTAGCTAAGCTGCTGGCCCTGTCTCCCCTCACGGATACCAACTTGCTAGGCAACTTGAGTCTTATCTGTGTTCCTGACCCCGCCATGTTGCTTCGCTGTGGTACAGTGAAGATGTGGGACCTTCACTAATCCAGTGTTCACTGTGCTGCTTGTGTCAGGCACAGCATCGGATCCGGTATCCGTTCTATGCGGTTCTCTGGGGTGACTCTCAGGGGACTCGGTCTCCCAGGTGTGTTCCTCTCTGCCCTGTCTCCTTTTCCTCAGACCCTGGCTTGGCCTGGAACTGGACAGTGAACCGTGGGGTGAGCCTAACGCAGCCTTTTTACACCCAGGTCTTTCTTCCTCAGTGCTGCCCCGCACTGAACTAACAGCCACTTCCTCTCCACACCAGAATATATATAGGGAAGCAGCTTTAGCTTCCCCTTCTGGCCTGGAGGCGCTAGTGTAGTGTTGTGGGTTGTGTGGGGAGTTAACCCTTTGTGGTGTTACTGTGACATATGACCCCTGGGGTGCCACATTTGTAATTCTGAAAAATGACACAGGGAAAAAATATTGAATACGCTTACTGAAATGTGTTTAATGCTTTGTAAAAAAGCCTTTGTTGGTGATGAAGCTTCAAGGTGCCTCCTGTATGGAGTAACTAGTCACATGCATTACTTCGGTGTAATTTTGGCTCATTCTTCCACACAAACACTCTTCAAATCCTGAAGATTCTGCAGGCTCTATGAGCTCTGAGCTTTAGTTATTTCCATACATTTTCTATTGGATTCAGGTCAGGTGATTGACTGGGACATTCTAGCAGCTTTAATTTGTTTCTCTGAAACCAATTTAGAATTCCTAGGCTGTGTGTTGGGATGATTGTCTTGCTGAAATATCCACCCTCCTTTCGTCTTCATCATCCTGGTTGATGGCAGAATATTTTTAGCAAGAATGTCTCAGTACATTTGTCCATTCAACCTTCCTTCAATTGTATGATATTTGCCAGTGGCATATGCTAAGAACTGCCCCACACCATGATGTTCTCACCTAGTAACTTCACTGTTGGAATGGTGGTTTTGGGGTGAATTACAGTGCCCTTTGGCACCCAAAGAGTTAAATTTTTGGTCTCATCTGAATAGACTATATTCTTCATTATTTCGTATGTTTGTCTAACTGTTGTTGTCTTTAAATGCACTTGAAAATGCTTTTTGTTCAGGAATGGAGTCCTGCATGGTGAGCACGCAACAGGCCATATAGGTCATGAAGCTTGAGAGCATTACTTATCATTTTCTTTGAAACAATTGTACCTGCTAGGTCTTTCTGTAGCTCTCTAAAAGTGGTCCTAAGGCTGGCTTCACACTTGCAGATGCATCTGCAGCGTTTTGCAGATGCATCTGCAAGTATCAGCATGCAGACCGCGGCCGCTATGTTTATAATGGGGCGCACCGCGGTCTGAAAGCACTCATCATTCCTATATGTGAATCGTCCGCAGGCGGCCGCGGTCTGCATGCTGATACTTGCAGATGCATCTGCAAAACGCTGCAGATGCATCTGCAAGTGTGAAGGCAGCCTTAGCTCTTAGACAACTCTTCTGATAACTCTTGTCACACCTCTGTCTGAAATCTTGTAGGGAGCATCTAGCATGGCCGGTTTAGGGGAAATGATGTTCTTTCCACTACCAGATAATGGCACCAACAGTGCTCACAGGAACAATCACTAGTATGAAATATCTTCTGCCATCAGTATGTTTTGCAACAATAAGGTTATGAAGGTCATGAGACAACTCACTGGTTTTACTTTTTTTTTAAAATACTTCTGTTTTATTTGCACTAACCGGCTCCTATTGCCTTCTCATCTCAACGGGAGCACTTGTATCTGATTTATTCCACTTCACCTTTAGAAATATATTTACTGAGAAATTTGGTAACATGTTTAATATTAATTCACCCGCTGTATGGAACACTGCAGATTATATGAACTAATAAAAAAACAGGACCAACCACCAGCAAATTTATTTAGCAAAAATTATTCAGCTGTCTTCTATCTAATGTTTATGGATGTTTTTGGTCCCAATCACTTTATGTAATCCCTCTTAAAAATCATAAATGTCAAGAAGGTTCATTAAGAAATCAGCTCCAAGTGCTGTCGTCCTATGTGCTGCCCTTTATTCTGGTTCCTTGATGAGCCCTTTGTGAATTACATGTATTAATGCACCATCCCCCTTTTAGTTGAGTTATAATGGGTATCCTAAGGAATAAGTGTCTTTTCTGGCCTATCATAGGTTAATACCACAGATGTTCTTTTTCTATATCTATACATGATAGAACATTTTATACATGTTCTAATTTACGCACTTAGGCTAGGGTCACACATAAGCCCTTGGTCCGTTTTTGGCTTCATTTTTGGCATTTTTTTTTTCTAAGTCCAAAAACTGACAGAAAAACGGATTGGATGTAATAAACACCCTGTCCGTGTTTTTTCTGGACCTAAAAACATTGCTATGTCCGTTTTTGAGCCAAAAACGTTGCTAGCAACGTTTTTGGCGTAAGTTAAAAAATGCATGCGTTTTTTTAACATGGCGCCCTATGGGAAACGCATGCGTTAACGCATGGCACATATAGGCACCTGCGTTAACGCATGCGTTACCGCATATGCGTTTTTAATGAAAAAAAATGAAAAATGACTAAGTCCAAAAACGTTCAGAGGTGCAGGAGGCTCAAAAAGCACCCAAAAAAACCCGGATTGGTCATGGAAATCACTTCCAAAAACGGATTTCTATGTGTGACCCCAGCCTAACCAGTAATTTGATTTCTAAAAACCCAATCATTCCTTGGCTTTTAGCTGAAGCAGAGTTAATGCTAAATATTGAATTGCTTGCAGACCTATTATGTAAGGTTTGTGTACTAGGATTTGTGCAAAGGACTAAATGTTCCTTTGCTTAATTTATTTATATTATTTTTAATGTAGTATAATTCTACATATAATAATACAAAGTCACTTGATGGATATCCTACATTTGTTTCTTAGAGGAGGTTGTTTTGTCTGTTACATTCATTGTGGTTAATTATGGGTGAACCTGAACTGCAAAGCCAACACGAACCCCAAACACAGTCTTTCCTGAGAAGTCCATGTTACTGTTTAGGTTCAGACTTACCCGGGGGACTGTGAAAAAAAGCAAAACAGTGATTAAAGCAACACCATTATACTTGTCGAGGTCCATACGCTTTTAAGTAACACCAATTCCGGGTCCCGCTCATTAACTTCTGGTCTATTCACTGGACTATACCTGCAACAGCCAATCACAGACACCCATTCTCTGTGACAGCATCTGTGATTGGCTGTTGCGCCCACACCCATTGTGCCGATGTCTCTGATTGTTTGCCATTGGCAACAAGCAAGCTGTCATAGGGGTGTAAAATAAATAATTTTAAAAAATTTGCGTAGGACTCCGCTGTATTTTTGATTCTCAGTACAGATAAAGCGAACAGCTATGGGCTGCTACCCCCAGCTGCCTGGTTTTACCTTGACTGGCAATCAAAAATACAGGGAAGCCCATTAATAATTTTTTTCATTATTTAAATAAATAATAATAATAATAATAAAAATGTGTGTGCTCTGCACTATATTTGATTACCAGCTATGGTAAAACCAAGCAACTAGGGGCCGGTATTCTCAGCGTGGTGAGGCCCCTAGTTATTGTCCTCCCCAGGCTACAGAATAGCAACCTACAGCTGCCCCAGAAGTTGGCATATTTATTAGAAATGCCAATTCTTGGTGATTTACCCAGCAATTCCCGGTGCTCTGGTATGGTGGCATTAGGGTGATTGAAGGGTTAATGACAGCTGAGTATTGACGTTTGTTATTAAGCCCTAGATTGATAAAGTGCTTCATTGTGCCAGTCCAACTGCCACCCCTACACCTATTATAGTTACATCATGTAAGGAGCTCTCATTGGTCCTATACAGAATTCGAGAGACAGAGATAATAATTAATGAAAATTACCTGTCAGATCATATTTCCGTCTGTGAACTTCGTCCATTATTGTGTCCAGAAGTTCTGTTCACTATAATTTTTCACCTCTTGGCAGTTCTTTAGAACAGAACTTACTTGTCGTTATACTGAGCTGAATTGTGCTGGTAACTGATTCAGATTGGGAAATTGGAAAGAGTTGAATTGACATAATGGGCAGAACCTCTACTGTCTACATATTTAGGTCAGAAAACTGTTTTAAAGAAATAAGGATGGAAGTAAGTGAAGTCTAGCTCAACAAACAAATCCTTCTTTATTGGTTGCAATATTCATATTAGCCAATATTGATGGAGATCCACCACCTGGTACCCCCATTGATCACCATATGTGATGCAGATAACCCATCCTAATGTGGTGTAAAACACCCCTTAGGAACTGGGGACTTTCCTGATGCATTGGCAAATATACACTTCTAATGCAGTGGAGGAAAACCAAATACTGTATATACTCGAGTATAAGCTGAGTTTTTCAGCACAAAAATTGTGCTGAAAAGTGCCCCCCTCGGTTATACTCGAGTCACAGTGTGCAAATCAGTGGGGGGGTGGTGATCGGGGGCTGGAGGAGGCGGGGGGGAGGCTGTAGTAGGAGCGGGCGGTCACATGCCCCCGCTCATTAGTGCAATGCAATATGCACTGCATCCCCCTGTCCAACAGCGGCAGGGGAGCGGTGCATATTACATTGCACTATGTAAGCACCCCCCCATCAGTGGTATGCAGGCCCCCCTTGCTGCCGCACACCTGTAAAATAATAGATCATTCATACTTATCCCTTTCGCTCTGTCACCGCAGCGTCCTCCGGTCTTCTTCCTTGCTTGTACCTGGCGTCATGTGACCGGCGCTGAAGCAATGACGTCATCGCTTCTGCACCCGTCACAGGAATAGAAGGCCGGGTGCAATCAGGAAGAAGACCGGAGGACACGCGGTGACAGAGCGGTGACAGAGCGACAGGGATAAGTATGAATGATCTATTATTTTACAGGTGTGTGGCAGCAAGGGGGGCCTGTATACCACTGATGGGGGGCCTGTATATACCACTTAAGGGGGGCATGTATATACCACTTAAGGGGGCCTGTATATACCACTAAACCTGAGGGGGGCCTGTATATACCACTGAGGGGGGCCTGTATATACCACTGATGGGTGCCTGCATATACCACTGATGGGGGGCATGTATATACCACATCTTAAATTAGGGGCCTGTATATACCACTTAAAGGGGGCTGTATATACCACTAAGGGGGGGCCTGTATATACCATTGAGGGGGGCCTGTATATACCACTGATGGGGTGTTCCTGTGCATATACCACTGAGGGGGGGCCTTATATACCACTGATGGGGGCTGTATTCCTACTGATGGGGGCTGTAACCTCTGATGGGGGGAAACTGTATACCAGTGATGGAGGTCCTTTATACCAGTGATGGGGATTATATACCAGTAATGGGGGGGCCATTTATCATCATGAGAGGGGTGTATACCATGATGAGAGTCTGCTTCACTTATCCCCCTAGGCTTATACTCGAGTCAATAAGTCTCCCTAGTTTTGGAGGGTAAAATTAGGGGTCTCGGCTTATACTCGGGTCGCTTATACTCAAGGATATACGGTACATGGGTGGGTCTGGTTTTCCAGAGTGGGACTCATCTATACATAGTCCTTTGGATAATGAGAAGTCAGTAGTTATTGTGAAATCCATTATTCACAGTATTTTCATTCAGGCCACTAAAATAATTGTTGTTTGACTGTAATGAAATATATCTCTATTGAATATGTTTCTTTTAGGTGTTGTAAAACTTTTATGATGACAATTGGTCAATTTAATACTCTTATTGGACAGACGCGACTGTTTAACTTCGAGCTGGACTGTTAAACTGCAAAGTGACAGTAGCTTACCTAAATGTTTCCTTCAGGCTCTTACAGACATATGTTACGAAGTATGATTTTAATTTTATTGATTACTTTCAAAAGCAACATTTATACAACACCAATTATCACTTTGAAGAATTAAAGCTTTAAAAGCTTTTTGATTGTCATCAGAGGGATCAAAGGGAAAGATGACAGTAAATAGCAATGGAATCTTATTCTGATCTGCACTTCTAGGGAGTGGCCTCAACATATCTAATGGTTACATATGTCCTAAGAAGCTTATAACAGTTGACCGGTGGGGGTTCTGAGTGTTGGACCCCACCATTTTTTATTCATGCCCTATCTGTCACGCACTTAGATGGCGCTGGCATTGCTGGATGCTGCTGTTGTTTGTCTTTAAGAGCTCCATGGTTGATAGTTATGAAGGTCCTGGGCCTCTTGTGTTGTGCTCCAGAACTGCATTCACTATGAGGTTCGGCTGCTGGTTGAGGGGTTAATGTGTGACTCACCTGGGCTCCCCTCCCCCTAGCCTTTAAGTAACCTCTCCTTCCACCAGGTGGTGCTGCTGATAGAGTTTCACTCTATGCCTGGAAGCCGTGCTGTGCTGATCTGTGTGTTGTGTTGTGAGTTTCCTTTGGAGTTGATGTATCCCAGTTCTGTGGAGGAAGGTGAGGGGGGAATAGCGCAGTGCTGGTGGAGGAGTTTTAAGGAGAGGCTGGAGGCCCGAACCTTCTCACCTTCAGAGATACCTTCGGGATCAGGGCCATTCAGGGTTCCTAGGCTAGGGTCAGACTAGTCTTCCCTGGTCACCCTGCCCTTAACTGCCATTCCCTCATCAGCATTCTCACCACACCGTGACACTATCCTAAGAAGAGGTCATTGATCCATATGCCTAGACAACCCCTTTATCAACAGATCATACAAACTGCTCGCCAGGTCACAGACATGCCCCCAACACTCTTTAGTAATGGTGGATGAGTAATTTGTCCTTAGGTTTCATACATCCAAGTGCCTACAGGAGAGGAAATCTTTGTAGCTGCTGTTCACAAGCTTAGGCTCATCCAAGATGGCTGTTCTCATGATAAGTATAACAAAACAGGATAAAAAAAATTTCAGTCAAAGAATATAAAAGAAATAGCCTAAAAAACCTGAAAAAATAGTTTTGTGCATTGATGGTGTATTTTCCCCCATTGTATAGCACATCAATAACTGTTACATGGAAATGGTTTGCTGCTATTCCAAACCAGTCATTTAGATCTTAGAAAAGAATGACAGCACTGAAAACAGCAAATACAGCAACAACTACCTAGTGAAAAGAACAAAGGATGCCTGAACGACAGCTATGCACAAAATCTTTATTATATGTTATCATTAAATCAATATTTCGTGTATAATTATGGGCAATTCGTGTGTGCTTTGAAAAATTCTATGTATAAGGCTGCCTGACTGCATACAGGGACCAGGCGTCTCATTTTATAACTCAGATTATTTTGAGATGTTGGTTACAAGGTATTGATATTTGGATGACTCACAGAAATGCTGTGAAAAAATGTATTACTTTATTTCGAAATTATTTTATCTGATTGCCTAAGGTTAACTCTGGTTGTAATATGGTAAGATGTTCTGTATCAAGCCAAACCTTATCTGTGGACAACATACAAACCTTTAGGTCAGAAAAATAAATTGTGCGTGTGAATATAAAATTGAGTGGAAACAAATTACAATTCAAACCTGTATAATATTCGAATATGGCTACTGGAAAGTCCATGAATGATTCATTCTCCTAAGACAGAGATCTCCTAAAACCTTCCTTTCTGTATGTTTTACATATATATTGTGATGTGTCAACCGGTTATGTTGCAAATGTCCGGTATGTATTGTGCAGGCGAGGGTCTGCTGCAATGTGAATCTGGAATAGTTTCTCTGGGACTTGTTCCATGAGGCTTTTAGTATATGCAGGACTGGTTTCACAGGATGGTCAGAAGTGATCGGAGGGACTGACCATCCACATACCTCCCATGGGTGTGTCTCATCATACAATACCATCCTTGAGTTGTCTGATTGTCTCCTTAAGAAAAGTAATAATATGGCCCCCATAAAGCCCTGACCTCAATATCATTGAGTCTGTGTGACATTACACAAAGAGATAAAAGGATTATTTCAAGCCTATATATACAAAAGATCTGTGGTTAGTTCTCCAAGATGTTTGTACCAATCCCTCTGCCGAGTTCAAAAAGTATGTGCAAACAGCATACCTGAAAGACTTGAAACTTTGATGTTGTTGGGAACGCAAAGGACAATCAAACCAAGTATTGATTTGATTAGATTTCTCTTTTGTTCATTGACTTTGCATTTTTTTTAATTGATAAAAATAAACCATTAACACATCTATTTTTTAAAGCATTCCATTTTACTACATATTTTCCACACCCGCTTATACCTTTTGCAGTGCTTAGCATAAATGTGTACACTTCAACAGATTAGTCAGAACTGGAGATGGGCGAACTCGCAGTTGTCTGGGTTCACCAGGTCTGGCTGGACTTTAAAAAAAAGTCCAGGTTTGGAAGTGGACTTGACCCAAACTTGAACCCAAACCCCATTTGTTTAAGTTTATGGGACCCAAACTTTACGGCTATAAAATGGTGTCAGTATGGGCTAGGGAATTGCAAAAGGAAGCAAAATGGTGATTAGAGCAGGGGAATCATACCATTCTCAGCGCTTTGGTCACACTACTTCCGATCCTCTCATTAAGCTTCATGCATATACACTGCATCCCCCTGCTCAAAAAAATGTCCTTAGTTCTCCACAATCAATCTCCATTAATTATATGATCTGCATGTAGAAAGAGAAAGAGAGATTATAGAAAGCATTTTATAGTTGACACTTAATCTGCTTTGCTATGGAGCAAACAAAGTACAAGTGCTCAGTGCAACAAGGCGAGGGCTAATTATAAATACATCTTCCTATTTGCTTGTTTCCCTTTATCTCCACCTTCACTTCTTGTTTGATTGGGCTTCATAGAGTAGAGAAGGGAGGAGATGGGTGGAAAAGAAGTAGGTGGGAAGGTGCACTTATGTTTGGTCATGCCATGTGTACTGTGCACTTGTACTTGGAAGAACAGTCATGCTGTGCTGACAGAGTCCCTTTAATGGGAACCTGTCACCCCCCAAGGGCCTATTAAACTAAAAGTGCCACCTTCAGCAGTGCCTATGCTGCATTTTGTGAAGGTGGCTCTTATCCCGCTACCCCCTAAGGACACCTAAATAATGTTTTATTACATTTTCCACCCTGTATGCTAATGCTTATTTTAGGTCGGGGATGTACACTCCCTTCCTTGGACCTGAAAGCCTCACTGGTATTACTCCTCCTCCTCTCCTCCAGGACTTTCCTCTTCTCTTCTATCCATGTACTGTATATACTCGCGTATAAGCCGAGTTTTTCAGCCCAAAAATTGGGCTGAAAAGTCCCCCCCTCGGCTTATACGCGAGTCACTGGGTAATTGCTTGGGGAGGGGCTGTGACCGGGGACTGGAGGAGGCAGGAGGGGGCCGCAGTGACCGCGGGCGGTCACGTAGGGCCGCCCCATTAGTGTAATGAATATGCACGGCATCCCCCCGTCCATCAGCGGCGGGGGGCGCAGTGCATATTGCACTACACTGGCCCCCAGCAGTAATACACAGCCCCCCCCCTCCTTGTTATGTGTCCCCCAGGCTGTGGCACCTGTCAAAATAACAAACATTTTATACATCACCTTTCCGGCTCAGCTCCTCCGCTCCCGGCTTCTTCCTGCTTGTGCCGATGTCTTGTGACCGGGCGCAGCTGATGACGTCATCTCCTGCGCCTGGTCACAGCACTAGAAGCCAGCACAAGCAGGAAGAAGCCGGGAGCGGAGGAGCTGCGCTGGAAAGGTGATGTATAAAATGTTTGTTATTTTGACAGGTGCCGCAGCCTGGGGGTCACATAATAAGGAGGGGGGGCTGTGTATTACTGCTGGGGGCCAGTATACCACCACTGGGGGCCTGTATACTACAGCAGAGGGGGCCTGTATACCACTGCAGAGGGGGCCTGTATACTACTGCAGAGCGGGCCTGTATACTACTGCAGAGGGGGCCTGTATACCACTGCAGAGGGGGCCTGTATACCACTGCAGAGGGGGCTTGTATACTACTGCAGAGGGGCCTGTATAGTACTTCAGAGGGCCTGTATCCCATGCAGAGGGGGCCTGTATACCACTGCAGAGGGGGCCTGTATACCACTGCAGAGGGGGCCTGTAAAGCGCTGCTGAGGGGCCTGTATACTACTGCAGAGGGGCCTGTATACTGCTGCTGAGGGGCCTGTATACCGCTGCTAAGGGGCCTGTATATCGCTGCTGAGGGGCCTGTATACCACTGCTGAGGGGCCTGTATACCGCTGCTGAGGGGCCTGTATACCACTGCTGAGGGGCCTGTATATCACTGCTGAGGGGCCTGTATACCACTGCTGAGGGGTGCTATATACCAGTGACGGGGGGCTATATAATAGGATGGGGGTCTGCTGCATTTCATACCCTAGGCTTATACACGAGTCAATAACTTTCCCAGCTTTTGGGGGCAAAAGTAGGGGGGTCGGCTTATACACGGGTCGGCTTATACACAAGTATATACGGTATATACTTTGTTCATTTATATCTATCTGTATTATAGAGCCACCCTGATGACGGTCCTATTATGACCGAAACAATCGTCGATGTATATAAATAAAAAAGGATCTTTTACATTGAATCAACTGACTCTTTTTGCATTTTTGGTGTGCCAGGGTTAACATTATATAGAGACATGGTATAATGCAAGCACCAGATCCTGCCCTGTTTATCTTATACTGTATGCAGACTGCGGGCTGGGAATCTGGTGCCTGCACAAACAGCATGACTGTGCCTGTTCCCTCCTCTCCAGATACCATATGACCTCAGTTCTCGGGCAGAGCTCACGGAGTATGCCTGAGAACTGAGGGATCTGCGCAGGTGCCAACGAAGTGACAAGGAAGAGAGGAGTAGGGTCCCGGAGGAAAGGAGGAGGAGGAGTAACACCAGCGAGGCGTTCAGGTTCAGGGAAGGGAGCATACCTCCCGGACCTAAAGTAAACATTAGCATAGAGGGTGGAGATTTAATAAAGTCATTATTTAGGTGTCCCCTGTGGGTTAGGGGGCTAAGAGCCACCTTCACAAAATGCAACATAGGCACTGCTGAAGGTGGCACCTTTAGTTTAGTAGATCCTAGGGAAGTGACAGGTTCACTTTAATCATTCAGTAAGTAATCTCATATTTTGGTCTTAGATATGTTCCAATTTCACCTTGTTGCCTATCAGTGATGTTATCAAACCTATCATCGTAAGAAGCAAATATGAATAAATGTCTCGTGGAACAGCGGCCATGGCATAGTTACATCAGTGCCTCTTTATAAATTGCACCTGCTTCTCTTCACATTTTTTTTAGCACCATTGTAGTGATTCAGTGGTGTTATAAGACACATGATATTTTGTGAGTCTTCTGAATGGTCAACAATAAATACAATTTAATGATACCTAAAGGTCTTCTGAGATCGCCTGGCTCTGTTTTTTATGGGCATACTTGAAAATACACCAAGTGAGATCTCTATTTGTACAAAGTATTCAGCTCGTGAAGATAATGGACTAGAAGACCAATTATAATATAAGCTAAATTATGGTGTATGTCAAAGCAGAAGCAGAACCGAGCCAGCTAATTGTGGAATGCAGGAAGGCTTGCCAGGATGGCTATTTCATAAATATGAGGCACACATACTCCATGACTCTCATAAAGGTCATGATTCACCATTTACAAATGTTTTTGCCTTAATGTATTCGCGGATGTTTATTGTCAAAATTAATGAAAATGGAGGACGGGTTTGCAAATCTGTCGTAAAGCAAAAAATAAGAGACCTTAGCAAAAAAAAAGTTCTTTAAGCCACTGTGAGCAGTTGCCAAAACTTAACGACGACTAAAATATTACCACCCAAACATCTCATGTCCAATAGAATGAACTCATCTCTACAGCAGTATCCTGATTATTCACATATAACCTGATCTTTTCATTGGAATCTACTGTAAATGTTAAACAGGTACGAAGATGTAACAACGCAGACTATGGGGAAGTTGAACCAACTACAATTTATTTGCTTGTTACAGTCAAAGAAAGGATGCCTTCTTTGATCTTTCAGGATCAGGGATAAGTTAAAAGGATAGCAATGAAACAGATTTTACTACAAGAAAAATACAACAATTATGAGGGATAGGATATATTCACAATATTATTTACAAACTATCATTCTATTCTTATCACTAAATAAACGGTTACTGTTTTGGTAATCTTAGTCCTGATTTTCCACGCGGTGACCATCATAGTCTCTACTTACTCAGTCACTGTTGATACTCTATAAGTTACCTGCTCACTACATCGTTGGTGAGTCATCCACCATATCAAGACGTGTGACATCTCACCAACGATGTCAAAACGATGTCGGAATCGAATGCGTGCCCACGAGATCATTGCCGACATCGTTCCAACGTCGTGCCGTGTAATGGTACCTTAAGGGTGTTCTTTAGGATCTGGTCAAGAGTCTTTTCTGGGATCTGTAGTTGTAAGCACTCCATTGCCTAATGGTAGTCCTGCTATAGGTACAAGTGCCAATTCCTCCCCTTCTCTGCTCTTCTGGACTTTTATAATTATTAACTGCGGCACTGTTGTCACCTGACCTGGTGTCTCCTTCAACCTTTTCCTTGGGGCAGACACTTCGCTCTTCCATTCTTTCTACTGTCGTTCTCTCTGTTTTCTCCATTCTTATGATCTTTGGTTCGCAGATGGCGATATTTACGTGCAGTCAGTTTAAGCGAAATTGTGTGTGTCCCTTCACTCGTTATCCCTTACATATACCGGTATGCAATGTTTCTTTCTTTTTAATTTATTTGTTCCACGACAAACATATGGCTTTTAGTTTTCCAGCTCTCTGCATGAAATCTTTTACATTCATACAGAATTACTATATCCAGGATTAACGGTTTAAGGCAGACGGGTGAAGCTAGATTTTAAATATGCGCTGAATAGAGGATTGGTATTATTTCATTAAGTGTAATGCAGTTTTGGTGAGCGCTAGGTATGGATAAAAAAAAGCACTCAACAGACAGCTGTTATTATTATCAGTGGGATTTTTTTCCGGTATTTCTTGGCAAAGCCGAGTAAAATACTACCCACTGAAAAAGAACGGTAGGAGGCTTTCATCTGTTCGCAAACAACAAAGTGTCTGGTAGAGATATGGATCTCTTATGCAATAGCATCCCATAAAAAGAAGCCATATTTCCCACTGAGCAATGGAGCTAACAGTCTAGGAAGGGAAGCAGGTGAAGGCAATTTGTGCTGATTCAGTAATTTTAGGCAATTTAATTAATTCAGTGGCAATGACAGAATCCTCCAAACTACAGCTGGGATATTCTCATAGGAGGGATAAATGTGATATACTCAGGATGACGGAGTGCTTCCTTCTAGACATTGGGAACTGGTGAGATAACAAAGGGGATAAGAAAACTCATTGCTTGAAGTGAGAATGTGTGATAGCATATTATAAAAGGTTAGGTTATTTATCATGTGTCGGGTGAAGAATACTGTGAAATCAGTCATATCAATGTTATATCTGTATACTACAGGGTACCAAGAAAAGCTGACAACTTAGTGTTTTCTATTTCTGAATATACAGTAATTCTGAGATTATTTTTACATCCCACACATTGTAGTAATTAAAAGATTTCCCTACCAACCTGTGTCCCAGGGACATTAGAGGTCTTGGGAAATATTCACACTTTTTTATGTGTTATGGAGTGGATTCTGCACCAAAATCCACATTAAAAAATGCTTCAAATTTGCTTGCAAGAAGCTTCTCATACCCAATGCATCTAACTGCATATCACTTTTGTTCGCATTGTTCTGCCCATTCATGAGCAGCTAAGAAAATATTCATAAAGTTATAGTAGAGTTATACTAGTTACGACCTGTAGAGGTCATTAGTTGCCTGTTTATGTTGTTTAGATGTTAAACATGATCTAGCAGAGTCTTACTCTGTCTCCTTTAAGAGTAGTGTGTGCCAGGGGACCGCCCCTCCCCCCTTTTCCTCCGGAAGAAAGAGATCCTTGTAGTCAGTTTCCCAGTTCTTCAGTGAGAAGATAAGACGTGTGTTTCTGGCTCTCCATTTCTTACAACTTTCCTCTTGTCAGATGATTCCAGTAAGAGCAATGCAGTTATATGTTTCTGTGTAGAATCTGTGTGAACAGGTTATATTCCAGTCGTTAGTACAGAGAGAACTGTGTGATAGGAGAATGTGTTATACCCTGTAATTGTTTATGCTAGCATGTTTGCATTGTATGTAGATAAAGGTATTTCTGTGTAGAATACTGTAAAGTGAAGTGTATTGTTCTCTGAGATACACTATTTGAGTTAATGTCTTTTGCACTGTAAGCAGATAGATAGATGCATTCTGTATAGAATAGAGCCTGCTGCAGTGACCTTTACCCTAGTTACTCATGTTGACTGTAACCTGTGTTATCACTGTGTTAGGGTGCTTTCACATTAGCGTTCCCCTCCGCAGCGTTCTGCGGAGGGGAGCCGCAATGTGAGCGCAGCACCGCCAGCCCCTATCTTTATAATGGGAGCGCACGGTGCTGCGCTTGACAGCGCATGACCGTGCGCACCCATTCACTCCCATATGTGATCTGTGCGCATGCTGGAATGCAACCATGTTGCATTTTGTTTGGGGCGGACGAGATTGGGCGATTTGTGCGCAGGCATCCGCTGCGCACAGATCACATATGGGAGTGAATGGGTGCGCACGGTCATGCGCTGTCAAGCGCAGCACCGTGCGCTCCCATTATAAAGATAGGGGCTGGCGGTGCTGCGCTCACATTGCGGTTCCCCTTCGCAGAACGCTGCGGAGGGGAACGCTAATGTGAAAGTAGCCTTAGTGCTAGTTTCTATAATGCACCCAGTACTGACTGTAATTATTCTGTACTTGTATTATACTTTTTATCACACACATTATTGTTCATGCAATCAAGTTCATCACCTCAATAAATATAGACTCCAGAAATCCTACAGTCTGTTCCTTGGGGAAGTGAATGAGGCTTATGCTAGATATCCACAGCTCCACATGTGGAAGACTGCAGAACTCGCATGTTTCATAAGGAATTAAATAAAAAGCATCATAAGGCTATGTTCACATGTACCGTCATGCAGGCGTATTCCTGCTTTTACGCGACGCTTTTGAGCGCTCGCGTAAAAGTAGTGCTACACAAAGCCGGATACGCCTTCCAGCAAAAGCTATGGCTTTTGCTGGAAGGCATGCAGACATGGCGTTTTGCCGCATATTTTTGCACACGCTTTCACTGCAAAAGCGCGCATGCAAAATGAATTGACATGACAATTCTCTGCGTTTTTTACGGCACACTTTCCCAATAGACTACAAGTTAACATGACCTTGGGGAAATCGCGCCTGGAAAAGCGTGGCGTCGGCATGCAGTACCGCTCTTTTGCGAGCAAAAAAGTGACACTGCAGAATACACAGCAAAACACGCCACGTGTGAACATAGCCTAAGTCTTGTATTTTTGTATCACAATTTTGAGGTGGTTTTGGGTAAGTGTTTTGCAGGGTAAACACCCCCAAAACCACACAATATTTATACCTCTCATAATACAATCAGAATGGCATCAAAAACCATATTGAAAAAAAGAGACAAAAACTACATCCAAACAGCGGAAGAAAACACGTATTCTTACAAAACATGTCTTTTATATGAGGACTTTTCAGCCATAATGGCCCCTTTACACGCAGCTACAGGTAACAGGTTTTCCACAGGTAACTTACTGGCTGCAGTGAAATCATGGAGACATAGTTCCATTTGTACACAGCAACAAGATAGAACTATGTCTCCATGATTTCACTGCAGCCAGTAAGTTACCTGTGGAAAACCTGTTACCTGTAGCTGCATTAGGGTATGTGCCATAATCTGGAGGACGCAGTGTTAGACGCAGTGCCTCTGGACCTGCGGGAACCCGCAGATGAACGCAGGGAGAACACAGCCACCCTGTATCCACGGTCTGCACTCGGTGCAGGGCGGCTTCTCCTTGCATTCACCTGATGGTTATCTCTTTTGGCTCCCCAGCATGAAATTAACACGCTGCGGAGACGAGGAAGCATTGTAGCCGACACCACAGCTAAAAGACACTGCGGTGGAGAGAAACATAGTGGACATGGTATTACTGGAAATTCCATCCACTGTGCTTGTACTGTAGAACGCAGTGTTTTGGATGCAGCGGCAATACACTGGGTCCAAAATGCTGCAATTCCGATCGTGTGCACACCCAAATAATTAACATCACTTTGTGTGAACATAGATCCAGGGTATGTTCACATAGAGATTTTGTTATGTGGAACGCAATACAGATTTGCTTTAAAATCCACATTAAAAAGCTCTTTTTTAATATTCTTTGATAGGAATTCGGGTACGAGTTAAAAGGAATTTTTCTGCAGAATTTCGCCCTCAAAAACAATATGTTCATGTAACTCCTTCAAAGACTTTTGCATGGCCAGTCTTTCCTTCCATTACTGAGAATCAGTGTTTAAAAAGGTAAGCGAATGAGTCTGTAGATCTGAAGCCTCTCTGTCACTCCAGCTCTATTTCCCTCCCAGTACAACTTCATCCTGCTTGACTGATGGCTTCTGAGCTGTGTGATTAAGGCAAAGGAGTCGCCAATCAGGTACAAGGTGACAATGCTGTGTGAGGAATAGAGCTGGAGTGACAGAGGCTTCAGATCTACAAATCGCTCTTCAGCCTCATTGGCATATTAATTGACATGCTTATTTTTCAGCATGAAGGAATGGACTGGCCATGTAAATGTAAAGCTGGACTTGTCCTTGAAAGAGCAACATTCACATATAAAAAACAGGGTGTGAAATCCTGCAGGTTTCCTTTAACCCTTTCATGATCAATGATGTATAGGTACGCCACTCATCATGTCCCTGAATATGACACAAGCTCACGCGCTGAGCTCGCATCATTCCCTGACTATCTTGGATGATCAGATCAGCCAGCATGTGCATACCCGCTTTTGTTAAACGTTAGATCACATTGTCAAACTCTGACAGCACGATCTAACACACCGAGGCAGGGATTGCACTATTTCTTGCCGCCATTGGCAATCCGATTACTAGATCACAGGGCGCTGAAGTGTTGCCATGACAGCAAGGGGTCAGATAATGACTGCTGTCGCTGTCATGACTCCCTTTCGGTGATCGCTGCCTGAGCGGTGGCTGATCTGACGATATCTGCTGTAGTCATGGTACATGGCTCCAGACAATGCTATGTCTACACATCATCAGTGCTATGTTTGAAGGGACAGGCTAATTCTCTCATCCCAATAGTTACTTCAGTCCCTGTTTCTGTCACACCAATAAAAGTATGAAGAAAGGGGCTGTTATTGAACTGAACTCACACACAGTGCTAATAATTTGCCAAAACAGTAATTGCTCCATTGTGTTTGCCACGATCTAGAAGAAGAGATGTCCGTTCCAGAGCAGATATGTGCAGGACATGTTTAAAGATTGATGTCCATTAGTGAAATAGCGTAACTTGCTATTTTAGGAGTATTTAAATTAAGTAGAAAAATATGGCTTTCAACATTTGCTATTTGTTGAGGATTCTCAGACCCACCTCTGGGCATTAACAAACCTCTTTAACCACCTTTTGCCTTTCTCACAAAGTTCTAAAAAACAACTGAACCTTCAGATTTGATTTATTTTTGTAGATCCTCCATAAGGGATTATGTTCCCATTGTGAGTAGTTTTTCACAGTTTTATTTATGATCCTGATTCTGTGCTGGCCGGACTTGGTTTTTTAGTTAACCACCCTTAGACAAGGATGTATGATGGTGACCTCCTTATGGCTGAATGTGTCATCAAGCTTCAGTCTGTCCCCTGACGTCCTGCTCGGAGTGTTGTCTGCAGTATACAAATGATGCCGGGCACGCGCTGTGCTGCATCAACATATTTGGTTCTGTTGATTTATGATGTGTACTATTTTTACTATTTAATAATAGATCTGAAAATGTCAGGCACTTTTGTCAAGCCAGTTGTAATGGAGCAGTAAGAGAACATAAGTTTGTAAGAGTTTCTAAATCATCCAACTTGTCTGGGATTTTAGTCTGAACGTCATGTTGTCCTGACCAGCAGATTGATAGGGTTAGGCTGTTTTGTCTATGAATGATGCAGCTTTCTTGTGCATCATTAGCTATTGGTAGATTTTATAACATGCCCTTAAAGGGAATCTGTCAGTAGGATCGACCCTATAATGCTGTCTATATGGGCATGCTAGTCAAAGAAATTTAAATAAAATGATACCTTGATATCTGCAATCTGATTTATTATTCCAAAGAAATCCACATTTTCCTTGATATGCAAATGAGCTGTTAAGATCTATGCAACATAGATCTGCCTTAAAATCTGCCTCTAGAGGTTATTTTAAATGAAGGGGGCATTACCAGTGTGAGACATGTAATGTCTGACAATCTGCTCTCCTGATCTATATGCATCATATATCTACTATATAATTGCCTAAGACGTTTTCGTGTCGGACCCCGACAACGTGCCGTGGATATGTCACACTCTGTGACGTCATCACGGCGAAGCATTGGCCGCGTAGCGGCCATTGCGAGCCGCTGACGTCACCACGCACGAGCAATGGCCGCGAAGCGGCCATTGCGAGTCGGTGGCCGAAAATAGAACCAGAGGCTCGGCCACAAATTTAGCGATGTACCGCTGAGGTAGCGCGAGCAATGGCCGCGAGGCCATTGCGAGTCGCTACCTCAGCCGCCCTGTGCCCCTGTGCCCCTGTGCCTCAGTGCCTCAGTGTGCCCCTCTGCCTCCCGCTCCGAACCTGTGCCCCTGTGCCCCAATGCCCCTGTGCCCAAGTGCCCCTGTGCCCCTGTCACCCCCGCCATCCCCTGTGCCTCAGTGCCCCTGTGCCTCCCGCTCCGAAGCAGCTGCTGTCAGCACATGCTGATACAGTGCTCCGGAGCCTGTGCCCCTGTGCCCCAATGCCCCTGTGCCCAAGTGCCCCTGTGCCCCTGTCACCCCCGCCATCCCCTGTGCCCCTGTGCCTCTGTGCCCCTGTGCCCCTGTGCCCCTGTGCCCCTGTGCCCCTGTGCCCCTGTGCCTCTGTGCCCCTGTGCCCCTGTGCCCCTGTGCCCCTGTGCCTCTGTGCCCCTGTGCCCCTGTGCCTCTGTGCCCCTGTGCCCCATTGCCCTGTGGATTACCGCAACCGCGCCGCATATTAACTCGCTGGCTCAGTGCGAGCACTTGCGGCGCGGTTGCGGTAAAACCCATAAGGATTACCGCAACCGCGCCGCATTGCGAGTCGCTGGCTGAGTGCGAGCACTTGCGGCGCGGTTGCGGTAAAACCCATAAGGATTACCGCAACCGCGCCGCATTGCGAGGCGCTGGCTGAGTGCGAGCACTTGCGGCGCAGTTGCGGTCAAACCCATAAGGATTACCGCAATTGCGCCGCAAGTGCCAGTTGCGGCGCGGTTGCGGTAATCCCCATAGAAAGTATAGGGGGACTTGCGGCAGGTGCGGCAAGTGCGGTTTTGCCGCACCTGCCGCAAGTCCCCCTATACTTTCTATGGGGATAACCGCACCGCAGATGCGGTTTTTTAATAAAATAACATAATTTTAATTAAAAAAAAATACAAAATAATAAATAAATTTAATAATAATAATCGTAAAAAAAATAATTAAAATAAATAATAAAATAATAATAAAAAAAAACAAAAAACATTACATTAACATATTAATTACATTAATTTATTAAAATATAAGTATTGGACCCCCCCAAAAGTATTGGACCCCCCCAAAAAAATTATGTGACCCCCCCAAAAATCCCCATAGAAAGTATAGGGGGACTTGCGGCAGGTGCGGCAAGTGCGGTTTTGCCGCACCTGCCGCAAGTCCCCCTATACTTTGTATGGGGATTACCGCAACCGCACCGCAGATGCGGTTTTTTAATAAAATAACAATTTTAATACAAAAAAAGTCACTTAAAATACAAAATAATAAATAAATTTAATAATAATAATCGTAAAAAAAATAATAAAAATAAATAATAAAATAAAAAATAATAATAAAAAAAAAAAAAAAAATAAATTACATTAAGATATTAATTACATTAATTTATTAAAATATAAGTATTGGACCCCCCCAAAAGTATTGGACCCCCCCAAAAAAATTATGTAACCCCCCCAAAAATCCCCATAGAAAGTATAGGGGGACTTGCGGCAGGTGCGGCAAGTGCGGTTTTGCCGCACCTGCCGCAAGTCCCCCTATACTTTGTATGGGGATTACCGCAAACGTACCGCAGATGCGGTTTTTTAATAAAATAACATAATTTTAATACAAAAAAAATCACTTAAAATACAAAATAATAAATAAATTTAATAATAATAATCGTAAAAAAAATTATAAAAATAAATAATAAAATAAAAAATAATAATAAAAAAAAAAAAAAAAAAAATTACATTAAGATATTAATTACATTAATTTATTAAAATATAAGTATTGGACCCCCCCCAAAAGTATTGGACCCCCCCAAAAAAAGTATGTGACCCCCCAAAAAAAGTATCTGACACCCCCAAAAAAGTATGTGACCCCCCCAAAAAAATATGTCACCCCCCAAAAAAATGATGTGACCCCCCAAAAAAATTATGTCACCCCCCAAAAAAAATATTGGACCCCCCAAAAAAGTATGTCACCCCCCAAAAAACTATGTGACCCACCCAAAAAAGTATGTGACCCCCCAAAAACTATTCACACCCCCCCGAAAAGTCCTCACACCAGCTATAACTACTATAATCAAATTAATGCACATTCTAGACACCCGATGCATTTGCATCGGGCTCACAGCTAGTTCTACATAATTTGTTTAACCGCAATCCCTCAACATTGATTGGCAGCTTACTGACAATGCATGGTGCACACAGGAAGCTGCCAGTCAGGGGAGCTGACGGGGTTATACCAGCTTAAGATTCTGAATGCTACTACATCTACAGCAGAGAAAACTGGGATTGTATCAGAACTACAGAGAGCAGTCCAGTAAGTGAAAAATTGCTGCAATCAGGATCTTTGTGACTACATTATGCATATCCGATTCCTTGGCAAAAACCTGCTGACAGGTTTTCTTGAAGAGACTCTCTTGGCAATCACTACATTGTGAATAGAATTTACATCTTATTTTTAGTAATTCAATGAATCTGGGGTATTCAAACCGTTTGCAAATGTATGTGCCTTCCATGCCATGTGCCAGAGAAGACTACCATGACTTTAAACATGTCTTGATAGACTTACTCATAATGCCTTGTAGATATCACATGCAAAAAAATCAAAATAGATGGTTGCGCCACACTGCAAATTTAGGGGTATAAATTCCCGTTACACTGTACGTATCACTCACCTAAGTTGGTTGTGCCCTCTGCACAACTAGATTAGCCGCAAGTAGGTGAGATTTTTTATGCAGGATCCCTGTCTTCATCTATTGCCTGTCTCCCCTTTTCACCCAGGTCTGTGCTCCGTCTCTCACACGTGCACCGTCCCGTGCTTGTGCAGGGGCCAGGTTTCTGTTTTATTCAGCAAGGTCCTCTCCCAGAGCTGCTCGTACCACTCTCCCCAAAGGGAGAAAGGAACGTAATGCACTTACTTGAGGAAGACGCATGTAGCGTCGAAACGCGTTGTGGGAGAAGGACCTGTATTGTGTTTATCGTAATAAACCTATAGGTAATGTCTACAAAAGCGTTCGTCTTGTTCCATTGTCCCTAGCGCTCATTTCTATATACCACATTTATTATTGCATTTGTAGATATCACATAGCATGCTAAGGTACAGCCAATTAGGAGAGATGGTCATAGTTTGTATAAAAGCAGAGGCAGGGAATGCAGCAGCCATTCAGAAGAGATGATCGTAGCCTGTATAAAGACAAGAAAGCAATGAAAATTGTAGGGTGTGCAGAGACCTGTAGATAGTGATATTTCTTTCCTCTCTGCATGCAGCACTGTGTGCAGAAGAGACACTGAGAGCACTAAGACCCAGAGATTTCCTGCCTGAAAAAGGTGGGGTCTGAGAGCCGAGGGAGTTGTTATAAAGCAGAAAACAGACAGTTGGAGCAGTTGAGACAGACATGTATCCTGATGTGCGGCAAGTGGGAGAGTGGCTTTTCGGGAAGTCTGTGTCGGATGAAGCTAAGATCGGATTCTGATTAACGGAACAGTTTATTAACACATTGACCCCATAGCCAGATGGTAGATGGATGTAAATAATGGATGTAGTAGTTCTGGGGAAATAGTCTCTTTCCCCTAGTAAAATGGAAGTATTTTGTGTTGCTTTGGCCTCTGTCTCTGTTTTTGTGACTTGCTGGATCTAGTTTGGACCTTTGGTCTTTACTTGTGTTTGTGAGACATCGCAGCAGTGAAGAATGGATACCATTCGTTTACCCATAGCCATATATGTGATATATGTGGAGGTGACTTTGACATTACTAAGATTATGTTTGCATGAAAGACACCTCTGGAATATTTGCAATTTGCAGTGTATCAATTACCCACAAATCACCACAAACATTTGCACAACTGGCAAATTTCAAAGGATTCTCTCACCTCTAAACGTAATATATCCAAAACGTGACATTTCAGTAGAAAAGGGGTTTAATCAATGAGATAAAGTGTCTTTCAGCATCTTCCTGGATTTCCTCCTGCTCTGTCTCGTTTTCTTTGTATATGAATAAATATCACAGAAGAATTCTCATTTTTTCTCCCGTCTCCTTCTTCCCGCTAAACACCTGCCCACCGCCTCTGGCTGCTGCAGTATTAGTAAGCATGACACAGGATGGGTGGTTATTGATTGTAATGAAAATGCCACTTCAGACAGATAATTCATTGTTGTATTCTTAGCACAGGACTCTGGCTGCAGTGCTTACCTATCATTTGTCTTTCCCCGGATGGATGGACCTAGCAACAGTAACGTAACGAGCCAATGAGATTGTAGCCTTAAAGGCACAAGGACAATTGTGCTTTCATATATTAAATGTACAGAAGCCATGTTTTGTAATCGTAATCATTCCATAAGTATGAGCAATGAATGATTCAACTGTAAAATTATACTTTTCTTCACAGTCTAGTTGTTTGTTGAAATATATAGGATGGGTGGACTTGTAAGTGATGGAACAAAGTAAAGACAATTTTCAATACATGTTGATGTATTCAGTATAGATTACGAGAAATCCTTGCACTTAGGCTGGAGACACACGATGCGAGATGCACTAGTCTCGCATGCCTCACCCAGCACGGCCGCCGGCTGTCTGGACAGGAGCGTGCATGCATCTCTGATATCTCCATAAATGTGTAAATCTGAACAATAATGGTAACATGTTATTTTTACTGCACAACAAATGCCATAAAAACAATAGCATTTTTTTTCATATTACCCCACTTTGAATTGTTTCCCATTTTTTCAACACATTGTATGGTGAAGTAAATGGTGCCTTATAAGCCTATAAATTGCCGTACATACATACAAGCCCTTAAATGGCTTTATTGGGGGAAAAATAGTCATGGCTCTTGGATGAAGGGAAGGAATAAAGTATTAAAGTAAAAAAAAAATGATTGGTCCCGTTAGAAAGATGTTAAATGAGTTATCTGGGAATATTTATTATGGGCCTAAGAACTGATAGGCAGGTAGTGTTGACACCCTTGAAATAGTTTCATAAAGGGAGTATTTCTCCTAGAAAATTATTGCAATGACATGTTTTGTTATACTCATTTTTAATTCTTTTGTGTGTATTAGAACAACACAAAAAACAGAGAAGAAAAAGGACATTGGACATAATATCACACAAAGCTCCAAAAATGGGCCAGACAAAATTGCGCCAATTAGGTTTATATAAGAAGTTAATGACAGCTGTGATTTGCCCAACTGCCTGGGTTGGTAAGGAATAAGTGTGTAAGAACCCCCCCCCCCCCCCCATTTCAAACCCTGTAAGTGAAAAAAAAAACACAAACACACCAAAATCCTTTATTTAATAAAAAAAACACACACTCTTTCACCAATTTAAACCCAAAACCCCCATAGGTCCTTACGTAATCCACATGACTTCCAACAAGGATGATCCCGGCTCTGCTACATCTGGAGGCCACGATCAATGGTTACATTAGAAGACGGAACTGCCCACCTCGACCTCCAGAAAACATAGAGAGCAGCGTGGGAGCTGCCAGAAGTGACCTTAAGTCAACTCAGTGCCAGACTGTCAGAGTTCGCTGCCACCATGACAAACATTCAAAGGTCCGGCACTGAGTTCACCTGAAGTAATTTCTGCCGCTCCCATGCTGCTGTCAGTATGTCCCAGAGGCCGCAATGGGCTGTCACGTCTTCTACTGCAATTGATGACTGTAGCAGAA
This sequence comes from Allobates femoralis, assembly GCA_033576535.1. Taxonomy (NCBI): domain Eukaryota; kingdom Metazoa; phylum Chordata; class Amphibia; order Anura; family Aromobatidae; genus Allobates; species Allobates femoralis. The sequence continues at coordinate 123,570,065 of JARQOC010000006.1, forward strand.
CCGATATCCTCCTCCTGAGACGTTTTAGGTGTGTTTTTTTAATTTAAAATAAAGGATTTGGGTGTTTTTGTGTTTTTTTTATTTTTACTTACAAGGTTGGTAGTGGAGGGTCTCGTAGACATTCTCAACCATTACCAACCCAGTGCTTGATGGCAGCTGTGATGTTTGCACATCACAGCTGTCATTGACCCTTATTTTACCTCGATTGACACTGCATCGGGGCATTTGGGATGAACCATGTAAGGCACCACAATAGTCGCAACTAATGGATGTAGCAATTGTGGAGCAGCTGTGGGCTGCTCTTTTTAGTCTGAGAAGGATCCAACAACCATGGACCTTCCAAGGCTTAGAATACCAGTCACCAGCTGTCTGCTTTGTCTGCACTGGTTATCACAAATGAGCGGGACCACACTACAGTTATTATTTCTTTAAATAATGTTAAAAAAAGGCATGATGGTACCTCTATTTTTGATAACCAACCAAGATAAAGCACACAGCAGGAGCTGTAGCCCGCAGCTGTCTACTTTCACCTGTGCTGGTTATCAAAAACGCAGGACCGCACATTTATTTTTGTTCCATTGAGCCTGTCAGAATTGCATCCAGTCATCTTCTCCACGTTGTTCCCATTCCACTTCAGCACTTTTCCATCTATTTCAGTATTTTTACAGCCCTCCCCCTAGACCTACTTGGAAGGTCCGCCTGAAAATTGTTCAAGTATTCCATTGACTTTCTTTAGATTCATTATTCGTACTGAATACACGAATAGTGCAAAATATTCAGCACAAATAATCTGAACCCAATATTTTAGTGTTCGCCCATCACTTTTTGTGACCACTGCTTAGCCTCATGTTTACCAGTGATAAAAATGTTATCATCAATTCTATCTATAGATTTATCATTTCCAAATAAGTAATAATAATGACGTTTGCAATGTAATAAATTGCAGTTTCTTTTTCTGGATGTGACATTCTCAGAGAAATAATGAGGGCATCTTTAGTTGTCTGCTTTGTTCACCGTTTTCTTCATTTCGATGGTGCCATCAAATGATGCTAAAATATTTTACTTCTAGTTTCCACCAAAATGTATATTCTGTCTAAATAAATGTAGATTTGTTTATAAACTATCAGTTACTTAATAGCTTGATATACTCAGAAAAAAAATTGGGTTTGGGTGAGGAATGTTCTGAAAAGGAATGAAAATGCTGCAGGCGACTGAATCAAACATGCGATAAAGGATTCCGAACCTAAGATCTCATTTCCTGGTGAGGACAGGCTGATTGTTGAGCTTCCTCTATGATAAGAAATTCTGAAATATGTCTGCTGCCATAATCACTTCTCCATCTTAAGCTACCCCTAGCCCTACTGATTATTGTTAACGACCCAATAATTGCTAGATGTATAGTGCTAAAATTTTATATTTCCAACAAAATTTGCTTTATTCGTTAGAAAATGTAATAGTCATGCCTCAAAAATATAGTCAGCAAAATGTTTAACAGCCTTTTTGCTATCTGACTTAGGCCCCTTTCACATCAGCATTTTTTGCTGATTGCGGCAGATCCGGCAGATTTACCGCATCTGCCACCTAATGGTCGCACTTGCGGCACACTTGCAGCAAGCTCCATGCATTGTCTCTGGGGCTTGCGGTGGGTGCAGCAAGTGCGGTATTGCCGCAATCCAGCACTTGTGGCCACAAAAAATGCTGCTGACCACGTTGTTTTTTTCGCGGCCACAACTGCCACAAGTGCCGGTAGTGGCAATACCACACTTGGCGCACCTGCCACAAGCCACATAAATAATGCATGGGGCTTGCTGCAAGTGTGCTGCAAGTGCGACCATTAGGCGGCAGATGCGGTAAATCTGCCGGATCTGCCGCAATCAGCGAAAAACGCTGATATGAAAAGGGCCTTAATTAGTAAGAATTTTCTAAAAAAAAAATTATGTAACACTATTTGTTTAACTTTGAAATCATGAAGATTTAAGAATTCATTCACATCACCATGACATGCTTGTAGGGAAGAGAAGCATTTTTCAATATCCGCCTCAACCCCATGAGAGTAGATGGAGGACATGCAGTAGAATCAATAGCACTGCACCACTAATGAACATGCAAGGGTTACTATGAACATATTCCAATTTCATTCATTCAGTCGTGCCCGACTATTAGATACCAGGTGAACCATATTCTTCTCTGTTTGTCACAGTATCTTTCAGTTCTCTGATGTTCACTCCCATGTCTACCATGATGGTGTCCAGCCAATGGGTTTTAGGTCTTCTGCGACCTCTGCTGCTACTGACCATACCAAGCATCATGTCCTTCTCGAGGGAATTTGCTCTCATCACATGGATGAATGTATATTAAACACTAAATTAATGAATTAGGAATTATTAGTTATAACATATAATCATGTTTGTGTTTGCTCACCATCGTCATGCTCATCAGAATACCCATTTAGACAGGATGTTATTTACCACCATTAATATTACTGTGAAAAAACAACTGTGGATTATATGTTTAGATTTGTGCTGTTCTTCTGCCATCCCTATAAAAATCTGACCAAAATTGACAGCTGTGTGTCAAATGGGTGTGTCCCTACACAATATAATACTAGGAGCACTGACTGGACAATGTCACACCCCGGCTAGTGACACAAATTTGTCAATTTATACATATATTTCAAGAAGGAATAACAAGACAAACTCAGAGTTACCCATGGATGATCCAAAAAAATACGAAGATCATACTGAATTGATAATTAACACCTAAGTACATCATGTACATGACAGGTTGTTGTTACATACAAAATGTTTTATAATAACATTGTTTGTAAATCAAAAAGTTGGTAATTCAGTTTCACATATTTACTGTATAGCTAGCAGTTAAAGCCTGTACCAATTCTATTCATGGTATTGTTCACAATGGAGCCTGTAGACAACATACAGTAAGAGATATATTGTACATACCCCGGATGTGCACTTTGACTGGTGTTACATGCCAGCTGTTTAGGTTCAGTTTCTGAGGTGTTTCTTCCAAAAATAAGGCCCAGGTGGACACTCAGACCATGGACATCGATGCATATGAGGCTCTTGGGAATTGGTAGGCAGATTCTGGAATCTGCAGGCAAACAGAAGACTGGTAGTAGAGGTTTTGTAAGCTAGGAAGCAAGTAGCAGAGGTATTGAAATCCACAAGCAGACAGGAGACTGGTAGCAGAGGTACTGGAAACTGTAGGATGACGATGACAGGAGACTGGAAGCAGAGGCATGGAAGCCACAGGCAGAAAGGAGACTGTAGGCAGATTGTTTTAGTATTAAGACTTTTAGTGTTCCTGAGTTTTGGATTCTAGTACCTCTGTAAAGGTGAAGGTCAGGGTGATCCTTTGAAAGGCCCAAGCAAACAATCACATGGGATCATGCCGGGCTATCTGTAAAGCCCATCATGGAGTTCAGAGTATCGGGGTGAGGAGAGCAAAGCCTGGATCAAGGACAGTTGTGTTACACCAACATAGCTTGGCTGAATGTTGCTTTAATGTTACATGTCATTGTATGTTATCATTTTCTTCTGTTCAGTATGCCATTGACATGTTCCCTTGTATGTCATGGTGATTGCTGTGTATGGGTGATCCATGTAGTTTCGGGGTCTTTTCTCATTTGCATAAATGCATTGGTGTGGTGTCACCCAAGCTAGAGTTCAATTTGGTGGTATGGTGATGGGATTGTAGTATTGTGTGAGTGATATTAGCATGTGTGAAGCAGAGAGAATGATACTGTGTGTGCAAGCAGTGTTCTCTGGAGAGTTCAGCTTTCATCGCTGTGAAGGCAGCATGTACTAATTGGGTTGCTGTGAATTTCTCAGTAATTGTCAGGCATCTGTTCTAGTAGATTGTAGAGTTGAGCAAAATGATTTATAGGACCCTGGTTCGTTGGCCATGTCAGTAGTCTGCAGGCTTCCAGACTAGAAGGAAGCATCAGCATCTCTGCCATAGATTGCAACCACCAAGCATTGTACCAAACCGTGCCCTATCCTGAGTAAAGGTTAAGCTTCCTGGCACCAGAATTAAATCGGCGTTTTTTACATCACGTTCTTCAGGCAGGTACCTTGGCGAGGTTCAGACGCCTCTGTATGTAATGGGTTTATGGGCCTACTTATATTATTTTGTGATCTAAAATCTTGGTGTCTATCTGGTCATAACAATCAGCTTCATCAGAATATAAATGTAACAGTAAGGCTGAATTCAAACACAGCGTTTATGCTCTGTTTTTTGTTGATCCTTTTTTGGTGCAGAAACTGCACCAAAAATAGCTCCGCTTTTTGCAAAAATAGCATCACAAATGCATCATCCGTTTGTGCTAATTTTTTGCTTCATTTTCGGGGAACACAGACACACAGACAGTGACACACAGACACTTTCCCCGGCGATCCTACAGTGAGGTCCGTGATGTCTTCATCCCAGACATCGCAGGACCTGTGGGTAGTCGGGTACAGTACTTACAGGGCCTGTGCCCCATGTGACTGATTTACATGGTGCCAGGTCCTGGAAGTACTGTACCTGACAACCGACAGGCCCTGCGATGCCCGAAAGGAAGACATCATGGAGCTCACTGTGGGATCACCAGGGAGGGTAAGTAATTGGATTTTAGTGATGCAGAAAGCGTACCAGAAAAACAGAGCACAAATTTACGCTAATTATTTTCTGGATGCACTTTCTGCACCATTAATGCAGCAGTTAAAAACGCAGTGTCTGAACAGCAAACTGAAAATCCCATTCACTTTGCGGCAGACATTTCAACTGATTCATTTTTGGTGCAGTTTTCAAAACAAATGCAGCACCAAAAATGGATAGTTTAGTAGAATGTACAGTAAGTAGTGATACTTAAAGGGGAACACCAGTGAGAGAAAACATGTTAGTACAGTTCCTGCCCTCCTACATGATGAAGCAGAGCTGTACACTGCAGGTCTAGGATCTATAGATCACTTATAATTCAATAAAATCATACCTGCTTCTTTGATCTCCCCCCTCCCTCATGGAACCTTAGATTTCTGCATGTCAGCTTCACCTAGGAGCAGAGAAGAGGTGTGTCGGTGGCGTGGATGCCCTACATTCACACCCCTTCACATTTCTGTATGGGGAAGGGGCATGGCCGCCGCCCCATCCTAACACATACTCTCCAGCCCCTGATTTCCATCTATTGTTACATGGGGTCCAGGCTTTAAATAGCAATCATTACACCAAGCAAATATAAATACATGCTGTGATCCTCTGCGGTATGATGATCCATAATGTGTACTGGTATAGTGAGCATAACAGAGGCAAAGCACTACCCTGCAGAGGCAAAGCACTACAATGATTGATTCTGCTCTGCATGGTTTCCCCTTCCCCTTAGGAACATGGTATCTTCCTATCCCCTATTCCCTCCAACTTTCAATAGATCATCTTCATCACTCACTGGAATGTAGGCTGATCCTGCAGCTCCTGGGGTCCACGCCCCTGACACACCTCCTGCTTTTTGTTCTTACTTGAAGCTGCCAGGCTGAAAATTCTGGGTTCCCTGAGGTGAGGGGCCAGAGTAGAAGAGCAGGTATGATTTTATTGAATTATAAGGCTGGCTTCACACTGCGATCAGGTCCGATCCGGGCTGTCCGTTGTAAAGCCCCGGACCCGATTTTCACCCCATGCAGCCCTGTCGGGCCGGATGGAGCCGGATGGCAACTCTCTGCCATCCGGTTTCCATGTGTCCGGGAGAATCCGGGAGGAGCATGCTGCATTTTTGTGTCTGGGGAGAAAAATTTCCCCAATTCGGATCCTTACGTATTCTCCCGGATCCTCCCAGATCTGGGGTAATCCGGCGCTACCTGCCATGGGAGTCTATGGGGCCGGATTGCCCCAATCCGGGAGGAACCGGACACCTGTGGCTGAAGTCCAGCATGAGCTACGCTGGACTTCAGCACCAGGGAGCTGTCCCCTGTGAAGCAATTCAGCAACACTTCGCAGGGGACAGCTGAGCTTTGCAGTATCCGGCTGCACACTGGACCGGAGGGCATTTTTGCCTTCCGGTTCTGTGTCCAGATTCGGTCCGGGGCTGTCAGGTTCACCCCTGACAGCCCCTGATGGCACCTGAACGCAGTGTGAAGCCAGCTTAAGAGATCTATAGATCCTAGAACTGCAGTGTACAGCTCTGTTTCATCATGTAGGAGGACAGGGACTGTACTAAAAAGTATTATCTCACTGGAGTTCCCCTTTAAGTCTGCATTGTAAATTATCTTTCCATTGCATGTATTACCCTTACATGTGAAGCTAATTCCTAGATACTATTGGTGCATGATATTTGATTCCTATTTGCGTAGAACACATTCATGTTTAATAGTGAACAATTTTTCATTAAGGCTCATACAAAAGGGCAGACAGAGCATTTCCCATTTACCTGAACAAGTGGCGGGGCAGTTTGCGATAACCTTCAAAGCGACTTGGTATTAATGTGAAATCTTCATCCAGACGTCAAAAAAACATGAATCAAACATGATGAAATACTCGGAATTCATTGATCTGAGGAGCGAGATGAGTAATAAGAACAAAATCAGAACAAACACAGTAAACTTTGATTTTTTTCTGACATTTTTATTTGGAGTGCTGCCCAACACTAGACATCAAGGTTAGAAAAAAGGAAAATACATTTAATTGCTTGATAGCACCAGACACTGTCACCGGAGAAGATTGAAGTAAGGAAACCTGATATATTTTCATTTCATCTCGCTTCTCCGTAAGTGAAATGCTCCTTGATGCACGAAGGGAATGTTATTTCATAAAACTCCAGACTGATATCATCCAGCATATTAAAGGGAAAGAAGCTTCTAGCCGAATGCAACATCTAAATTGATTATCTGGGCTATTCATCAATACATGGTGGTTGCTACTGGATTACGTGCCAAAGAATAGTCATAATTCTTCTGTATTGACACGTCTGTTTATACCCAGTTATTCTGCAAGTCACTTTCTTTATTAGTTTGGAAGGCCGAGTCTAGATTTATAGATCACTGATTACTGTTAAATTCACACGGCTATATAAAAAATTGTCAGAGATTTATCCAGAAATCTCAGGCAGTTTTCTTCTTGCTTTTCTTTTGTCTGCAGTTTGTATGTGATCAGGAGTTTACAGTTTTCTATGTTATAGAATTGTGATGTATCCATGAAAAAAACTGAAGTTATACAGTGGTTCCATATGGCATCTGATGTTTTGTTGGACCCATAGATTAGAATGAGTGAGTCTTATCCAACACATGGAAGAAACTAATGCATGCTGTGATTTTTTTGTTGACATGCAAGTTCGCTCAGTGAAAACAATTGCTCATCTGCACTGCCTCATTGTATAACCTTGGTCCAAGTGCTGTCTGTTTTATAGCAGAAAATATGGTAATGTCACATACAGTACTAGAGATGAACGAGTAGTGGAATACTTGGTTTTGGGAGGTTTCGTAGCAAGTAGTTTTTGATACTCATTTATTCGTCCAAATAGCGAGTTCAATGTTAGTCAATTAGTGATAGGCTCTGCCCACACAAATGAGCATTTCTGGGACGAGGGAGAGTGGGCTTTTTGAGTTTTCACTGCATACATCACCTTGCGGTACCCCCCAGTGAGAGCCTTCCATACAAGCGGCTCTCACTGAGGTGCCAAATCCCTTTGTGTACTGGAGGGAGCTGGCAATTCATGTGAGATTGATAACGATCGACGCATCACGAGCACCTACAATACTCGCCGAGTAACAAGTATCGTGAATACCGTCCTATCAAAGTGAGTAACGAATATATTTGCTCATCACAATACCGTACCCTTTGAGAAATATGTGTAAAGGAAGCATTTCTAATTCCTGTGGGTAAAATCCTTTATATATTCTGTATTAACATGGAGGATGGGCATAAGAATTTATTGATATGAATACAGAAGCACAAGAAGTACACAGATCAATTTTAACTGTGCCACTTACATGCACCAATTACCAGTGTAACATATCTGCCTAAATTGCCGACCAATTTTTGCTAAAGGGCAGTTATAGCTGAATAGGCTCGGATACTTTTTAAAGTAGAAGTAGACGTTTATTTTGGTGTTATGGTAATATAATTTTTTAGCAAAAGTTCTATATTAAATAAACAGAATAAACTCATTTACATTTGAAATAAGCATTAAAAGGGTATTCCATTTTGACACAATTAGGATATAATCACTGGATTATATCTATTGGACCATCCTCTATCTTGCGATAGATTGGCAGTTTACCAGTCGCAAAACATGCGTGGCAGGGATTCAATCAAGGCGCTCAAAACCTTATGATACTTGATTGATTAATGAGTGTACACAAGCACCCCGATGCTCAACTGAGTATTGAGCACTGGCATGCATGCTCGCTCATCATATAGACATGAGACAGAGAAAAAGTATTGAACATATGAAGAAAGAGCATTGCAAAGAGTCATGGAAAGTCATGATACCAGTAATTAGAAAGCAATGCTGAGAGTTAATGAAAAATATTATCAGTTGGTTTAAATGATGGCCTATAAAAGGTGTCTATTTACCAAATTGCTAGACAGTAATAAACATCTCATGACAGGTAAAACCAGTAAGCTGTCTCAAGACCTTCCCAACATTATTGTTGCGAAACATAAGATTGACATTGTTTACAGAAGATTTTCTAAACTACTGAAGGCTCCAGTGAGTACTGTTGGGGCCATGATTCACAAGAACATCATTTTACCAAAAACTAGCAACATCAGGTGCTCCTAGAACAAGATTTTAGACAGAGGAGTAATAAAAATTATCAGGGGAGCTGTCTAAGACCCTTCAGGATTTGAAGAGTGTTTGTGTGGAGGAATGGTCCAAAATCACACCTGAGCAATGCTGGTGACTAGCTTCTCCATACAGGAGTTGTCTTGAAGCTGTCATCACCAACACAGGCTTTTGTACGAAGTATTATATACATTTCAGTAAGTGTGTTCAATGCTTTTTCCCTGTGTCATTTCTAATTATTACACATCACTAAATTTATGGAGATCTATGGTTTGATTTCTTTGTTTGCGTGTGTTGGATGGATTTCTACTGACATCTATTTATGAAATGTCAATAGCACCTTTAGAAATACATTTAGTTCGAAAATCGGTGACATGTTCTATTCTTACACCACTTGTGTCACCCGCTGTGTATTTGTATATATATATATATATATATATATTCACACTCAAGTGTAATAAAATTAGGAAGAAACCATCCATAAGACATAATTATATGAAGAGCTCACTACAGTCTATATCATCCTCTTCTTATCAAGTGCTGATTTATATGACATTTTCTTTCCAGTCTCATAGCAGCCAAATTTAAGAATGCAGATCCATCAATTAACTGTAAATTATCTAATCAGAACTGCATGGAAACACAATGACTTGAATCTGAAAATATTAACCAGGGCACACAGCATTTCCTGCATATTGATTATGTTTTCGCACCGTACCTTTCTTAAGAGTCCTTGGAGGATAGTTGTTGGAATTATGTTCCTGAATTCCAGCTGAGTTATATCTAACACGTTAGTGATTCTGTACATCTATGATTATTAGCACAGTGGCAGATGACAGTGGCAGATTATATGAGTCAAGTAAAAGATTCCAGAGTGCAAAGAGACCATAATAAATTGTTTATTCAAATCACATCACAGGCATAACCACCCGAAAAGCAAATCAAATATGCAAAATGTCTGACAAAGTCAAGCAAAGTAGGAGCAATTCATCAAATGGTAGAACATTATTCACTATCCTTAAAGAGGACCTGTCACCACCCTGCTGCATGGCGATCTAAATGCAGCACTGAATGCAGCATGTCTGCTGCATTCAGGGAAGGGGTCCCCCATGTGTCTTGTGTGTTGTGTACCCCGAGATATAGCCTTTGTAAAACCTACAGTTAGAAACAATGGAGGCAGTCACTGTGGCTGGAGGGAGCTTGATTGACTGGCCATTCGTTCACACAGGAGATGTGGCATGATCAGACCATGTTCCTGTACGGTCATACACAGCCATTACATAGTACATAGCATCAACACATTTATAATATTATCTCAGCACAGGAGATGTGGCATGATCAGACCATGTCCCTGTACGGTCATACACGGCCATTACATAGTACATAGCAGGGACACATATATAAGATTATCTCAGCACGGGAGATGTGGTATGACCAGATCATATCTCTGTACAGTCAGACACCGCAATTACACAATACATAGCAGGGACACATATGTAAGATTATCTCAGCACAGGAGATGTGGTATGATCAGACCATGTCCCTGTACAGTCAGACACAGCCAGTACACAGTACATAGCAGGGACACATATATAAGATTAAAAAAAAAACAGATATTGCGCCACACTGCAACTGGAGGAACTTAATACACGGTTTTACTATGTTTGCACTAACCTTTACTGGTTGTGCAACACCCCGCACAACCAGACTGATGGCTTAATGTGGATCACTGTAGTGACAAGGGCCAATATTCCCTCCTCCTCAGATACTCCGGGCCTGGTGGTCGGCTCCTTAGTTTCTCTGGAGATGGAGGTGGGCTCCTTCACTCCTCCACCCGAAGAGGCAGACTCGCTGCACTGGCTTCCGTCCCAGCTCCACACTGTGTATCAGTTAATCATTCAAGGGTGGGTCTTTATGATGTACTGCCAGGTACTGTGGATCTTAGAGCAGCTCACACACCGCACTCCCAACAAGGGAGAAAGAGATTAGCAGATAGAAAACAAGCGGTGTCAGAGGTTTGGAGCGCTAAAGAAACCACGGGTTGGTGATTAAATTACCAATAATTTATTGCACGAGCAGCAGGGGTCCAGTAAGCCACAACGCGTTTCGACGCACAGATGCGTCTTTCTCAAGTGGATGACCATCCACTTGAGAAAGACGCATCTGTGCGTCGAAACGCGTTGTGGCTTACTGGACCCCTGCTGCTCCTGCAATAAATTATTGGTAATTTAATCACCAACCCGTGGTTTCTTTAGCGCTCCAAACCTCTGACACCGCTTGTTTTCTATCTGCTAACATATATAAGATTATCTCAGTAACAGGGACATTTTTTAAACATCCAGTTGTGGAAATTATTATTATTCCAAAACCTATTAAAATCAACTTTAAAATACCTTTTTTTGTGGGGAAAGCCTCTTTTAAGCCACATGCAAATGGTTGCTATTTTTCTATTTGCAAAAAAACTGATTCAGTGTTTGATCAGTGGGTCAGTTTTTATTATTAGCATTTCATCAGTAAGTTCCACTTATGCAAAAACTTGCAAACTTTAGTCAAGTGCGAGGTTTGATATAGCCACCAGCGTATGATGAAACTGTTCAGCAGTAAGTGACCCCCACGGTAGGTGCAGGATTTCTACAAGATTGTGAATTGCATCGGAAATGCTGCATATTAGCAGACAGTATTTAAATTGTAGGTTTAGTGTTTCTTTGGGAGTCTTATAGAATGACACGTGACCCTTCTATTGGCATTACAAGCTATTAGAAATTCTTAGTCCCCCAACTATTCTTGGGGAATAAAAATGGTTTGGAAACAGGTAATTGAAGTTTTGCATAACAAAAAGAAAGACAAAAATGAAACAAATCCATTCTGTATGTAGTAATCGATTCTCTAGAAATGAGCGATTAGCCTTAATGGCGAATACGACCCTGTGTACACCATGCAGTCATGTATTTAGCCCCGAACAAGCCCTGCGCAGTCTCCGGTTCGGATGCCTGCCACCATTTCTAATATGCGGCTGCCAGACTTGTCATATGCTGCTCTTCAGTTTCTGTTGCCGCTCCATTCACAAGCCTTGGCTCGTCAGGTTTTATATGTCTGTGAAGGACAGCTACATTAGCTCATAATCCCAGACAAGCCCCTGACATTTACAGTACAGACGCTATCATCCATTCTGCTTCAAGAGACATTTCTTCTGACTTTCTGCTTTTCATTTTTTTTCTGCTGAATCCAACCTTTTTTCATAAGACCCTCGTTCAATTGTAGGTTTGTGTAGAGTATATGCACTGCTTGGTTCTGAGCTACACCTACCTGAGCCCTAGGCCGAATTCAGACGTCCATGTATCACTTATCATTAAGCATAGACTGGTTGAGGGCCTCCTGACACAAACTTGACAGGTTCAGGCATATTTGAGGCAGTCAAGTTCAGGGTCAGGAAACCCACAGCTAGTCTTTGAATCAAAGTTCATACTCAGTAATATACGAAGGTCTAAATGAGGCCTTGGTATACATATGTATAAATCTATAGGGAAAGATGGGAGACAGGTGAATTATTGATATGCATGTACATATAATCCCTTACTCTCAGATAGCTTTGTGTCTGGATGTCAGAATGTCAGTTGTAATAGGTTTCTTGTCTGCGCTAGTAAAGTGTGACAGCGCATCTCATAGGCCCTCCACATAAAATGCCAGCACCAGTCAAACCTGAAATTACATTAACTCTGGGTAGCTGGCATTCTCCCAGGCTGCGTTGTCCTGTGCTGCATTAATCCAGTGCACTGTGAACCTTTATGATGCTAAGATTGTAATAGCCCTTGCAGCAGTTTAGATTGTTTGTTATGTCATGCTCACCTAGCCGTCCCAAATTAAATGTGCTAACGTGAGTGATATGGGCATGCTGAGGCGCTCGTTTGTTAAAGAAATCACTGGTGCTTGGGAATCCTCCGAGGACATCTCTGACAGATATTTTAGTGCCTCTGGAAAACAAAAAAAGGTGTTGTTTTATGGTATATTTATTTGCTTTGTCTTTTCTATCACATTAAATTAGTTCTGAACACTATTTGTATTAATATAAAAAAGTTACTCCATGCCCTTGTTATTATTAATTAATATCTGTGTAACTGGGTTAATTGTAAATCTTGTAAAACTATTCATGGATTCAATAGTTTGGAGGCACTGACTGCAAGAGTGAAGAGAAACAGAGTACTGTAGGCGCGAAAAGCCTAACGTCCTTGTGGTTGCCCTTGAAAGGTGCCCATGGAGATAATCTGAACAAAAACAGTGCCCACTAGACCATAGTGTGATACCTTTATGCAAAAATATAAAAGATCAACGCAATGTGCCCACCTGAAGCGTCCCGTGAAAGCTCTAGAATGGTTACTGCTGCCTCATGGTTGGGGGATGAGCACCACCAAGATAACATTAGGAGAAGAGACAAGTCTCATTTTTTAGACTGTGCTACTGAATGAAAATCCTTGATCCAGTGATATTTACATTTATTATTCATTAAAGCCTTTCCAACCAACCAACGGCTATTAAACTTGGGAAAGATGCCAGTTCGACGTTGATATGTGTTGTGGATTGTAAAACGTTAATCCATGTTGCTGGGTCAAGGTTCTTCATTCTGGAAGATATTTTTGTGGTTTAATAAGAGCACTGGGGCACAGAGATAGGGGCAAAGAGTTATAGGTTATCAAAACCTTTTATTTATCACCACAATGCGTGATAAATAAAAGGTTTGGATAACCTATAACTCCTTGCTCCTATCTCTGTGCCCCAGCGCTCTTATTAAACCACAAAAATATTCTTCCGATTATATATACAACCCTTGGTTTGTGTGGCTGGAGCTGCAGGTGGCTACAGGGGTTTGAACGAGCACAGGACCTGTTTGACGTGGAGAGCAGAGTCCCGTGATCGGAAGGCGACCCACGTGATCTGGATGCGGAAGTAAGCAGGGACGCTGACTGAAGGAGCTCGCTGCTACCGCTTGTCATCCTGGTTGTGCGGACGGCACAACTCGGACAGGTGAGAACCATACCGGTGTGACCGCAATCATTATCATTGAACTACTTAGGTTCTTCAAAAAGTGTGTTTCTTAATTTTTTCTTGAAGGTTCTTCATTCAGTAGAGCACAATGAAAAGCTTGAATGGTCTCTTCTTTTCATGGAGCTTAGATACCTGACATCTTCACCAATTTCACACTGATGAACATTGAACTAATGTGTTTTTAGTGAAAGAGGGAGAAAGCTGCTGTCAGATATCTCTGGTGTTGACTTATGTCCAAAAAGAACAAAATATCAGGGATTTAGGTTCATGTCCCATCTTTCTCTCCTCGAACATAACAGAAAGTCAGGAGGCCCTGATACATATCAGATGGTCAGTACCTACCAAAAGAATCCAGCTTGGCCCATTTTGTTCTATAGTACCGTATTTAGGATATTAAGTTATATCCATTTAATGGCGTCTATATCCTGCTTAAAGAGAAGGAGTGGTATATTTTGTACGAGAAGGTGTTAAGATCCAAAATATGTAAAATGGGATAGTTCCCATAACCTATAATTACTATTCTATATCATTGGAAGTTGACTACATTTATCTACTACATTGTTGTTATTTTGAGCCGATTTTAGTCGTAACATTTATTACATACTAAAAGTTTTGTTGAATAGAATGTTAGTAATTTGGGCAACTATTTTCTTAAATGATGACACACTGGCTATCAGCAGGTACATTTCTTTTCTGTTACTAACGAGTAAGGAGCGTGTCTCCGAAACGTGTCTAGTTCCCTATGGGGAGCACTTTATGCTTTTAATCTAAGGAAAAGAAAAAAGAAAATTCATACCGCATATCGGCATCGGAGTCTTCTTCGTTATATATGTTCAAGGGTGTTGCCTAACACCGCTCCTAGAAGCCGGGGAGTTCCAGTGAGCATCAGGTGGTGGAGTCTCTGGATTCACTTACATTTCTTTTCTGCAGCAGCTGCACCGGACGTCAGATATTACATGCATGATTTATATGATTAGGGACCATGTAATACAAGATTGTGATTAGACCTACATACAAGGACATGTTTTTGCTGCAGGTCTCCTCTGTCTGATAAAGAATAGTCCTCCCTGTTCCTTATCACATTCATGTTTTGCTAACCATTGGGTGTGAACTATAACTGTCCTAAGTGAGGGATCTGTCTCGATGACATCCTTATTTTCTATTAGAGTCTTTAAATATTATTATTATTATTTATATAGCGCCATTAGGTTCCATGGCGCTTTACATGAGGATGAGAGAGACAAGAACAAGTCCACTAAATCTAGGCAATCAGGACGTACAAATAGAGATCTCTTGATTGAATAACTCATACAAATGCTAAAATAGTGTTAATTTTTATTCCATGAATCAAAATTACACATGTAAATAAGTAACCTTGCAATATATCTTTATCGGAAAAGTTTGCTTCTTTCTCCAACAGGACTGAGCTTTTTTCTCTCCCATCATGTAAAATGTATATTTATAGAAGACAGATTTTTCCAATAGATGACAGTTGGTGCTTACAAAATTCTATGAAGATGTAAAAAATGTTTGTACTGTGTCAGCCAGTAGATAGCAAAAGATTAGAATCTGAGAGTTCTCAGTGTTTGATACTTTTTAAAGGCTAAGGCTGGCTTCACACCACAGCGCAGTCCGGTTCGGGGCTGTCCGGTGTAAACCAGACAGCCCCGGACCATTTTTTGGCCCCATAGCAGCCTATGGGGCCGGATGGAGCCAGATGGCAGCTCTCTGCCATCCGGTTTCATCACTCGGGGACAATCTGAGAGAATACGGATTATTCTCTTCGGACACAAAAATGATGCTTGCATCATTTTTTTGTCCGGGGAGAAAAATCTCCCCAATTTGGCGGATCCTGGATTCGGCCGGATTCTCCCGGAGCCTAACATGGGAGCCTATGGGGCTGGATTGCCCTGGACCGCAAGGATCCGGGAACCGGACACTGGTGGCTGCACGCCGCTGTTGTTTCAGGACCGCGGCTAGCTCCATGCTGTCCGCGGTCTTGAAAAATCAGCAGCTGCGGCTACAATTACAGCCATCCGGCTGCACACAGGACCGGAGGGCACATTTTGCCCTCCAGTTCTATGTGCTGATCCGGTCCTGGGCTGTCAGGGTCATCCCGAACAGCCCCGGACCGGATCACACCGTGGTGTGAAGCCAGCCTAACTGAAAAGATGGTAAGTGAAGCAAAGCAAGCTTTTGAGACTCTATGGCCTCTTCATCAGTCTAATAATGACTCACATGCTGAAGACACACACCTATATACATATACAAGGTAGGGTGATGCAGTAAATACGATAGGTGACGTAAAGCAGAAAATAGAAGTGAATCTTCTGAGATAAGAGGCACAGATTGTATTATCGTTCTATGATTAGTGGTTAAGGCCCCGTTACACACAACGATATTGCTAAAGATATCATTGCAACATCACCGGTTTTGTGACGTTGCAGCGACGTCGAAACAACATCGTTGCATGTGACATGTACCAACGACCAATGATGAGGTCGTTCATCGATGATTGTTGGTAAATGACCAGGACCATTTTTTGATCATTGGTCTCCCGCTGGGCTGCCAGCATTGGCGTGTGTGACAGTGGGAGACCAATGACCTCCCAGCGCCGCACAGTACACGCTGGGAGGCAGGTAACCGTGGTAAACATCGGGTAACTAAGTGCAGCACTGCGCTTAGTTACCCAATGTTTACCCTGGTTACCAGCGTTCTCACTGATCGCTGGTGAGTCTGCGTGTGTGACAGTTCACCAGCGATCAGATAACGATGTCCCAGCGACCCCATCGTTGGTCGGGTCGCTGGGACATCTTTATGTGTAACGGGGCCTTTAGTCGAAACCTGAAAATTCCTCAATGAATGTAGAACAACATAGATCCATGTGAGACACTCATTCCTGCTTTAAGTGTGTCAAAGTTCACGATCAGTTTATATTCCCACACTCTTCTGTCTAGCTGTGGTCTGAAGTTACCTTTTAGAATTAGTATTTTCATATCCAATATTGTGTGACCAGGCCTACAGAAATGTCTAGGTACAGGTAAATCTGTACTTCTTTCCTTTATTGTATAGCGATGAGAGCTCATCCTAGCTCTGAGTTGTTGCCCCGTCTCATCTCTATGAAGATGTAAGCAGGAGTTTCTGGAGGCTGACATAGACATTCTGGATACTCTTTAATGACCACCCACTGTACTTTTTCAATGGTTAGTCCTCAATGTACATTGGCTTGGGTTTTAACTGGCAGCCCAATTGATCAGGCAGCTAAATGTCAGATGCTTAAGACTTTGGACAGAGGACAGAACTGGTTTTCAATAACTTTTAGTTAAAAATTCACTTTCAGGGGGAGGGTAACACTCAGTGAATGTACTGGAAATGTTGATATTATCCCTGCAGGGGACACTACTAAGTCAACCTCTTTAATTGACTGAGTAGAAATTCAGAGAGAGCAGAATGTTATTAAAATCTAATCATTTTCTTTACAAGACGAAGCCTGGCATTTTGGGCATACATCTCTGGATTTGTGCCACACTGAGCATAATTTCAATAAAATATATTAGGAGCTCCTCCGTACCCCCGTCAGTTGTCATGGGGACTCTACAGAAATTGGAATTGTTGGCTGGGCACATTGCAAACTGTCTGTGATCTCTGGGATCGTGTACACCGCAATGGGCAGAGACAGCCTCAGGCAAAGCTGCGGGCACATCCAAACTAGATGTCAGGGTCAGAAAAGAGGGGAAAAGACTGGCACACAAATCATAAGTAGGTATTGAGGTTGCTGAGTGTCATAACTGTGCCCTAAGTAATGGTTGTGTCTTTCTGGATATAGCGAACAAATGTCAAGCTAATATAAAATATTGCATGACAGACAGAAAAGACACAAACATTCTGAGTGTATAGTCAAATATATATACTGTTATTAAGTTGAATATCTTGTACAGTATACCAAACTGAAAAGGGTTACATTGAAATATTAAGTCCCTTGGTTTTTTAAGAATTTCTGGTTTGGTGATCACAGAATCATATTTTCACTGACATTAACTAGGCAGATATAGAGGTGCATTTCAATGAAGTAGAATATCATCACAAACTTAATTAATTTCAATAATTCAATACATAAAGTGAAACACATATATCATATTGAGTCATTACAAATAGAGTGATATATTTCAAGTGTTTATTTCTGTAAATGTTGATTATGGCTTACAGCCAGTGAAAACCCGAAGCCATTATCTGAGAAAATTAAAATAGGGAGGATGAAGGGTTAAAAACCGTATTCCATGAAACATCAAAGGTTAAATATAATAATTTATTAGTCAACGTGTTTCAGGGCTCACTGAAATGCCCTGAAACATGGAAATATGACATTGGTTTGTCCTGAGGAAGGGGCCAGGGAGCCCTGAAACGCGTTGACTAATAAATCAATATTATATTCCCCCTTTTATACCTCATGGAATATGGCAGCGCGATGTTTAACCCTTCATCCTCCTACTCTATATGCACCACGCTGGGGACTGCAGCAGCCGTGATCTGCTTTTATAGTGGTTGTGACTCTCACAACCACACAAGGTGAAGCCTCTGACACCTATTTAGGTCATATTTTATCTATCAGACCCTTCATCCTCTCTACTTTAATTTTCTGAGATTTTGACCTTTGGATTTTCATTGGCTGCAAGCCATAATCATCAACATTAACATAAATAAACACTTGAAATAGATCCCTCTGTGTGTAATGACTCTATATAATATATGTGTTTCACTTTATGTATTGAATTACTGAAATAAATGAACTTTTAGGTGATATTCTAATTTGTTGAGATGCTCCTGTAAATTGGTGCAATGATAATATGCCAAGCCCACGTTAGGTTTATATGTGTAAATATCTGTAAAACCTCACCAAATACTATTATTTTTGCAATTCTGGAAATGTCATTGATGTACAAGACAGGAAACAGACTCTTCCTAGGCTTTGTAGTGTGGAAGCTTAGCGTTTCTTAGGTGGGGTAAACTTTAAGATGTTTTTGAGATAACCCTGTCAGTTTTATGTTTTTATCATTATTGCGACGTTCAGCAGAACAACCCTCCCATACACATACCAACTTAGCTTGATCTGCGTGTATGCTCAGAAGCTTGAGCGATGTAAGCCATTACCATATTCCTCTTTCAGCAGCTTATCGCTGAAAAACAAGTTCGGTATTTTAAATCCAACAGCTGGATCTTTATCTTTTCTGAAATCTGCCAATGGAGGAGAGTTAGTTGTCCCCCATACGTTCCTGACAATCACATTGAAAGAGGCTGGATCTGCTGATATACATATACAGGGTTGGCCTTTTATATGGATACACCTAAATAAAATGGGAATGGTTGGTGATATCACCTTCCTGTTTGTGGCACATTAGTATATGGGAGGGGGAAAACTTTTCCAGATGGGTGGTGACCATGATGGCCATTTTGAAGTCAGCCATTCTGATATATGGGGTACAAAGATAGTGGGGCCATTCTTCATAAGTGGAAACCTCAATGCCACTGGATATCTGAAATTGCTACATGATTCAGATATCCAGTGGCATTGAGGTTTCCATTGATGAAGAATGGCCCCACTATCTTTGTACCCCATATAGCACACTATACCATCAATTTTTGTGTCCCAGCAGTCTTGGAGGGATCTATCCACTGTGGGTTAGTGTCAGACCAATAGCCGTGGTTTTGTTTGTTAACTTCACCATTCACAAAACATTTTCCTCATCACTCATCTGAAGACAATTGTCTGTGCTGTGAAGATACGAGATGTGCAGCATCTGAAACAACGGATACTGGACGCCTGTGCTAGCATTTCTTCGGCAGTGTTGCTATCAGTGTGTCAAGAGTGGGAGAAGAGGGTTGCATTGACAATCCAACACAATGGGCAGCACTTTGAACACATTTTATAAGTGGTCATAAACTTGAAAATAACTCGTAAAAGAATAAAGTAACATTAAAACCAAGCACACCATTGTTTTTCTTATGAAATTCTCAATATGTTTGATGTGTCACATGACCCTCTTCCTATTGAAAAAAATAAAGTTGGATCCAAAATGGCCAACTTCAAAATGGCTGTCATGGTCTCCACCCAACTGGAAAAGCTTCCCCTCCCCCCCATATACTAATGTGCCACAAACAGGAAGTTGATATCACCAACCATTCCCATTTTATTTATGTGCATCCATATAAAAGGCCCACCCTGTATATTAAACTTTCACCACAACACAGAGTACGCAGCCAAAGATCATTCTATTCTGCATCACATTGCGGCATGAAGCAGGTGGATGGTGTTGCATTGTAACCTGGAAGTTACTGAGAACATAGAAAGCAAGTCACGAAATGTCAGAACCAGTGATTTTTTTACTTACTTGACATGGTTTCTGTATCCCATGAGTTAAAGTGCAATGTTGTTCTCCTACATGCGCTGTGACTTACTGTGTATGGCCAACTTAAGAGCCATCATAAGAATATACACTAATATACATGCTGATATATCTTAGGCGGCCGTCACACGCTGCAATATCGATAGCGATATTGTTAGCGATCACGTGCACGCGCGATCGCTAACGATATCGCTCACATCGCTGGTGAGCTGTCACACAGACAGACTCACCAGCGATGTGGAGCAGCGAGATCGCTGGTAACTATGGTACACATCAGGTTACTAGGCACCGCGCGGTGCTTAGTAACCCGACGTTTACCATAGATACCATCTCCCAGCATAGGCTCTGCCGCTGGGAGATCGTTCATTGTGGTGTCACACACCACGATGAAGCAGATTGAACAAGCGTTTATCGCTTGATATGAGCTCCGGCTCTCATATCTGCGATGTCACGATCAAGCGATTTTACATTGTAAAATCGCTTGATCGCACGCAGCGATGCACAAACGATATCGCTTAAGCGATCAAAAAGCAGATCTCTTAAGCGATATCGTGCATTAAATTGAAGCGTGTGACGGCCGCCTTAAAGGGATGACTTAAATTAACATTTATTTTAATCCTAAATGTCTGTCTATTTAATGTATTAATTTAATATCTTTTCTAACATGGTTTCATTAAAACCATCTTATTGTTCCTTTATTATATGTACTGCTTTATATTTTACCTACTTCCTGTGTGATGTCACTTACTGGGGCAGGGATGGTATTTGCTTGTTCTGCTCGCCAGCTTCTCTTCTTACATTGTGCACTGACATTGCACTCTCTTGCTGGCTGGTCACTTCTCATTAGAGCTGGTAAGGGAGTGCACTGTCACTGTACATTGAAAAGAATTTTGCACAATGACAAAGGAGTTCTACTGAGCATACGTCGGAATAAGCAATTGAAAATTGACAAGCCCATGCCATGAAACAAACATTTGAATCTCCCAGAATTAACTGGGGGTTCTCAAATGAAATGTCATTAAACAGGAATCAGTTAAAAAAAATTGTATAGTTAGGAAATGATAGGGTCCTTTTAATTAAAGTTTATTACAAAAGCGATTTGATTATTACATTGAATAGACATTTATAATTCAAATAAACATTAGCATTGGACCACCGTTTTAATCCATTTGTGGATGATGTTCAGTTACAATACATCATTCTCTCTTAGTCAAATCGATAAGACAGAAAAAATGGAGCAGCACTCACCGGTCTTGAAGATTTTTATTTCCAACTCACGAAAACAAGTTCATCGTCAGCAATGAGGCATGGGAGGAGGAGGGAGGGTGTGCAGGAAGCATGGGACTATGGTGCCATAGTTCTGTACTCCTTGCACACCCTCCCTCCTCCTCTCATGCCTCATTGCCGACGATGAACTTGTTTTCGTGAATTGAAAATAAAAATCTTCAAGACCAGTGAGTGCTGCTCCATTTCTTCTGTCTTTTCGATTGGAATTCCTGCTGCACTTGGCTAGAACATTGCACCTCCAGCCCTGGGCTCCACAGGGTCTGAGTGGACCTACTGCTGGCGGGGCGGCTGTTTGTGAGTAGTGCACGGTGTTCCCTTTGTATTGTTATTACTCTGTCTTAGTCACCACTGCAGCCAAGGATGAATTAATGATACAGGAACGATGCAGTTTAAGGCAGGCAATAAACTTGAAAAAAGCTATTGCTTTTGGGAGCTTGAAATGTTTTTTTTGGTGAAGGTAACATAGTAACATAGTTTTTTTTTTTTTTTTTAGTTTTTAAGGTTGAAGGAAGACGTTAAGTCCATCTAGTTCAACCCATAACCTAACATGTTGATCCAGAGGAAGGCAAGAAAACCCCCATGTGGCAACACTAAGCTCCACATTGGGGGAAAACAATTCCTTCCTGACTCCACATGCGGCAATCAGACTAATTCCCTGGGTCAACGCCATATCAAAGAATCTAGTATGTATAACTGGTATTATTATAGTTTTCAAGAAAGGCATCTTGGCCCTTCTTAAATGTTAGTAGTGACTCACTCATTACAACATGATGTGGCAGAGAGTTCCATAGTCTCACTGCTCTTACAGTAAAGAATCCGTGTCTGTGATTATTATTAAAAAGGTGATTCACAATATTGCTAATAGTCTGAGTTAGAAATGACAGATGATGTGAAGCTCTTTATAGTTTTGATTATGATGGCTTTCATAAAGAAGAGGGCCAATGCACACTATGTAAAGGAATTGAAGAACCATCACAGAAGTACCTGCTTTCTCAAAGAGGTTCTCTCTTAGAGATGTCTCATTGTTTTTACTATATATAACTCTGTGATATTTAGACCATCAGAACCTACCAAAGGTGTCTGTGAGTTGGTCCTTTCTTTCATTGATAGCAGTGCTGAAATAGTGGAAAGAAGTAGACTAGTTGATGTTGGTGCATTCATAGTCAACCTCAATAACCATGCCTCACACAACACAGTAAATTTTTCCAGTATTATCAGGCACTGTGGTTCAGTTATATACCCATTTTAGTCAGTTTCAACTTCTTTTAGCAATTTTGATCAAGAATGATTTATGGATGTATAACTAGATACTATTGCTATCAGAAATGAGTATAGACAGAGAGCTACATTCTTAAAAAAGAAATCTATAAGTACGTGTAGGGGTAGCACATGTATGGTCTCAAATTCATCATTCTTCATTATTCATCTTGGGTATATAACCGATTTTCTGTCCAGAAAGGATTCTCCCAGGAGGTAAGAAGGGGGATGGTGAATCCAGCTCACCGCTCAGATATGGAATGGCGTCCGGAGGATGTCAGACCCAACATGCAGATACGAAACATTGAATGGAAACATTCATCCAGCTTCAAAGATTCAAAGTTATTAAATAAGGTACAAAATTACCAAAGCGTATGGCAGCGCGTTTCGAGCATGTACAGGCTCTTTCGAAGCTTGAGAAAGGGTGTGCACAGGCTTGAAACACGTTGCCATGTACTTTCGTAATTCTTAGCCATATTCAATTGTCTTTTTTCACAGAGAATCTTTGTAGCTGGATGAATGTTTTGATGATTCTCCCAGGAGGTTAACATTTAAGAGGTTCATAGTAGCAGAACTCTGCGGTTCAGAGATCTCAGTAATGCAGTAAAGCAATGTGAAAATATAAACACTTGTTTCAAAGTTGTCTATGTCTTCCTATGTGACGGCAGTCTATAAAAGGACAATTCTTTTAACTACTTATTGGATCATCTCCTTGGTTAGCATAATTTCTGAGAAACTATTAACTCCTTCCTTTTCTATCAATGACAGCATAAACTAAAAAATGGTTCAATTTCATGGTGCAGAAATGTACAAAGACTCTTCGGAGACTAGTCGAAGAAAAGCATGAGAAAATAAAGTTACAGATGTGAATCCAATTTTACGGGAAATCCAAATACTTTGTTAAAAGAAAAGAAATAGCTTTTGAAGATCAGTGATTCTGAAAATTAGCTTTTTGTGGTGAAGAATTACTTTCAAGAAATCAAAATATCTTTGTAAATCATGTAGATAATTTATGTCTAAATTGTAAATGATTTAACTTCAGAATAGTGAGCTGTTGATACACTATGTGGAATTGACGTCAGCGTTTAATTAGGTGCGTTCCTTTTCACTGTCCTCGGAATTCCATCTCCATGGTTACTTCATTTACTCTATGCTAATGAAGGTATTTATGTACATTTGTATGCATTTTTTATACTATATTGATTATTTTACTTTAATATCTTGTTGCAGGTTTTGTATTATTACAATTCTGTGATTAAAAGCCTATGAGCCTAGGAGATTGTGACAACATTTAGAAATCTCCTTAATTAAAAAATCTTTGTATTTTCCCAGCCTGCTTTTTTGGCTTGATAAACAATTTCTTCCTACAGAAGGCATCAAGCTTGGGATCTTTTCCAGTTTAAAAGCTTATTTATCCCTTCTATGTGCTTTGCATTAATTAACCTGACATAATCAATGGTTATCAATATAATCTATTAATCAAAAATGCTAATATTGTAAAGCAATTCTCAACGGAGTTGGCTACTTTTGTTTTTGTTGTCCTATCCATTGGATGGGCCTTTAATATGTGGACGGTTGAGGGAGGCGATATTGAGCCCCCTCACTGATCAGCTGCTACTAGTGCTGCCAGGACCCAACACTTCTGTCATTAATTTAATGGCTGCGGCTGGGTACTGCAGATTCACCCATATTCAAATTAATTTAAATAGGGGTTGGATCAACCCAAATGCAGCAATTATAACAATGATAGAGCTGCTATGCACTGGCACCATCCAAAAACATCAGGCTTCCACTGGCAACAAGTGATCAGGAGGGAGGAAGATGCTAGGTGACACCCCCCAACCAGGGCTGTGGAGTCAGTAAGCCAAACATCCGACTCCAAATCTATAATTTCCCTGAATTCGACTCCAACTCAACCAAAATGGACACCGACTCCACAACCATGGCCGTGAAGTCAGTAAGCCAAACATCCAACTCCGACTTCTCAATTTCACTGAATCCGACTCCATCTCCATGTGGTGCCCCTCTGGCGGGATGCCACAGGGAGGTACTGCAGCCCAAAGAGAAGGTGTAGTATCTGTAGTCACAGGTGGAGGGGGGGAAACTACAGAGTCTGTCCATAGAACCCACCCACAAACACCCTAGCACAGGGGACTGTATTTCAGTAGGTCCCAGGGGGGTGGAGCTTAGGAGAGTGGGAGACGTAAGTGACAGTCTAGTCAGAAGGTGGCAGAGAGAACGGACGGACGCAGGGGACCCTGCTGTCCTGAGGAGAGTGCACCTTTAAGAATAGGAGATGACCCAGACAAAAAGGGGACACTCCAGGTCTGGTCAGAGCCGTATGGAGTGCCCAGGCACGTTGTGGGCCCTCATAAGGGAGCTACAACTCCCACCAAGAAGCCTAACCTCTGTCCCGCAGCTAGGCCAAGATGCCAAGCGGTAACAGGACTTAAGGCTACAGACCTGGGGACCTGGGGACTAGTAACCAGTTTTCAGCATGGGAGGGCAGGGAGCCATTGTGAACAGAGACCGAGAAAGATAATTGAGAGACACCTCTGACGGACTCTGTGGTGAACCCTAAATCTGTGGCTTTAATCCCCGATAAGCCAGATTGTACCGTGTACCTTATCCATCTGGTACCAGTAAAGGAACTGTTTGAGCTGATTTGATGTCTGGCTTCATTTAATCTGTTGCCCGAAAGGCCTCTGCAGCACCACAGAAACTTGAACTACAACTCCCCTCATCTACCCCGCCACGCTGAGTAAAAGCTCCACCTGTTGGGAGCCGTACTACCTCTGCTGCACCACACCATCACCTCAGCGACCGGCTGCTGCGCTGGTAACTGCTTACCAGACACCACAGGTGGTGTCACATATAATCCCCCAATCATCATCCCCATCAGCCATTGAGTGCCCAGGGCACGGAACCGGGAGCCGACCAGCCGTGATCCCCACCGAAGCCACCGTCCCGGTATCCGAGTAACCCCTTCCCTCCGGCCCGACTCATCCATCCCAAATGGACACTGACTCCAACTCCACGACTTCGATTCTACAGCCCTGCCCCCAGCATTCAGATATTGATGGCCTCTTCTAGAGCTTAACTTGATTGATTGTATATGGCTTTATCCTATTAAAGTCATGTCTTATGACCTATTACACAATGATTGGTCTGGGACTCCAAGTATTTGCAAGAAAAGAGTGATTGCAGTCACATTTGCAGTAGGACAGTAAATTACATGAAGCCACCTCTCTAATGCTTTGAAATAATGAGAATTATGGGGACTGCTGAAGACTCATTTTATAGTTACCACCTTTATCATAATGAAGACCTATATTTAAAAGGTCTTCTATAATTTTAAAACATTTTCAAATATTAGGGAATGCTATAAAATAAAGAAATAAGCAACCTTTGAATTCATTGCCACTCCAGCACTTCCTCTTCTGTTATTCCTCTGGTCTTACAGTGTTGGCATCCATCTATCATTTACTTGACCTCTGCTGCCAATCAATTTTCTTATTAGTGATGTTGCAGATATGGCATGTGACCAATGAAGCTAATGATCAGCTGCAGCCAGTCACATGAAAAGTGGACAGAATATTATCTCTGCTGTATCGCAGATGAGGTTCACTTCTTGATAACTGTTGATGATCAATAGTAAATGAATACAAATCACATGGAAAGAATAAATATTCACTGGAGATTCAGAGATAAGATGACAAAAGACTCAAAGGAGTAGGGCCCTTTTACACGCTGCAACTTTCCAGTGATCACGACCATGATTTGACCTGGTAGGGATCACTGGTGCGTCACTACGTGGTCACTGGTGAGATATCAAACAGTCAGATCTCACCAGCTACGCAGCATCGATACGGCAGTCGTTGGGACCCTGTCACTCTCGGGCATAGTATTGAGATCGTTGGTCGTTGTCCCTGTCACACACAGCGACGCAGCATCGATACGGCAGTCGTTGGGACCCTGTCACTCTCGGGCATAGTATTGAGATCGTTGGTCGTTGTCCCTATCACACACAGTGATGCATGCTGCCCAGCGGGAGCGCAACAACCTAAAAATGGTTCAGAATGATTTGTAATGATCAGCGATCTCACAGCGGGGGCCTGATCACTGCTACGTGTCACACATGACGAGGTCGCTGTTATGTCACAAAACCTGTGACATTGCAGCGATGTCACTAGCGATATCGTTGTGTGTGAAGTACCCCTAACAGGCCTACGGTGGCAGAATAATCAAAGGTTAAGAGATCTGCAAATTTATTCAAGTGGAATTGAATTCTACTTGAATTTTCCAAAAATCTGAATTCCCCAGGAGTCTTTGCAATTTGCTCAAATTCAGAAAAATGTTGGCAATGAAGAACAGTGATTCCAGCAACTGATTAGGAAAGGGTTCTTTACAGTTAGAGCAGTCAGACTATGGAATAATACTCTACCACAAGATGTAGTAATGGCAGAAACTATAACCGCTTTTAAAAAAGGACTGTATGATTTCCTCAGTGCAGTGTCAGTTATAAATGACAAAGTGACAAAAATGTATGATTGATGGAGGAAGGTTGAACTTGTTGGACCTGGGTCTTTTTTTCAAGCCATGTAACGTTGTACCAAAGTACACTCCTTTTATGATTTGAACTCCAGATTAATAAGATTTATTTTTCAAGCACTTGGGAAATCAATACAGCACTCAAGCTTTGTGGTATACTAAAACCTTCTGCTGTATTACATCATGTAATGAGTTTATATAGTATCTCAGAACAAAGAACCAGGTCCCTTTGAACTATGCACCAGTAAGATGAGTGAGGTTTGTCTAGAAATGTGAAACTTGCCCACCCAACCTAAATGACATCATACAGTTCTATCACAATTCCCTCTTCTTTGACCATTTATGGGTACATCAGGAGGTATATAGAAGCATGCTACATGCATCCTTGGGACTTTCATACCTGCTTCACCTCAGTTCCCTACCTGGATTCCCATGATTTCATCACAACACTAATGAATCTCTTTTTGTCTCGGGTCCATACCTTACATTCAGGAGGTCTTTGACAGGATTTTCCCCTACACATGGACCCGATTACCTTTGTATAACACAGAGTAGCAATTTTTTGGCTACATATACCAACAAACAAGACTGTACCAGTTGCATATAGGGATGTGTTATCCCTGAAAGGCACCCATTTAAACCCTTGAACTAATTGTCTTGCTCAGGACAGAACATTTTTCTCCCAACATGGGTCCTTTTTTGTGTCATGTTTGTGGGCAGCACCGTGGCTCAGTATTAGCACTGCAGCCTTGCAGCGCTGGGGACCTGGGTTCAAATCCCGCCAAGGACAACGTCTGCAAGGAGTTTGTATGTTCTCCCCGTGTTTGTGTTTGTTTCCTCCGGGCACTACTGTTTACATTTTCAAAGACATACTAATAGGATGCTTGGAGTGAGCCCCAATGGGGAAGATGTTGCAAATGTATATCAAGTGCTATGGAATTAATAGCGCTATATAAATGAATATATATTATTATTATTGTAACTATCAATCCCTTATTTTTCTATAGGACAAAGTACCTCGTGGTCTGAGCTGCTGTGTTCGTGTGATGAAAAAAACAGATAAAGCGGTATGTCTGAGTATGATGGTAGCTAGTTTATTTCCGACGCGTTTCGGAGTCGTATCCCAAACTCCTTCCTCAGGGAACATCCTGGGATACGACTCTGAAACGCGTCGGAAATAAACTACCGTGTTTCCCCGATAGTAAGGCCCCCCCGATTGTAAGGCCGCCTGGGGGTAAAGGGGGGGCCTGCCAATGTAAGGCCTCCCCCGATTATAAGGCCTTACAATCGGGGGGGCCAATATAAGGCCGCTAGCGGAGGGGGGGGGGGGAGCGGGAGCGGGTCGCACGTCACGTGCGCCCGCTCATTACATATGCACTGCATCCCCCTGTCAATCAGCGACAGGGGGAGCAGTGCATTATACAGTATATATGGGCCCCCTATTGCTGGCACACTCCCCCCTGTTATGAGGCCCCCACCGCTGCTGCTGCTGAAGAGATCTTACCCTCCAGGGTCTTCTTGCAGCAGCCCAGCGCGTCCATCCGTCCTCTGTACTCGCTCGGCGGTCTCCCGGATCATGTGACCGGCCCGTCGCAGTCGCGATGACGTCATGCGCTGCGACGGGTCACATGATCCGGGAGACCGCCGAGCGAGTACAGAGGACGGATGGACGCGCTGGGCTGCTGCAAGAAGACCCTGGAGGGTAAGATCTCTTCAGCAGCAGCAGCGGTGGGGGCCTCATAACAGGGGGGAGTGTGCCAGCAATAGGGGGCCCATATATACTGTATAATGCACTGCTCCCCCTGTCGCTGATTGACAGGGGGATGCAGTGCATATGTAATGAGCGGGCGCACGTGACGTGCGACCCGCTCCCGCAGTGTCCCAGCAGGAGGGGGCCTGTAGGCCACACTGCTGGGGCACCCAATGTAAGGCCCCCCCCCGAAAGTAAGGCCGGGGGCCACTTTTGGCCCCCAAAAGAATGTAAGACAGGGCCTTACTTTCGGGGAAACACGGTAGCTACCATCATACCCAGACATACCACTGTATCTGTTTTTTTCATCACACAAACACAGCAGCTCGGACCACAAGGTACTTTGTCCTATAGAAGCTTATCGTGACCACAGTCACCTGTGGAGGTACGGTCCTGGCAGCAGCTGTATTGTTGTGAGCGATCACGCTGGTTGTGTGCTACACAACCTTATCAGGTGAGCAGTTCCTAGTTTTCACCATTTAAAACCTGTCTCCTAAGGATAAGACCCTATTTTGCGCATTCTCACCCCTTTCTTAAATCCCTTATTTTGGCTATTTCCAGCATATCATCCCCAAACTGGAGGTTTGCCAGAAGGTCCTATGTGAAATAGTCCAGCACTATGGTGTGTGAGAAAATCATTCTGCTGGTGCTGTGACTCTTTACAGCGTCTGCTGTCTATCCAAATTAGTTTTTCTTCAAGTGCATTGGCTTGTGGCTTTTTGTTGTTTGTCTTTGGGATTACCAAATCTAGCTTAAGTCCATTTGCTCCTGACACTGATTTAGGAGCTGGAATTGAAGAATACACCTGTTTATCACTTTATTTAGTCAGTTATCAAAGGCTTGTATATCGCTTGGCAGGCTATCATGCTGTATCTGAAGTATCTGTAGTATTTTGTCCTAGGTTTTAAGCCAAACAATATTTTATTTGGAGTACTATTCATTAAGAAAAGGAAACAACAAGCATTCGGTCCATGACTTACCAATCTCCACCCTTACCTTATGGATTTTTAGCTTTAATCTCCCATTCAGTCTTTCCACCTTCCAACTGCTCTGAGGATGGTAAAGCCCCCATCACACATAACGAGATCGTTAGCGAGATCGTTGTAACGTCACAGGTTTTGTGACGTAACAGCAATCTCGCTAACGCTCTCGCGACGTGTGACAGCAGCGATCAGGCCCTTGCTGTGAGATCGCTGATCGTTACAAAGTGCTCTGGGTCATTTTTAGGTCATTGGTCTCCCTCTGGGAACGCTGCATCACTGTGTTTGAAAGGGACAAAGACCAACGATCTCAATACTACGCCCGAGAGTGACAATTCCCAACGACCTCTGTATCATTCCGGATCGTTGCTGAAGTCGCTGGTGAGATCTGACTGTTTGACATCTCACCAGTGACCCCAAAGTGATGTACCAGCGATCACTACCAGGTTATATCGCTGTTGGGATCGCTGGTGCATCGTTGTGTGTGACGAGAGCTTAAGGAGTGTTGTGGAACCCTGTTTCTGGGAGAGTTAATTTGGGGTGAATGCAAGTAATCTCCATGTCTGCCAGTCTTGGTCCAATTAATAATCATGCATTTGAGACAAAAATAAGCTAATGTCTTGCCTGGTTGTTTGCTTGATCAGACCAAGTATTTCTTTACACTTACAAACAATAGGGGAGGCTTAGTGTGTTAGCTAAAAGATGTGTGTTTGGAAACAAAGTTCATATAAGATATGGATTCTGCTGAATTAGTTCGAACAAAGATATCTTGTTTTAAATGAACTAATTCTCAATGTAGCAACACAAAGATATATTTGCTGAGTCATTGCTTTCCTGAATAGCATTTACAAATCTGGAACAGCACAAGGTTATTGAAGATATATAAATTGCTTAAATGATAATCAAAATAAGGTATAAGATATTAACCTTAAGAGGAGTGTGGAAAGCCTGCTAATTCCCAGATACTGTAACATCTCCCTAAAGATGTTCTATAAAATATATTTCTTTACTTCAAGAACCCCATTTTTACATACCACCTCCATCATGAGTTTTTTAGCAGCAGCAGCGTAGTTTCTGCACTGGAGAGGCCTCATCACTCCTGTAGATGGCATTTGTTACTCATGAGATTCAATGGATGGGCAGAGTACTGCCTCTAGCTCCTCCCTCTGCCTTTAGCTTCTCCCTCTTCCTCTAGCTCCTCCCTGTGACTCTAGCTTCTCCCTTTGCCTCTAGCTTCATCCTCTTTCTCTACCTTCAACCTCCGCCTCTAGCTCCTCCCTCTGCCTCTGGATTCTCCCTTTGCCTCTAGCTCCTCACTCTGCCTCTGGCTTCTCCCTTTGCCTCTAGCTTCACTATCTTCCTCTAGCTTCACTATCTTCCTCTAGCTTTGCCCTCTTCCTCTAGCTACTCCCTCTGCCTCTTGAAATGGCCCCATTACAATTTAACCCCTTGGAGACACATGACACAGCGTTTGTGCCATGAAAAGCAGTGCCATAAGGACCGATGACACACCCCCTGTGTCATTTGGGAAAACGCCCCCTGCAGCTCCTGTGAGGGGGGTCACTCAGGTGTCACTGTTGATGATGTTATGTGACAACCTCTAGATGACCCCCCAGGAGGTGGATTAACCCCCCCGTGCCCAGGGCCCCTCCGATTGGCAGTTTAAAACTTAAAATTGCCGATCGGAGAAATCTGAGCGATTCTCCCCTCCCAGATCTGATTGGAGCTCTCCAATCAGATCTGGAGGGGCGGATCGGCGGGTGCCCTCCCCCTACTCACCCCTTACCCCCCCAGGACACAATAGGGGCCCCCCATCGCCCCCCCCCCCCCGCCCCTCCGATTACATTTATCTGCCTGCGGCTGCACTGCCTGTGCAACCGCAGGACATCCCTTCCTGCGGCGCCGCCCCCTTCCTCTTCCAGACCCCCTGTGTCTTGTTCCCCCTCCCTCCAGACCCCCTGTGTCTTGTTCCCCCTCCCTCCAGCCCCCCTCTGTCCGGATTGCCCCCCCCGCGTCCCCGCCATGCAACCGCCCGCCTCCTTCTGTAATGCATCTGACCGGCGAGCTCAGGCGCCCGCCGATCAGCCTGCAAAGCTCGCTCTCCCCCTGCTCGCTCTCCCCCTGCTCACTCTCCCCCTCCCCTTCCCCTGCTCTTTCGCCCCCATCCCCCAGCCCCGCTCACATATTCCGGCGAGCTGCACGCGCCGGTGCAGCCCGCCCGTCAGCCTCCTCTCCAGCTCCGGTGTGGCCCCTCCTCTCCAGCTCCGGTGTGGCCCCTCCTCTCCAGCTCCGGTGTGGCCCCTCCTCTCCAGCTCCGGTGTGGCCCCTCCTCCTCATCGGTGGGTAAGTATGAATGAATGGATGGATGGGTTGGATGGATGGATGGGTGGGTTGGATGGATGGATGGGTGGGTTGGATGAATGGATGGATGGGTGGGTTGGATGAATGGATGGATGGATGGATGGATGGATGGATGGATGGGTGGGTTGGATGGATGGATGGATGGGTGGGTGGGTGGGTTGGATGGATGGATGGGTGGGTGGATTGATGTGTGCGTCCGTGGATGTCAGCTTGCGTGGATGTGTATGGATGTGTGCGTGGATGTCAGCGTGCGTGGATGTGTACGTTTGTGGATGTCAGCGTGCGTGGATGTCAGTGTGCGTGGATGACTGCGTGCGTCGCTGTCTGCGTGCGTGGCTGTCTGCGTGCGTGGCTGTCTGCGTGCGTGGATGACTGCGTGCGTGGCTGTCTGCGTGCGTGGCTGTCTGCGTGCGTGGCTGTCTGCGTGCGTGGCTGTCTGCGTGCGTGGCTGTCTGCGTGCGTGGATGACTGCATGCGTCGCTGTCTGCTTGCGTGGCTGTCTGCGTGCGTGGCTGTCTGCGTGCGTGGCTGTCTGCGTGCGTGGCTGTCTGCGTGCGTGGATGACTGCGTGCGTGGATGTCAGCGAGCGGGCGTGGATGTGTGTGTGCATGGCTGATGGGTGCATAGGTGAATGGATGGGTGCAACAAGGGATCAAGTATCCTCTTGTTGTAGCCTCTGGGATCATAGTCATGGTGTACTGTATGACAGATCATTGTCATACAGTGCAACATAACTCTGACCCCATAGGCTGTAGGAAGAGGACACTTGATCCCTTGCTGCAATCTCTGGATTGAGCAGAGGCGATCGAGCGTCGTGGGACCTTCGTTGTGGACTACGTCGGAGGCGGTCGAGCGCCGTGGGACCTTCGTTGTGGACTACGTCGGATCTTTATAATAAAGATGGAGTCCAAATTTTGTTTGTTTTTTTTTCAAATAAAAAGATTTTTCTCTGTGTGTATTTTCTGACTATTTACCAGAGATTCCTAATGGCGGGTCTAACATTGGCCCTAAATTATGAATCTCGGGGCTTAGTGCCAGCTGCCAATAACAAGCTGGCATTAACCCCTTTATTACCCAGTTTGCCACCGGCACCAGGGCAACTGGAAGAGTCTGGGTACAGCGCCAGAAAATGGCGCTTCAATGAATGCGCCATTTTTTGGGGCGGCTGCGGGCTGCAATTCGCAGCATGGGGGGCCCAGAACGCTTGGGCCTCTCCATGCTGTGGAATCCAGCTCCCAGCTGCCTAGTTGTACCTGGCTGGACCAAAAATATGGCGGAGCCCTATGTCATTTTTTTTTTCTAGAATTAGTTCTAGAAAAAAAAAGGCTTTGCTGTATTTTTGGGTACCAGCCAGGTACAACGAGGCAGCTGAGGGTTGCTGGCAGTCCGTAGCTGCCAAGTTGTACCTGGCTGGACCAAAAATATGGCGGAGCCCCACGCCATTTTTTTTTCTAGAATTAGTCCTAGAAAAAAAAAAATGGGCCTCGCTGTATTTTTGGTTACCAGCCCGGTACAACGAGGCAGCTGGGGTTGCTGGCAGTCCGTAGCTGCCAAGTTGTACCTGGCTGGACCAAAAATATGGCGGAGCCCCACGCCATTTTTTTTTTTATGTCTACCAATAAAATTACAAGGAGCTTTGCCTTATTTTTGGATGCCAGCCAGGTACAACTTGGCAGTTGGGGGGCTGCAATCCTCATCGTGGAGAGACCCAAATGTTTTGGCCCCCCACGCTGCAAATTGCAACTCACAGCTACCCCAGAAAATAGCATATTAGAGGTGCCATTTTCTGGTGCTGTACCCCAACTCTTCCAGTTGCCCTTGTGCTGGTGGCACACAGGAGCACTCCATACGTGACATGGTGTCCGCTAACAAGTTGAATGGAAAATTAGCTCCAATTATTAGCGGACACTATGTCGCGTATGGAGAGCCCCTGTGTGCCTAAACATTGGAGCTCCCCCACAAGTGACCCCATTTTGGAAACTACACCCCCAAGGAACGTATCTAGATGCATAGTGAGCACTTGAACCCCCAAGTGGTTCACAAATTGATCCATAAAATTAAAAAAGTACTTTTTTTTCCACAAAAAAATTATTTTTTCATTTTTACCGATCAATTTGTGAAGCACCTGGGGGTTCAAAGTGCTCACTATGCATCTAGATACGTTCCTTGGGGGGTCTAGTTTCCAAAATGGGGTCACTTGTGGGGGAGCTCTAATGTTTAGTCACACAGCGGCTCTCCATACGCAACATGGTGTCTGCTAACAATTCCAATTGTTAGCGGACACCATGTCGCGTATGGAGAGCCCCTGTGTGCCTAAACATTGGAGCTCCCCACAAGTGACCCCATTTTGGAAACTAGACCCCCCAAGGAACGTATCTAGATGCATAGTGAGCACTTTGAACCCCTAGGTGCTTCACAAATTGATCCGTAAAAATGAAAAAATATTTTTTTTGTGGAAACAAAGTACTTTTTCATTTTTACGGATCAATTTGTGAAGCACTTGGGGGTTCAAAGTGCTCACTATGCATCTAAATAAGTTCCTTGGGGGGTCTAGTTTCCAAAATGGGGTCACTTGTGGGGGAGCTCCAATGTTTAGGCACACAGGGGCTCTCTAAACGTGACATGGTGTCCGCTAACAATTTGAATGGAAAATCAACTCAAATTGTTAGCGGACATCATGTCACGTTTGGAGAGCCCCTATGTGCCTAAACATTGGAGGTCCCCTACAAGTGACCCCATTTTGGAAACTAGACCCCCCAGGGAACTTACCTAGATGGGTGGTGAGCATTTTGAACATCCCAGTGCTTCACAAATTAATCTGTAAAAATGGAAAAAGAAAATTTTAGTGGAAATAGAAGTACTTTTTCATTGTTAAGGATGAATTTGTGAAGAGCCTGGGGGTTCAAAGTGCTCACTATGCATCTAAATAAGTTCCTTGGGGGGTCTAGTTTCCAAAATGTGGTCACTTGTGGGGGAGCTCCAATGTTTAGGCACACAGGGGCTCTCCAAACGCAACATGGTGACAGCTAACAATTTGAGCTGATTTTTATTCAAATTGTGAGCGGACACCATGTCGCGTTTGGAGAGCCACTGTGTGCCTAAACATTGGAGCTCCCCCACAAGTGACCCCATTTTGGAAACTAGACCCCCAGGGAACATATCTAGATGGGTAGTGAGCATATTGAACCCCCAGGTGCTTCACAAATTAATGAAAAAAAAGATTTTTGCGGAAAAAAAAGTACTTTTTCATTTTTACAGATTAATTTGTGAAGCACCTGGGGGTTCAAAGTTCTCACTATGCATCTAGATACGTTCCCTTGGGGGTCTAGTTTCCAAAATGGGGTCACTTGTGGGGGAGCTCCAATGTGGAGACGCACAGGGGCTCTCCAAACGCAACATGGTGTCCGCTTACAATTTGAGCTCATTTTGCATTCAAATTGTTAGCGGACACCATGTCACGTTTGGAGAGCCCCTGTGCATCTCCACATTGGAGCTCCCCCACAAGTGACCCCATTTTGGAAACTAGACCCCAAAGGAACGTATCTGGATGCATAGTTAGCACTTTCAACCTCCAGGTGCTTCACAAATTGATCCATAATAATGAAAAAAGAAAATTTTTGTGTAAAAAAAAAGGGCTTTTTCATTTTTATGGATGAATTTGTGAAGCACCTGGGGGTTCAAAGTGCTCACTATGCATCTAGATACGTTCCTTGGGGGGGTCTAGTTTCCAAAATGGGGTCACTTGTGGGGGAGCTCCAATGTTTAGGCACACAGGGGCTCACTAAACACAACATGGTTACAGCTAACAATTTGAGCTGATTTTTATTCAAATTGTTAGCGGACACCATGTCGCGTTTGGAGAGCCCCTGTGTGCCTAAACATTGGAGCTCCCCCACAAGTGACCCCATTTTGGAAACTAGACCCCCCAGGGAACATATCTAGATGGGTAGTGAGCATATTGAACCCCAGGTGCTTTACAAATTGATCTGTGAAAATGAAATAGTACTTTTTTTTTCACAAAAATTTTATTTTAGCCTAAATTTTTTCGTTTTCACATGGCAACAGCATAAAATTCATCCTAAAATTTGTTGGGCAATTGCTCCTGAGTACACCGATACCTCATATGTGGTCATAAACCACTGTTTGGGCGCACGGCAGGGGTCAGAAGGGAAGGAGCGCAATTTCACTTTTTGAATGTAAAGTTAGCTCCAAAAGTCAAATTGCGCTCCTTCACTTCTGAGCCCTGCCGTGCGCCCAAACAATGGTTTATGATCACATATGAGGTATCGATGTACTCGGGAGAATTTGCACAACACATTTTAAGATCCATTTCATCCTGTTGCCCATGTGAAAATGAAAGAATTGAGGCTAAAAGAACATTTTTGATAAAAAAATTTAAATATCCATTTTTTGTTTCCACTTTGCTTTAGTTCCTGTGAAGCACCTGAAGGGTTAATAATCTTCTTGAATGTAGTTTTGAGTAGCTTGAGGGGTGCAGTTTTTGGAATGGTGTCACTTTTGGGTGTTTTCTGTCATGTACACCCCTCAAAGGGACTTCAAATGTGATGTGGTCACTAAAAAAAATGGTTTTGTAAATTTTGGTTGAAAAATGAAAAATTGCTCTTGAACTTTGAACCCTTATAACGTCCTAACAAAAAAATTTTTTTTTTCCAAAATTGTGCTGATGTGAAGTAGACATGTGGGAAATATTATTTAATAACTTTTTTTCTGTCACATATCTCTCTTGTTTATCAGAAAAAAAAATTAAAAATGTGAAAATTGTGAAATTTTCAAAATGTTTGCCATATTTTTGATTTTTTTCACAAATAAACGCAAAAATTATCGACTTAAATTTAATACTATCATGAAGCCCAATATGTCACGAAAAAACAATCTCAGAATCGCTAGGATCGGTTGAAGCGTTCCCGAGTTATAACATCATAAAGGGACACTGGTCAGAATTGCAAAAAAGGCCAAGGTCTTTAGGGTCAAAATAGGCTGGGTCCTGAAGGGGTTAATGGGAGACATCTTGAGGGAACATGCCCTTATTCATTATAGAAGTTAGCCAGTCAGGAAAGGGTTAATAGGTTGTTGTGTTGAACAGTCAGAGGTGGTAAAAACTGGATTAAACTAGTTTTTGCACGCCTAAAATGTCAAACAGCTGATTGGTGGGAGAGGGGGGGGAGAATGGGAACCATATGGCTATATAAGGTGACAGCTCCTGTCAGGAGCTGTCAGTTTACCTCAGGATCTGAAGAAGCCTTGAGGAAGCCTGGAAGAACAGATGGAAGAACTCCTGAGCCGGCTGTTGGAGAGGGCAGGAGCTGAAGGAGGTCGGGAGTGGCTCCTGCAATGCCTGGAAGAAGAAGCTCCGGTCTGAGAAGCGACGATGGAAGCGGTTCCAGAGGAGCCTGAAGATGGGGAGCTCCATGAGGAAGTGGGGTGTCTCTGGCGCAGCGCCAGATCGAGGAGGCTTCTTCGTTTGTCCCCGTCGCCACCTGGACATCAGAAGAGCCATGGCAGGAAGCGGCCGGCGGCGTCACAGCGTGGGGAGCGTATCAGCAGGCTCTTGCGTAGCTCCGCGAGATCTTGCGGTCACATGATGCCGGGGATTTCTGGGTCCCCAGAGCATGGGCCGGATGAATTGAGAATGGCAGCGGTGGCTGACGGGAACGTTGACGGGGGCCGGGCCGCACGCTTGCAGCCCAGCAAAGGAGCTGTCAGGCAGCTGCGGTGGTGTCCTGCCACAGTTCCGGATCTCATGGGCAGTAGGAGAGCGCCGTAGCCGCAAGACCTTCCAGGGTGCCAGTCTATCAGCTGAGATTATGTCAGAAACTCCAGAGACGCGACAGCCATCGCCTTCAAGATCAACGGAGGGTGAGATGATCATGCACAATGTATTTTCTAATGATATGGTTAGCGCTAGTGCAGCTTCTATTAGGATTTAGTTAATGTAACTGTGCAGGATGCTATTAAGGGATTAACAGGCTTTTCAGGGCCAGTTATGGGGTCTTCATGAGGGTTTATCAGAGGCCCATGGTCCCTAATTCTTGTCTTAAGGAAGCTTTACCCTGTGAAGTTTCTCCCCTGGTTTTCATCTTAGTGCAGCAGTGAAAGAGAAAATCTGGGCTGGGGAGTTTGTGGATATTTTTTCGTTACTCCCCAGCAAATATCATTTTAGGACTGATAAAGCTGATAGTGACAAGAAAGAGATATTTAATATCTTTTCATTTGTGGCTAAAGGCCTTTTTGATTTACGCAGCTGTGTTTGGTGAGAGGTCCCCAGCTTTGTTCTGCGGACTTCTACAACACATAAACATTGTGTTAGAGGCTTACCGACATTTCGGCGGAACAGCTTGGTTGCTGTACGATGAAGCCTTCTGGCAGAAATTGTCAGTTCACCCTCTTTAAAATGGGGGGTGAAAGATGTAGGCCTCTGGCTTTAAATGATGATCCCTCAGAGGCAGCTGTCTATGGTTAAAGCCCCTGCTTTTCAGCAAATTAAAAAGGGGTCATGCTTCGCATTCAACGAGTCCTCCTGCAAACGGTTGCATAACTGTCGTTATAAACATGAGTGTTCCATTTGCGGGGGGGCTCACCCCATGAACAAATGCTTCAGAAAGTATTCACAGTCGCCTCAGGGATCTAATACAAAGGAGTCATTTCTCAAGAGCAATGACTCCAGTGAGAATAGCAGAAATGCTCCCATTTCTAACCATTATCCCAACAGGGAGAAAGCTCTTCTACTGTTTAAAGCAGGGGTCTCAAACTCCAGGCCTCGAGGGCCGCACACAGTCCAGGTTTTGAGGAATTCCTTAGAGTTTGACAGTTGGTAATTTGATTGCCAACTGTCAGATGCAATGGAAATCCTGAAAACCTGGACTGTGTGCGGCCCTCGAGGCCTGGAGTTTGAGACCCCTGGTTTAAAGGTTTTTAGAGGGGTTTTTTGTCCCTATTTTTTCAGGGTCTGGCTGCACCGTGATTGATAACTTGCCATCAGCTAGACGTTTCCCTGATGTAGTTCGGGACAAAATTATCAAGCAGTTGCAATTAGGTTGATGTTCTGGTCTGTTTAGTGATCCCCCATTTGAAAACTTTAGGATTTCCCCCTTAGGGGTAGTACCTAAAAAGGAGCCGGGGTCTTACTGCCTTATACACCATTTGTCTTTTCCGCCGGGTGATTCTTTGAATGACTAGGTGGACAAGACTAAGGCTTCTGTACATTATGGCTCCTTCGACATTGCGGTGGATTTTTTGAGAGTGGTCGGCCACAATGCGTTGTTGGCTAAAACGGATATACAAGCGGCCTTCAGGTTGCTCCCGGTTGATCCATCCGGTTTTTGTTCTTTGGGTTTTTATTTTGAGGGGTGTTATTTTTTCGACCGCTGCTTACAAATGGGCTTTTCGTTATCTTGTTTTTATTTTGAAATATTTTTCTTTTTTGCAATGGTGCCTCCAATTTATTTTCCTCCAGGGTCATGTTTTGCATTATCTGGACGACTTTTTGTTTTTAGGTCATTCTGGCTCTGAGGTATGTTCCGAATTATTGAGTAGATTTTTAAACCTTATTTTGTTTTTTGGGGTTCCCATTGCAGAAGAGAAGACGGTGTTCCCCTGCACGAGAATTGAATTTTTGGGGATTGAGGTTTGGATTCTTCAGATATGCTTTGTAGGCTTCCTTGGATAAAGTAGAGAAATGGAAAGGTTTAGTTATCCAATTTTTAAACTGTGATTCTGCCAGTTTGAAAGAGTTTCAATCCCTGTTAGGGACTTTAAATTTTGCATTATGCTTATACCAGTAGGGAGAATTTTTTTGAGACGCTTGTATGATGTGACAGTCGGTCATGCTCTCCACTGCCCGGATAATTATTTCTCGTGAATTAAAGGAAGATTTATGGGTGTGGGCTCGCTTTTTAAATGACTTTAAACGTGTATCTTGTTGACAGTCAGAATTTCAATCATCAGATAATCTGCGCTTATTTTGCTCTGCAAGCATCATAGGCTTGGGAGAATTTTTTAATGGCGAATGGATAGCGGAATATTGGCCGTGTTCATTTCGTAGCTGAGAATTTCATAGTCTTTTATTGGAAATGTTTGCTCTTTTGGCAATTTTCTCTGTTTGGGGTCCTCAGCTCCGTAATCGTAGAATCCTTTTGCTTTCCAGATCTCAAGGCGTGTGTTTTTTAGTGAACACTATGGCTTCAAAGAATAAGTTAGTTTCTGGGGTCTTGAGGCTCATATTACTGCAAAATAACATTTGGCTGAAGGCTACCTTTAAGCCAAGTTTTCTTGATGTTATTGGCGATCTTCTGTCCCAGCAGCGAATAGAAGATTTCCTGGCTCGGTTTCCAGATGCAACAGAGCGGAGGTCACTTTCAACATCCTCGTGGGATCTGGTTTAACACACATACATACTTTTATTACCCAATCTCTCGCTCCATGGACATGGGTGGATTACACATGTGCGTGGGAGCAATGGACCGATTTCTGTTTATCGCATGGATTCGATCCTTCGCTATGTGTTGCTAGTTCGGCATTGCCTTTTCTAGACATGTTAGTTAATATGGGACTGTCTTACTCAGCTATAGCTAAGGTAATCGGGGAATATCCTTCTTAAACCTCTATGGTGCTTCACCTTGGTCTTCATTATTTGTTGTCAAGCAATTTTTAAGGGTTTTAGGAAGAATTCTTTTTCTACTGAGAACAAACGGCCAGTTACGGTAGAACTATTAACAAATTTATGTAAGGTCGTTTCAGTGGTATACTCTGATGCCTTCGAGGCTACACTTTTTCGTTCGATTTTTATTACATTTTTTTTTGCAGCAATGTGGATATGAGAGTTGTAATCTGCCAACAAGATGCGAGCCTCTGGGTTGCTTGTGTCGGATGTCTCCATCCTACAAGACAGCTTAGTCATTTTCTTGAAACGGTCCAAAACCGACCAGTTGGGGAAAGGCTTGTGAATCATTTTGCAGGGTATACATGAGTCTATTTTATGTCCAGTTCTGTCAATCATCATCCTGGTTTTTAATCTCTTTTTATCCATAAAGATGGTACTCCTGTGACCAAGTTTCAGTTCGCTTTTGTACTTAAGAAGTCGTTGAAAGCCTTGCACTTGGAGGATTTAAGGATTACAGCTCATTCTTTCAGAATTGTTGCAGCCACTGAAGCTTCCCAAGCTGGTTTAGATGAATCCTTAAATAAACGGTTAGGAAGGTGGAAATAAATAAATACCAATTATATGTTTGCCCTAATTTGTTGTTTACGTGTTGAATTTTATTTCTTTAGGTCCCAAATGTGTGTGGATAGTTGGGCACTCATATGTCTATTGCGCGCAGCAACGGGCAGTTAAGCGGACTTATTCAGAGAATTTATCCTTTGGCGTCTCTACGGCACAAATTTTTTGGCATGGAGTTCGAGGGTTTAGATGGTCACAATTAAATAAGGTTATATTAGATCTGTCCTTACGTTATCCTATGCCAGATTTATTAATTTTACATTTGATTGGAAATGATATTGGTAAGTTCAGGTCATCTGATTTATTGAGGCAAATCAAACAGGATTTAGTTTGGTTTTCACAAGTGTTTCCTACTACTACCTTGGCCTTTTCAGAAATCATTTCCCGCCTCCGTTGACAAATGGATGGTTTATGGTTTCCTGAGAAGATCAAACGCAAGATTAACAGGGAGCTATACAAGTTTTTTCCAAGTCTTAATGGTTTTTGTTACAGGCATGCGGAGCTGGAAGGGTATGTCGTGGGGATGTATGGTCGTGATTCTATTCATTTGTCAGATATAGGATATGATATCCTCAATTTGGATTTTCATATGGTAGAACATTGGTCTGGTTGCTTTGTGGGGGAGGCCTCGGCTCGTTGAGCAGAGGCCTTTTGGATGGGTCACCCAGTTGTTTGGGTGGATCCGTATAGAAGAAATATTTTTAAAGTTATTTATGGAATTATTTATTTAAGTTATAAAAATATTGATATTTAATTCATGGTGGTTATTTATCGATTTATGATATTAAAAAGTTTTTATTAAATTGACAAAGGTACCCGACCAATAAAGATGTTAATTTTAACCCCACAAATTATCTCAGTGTAGTTCTTTTATTATTTATAGTATTTTATTTGAATAATGGGCATTATGACCTAAAGCTTCTCCCTTTACCTCTAGCTTCACTTTCTTCCTCTAGCTCCTCCCTCTGCCTCTAGCTTCTCCCTCTGCCTCTAGCTTCACTTTCTTCCTCTAGCTCCTCCCACTGCCTCTAGCTTCTCCCTCTGCCTCTAGCTTCCCGCTTTGCCTCTAGCTTCACTATGTTCCTCTAGCTTCACCCTCCGCCTCTAGCTCCTCCCTCTGCTTCTATCTTCTCCCTCCTTCCGTCATCATACAACCTCATCAGTTGTAACTGCCATCTACTATTGTTAGGTTCCAGGACGAAGTGCCTTAAAGGTCTGCGCTTGCTGCCCAAAGGAATATCGCCTTTTAAAGCCCCTCCTGGCTCCTTCCTCAGGGAGATCAGGAGGAACTTCGAATAGCGTAGGAATAAAAGTTTTATTAACCCAGATACCCGGGTGAGTCTGATATTCCTTTGGGCAGCAGCGCGGACCTTTAAGGCACTTTGTCCTGGAACCAGATTTACCCCACAGTGAACTGTGGAAGTGCGGTCCCTGCGGCAGCTGCATTGTTCTAAGCGATTATACTGGTTGTGGGTCACACAACCTGATTAGGTGAGCAGAATTCATACTATCTATCACCACGCATCTCTGTTAGGAGATAAGACCCTATTGCGCATTCTCATTTTTACAGATCTCCCATTGTTGTAATAGGAAAGTCTTCACTTAAAGGGAACCTGTCAGCTCATTTTTACCCCCTATCCTATCACTACCTGTCCCTGCTCCTTGCTAGCACATCTCTAACCATCTCTCTCTGAGCTAACACTGCAATATAATGCTTGAGAAAAATTATTTATTAACTTACATTTTCCTATGTTAATGAGCTTCCAGGCTACATCCGTAGACTGAGGTGGGTGGTCTTCGGGTCTCCATTCTTCCCCCTCGCTGCTATTATCATGCCCTGCTGGGCGTCATCATTCCTTCTCCTGCGCGCCCCCTATTTTGAAAATCCTGCCTCCTCCTCATAGTATGATGTGCAGCTGAAATGTAATTTTCCAGGGTGTATAAGCTGTACAGTGTGGTTCCAACGCATGTGCAGTGCACATATTGAAGCTGCGCTGTACACCTGATAAGCTCCAGTAATACAGCAGACTGGAAATTACACTGGATGCATGTCATGCTATGAGGAGGAGGCGTAATTTTCAAAATAGGGGATGCGCCGGAGAAGGAATGATGACGCCCAGCAGGGCGTGATAAGAACAGTGAGGGGGGAAAATGGAGACCACCCATGTCAGTCTATGGACATGGACTGGAAGGCTCATTACCATAAGAAAATGTAAGTTAATAAATTGTTTTTCTCAAGCATTATATTGCAATTTTAGCTTAGAGAGGGATGGTTAGGGATGTGCTAGTAATGTGCAGGGACAGTTAGTGGTAGAATAGGGGGT
Organism: Allobates femoralis; assembly: GCA_033576535.1. Taxonomy (NCBI): domain Eukaryota; kingdom Metazoa; phylum Chordata; class Amphibia; order Anura; family Aromobatidae; genus Allobates; species Allobates femoralis. Next base: position 123,614,027 of record JARQOC010000006.1, read on the forward strand.
AAAAATGAGCTGACGTGTTCCCTTTAATACAGATTTTTACCTTAGAATTTATAATTTTGATAATGACTGATAAAAGAAGCAAAGAAGCAAAGACTGATCAAAGGATCAAAGAAGCAAATGTGCCTGATAAGATGAAAAGTTACTTATTTTCTTGTATAATATTGAAGTATGAAATAAAAAGTAGAACAATGGTTCCACTTTAAAAAAGAATACATCCACCTCACTGCTCACATGTTCCGCGGTCCCTGATCCCCGCCAACTGGTCCTTGGCGTTTCTTTTGTTCTTCTTTCCTCAAAGCGAATGTTCTCTTTGGCCTTCTTCACTCTGGCTCGGGTTTTCAGTTTTACAAGGTCTCTGACTGACATAAAAATACCTTTAAAGCAGATTTACTTAAATCAAACTTCCATTTTTAGCATTGGAAATATGTTGCTGCTAAATTCAAAATCTGCTCCAAAAAATCAGCATGCGTAACAGCTTTATAATGACTTCAGCCAGTTCCCTTATCCTTTCAGATTTCTGTTCGTATGGTATCCACCAAGAAGGTGCGCTTTTACTTTCCTGTCAAATCTAGTTTTTCAATTGTTTTTCATATCATGAGAATATTGGTTTACACTATGGCCCTACAGGGCATAATCCCTCATTCTTAATGGCTAGCTCTTGGGATTGGTAAGGCTTTCACTAATAGCTTAATGTAATATAATTAATTATGAGAAAATCCCTTAAAAAAATTTTCTTAAAATACTTTTGAGTAAGGAACAGTAATTGGTAACTATTTTGTGACTGCTCGGAAAGTGGTTATTGTTTTTTGTAGGATAATTCTTTTTAATGCATAACAACATAAAATGCCAGATAACAAAAAAACACTGTTCCTCAGACAGTGTCTCAACTGAGAGGCAATTTATCATAAGCACACATACCGAAAATGGCTGTGACAGGTGAAAAAATAAATATTTCCTTGGCTGACTGAGCAGAGAGGATTTTTCTCCAGCTTTAGTTTTCCATGCACAGTCAGCTGAGGTGATAATATATTTCTTCTCCTGTCACAGCTTTTCTCCACCAGCTCACCAGTATTTGGCTTATAATACAGCTCCTCTTTCAGTTGAGACACAGGTCTTGGGAGCTGTGTTTCTTCAGACTGCAGCCCATCCTAACATGTGACCAGGATGGGCTGCTGTTCATTTACATGATGGGGACCAGTTTATTATATTCTAAGATATCCAATTTAAAACCTGCTAAATTGTGATAAAGCATACCTATAAGGCCCCCTTCACATTATGTTTTTTGGCTGTCCGTGTGGATCCTGTTTTTTGAAGGACAGGAACGGATTTGTGTAAATGGATGGCAATTATGCTCCCGAACCTTTTTTTTCCCAGATCTGGCACCATAGACTCCCATGTTATGTGCTCCTGACCACACCAAATTAGTTTCTGTCCTTTTTTGTCCGGTGCACCCAAAATCGGTGCAGTCTCTGATTCTGGGTACAGGAAAAAACAGGACACAAACAGATCCCGGACTGAATTCGCATAAATGGATGGCCATAAATGACCAATCCGTGCCCATAGGATACATGGGAGGCAAAACGGATCCCGGCCTATCCATTTCAAAACAGATACAGTAGACCCGTATCCCCAAAAATGTGGTGAAGCCAGCCTAACTTTGTTTTTTCAACAGATCAAAAAATATGTGTTGACTAACATCCCAACTTCTATTTACTTGTGCATCTCAATGAATTAGAATATCATCAAAAAGCTCATTTATTTCAGTAATTCAATACATAAATATTGATTTATTAGTCAATGTGTTTCACGGCTCCCAGAAGCGCCCAATATTACATTGATTTTTGATGATATTCTAATTCATTAAGATGCACTAGTGTATGAATATGAGTCCACTTTTTGTTGCTACATGACTCTTAGAGAGGTCATCAATATCTCAAAATAGTCAACAAATAGAGGGCTCAAAGCTGCCAGGAACTGCATCTCAGTTCCTAATAATTTCAGTGGGAGCTGAGATGCAATTCCCAAGAACGGTCAGTTTGTGGTGTACTGAGCCGTGCTTTTGCAGCTCCTTAAACCAGGGGTCCCCAACCACTAGGCCGTGGGAGTCACTGTGCCGGTCTGTGGCACCGCGGCGTGCTCAGAGCCTGCTTCCCTGCCCCTCACTGACAAGGCTCCCAGCAGATGAGCCAGCAGCCAATCAGAGGCGTGCATGTAACTTTATGCGAACTTTATCTGCTAGGATCTGTCACTGAGGGGCGGGGAAGCGGGCTCTGAGCTGCCGGAGGACTGTTAAGGACTGAGGAAAGAGTGTGAGAGTGTGTGTGTATGTATGTATGTATGTATGTGTGAGTGTGTGTTATTGGGGGGCAGCAAGAGGATGATGGGGTTATTCGGGGACTGTAAGGGGATGGGGTTATTGGGGGGCTGCAAGGGGATGATGGAGTTGGTGGCTGCAAGGGGATGATGGGGTTATTGGGGGGCTACAAGGGGATGATTGGAGTTATTGTGGGCTGCAAGGGGATGATGGGATTATTTGGGACTGCTGCAAGGGGATGATGGGGTTATTGGGAGGGGCTACAAGGGGATATTGTGGGCTTCAAGGGGATGAAGGGGATAGTTTGGGCTGAAAGGGGATGATGGGATATTGTGGGCTGCAAGAGGATGATGGGGATACCATATTGGGGGCTGCAAGGGGATGATTGGAGTTATTGAGGGGCTACAAGGGGATGATGGGGTTATTGGGAATGGCTGCAAGGGGATGATGGAGTTATTGGGGACTGCTACAAGGGGATAGTGTGGGCTGCAAGGGGATGATGGGGATAATGTGGGCTGAAAGGGGATGATGGGGATATTGTAGGCTGCAAGGGGATAATGGGAATACCATATTGGGGGCTGCAAGGGGATGGAGAAATAAGACATCCACTGAAAATAAGATGTAGTGCATCTTTAAGGGAACAGGGTACTAAACTCCACCCCTTCTCCATTGCCCCACCCATATGATCAAAGCCCCACCCCTGTGCAACACCGCCCTGCCGGGCCCCGTAAAAGTGGTCTTGCATAGAGCCGGTCCCCGGTGCAAAAAAGGTTGGGGACCACTGCCTTAAACTCTTTGCTGTGTCGGCGGGAGACAGATATAAACAGCTGCTTGTAAGGCGTTGGACACATAGCGTTTTTATATTGATGACATGTTTTGATATTGATGAGACCTATACCTGGGATAGGTATTATTATTGAAGTAGTGGACAACCCCTTTAAATGATCAATTCTGTCTGCCTGCTGCCACCACTAAGGAGAATTTAATGAAGATGGGATTATGCAGTTCTCATTGATCTCAATAATGAATCCAAATGCAGCAAGTTCCTAAGATTCCTTTTGTGTCAGCAGTTGGTTAGCCTAAATGTAATCATATTCCTGTTCCTTAAAGGGAAGAAATGGGTTCAGGGCTGTATTATACATTGTAAAATTAATCCACATTATGAAACTATTTAATTACCGTACTTTAAAATTCTAAAGAAATTAATTTGAACGTGACATAGCATGATGTATTAATAGGGCTGGATTCATTATATGCTAAGAACTGTTTATTTTTACATTATCATTTTAGCTCCTGTTTGTCCTCATGTTAGGAAAAAACAGAACTTCAGGCTTTTTATTTGGAAATGTAACAATGTAATCCTCTCAACCCATGTTGTTATTCTGTCGCTGATTGAATGAAGTGTTTCATAGTACACATGTAGCACGCCTGCATTCAATGTGAGCAACTTTGTTCAGAACAAAAAATAATTGCAGCAGGGAATTTGACAGCGTTATTCCATTCTAATCCTTATCCTTTCATTACTTCACTGCTCAGTCTGTTGCATGCAGATTTAATTGGATATGTATCTGCCAACTGTTTAATCATCAAGGTTTGGTGTTCTAAATGGGTCAGCGTATACTTTGCTTTTTTACTACATTTTTTCATTAAATGGGTGCTGGATTTTCAACTCTTAAATTATAGCTTGTGGTTTACCTGTGACCAAATATAGTAAGATTTAGGGCAAGTTATGGAATTTATCAGGGTAGACATTTATACAGAAAGTCAGTGTTATGGAGTCTTGGATGCTGAATGTTTTAAATATTTCCTGCGCTCTTTATTATACGTGTAAGGTAAAGGTAGATTTAAAGGGATTGTGCCATGAATAACTGTACATTTCATTTAATTAATAGATCTTAGAATAATGATAAGTTCCACAATTAGAGGTGTTAATAAAAAATGTTCCTGTCCGAGATATACTTATATATTACCCCTGTGTAATGTATGTGTCCGACCATGCAGGAACAGGTAGAATATACCACAGCTCCTGGGCAGGGGAGGAAATAAGAGAGAATATACAGATATTACAGCTGGGGAACACAGAATATGAGAGTATACAGACATTACAGCTGGGATCACAGAATATAAAAGTATACAGACATTACAGCCAGAGATCACAGAATATAATCATTTATATTATCAGGTGATCATTTGTATTATAGTTCATTTTATCACTCAATATATCAAGACTACTGAACCCCTACAGTCTGTTTACTGGGGTTGTGAACAAGGGTTAAGCTATTTGCTGGATATCCAGAGCACCACACGTGGAAGAAGGCAGAACACCACCCATGACAACGTCCCTAACCATCACAGTGTTAACATCTAATATAGGAAACAAAACATGCTATTATGCAAGGTGACAAAGTATCTTGCTGTCCAGATCTTAAGGGTATGTCACACGCGTCAATATCGCGTGCACGATCTCGGCTGCACGTGACTTTGCAGCGATATTGACGCGTGTGACATGCTGAATCAACCAGCGATAAATCGCTGGTTGATGATCGCCAGGTTTTAGAGCAGGTTCTAAAACCTGGCGATTGTCGCCCGGTGGACACGCAGCATCGCTGCGTGTGACACCGGGAGTAGCGATATTCCTGCTCCCAGCGCCTCTCACAAGCGCTGGGAGCTGGTATCCAAGGTAAACTGCGGGTATCTAGGCAGCGCGCGCTGCCTAGATACCCGATGTGTACCTTAGTTACCAGCCTCCTCCGCTCACCGGCTGGTATCTAAGGTACACAGCGGGTAACTAGGGTCCCTAGTTACCCGCTGTGTACCTTAGATACCAGCCGGTGAGCGGAGGAGGCTGGTAACTAAGGTACACGTCGGGTATCTAGGCAGCGCGCGCTGCCTAGATACCCGCAGTTTACCTTGGAGACCAGCCTGCTCCCGCTTCCAGCAGGCTGGCAGCGGGAGCAAGACATCATGGAAACGATATTTAAATCGTTTCCACGATGTCTCTGGTCCATTGATCGCTGGTGAGTCTGCCTGTGTGACAGCTCACCAGCAATCAGCCGTCAATGTCGTCAGCAATCATCTCACTGACGACATTGACGCGTGTGACTCCCCCTTTATATGTCCATAAATAGGAGTAAAAGTCCACATACAAAATGTCCATTTCCACTGGGCTTTGCCTTTGTAGGTTTAACTCCGCCCAAACTTCCCAATGTCTGTGATACACTCAAGGAACTCTGGATGCAAATGGTGAAATCACCTCAAATAGCTACAAAGTCCTGCTAGGTCCACTGTCTCCTTCCTTAGGGATGTGTGTGCATAGCTATCACATCCTTTTATACAATTCTGTCCTCATGTTTGATCAATTAGAGTTACGGTACCATTACACGGTACAATATCGTGAACGATATCGTTGAAATGTCACGGGTTTGGAGCCTTTCAAACGACATCATTAGTACGTCGTTGTGTGTGACACAGAAACACGACTACGATAAATTGTTGGATCGCTGATCGCAGATTTGAGAACATGTTCTTAAATCAGACGATGTTCGATCAGCCAACCTGCTGTATCGTTGTGTGTGACACCCCGATAAAGATGTCATTAACGACTTCCCCTATTCACAACAATGAACAAGTATCGTTCGCTGGGTTGTGTGAATGATAGCTGCTCGCCACATCATTGGTGCGTCGTTCATGATATCAAGACGTGTGACGTCTCACCAATGATGTCAAAAAGATGTCCTAACGACCGCGCTCCCGTGAGATCGTTGGTGATATCTTAATGACATTGAAGTGTGTAACGGTACCTTTAGACAAGCCTAGCTAGTCGAATTCAAATAATTCTATTCAAATGTATAACTCCTTAGTTATCAGAGTAACCAACTAAAATATCCATCCGCTTTGAACCCTTGACATGCTCTTAATATAATCTCCATCCCTCCAGTGGGCTCTACCCAATTGTATCACCCACACTTCTGATCCCTTAAATTGACCACCATGTTTATACACAGTGCTTTGATAGGGGGTGATCTTTGGATTTTTTTGTCAATATTTCCTATATGTTCACCAATTCTTTTCTGCAGTTGTTGTACAACAGCTTTTTTTGGCAACTGCCTGGTGGGTTACTATACCTTTTCACCTTGCACCAAGTTCAGACTCCTAATGAGAATCTTGTATTGTTGAGAGAATGAAGATTTGTGAACAATTTTTGTGAATCATTTCGCCAATGCTCTCCTACGCCAAATCATTTTTGTGAGGGCTCTTGATTTATCTGAGTGGTTGTTATAACTGTAGAATCTAAACCAGTGGTCCCAGAATAATGCCAAATGTAGCGCTGCAGTACATTATATTCAATACTTGAACAGAGCTACATAAGAAGCGGTGGGGCTTCAGTTCTGGTCCAATGCACACAAATGCTTCCTATTAGTTTGTGTTTATATTTTTTTCTATAGTATAATGTACCAGGGGGATGTCTTCAGAGTACCAGTGTCACACTGGAGTGACATGGCTGTAGTTTCTTAATTGTGAACTGCAATCTTTGGAGTAGGCAGAGATAGAGGAGCACTGCTAAATGACTGCTGTGGTTGTGTCAGTTACTTGTCCTTGTCCCCCTGTTGATCAGTGATCAGCTCTTAATCCACATCATTACTGGCTATTGTGGAATAACTATGGTGGAACAACAAGGTCATCAGACCACCTGTAAGTTGCCAATTGTCATTAATGTGGATACCTCATTACCTGTGCACCCTGCCTCTCCTCAGTTCTGCTAGCTCGCTGTCATTTTAACAGATTTTTTTTTCTTTGCGAGAACCATCGAAAGTCCAGCTCTGCACTAAAACCAAAATCCATAAGCAACAAAACACCTGTTTGCTACTATGTAACAGTGTCCGGAAATGAAGAAAAATAAGAAAATATAGGTGCTAAAAAGGATTAGTACGTGTATAATAGTGGTGAATTCTGGTACAGCGAGTGGATTGTGGAGGTTCACTTTGAAGTATTGCTCTGTATATATAATCCATGAAGCCAGAGAAAATAAGGGTTGAAGACCAAGAACGAAATACCAGGAAAAGCAGCACCGTCTTGGTTCAGACATCCAGGATCAGAAAAATTATTTTTAAAGTATATTTCTATGGGACAGTAGGAAATGTCTAGTAAAAACATAAGCTTTTACAAGAAAACTAGAATTATTAGGGTTCAGGGTAATAATAATATAACTCACAGGTTATTTTAATAATAACAATTGTATTATTGTATTAAGTGTTGTTTGTATTATTGTATTACCTTATTGCATAACAACAGATTTGTTTTTAGCTTTGAAACCAAAAATAAAGTCATATTTGAGGATCATGCTTACATTTGGTTCAATTATGAAATTTTAAATAACTTTCTACAAAAAAAACACTGGTCCGTTATTACTGGACACCATCATCTAGAACTAGATGACAAGTGACAAGATCAACCTGTTCATTCTCATGGGAGCAGAACTGCAGTACATAAGAACGGCCACTACCCAGTGCTTGGCGCTGTGGAGTCCTGGCTCCATACAATATTTACTTTGAAAGCTACTGGACCTGCTAACAGCTGATCAGTGGGGTCGCCGGTGTCAGATTTCGGATCTATGAAGTATATTGTTTCTGAAACATTGGAGCATTTCAGAGAAAAATATACCTGGCTGTAGTCATGCACTGATTTATGCTGCCCGTTGTAAAGTTTTCTTTAAACAAGCTGTCCTAACTGCATTACAGCTCGCTTTTACTTCTGGAAATTGACAGCAGCCCCATTCTTTACACACTATCACAGTAATACTTGATTGTTTTGATTGCACGAATGTATATTTTTTTGTTTGCAACAATGGTTTTGTGCACTCTGGCCCACAGTGGCCGACCAGCTCCCCTGAGCTTGGTACTTTCTATCCTTTATGAAGTTGCTTGTTGCTTAGTTGCTCAGTGCTCGTAACAAACAGTTGGGCTCTTGGAAGGGCGTGACTCAAGTACCCGAGTATAATGGAGAAGATCAAGAAGATTTTCTGGAAAAATGCACATTTTTCCCATTGACTTCCATTGTACTTAGTACTTGCGACTACTTGAGCATCCAATTGCCCATGACAGGTACAGAGCACCCAAACATGGTAGTGCTTGCTGATCACTACATATTAACTTGTACTTCAAATACACGACTTAAGTTCCCCATGACATAATTTTACTAATGAGACTATTAAATTAATAAACACATTTTAATAATTGCCTTTGTGGTCCTGAAAAATCAGTCCTGAATAGTGTCCAAAGGTGGTCCCCATGTACTCCAAGTTTTCAACTCTTCGATAAAAAACTACTTTTATAAAGGTCTTTCTGGACTTATATACCTCTTTATGTAAGAAAAAATCCAGCACCAAAGCGTTGTACTCCAAAACTTTATTCCAAATTTCTCACATGTATGAAAACATAGACAACCGAGGCAAAGATGGGGGCTTTAAAGAGCAGTAGTCCCAGACACCGGTTTACGTGTTTCAGGGTTAAGTGTGCCTCTTAGCCATGACTCAGTTTTGGAGTACAACGCTTTGGTGCTGGACTTTTTCTTATATGAAGTGGATTTCTTCCAGATTGTTGCCAAGCACAAAAAAACAGGTGGGCTGGAAAACGTTTCTTATTGATGATACCTCATTATGTCTTGACTTTGATAAGTGACATAGTCCACTAAGTGCCATATTTTGGAGATATCTTCCTTGGTTTTTGCACAGATTGCATGAGGAATGAAACCAGACAGGAAAAAATTAACCACCATTGTCTTTAATAAGATGACATTGTTTCTAAATTAGGTAGTTTATATGGCTAAACAAATGGAACCCTGGTGAACTGAAAGATGACTGAAGCCAACTGATTGCATGTGCCATGGAGAAAACCCCATAAAATAAAGATAGTTGTTAGGCTACCTGCAAAGTGTGATCCAACAAAACATCAGATTGCAATAGGATTAATATTATTATATAGGGCTGTGCACAAGTCCAATTTGTTTTTTTTGTCCTAACTATGCCCAGGGAAAAAATCATAGCATATCCGAGTTGCTTCTGTAATTCGGAAGGCACTAGGCTATGCAAGTCAATGAGTTCATGAAAAAAATCAGACTGGATGGAAAAGATAGAGAATTTTTTTTCTATCTTCTCCAATCTGAGAAAATCGGATCACAATACTTGATGAGTGTGAGTAGCATAGGTATCTGACCCGTGCCTTAAAGAGGACCTTTAACTGGATTTTTAACTTTTTAATTGGGAAATCCTCCTTTGTGTTTTTTGTACTGTTCCTGGAACAAGTTATCTTTTTCCTTTATGTCCATCTGTTCCAAAGTTATGTCCAGTGGTAATAGCACCGAATTTCCCTGTGGGTATGGTTATGTTTTGATTGACAAGTAGAGATAAGCTGATCTTTTGGAAATCAAATTTGCTGACTACACCGAGTTTAAATTGAAAGTTTGATTTGTGGCGATTATATCCACGCAAATCTCAACACTGAAGAGCTTGTAATTGTTCGGAAAATTCAAGTGCGGGAGGAAAGAGAGAAAACCTTGCTGACCATAACAGCTTACACTTTACAGGCAAGAGAGAGGACCCCATTGACCATAAGAGCTTACACTCTACAGGCAGAGAGAGAGGACACCGCTAACCGTAAGACTTTACACTCTACAGGCAAGAGTGAAAGGACTCCACTGGCCATAAGAGCTTACACTCTACAGGCAAGAGAGAGGACACCACTGACAACAAGAGCTTACATTCTATAGGATAGAGAGGACACCACTGAGCATAAGAGCTTACACTCTACTGGATACAGAGAACTGCTGAACATAAGAGATTACAATCTACAGGAGAGAGAGTACATCACTGATCATAAGAACTTACATTCTAAAGAAAAGACACTGCTGACTATAAGACATTACACTCTACAGGATAGAGAGAGAGATAACACCGTTAACCATAATGGCCAGTTTACACGCGGCAACAGGAAGATAGAAAACGGCAGGTGTTGGAGACAATTGTACCTTTTACCTTCAAAACACCTTGAAGTGGCTGCATGTAATTCAGGTATCTGCAAGGTGTTTTGAAGGTAAAAGGTACAATTGTCTCCGACACCTGCCGTTTTCTATCTTCCTGTTGCCGCGTGTAAAGTGGCCATAAGAGCTTACACTTTACAGGAGAGAGATGACACCACTGATCATAAGAGCTTACACTCTACAGGAGAGATAGAGGACACCACTGACCATAAGAGCTCATGTTGTACAGTGTAGAGAGAGAAATTACACTGCTGACCATAAAAAATATATATATTAGAATCTGAGAGGAGAGTCCTCAGTGGTTGATACTTTTTAATGGCTAAATCAAAAGATCACCATAAGATGTCCATAAGAGCTTACGCTCTACAGGATAGAGAGAGAATTGACACTGTTGACCATAAGAGCTTACACTCTACAGGATAGAGAGAGATGACACCACTAATCATAAGAGCTTACACACTACAGGATAGAGAGAGAAATTACACCGCTGACCATAAGAGCTTACACTCTACAGGAAATAGAGAGTGGACTCAACTGATCATAAGATCACTGCAAATACAATCTCAAGATGTTCAAATTTGCATGAAACCATGGGCTTCAGTAAATTCAATGTGAACTCAATCCTCCACAGATCAATCCACTCATCTCCATTGTCCAGACCCAGAGGAGTAAAAGCAAATGAATCCAGAGAAGTTCTGTAGTATACGCCCAGTTAGTTAAAGGGTATGTGCCCACATAGTGGTTTAACGTCGGTTTAGCAGCGAAAACCGCCGGCGGTTTAGCATAGGTTTTATTTAAATTTATGTAAATCCTAAGCAGCGTTAGGACTTACAAGTAACCCTATGTAATTTAGAAAATGCTGTGCACACATAGTGGGTTTATGTGAGCGGTTCTGCCAGAGGTTTAGGAGCATACAACATGTCAATTCTTCTCAGCGGTTTTTGATTGTTTTCATGAACAAAATCCTCCATAGAAAACCGCTGGAAAAACCGCCGGAAAAACCGACTGAAAAACGCTGTCCACATGCTGAAAAAACCGCTGGGAAACCGCTGGAGACTTCAGAGCTCAGAACTCTAGGCTCCTGCAAATTTCCACCGGTTTACTGACGGTTTGAACGTCACTAAACCACTATGTGGGCACATACCCAAAGGGAGAATTTGCACAATTGTTACCATAGGGAGGGGGCATAACATTGAAACAGAGGAGCATAGAAGAATAGGAAAAACTGTTCCAGAATCAATGGAGTTGCACAAATTGGAGGAGGTAATTGGTATAATTAACAAATGCATTGCGTGGCCCTCTTTAACTTATCTGTAAAAAATATTTTCACACCATCCAGAATCCAGTGTGAATATAACCTTATAATGTTTCAATAAATGAATACAGTATAGTCCTTTTAGGTTTTAAAACAAGATATTAAAGGCTTTTTTACTGCTTTTACCAGAAACTACAGCTTTATCTCTGGGGATGAATTGTGCTATAATTTTTTGTAATTCCCTCTGGGTTACATTCTATTCCCGGAAGCAAGTCTGTGGGATTTTTTTTCTCGCCAAAGAAGAGTTGAATGTTAAATTAGCTTAACACTTCTCTTATAGTCACTATAATATTGGATAATTATTTCTATAAGGAGACAAAGTGTTTTTAAAAAATACAGTTACATATGAAATACCCTTTATAGAAAAGAATAAAGAAAATCGGAGTTATGCCATTGCATATAAGGAAATATTCCAATTTTTCTTACAGATATTACCATGTTGAAGTAGCGTTGGTAAATAAATGTATTGGCTACTTGTTATTTTGCTGTACAAACACATCCCGAGTCCCTGGAGGCAGTGCAGCATTGTTCCCGGCACCGACTTCTGCTGGGCCTCGGTAGGTCATTAATGTCTTTCTGCCTCTATCTCGTCTAGCAGAAGGACGTGCCGGATAGAACGCTGTCCTTTACTGTCACAATATTCCTTGTGGCATTTTCCAGGTTTTGTAGACACAATTATTTTATGTGTATGTTTTTCTACTTCACCTCTGTAATAGCCACTTGCATAATTTTCGTCCTCTATCATATTTGCTTAGCTGTTCAAGCAAGGATTTAAATTGGTTTTATGAACTGCTGTCAATGACACATAGGAGTAAAATGTGAAGCAAATAAAAAAATAATTGCATAATTCTAATTTTATTGAGTGAAACTTCATTACTCCCAGTGTGTCTATTGGTGCATGCTGGGAGCTCCGAGCGGGCCGTGCGTCTCTGTCATTGAGGAAGAATCATTAGGGTTTGCTTCATGGCAGAAAGATGTAAATTAAATCTATTATCTCTCTTTAGCATGTGTACATCTTGTTTTGCTTGTTACTTAGTTTTCACTGTTTTAGGCACAGCACTGCATGCTCCTATAATATTCTTTACGGAAGAAATTAGGTATGTAGTGAATGTTCATACATTTTGCATGTTTGCAAACCAAGAAGTCTTAAAGGGATCCTGTCACCTCCAGAACGCCTCATAAGCTAGCTATCACTAATCTCACACTCCTTTTGTCTCCTAAAAGCATCCTGTGAAAGTGCATAAAAACGTTTTAATACTTACTCATTAGTGATTATAATTAGCAGGGGCTATATTCTTTAGTCACCAAGGCGGGCTGATTTGCAGGCTCCAGGATCCACCCTGTCTCTGTCTGTTTGCTGTGCTTGTCCAGGCATTGCCCTCCGCCCTCTCTGTCACTCACAGAATGAAAATCATTAGTCCTGCCTTCAGTTTCAGTTTCACTTAAGGACATACAGAGAGAGGATGGATCCTGGAGCTGCAAAAGAACACCCCCTGGTGACTAAAGAATATAGCCCCTGCTAATTATAATCACTAATGAGTGAGTATTAAAACGTTTTTCTCCACTTTCACAGGATGCTTTTAGGAGACAAAAGAAGTTTGAGATTAGTGATAGGATGCTGCAGGGACATGTTTTGATAGGTTAGGAGGCGTTTTGGAGGTGACAGGATCCCTTTAACTCTGTCCAAGGTGTGCAGGTGATATTACATCTACCCTCGGAATAGAAAAAGATTCATTAAATATTATAATTTTTCAGACTCAAAACTTGAAATCATTGAATAATTTTAACAGATCTATCTAAACTAAACAAAAACATAGACGCAACACTTGTTTTTGCTGCCATTTTTCATGAGCTAAAATCAAAGATCTAAATTAATAATAATAATAATAATAATAAAAACTTTATTTGTATAGCGGCAACATATTCCGCAGTGCTTTACAGTACAATGGTACGTATAAGAAAAATATACAATACAGAATGGTAGGTAATACAGAACAGTAGTTACATACAATAAACATAAAATCAATGTAGGAAATACAATAAAAAGGCAAAAAATAAAGGTGACCCTGCTCGAAGGATCTTACAATCTAAGACGGGATGGGAACACAAAGTACAGGGGCTTATAACAATGAATATCTTATGTCTAAATGACTACTGTTAGGGAGAAGGATAAGCCACCCTGAAGAGGTGTGTTTTTAGGGAGCGTCTGAAGCTATGCAAGTTGTGGATGGTCCTAATTTCTTGGAGTAGAGCATTCCAGAGGATTGGTACAGCTCGAGAGAAGTCTTGGAGTCGGGAATGGGAGGTTCGGATTAGTGCCGATGTTAGTCTGAGGTGGCATTCAGAGTGAAGGGGACGGGTGGGGTGGTAGACAGAGATGAGGGTAGAGAGGTAGGGAGGTGCCGCACCATGAATAGCTTTGTGGGTGACAATAAGCAATTTGAATTGGATTCTATAGTGTACGGGTAGCCAATGCAGTGACTGGCACAGAGCAGAAACATCTGAGTAACGGTTTACTAGATAGGTGATCCTGGCTGCTGCATTGAGGATAGACTGGAGAGGGGAAAGCTTACTGCAGGGGAGGCCAGCTAATAAAGAATTACAGTAGTCAAGGCGGGAATGAATCAGGGCCACGGTGAGGGTTTTAGTTGTTTCCATGGTGAGGAAAGGGCGAATTCTGGAGATATTTTTCAGGTGCAAGCGACAGGAGTGAGTGAGAGATTATATATATGGAGTGAAGGAGAGATCAGTGTCCAACATAACACTGAGACAGCAAGCCTGCTGACTGGGCGTTATCGTGGTGCCGCACACTGAGAGAGAGATGTCAGGTTTAGGGAGGTTGGCAGAGGGTGGGAGCAGAAGAAGTTCAGTTAAGCCACATTGGATGGTTTCTGAGAATGAACTACCTTTTCAAGGTCATGTCATAACATCTCAATCAGATTAAGGTCATGACTTTGACTAGGCCACTCCAAAAAATTAAGTTTGATTTTCTTAACCGTTGAAAGGTAAATTTGCTTATGTGTTTTGGATCATTATGCAACTGCTGCATAACCCAAGTGTGCTTAAGCTTGAGGTCACAAGCAGATGGCCGGACATTCTCCTTTAGGATTTTTTGGTAGACTGCAGAATTAATAGTTTCATTTACCCCAGCCAGTCTTTCAGGTTCTGAAGCAGCAAAACAGATCATCACACTGCCACCATAATATTTTACTTTTGGTATGATGTTCATTTTTGGAAATGCTGTGTTACTTCTATGCCAGATGTAATGGAACATACACCATACAAAAAGTTCAACTTTTGTCTTGTTAGTTCACAGAGTATTCTCCCAAAAGTATTCGGAATCATCAAGACATTTTCTGGCAAAACAGAGACAAGCCATTATGTTGTTTTTGCTGAGCAGTGGTTTTTGTTTTGGAACTCTGCCATGGAAGCCATTTTTGCCAAGTCTCTTTCTTATGGTGGAATAACTAAGACTGACCTGAACTGAAGCAAGTAAGGCCTTCAGTTCTTGAATGTTGTTGTGGGTTCTTTTGTCACATGTGAATAAGTCTTCACTATACTCTTGGGGTAATTTTGGCTGTGAAGGTTCACCACTGTTCCATGTTTTCACCCTTTGTGGATAACAGCTTTAACTGTGGTTCCCTGGAGTACCATATCTTTAGAAATCGCTTTATAACCTTTTCCGGACTGATAGATCTCAATTACTGCTTCCCATTTGTTCCTGAATTTCTTTGGATTGCAGCATGATGTTTAGGTTTTGAGGATATTTTGGTCTACTTCACTTTGTCAGGCAGGTCCTATTTAAGTGCTTTCTTGAGTGAGAACAGGTGTGGCAGTAATCAGGCCTGGGTGTGGCTAGGAAAATTGAACTCAGCTTCCCAAAGATCTGATAAACCATAGTTAATTTATGTTTTAAGGAGCTTGCAATCACTTTTTCATACAGGTCCTTGTAGGTTGGATTCATAAACTGTATTTTAAATTTGTCTGGTGATCTGAAACATTTAAGTGTGACAAACATGCAAGAGAATAAGAGATCAGGAAGTGGGCAAACACTTGTTCACACCACTGTATTCTTATGATAGGTTATCAATGTCTAATTGATGAGGGTGCGACACCTGGCACCCCTGCCAATAAGCTGTTCCAGATGCCGCTGGTACTTCTTGGCTATCAGCCCCCGAAGTAACCCTCGTGAAAATGTCATGTACATTCCTTATGTGCAGTATTATTCTATATACAAAACCAAAGGATATGCATATGGCCCTTTAGTCATTATTATCTCTTTGTATATTACTATTCATGTTCAGATGATTAACATAAAAGAGTCATCTTAGAACAATCAAGGATCTGCATATCTTCCAATCAACAAGTTGCTTCAATTTTCCGGCTTGTTTTCGAACAGGATCTGATGGGCTCCGAAGAGGAGATGGCAGATTGTATAAATGGCTGCCTTCATTTTCAAAGATGCATTTTAGTTGTTGCAAATTTTACATCCTTATCTTGCCTTGTCAATGGCCGTATGCTTGTGTATAGATGATAGTTATATAACAAAAAGCACTCATGAAGAGAATGAGCTGAGGGCTAAACAACTGCCAGTGTGTAGGTGGGGAAAATAAATGACTTTTACAAAGCTTATATTCAGAACTGGAAGACAGAAAATATATTATTGTTATATCAGTAACCGAATTTTACAGCAATAACCTGTATTCCCCATTGCTAGACATAACAAGTTTACTGGCTGCATTATGTTTTATTCTAAGGTGGCAATGATTACTGAGAGACTGCACAGACCTAATGGCCAAAAATGTTATGGTAGTTACAAACGTTTTGTTATACACATGCTTATTTTCTTCGTCTGTATAGGAACAACACACAAAAAAAACAGAACAAAAACTTATTGGATATAATTTCACATAAAACTGCAAAAATGGTCCAGACAAAATTGTTGACACTTTTCCAAAATTGTGAGTAAACAACTGTTTCAGGCATGTGATTCTCTTTCAGACCATCCTGTAACAAGTAACAGGTGTAGGCCATATGAAAATCACACCTGAAATCAGATAAAATGGGGAATGGTTGACTCAATCTTTGTATTGTGTGTCTGTGTGTGCCACACTAAGCATAGAGAACAGAAAGAGGACAAGAAAATTGTCTGAGGGCTTGAGAACCAAAATTGTTGTAAAGTATCAACAATATCAAGGTTACAAGTTAATGTGTAGAGATCTTGATGTTTCTTGCAACATAATCAAGAAACTTATAACCTATAGCACTGTAGCTCATCTCTCTGGACGTAGATGGCAGAGAAAACTTGATGAAAGGCTACAACACAGGATAGTCCAGATGATGAATAAGCAGCCCCAATCAAACTCCAAAGAAGCTGTCCTGCTTGAACACTATGGCAGGAGACTCAGGAGGACACCACTGCTGACACTGAGACAAAAAAAAGCCAGACTGCATTTTGCCAAAATGTATGAGAGTCATGATGTCATGATGGGCGTTGTGATGTTGGAGGCCACCTTGATGCTGCAAGCCCAATATTAAGTGAAGATGTAGGAAGAACAGAAGAAAACACAGAGCACTGGATGGCAAACTGCAGCAGCATGGCAGATGAGGGCAGGGGCGGACTGGCCCAGGTGGCAGGGGGGCAAGTGCCCCCAGGGCTGTTGGCATAGCCCTCATCTAGGGCCGCCCCCCCCACACACAAATGGGCCGGCGGCGCTTTGCGGCTGTCGTTGAGACGCAGCGACTTGCGGCAGAGACGTGGCAGCACCCCCCTCCTCCGGACCACTCCAAAAATTTCTGACAGCACCTCTACCCCCCTCTCCCGGTCCAGTCCACACCAAAAATCTCTGACAGCACCAAAAAAAAAAACAACGGCCCTCACTTAAGGGGCCAGCCCCTGGATGAGGGACAACATGAGTATATTTTTATCGCCCAGTACAGTTTAGCAAAGCCGTGGCTGGTGACATTTTACTGAATTGGCACAAAGTGAATCTCAAAATTTTGCATTTAGAAGATCTAAGCTTATCGGAAAATTTGAGGTAAATTCAATTTGCCTCAAATTCTCCAATCTCTAACGTTGATGTTTTACATGTTGTCGATATCACTGTGCCTGCGCTCTCGTAATTCCTGAATTTAGCCAAATTTCGCATTTCCCCTTTAGTATTCTACAGCACCATCTGTTTACAGCTAGAAAGTTATGTTGTAGCCTCAAACAGGAAAACAGTAAACTGTCAGGTTATTTCCCTCCGATGTACTTTCACAGATTAGCCCATGATAGCTCCTGTGCATAGTATTTTATAAATCGCGACCATTTGTGTGCATCATGAGTTTTTAATTACTTCTGCCTGTGGAGAGCAGACTCTTTAGCTGAAGAGTCAAAGTTCTCCCTCATTTTCTGCCGCCATCAGTATTGAAGCAGAGCCATTGGTGTGATCTGTGCTTCTGCAGAGCATCTGGACACAATGTGGGAAATGTTGATAAGGACTTAATGCATCAACTTGAATAACCACAGGCATTTTGTATGCAGAGCAGTAGAATCTGTGGTCACAATTTGCAGCTCCCAAAAAATGGCAAAGCTGAATTAAATTAACATATTCCCATTTCACAAGGTGAAAAGAAAGGAACATTAACTCATCTGAATGCTAATATCGTAATAGGTGGCACAGGGACCACCTGTGTCTATGCAGAATCTTGCTTTGTCTCATTGAAATCACTTAGTTGAAAAACTAAGTACCGTATATACTCGTGTATAAGCCGAGTTTTTCAGCCCAAAATTTGGGCTGAAAAGTCCTCCCCTCGGCTTATACACGGGTCATATACGGGGGGGCTGTGTCCCGGGGGCTGTGGAGGCTGGAGGAGGTGGGGGGGGCTGCTGTATGAGCGGCCCCGTCACGTGGGGCCGCTCATTATATATGCACTGCTTCCCCCTGTCAATCAGCGGCAGGGGGAAGCAGTGCATATGGCCCCCCAAAAGCTGGCACTGTCCCCCCTTGTAAGGCCTCCCCCCCGCTGCTTATACATTACCATCCCGGTGTTCTGATCGGCGCCGCTCCTCGGTGCTGCGTCTTCATCCTCCCGTCCGCGCTGGCTGCATCCATCCGGGTTCTCCGGCTGTCGCAGCGATATGACGTCATCGCGCGACCGCCGGAGATCCTGGATGCAGCCAGCGCGGACGGGAGGATGAAGACGCAGCACCGAGGAGCGGCGCCGATCAGAACACCGGGATGGTAATGTATAAGCAGCGGGGGGGAGGCCTTACAAGGGGGGACAGTGCCAGCTTTTGGGGGCTGTTGGTACCCCCAGGGGGCTGCTGGGTAACCCCCGGGGCTGCTGGGTACCGCCTGGGGGCTGTTGGTACCCCCTGGGGGCTGTTGGTCCCCCCTGGGGGCTGTTGGTACCCCCAGGGGGCTGTTGGTACCCCCTGGGGGCTGTTGGTACCCCCAGGGGGCTGCTGGGTACCCCCAGGGGGCTGCTGGGTACCCCCTAGTGGCTGCTATATGTACCCATGGGGGCCTGCTGTATACCACTGGGGCTGCTGTATACTACCACTGGGGCTGCTGGGGCTCCTGTTTACTCCACTGGGGCTGCTGTATACTACCACTGGGGCTGCTGGGGCTCCTGTATACTACCACTGAGGCTGCTGGGGCTCCTGTATACTACCACTGGGGCTGCTGGGGCTCCTGTATACTACCACTGGGGCTGCTGGGGCTCCTGTATACTACCACTGGGGCTGCTGTATACTACCACTGGGGCTGCTGGGGCTCCTGTATACTACCACTGGGGCTGCTGGGGAATCTGTATACTACCACTGGGGCTGCTGGGGCTCCTGTATACTACCACTGGGGCTGCTGGGGAATCTGTATACTACCACTGGGGCTGCTGGGGAATCTGTATACTACCACTGGGGCTGCTGTATACTACCACTGGGGGGCCTGTATACCACACTGCTGGGGGCTGTATACCTGTGCTGGGGTCCACCCTCGGCTTATACACGAGTCAATAGGTTTTTCCAGATTTTTGGGGCAAAAGTAGGGGAGTCGGCTTATACACGGGTCGGCTTATACACGAGTATATACGGTAATTAAGTAATTGGAATTTTTCATGTTTTAAAGGCAAATGTATAGCTGAGAAAAAATTCTGTTTTCACTTTGTGTATGAAGTGCACTAGATAGTTGATATTATATGAGTGCATATGTAGCCATCACCAGGAGAGAAGGAGAACCTAAGATTTTGTGTACTGCGGTGATGAGTTGTGCAGAACATCATGGCCTGTTCTGTAGTTCCAGGCAGTAAAATGTTTGGAAAATCGTGTTGGGTTTTATGTTAATATACTTGCCTAAAAGCAAATTCTCTACAAGAGAAATTACTTTAAATAAAGCCATCTTATATCATGGATTACTATTGGCTGGATGATCTTTTGGATGCAAGCTATGTCTCCCGCGTGCCCCAAACACAGGACCTCTTAATTCAGCCAAGAGCTCCATGTTCTCTATAAGAATGGGAGCATCTTATCTTCTGGGGAACAAAGGAATCTGATATTTCAAAATGGGCGTGCTATATCCTTCTTGCCCTTTACATTACCTGTAAGGGGAGAGTCAGGAGGCCCTCAATAAACTCTTGGCTGGTCCCTCTAATGTGTATGACACATTCAGATATGTATGTCAGTGGAAAAATAATTGAACATGTTGAATTTCAACAGTTCATTCTTTTGCTTTCAGGGAAAATAAGCTTCCAATGAATATTCCCATCTTTTGTCTTCTTCCCACAACCACATAAAAGATTTCTCCTGTGTATTTCCCAAACTATGGAACTCTCTGTCCCAACACATCAGACTCTCACCTACTGTGTAAACCTTCAAAAGGAACCTGAGGACCCACCTCTTCCAACAACAAGCCTACAACCTGCAGTGATCCTCAGTCAACCCTCTCCTACTGTATCCTTACCCATCCCTTGTAGACTGTGAGCCCTCATGGGCAGGGTCCTCTCTTCTCACCTACTGTATCCTCACCCATCCCTTGTAGACTGTGAGCAGGGCCGAATCAATGATGAGGCAATGTGAGTGGCCTGATTCAGGCGGCGCCACCTGCTGGTGAAGGAAGGGGCGGCATCTGCAGGGGGTGCTCATGTTCTCCTGCACGGCGCGGGAAGAAGTGAGAGCCGACAAAGATCAGAGAGCAGCCTCCTGTGCTGAGATACCGATGATAAGAAGCTCCAGGTCACAAGGTGACAGGGAGTGAGGGGGCTGGGACCTGGGGGCTGGGGCCCAGGGGCTGTGAGCATGTGAGCTGCACATGTACAAACAGCACAGAGGACTGTGTGAGGTATCTGTATAATCTGTGTGTGAGATTTGTGTGAGCTGTGTGTGTTGTGTGAGCTGTATGTGTGTGTGTTGTGTGAGCTGTGTGTGTTGTGTGAGCTGTGTGTGTTGTGTGAGCTGTGTGTGTGAGCTGTGTGTGAGCTGTGTGTGTATGTGTGTGTTGTGTGAGCTGTGTGTTGTGTGAGCTGTGTGTGTGTGTTGTGTGAGCTGTGTGTGTATGTGTGAGCTGTGTGTGTTGTGTGAGCTGTGTGTGTTGTGTGAGCTGTGTGTGAGCTGTGTGTGTTGTGTGAGCTGTGTGTGTTGTGTGCGCTGTGTGTGTGTTGTGTGAGCTGTGTGTGTTGTGTGAGCTGTGTGTGAGCTGTGTGTGTTGTGTGAGCTATGTGTGTTGTGAGCTGTGTGTGTGTGTTGTGTGAGCTGTGTGTGTTGTGTGAGCTGTGTGTGTTGTGTGAGCTGTGTGTGTGTGTTGTGTGAGCTGTGTGTGTGTGTTGTGTGAGCTGTGTGGTGTGTTGTGTGAGCTGTGTGTGTGTGTGGTGTGAGCTGTGTGTGTTGTGTGAGCTGTGTGTGTTGTGTGAGCTGTGTGTGTGTGTGTTGTGTGAGTTGTGTGTGTTGTGTGAGCTGTGTGTGTGTGTTGTGTGTGAGTTGCATGTGTGTGTGAGTTGCATGTGTGTGTGAGTTGCATGTGTGTGTGAGCTGTGTCTGAGTGTGAGCTGTGTGTGAGTTGCGTGTCTGTGTGTGAGCTGTGTGTGAGTTGTGTGTGTGAGTTGTGTGTGTGAGCTGTGTGTGAGTTGTGTGTGAACTGTGTGTGTTGTGTTTGTGAGTTGCGTGTCTGTGTGTGGGAGTTGTGTGTGTGTGTGAGTTGCGTGTCTGTGTGTGGGAGTTGTGTGAGCTGTGTGTCTGTGTGAGCTGTGTGTGAGCTGAGTCTGAGCTGTGTCTGAGTGTGAGCTGTGTCTGAGTTGCGTGTCTGTGTGTGAGCTGTGTGTGAGTTGTGTGTGTGAACTGTGTGTTGTGTCTGTGTGAGAGTTGCGTGTCTGTGTGTGGGAGTTGTGTGTGTGAGCTGCGTGTCTGTGTGTGAGTTTTGTGTGGGAGCTATGTATGAGTTGCTTTGTGTGTGTGTGTGTTTAGATATCTTTTGAGTGAAG
The DNA here is from genome assembly GCA_033576535.1 of Allobates femoralis. Lineage (NCBI taxonomy): Eukaryota > Metazoa > Chordata > Amphibia > Anura > Aromobatidae > Allobates > Allobates femoralis. Next base: position 123,636,145 of record JARQOC010000006.1, read on the forward strand.
TGTGTGTATATACACTTCAGCATCCATATGCTGTGTATATGATGTGTACCTGCTGAGCATCTGTTATATAACTAAGACATGTATGATGTGTGTGTCTGTGTGAGTATATGATGTGTATGTAATGAGCGTGTGTTGTCCAGTATATCAGTGATGTATACATGTATATATAGTGTAATTTAACCCCTTCACTATCTTTTGAAGTACATATATGTCAAAGCTTGTATTCTCACCTTTGATACCGGCTCACATGCTCAGCACGCTTCAGGTTGCAGAACTGTGTCTGCCTACAGGACCATCGCTCTGCCAGCCATTGTGTGTCTGTATGGTTGAGCCAATCCTGCCATTACCATTAATGACCCTTGTTCTGGATTCGTCCGTGTGGTCCTTGTATGTGTGTGATGGCGCTGACATACATGTGTTTGAACAACTTTTTTTCTATTTCTCTAAATTAAAATATCCACTATTGTCCTCATTTCATTTTACAGGGTAAATATAAATCTGTGCAAGCTAGATTTATTTCTACCAATTGAAAAAAGACTTTCTGGGGGGGGGCGCCATTTTGCAGTTCGCCTCAGGCAGCACAGAGGCTAGGTTCACCCTGACTGTGAGGCAGGGTCCTCTCTCCTCACCTACTGTATCACCCATTCCTTTTAGACTGTGAACCATTGTGGGCAGAGTCCTCTCTCCTCCTGTATCTGTATGTGTCTTTTATTGCTCATAAATATTGTACTTGTCTATGTATACTCCTTTTTCACATGTAAAGTGCCATGGAATAAATGGCGCTATAATAATGAATGATAAAAACGTCAGTTCCTAGCACATGATTACACCCTCTCCCCAGTTAGACTGATGCACATTAGGCTGAACCCTTGTGCTCATGCTTGCATGTTAAGAATAGTTGTTGTTCGGTCATTTATCCATTAGCTCTAGGATGTGTATAACCGTCTATAGATTTATTCAACAAGTAGAAAGTGAGATCTTGTGAAAATTGCAAACACAATAAGCTTTTTAGTCTGCAGGCAAATCTCCTGTATATGTTAATTACCTTCATAGGAAAATGAATGTCTATACTGCGCATTATTGTATCATGCAATATAATATACCTTTACTTTGTAACTTGACTAACATATATTTTTTTCTTTTTTTTCATGCTTCTGTTCTATCTACACAAAGGAGGTGGAGGTCAGTACTAACTGTTCATTTTTTGTCATTCTATCTTTACTTTTAAGGCTTGGTAGTAATACATTGAACTTTAAAGGATGTGGTTTAATATTGACTATAATAGACATATAATTCTGTATTAAACCAAGGTATAATCATACTAGGATCTTTTCACAATGGCCGACACACAAGGAAAATCAACGTAGAAATTCAAATGGCGCTAGTCTATAGGAATGTAATGTAATGTTGGTTATTTACCACACTGGCACTAAAGATTTAAGCCATTGTGTGTGGAGAATTGTATATTTTGCTACTCTTTGCCATCTCATCATCAGTGCTGACCCTATGTCTTTTTTCCTCCTCTTCTATTGTGTTGGGTAGCATTATAGGTGATTGACAGCACACGACCTGATTCATGCGTGCCCAGCATGTCATCCATGACTTTTTATGTTAGCGCTTATAGCATTAATTTTCCTGAAACTGGACAACCTCTTTAATATATTAAAATATTCACCATTGTTACTGATAGCTATGTGATCATGCATTCATTCGTCCCACAATATGTCTGTGGCGCTGTCCGTTCAGCACCACATTATCATTTCCTGAATACTTGCAATATTATGTGCTGTATATTTGCACTGGGGATGAATGGTTCTTATCGGCACCAATGAATATGATAATTTATCAGTATACATGCTTTTGTCTTTGCTGCTCTGTAATATTTCATATAGAATGTAGGATAATTTGCTTGAAATTCCAATGCAGATGGGATTACATACAGCAAAGATTGCATTTTATTGTAATATCTTACTGTGTTTGCAGTCTGACTTTCATGCGCGAAACCAGTTGTATTTCTCTATAACATGTATTGAACTCTCACCTGCTGAAATAGTTTTCTGGGTGAATAAAAGGGAATGTGTTAGTATAGTCAGTCCTCCTGAGCCATATAAATGGACATGCAGATCATAGAGAGATGAATAAAATAATACTTTGATATCTCAATCCCATGTCTTCTTCCAAAGAAATACAATTTTCTCTCAGTATGCATTGATCTGTTTTCACAATGACTATGAGATCACGGGGAACCAGGGTGCCTGATGTGTCCCTCAAGTTAGGGGGCCCTAGGCTATCCCTTTTAACAGGAGTACCGTAATGGTGCGGAGACCTGAATCTCTGATTTAGCCCTGCTCATGACCAGTCCTAATCTGATTCCCCCTCCCCTCAGGTTGCAGGAGGAAACATAAGATCAGGTAGGAAGCAACAAAACAATAGAGGAGAACTTCCAACACCACATCAAGCAAATAGCACAAGTTTCACCAGAGTCTGGGACACCACACCTCCCAGACCGACATAAGATATACTATGGCTGGCATGGTTAGATGGATTCAACCTGCATAAATAGGAGGGGAGCTGATGTGATAGGCTTCAAGAGGAGCAAGCAAACAGCAGAGATTAACTCTTGCTATCCTGTCTATAAGGGTGTGTGCTCACGGTCCGGAGGAGCTGAGTGTTGGACGCAGCTCCTGCGGACCTGAGTGAAGCTGCTGGTGGGCAGCAGCCGCACTGTACTCACCGTGTGCAGCTTCTACCTGCAGTCACCTAATGGCAGCCGCTTCAGACTTTGCAGCATGAAATAATCATGCTGTGTGGGAGCGGACCGCTGGCAACTCGCACCCCAGCTCTAAACATGCTGTTGGCGGGTTAAGCATGGTGAGGATTGGATTTCTTATAATCCCATCCACTATGCTTATACTGTACTACACAGCGTTTTGGATGCAGCGGCAAGACGCTGCATCCAAAACGCTGCGTATACTGACCGTGAGCACACACCCTAAATCAGCACACAGCAGGTCAATGCCCGAGTCTGCCTGTGTTTATCCCAGACACCAGGAAAAACCTTGGGCAGGATATCAAAATCTGCAATCTGAACAGAGTCCAGTGCCACCATGATAGTCAACGAATTTGTGAAAAACTCTTTGTGGGCACCTGTTAGATCTCCATGAAGATCTCCCTCCAGAGAGATGTTACCACTTATGGTGCTGTCACACAGCACGATCTGGCTGCGATGTGGAAGCGATGCGTGGGTGCACGCTCGCTTCCGACATCGCAGGCCAGCTGTCACACGGCAGGACGTTGCCTGTGACGCCGCGCATGGCGATTCCCTCAGCGAGCGATCCGCAGCATTGCTGCGGTATAGCTGGTTTCGCCGCCAACATCGCTATGGCGGTGTTAGACGGCGCGATCCAGCCTAATTGCTGGTCGCAGGAAGACAGGTTTATGTTCTCCTCGTAAACCTGTCATCCTGCGACCAGCGATAATTCGCGGTCGCGTCGCGCTGTCACACAGTGCGAGTCGCTAGCGACATCGCTGATACGTCACTTTTTCGGCGATGTCGCTAGCGATGTCGCCAGGTGTGGCAGTACCATGAGAGACATGTAAGATAAGAAGAGCAACCTGTCAGTCACTACATGTCTCACAATAATACGGCCAACTCTACCGTCACACACACAGAAAATTTTGTGCAGATATTGTTCACAGATCTCTGGTTGCAGTGAAACCATGGACATCTTTTCCATTTTGTCCGTAACAAATGAAATGTGTCCATGATTTCTACTGCACCAGAGATCTTTGAACAATATCTGCACAATATCTGTGTGTGTGACGTGGCCCTATGACTTACATGGTTCCTATAGACTTAAGAGGCATTGATCCTAATGATAGATTCCCTTTAGGCTTCACTCACATTAGCATTTAAATGGGACGAGTGCAATCTGGCACTGCCCTCAGACCAAGGTAAGTCAATGAGGCAGAGAAGAGGTGCGATTTTTTTTCTCATGCCGATTCAGATCTGGGAGATCTTGTGATAAACATTTACATAATATTGCCTGCAACATATAAATCCTTGTTTAATGTCTCATACTCAAAAAAAAATGCACACATTTACAGTACAATATAAATTGCCAAGAATTTAGGCATTTGGTAAGAGGTTACACGTACAGGTTGGCTGGTGTTTTACACATAGAATAATGTGCAGTTCATAATATTTCTATTAAAGAGTGATTTATTTGGTGCTAAGAACCAGTGGTGTAACTTAAAGCTCATGGGCCCCAATGCAAAAGCTTCAACGGGGCCCCCAATTTCTGCACATTTTAATAGCATGTCTTTTTCTATAGGACAAAGGGAGATTTGGGGCCCTATAGGCTCCAGGGCCCTGGTGCAATTGCAACCCTTGCACCTATTGTAGTTACGCCCCTGCCAAGAATATTTCATTGAGCAAAAGGAAATGTAGCTAATGTAAATGTCTCTTGTAATAGTATTGTTGGATTGTTTGTTTGGTGTTGAATGGTTAATGAATAAAAATTTAGAGAACGATTGATCAAAGTATTTTCAACAGAAAACTGGAACAAAACACTTTAAAAGTCATCTGCAGAGTTGCAGAAACATTAATAACTTTTGCCATTTTCATGTCAGTTTAAAGCAGCTTTGCCAATGTGGGCAGAACTGCGGAGGACTCAGGGCAGGATGAGGCACCACTTTGCCCATAATTACTTTCATCAGTTTTAAAGGCAATTTTTCAGCTGGGTTCTTCTATGTAATCTGAAGACAGGGGTTAAAACACAAATTGAAAGATGCACCTATTATCAAGCTCTGTGCTGTTGGTTACTTGCAGTGATTGTTTTAACACCAGGAGATTATCATTGTTCAGACTACAGTAGCGCTTGCCTTGTAGTCTGTAAATATAAGAATGTGCATATGGGTCTTATCCAATTCATTACAATCAGCATAAGATGTGGAATTGATCACCTTGTCCAGTTGTGAACACCCACAACTGGTTAAATGGCGATTAGATGCAGTGCTGCAGGGACTGCACTCCCACAATCACTGTGGTGTTAACGCAGGTTTCCTTGGATGAAGTGCCTTTATGTCCGCGCTGCTGCTCCAGGAAAGAAAACCCAGGACACGGGATGTCTGGATCAAACTTAGTGCTTTAAAAATCCAACGTGTTTCGGAGCCACATACCGAGCTCCTTCCTTATGTTCCCCAAGGAAGGAGCTCGGATGTGGCTCCGAAATGGTCAGGATATTAAAGCACAAGTTTGATCCAGACATCCCCGTTTCTGGGTTTTCTTTCCTGGAGCAGCAGCGCGGACATAAAGGCACTTCGTCCAAGGAAGCCTGCCTTGTAGTCTGACACAACCCTCCTCTTATAAGCAGCTCACTTTCTACATACATTGTACATAGGAAGTCTGGTGTGGGCAGGTGCAGCTTTCTCACCTCTGCTGCATTCTAAATCTAAAAATTCTGATTGTGCCCGAACTGCTACATTCAGTAATGTAAGTGGATTTAGTGCCTGCATCATGCTGCTCTCAGATAAGGTAGCAAAAATCTGCTGATAGATTCCTTTTAATGAATCAGCTCCATTAAGTTTTAACTATGAATTTTTAATTTCAAATAAACTTATGGAATGAATACAAGTGTCCATTTGAAATAAAACAACTGAGGTTACGCCATGCACATGGTCTGTGGGAGCTATAGATTTATGTAAGCCAATGACACCAATATGGTTGGGATTTCCTTAAATCTCCCCATATATATGATCCCCGGCTTGACAGCATCTTATCACCCATAAGAATAAAAGGATTGAGAATGTTGATGCCTTCCTTACGTATAAACCTTCCGCTCCCATGCATCCATACAGCCTGCTATTGGCTGAAAGTCGATCGTACAGGGTATCAGAGAAAACGTGGTATCAGGACTGCGCTGCTGCCAGATAATCCAATTCAAGATAGTCGTGAAAGCATTTAGACGCGTCTCTTGGCTTCTTCATCACTAAATACACCCCAGTTTGTAAATATTTGATATCTCTTCATTGTACAACACTGAAGATATGACACTTTGATACAATGTAAAGTAGTCAGTGTACAGCTTGTATAACAGTGTAAAGTTGGTGTGCCCGCTAAATGACTCAACAGCCATTGATGTCTAAACATCTGCCAACAAAAGTGAGTATACTCCTAAGTGAAAATGGCCGTATTGTGCTTATTTAGCTATTTTCCCTCTCCGAAGTCATGTGACTCAGTAGTGTGACGGTTTCTGGTGTGATTGTGGAACAGATGTGACAAATTTGGAATTATTGCTCACAGTCTTTCATACTGGTCACTGGAAGTTCAACATGGCCCCTCATGGCAAAGAATTCTCTGAGGATCTGAAGAAAAGAATTGTTGCTTTAAGTAAAGTTGGTCCATTCCGTAGGAAGATTGTCAACACCCAAAACTGAGCTGCAGCATGGTGGCCAAGAGCATACAGCAGTCTAACAAGATGAGGTCCACTCAATACAGGCCTTCACATGGTTGACCAAAGAAGTTGAGTACATGTGCTCAGTGTTATTTCCAGAGGTTGCCTTTTCAAAATAGACCTATGAACACTGTCAGCATTGCTGCAGAGGTTAAAGGGGTGGGGGATCAGCCTATCAGTGCTCAGACCATACACTGCACACTGCATCAAATTGGTCTGTTGTCCCAGAAAGAAGACGACTCTAAAGATCATGCACAAAAAGCCTGTAAAAAGTATACTGAAGATAAGTAGACTAAGGACATGGATTACTAGAACTATGTCCTGTGATCTGATGAGACCAAGATAAACTCATTAGGGTTAGATGGTGTCGAGCATGTGTCAAGCATGTGTGGCGACAACCGGGTGAAAATTGCAAAAACAAGTGTGTCTTGCCTATAGTCAAGCATGGTAGAGGGAGTGTCATGGTTTGGGACTACATAAGTGCTGCTAGTTGTGTGGAGCTACAGTTCATTGAGGGAATCATGAAGGCCAACATGTTCTGTAACATACTGAAGCTGAATGATCCCCTCGCTTCAGAAGCTGCAGTGAAGTATTCCAACATGATAATAACCCCAAACATACCTCCAAGATGATCACTGTCTTGCTAAAGAAACTAAGGCCAAAGGTTCTAGACCTAACTTCTAGAGAGCATTTGTGGGGCATCCTCAAATGGGAGGTGGAAGAGCGCAACGTGATGTTATCATGGAGTGGTGGATGAGAATTTAAGCAGCTCTTGTGAAGCTCTAGTGAATTCCACGATCTAGAGAGTCAAAGCAGTGCTTGAACATAATGGTGGCAAAATAAAACATCAACTATTGGGACAATTTGGCCATTTTCACTTAGGAGTGTACTCACTTTTATTGCCAGCAGTTTAGACATTAATGGCTGTGTGTTGAGTTATTTTGAGGACAAGCTGTGTCCCATGAAAAGATATAATAAAATAAATAAAAAAATATGATGGGTGTACTCACTTGTGACATACTGTATCTCACTTTTAAAATGATGTTTCATTTTCATTTACGTACAGGCTTTCTCTGCCTACTGAATATATCTAGGCCATACGTAGATACATTAAGGATCGATGATCTCAATATGAAGTATGGCAACCAAGGTCTGCAAAGTTGGAGGTCCCCAGATGTGTGTGTGCCCCCCTATGTCTTCCCTAGAATGCAGTTCTACATATGAGAACTGTACTGTTTATGAGCCCAGTCAGCTTCTGGCTCTTTGGTTGTTATTTTTAGTGAAATGCTCCCAAATCACCTTTGCTTGAAGAGGATTTATTTTTGGAAAACAGCCACATGGAGAAGTTGCCCTTTGCAGCTGTGATTAGTAACATCAGCATTTATATTTGGAAACCACTTTAGTAATGGAATTCATAGGAGCTCCGAGATACCACAAACTGGCAACTGAAAATTACATTTTAGCAGAGAAATCACAGCCACACATTGACTGTTCTTGATAAATATGGAATAACCTCAAATATATATTGTCAATTGCTATCAAAGGCTGGGGTCACAGTAGCATTTTTTACTAGCGTTTTTGGAGACCTGCGTTTTCAAAAACGCATGTAAAAAACGCACCCATAGGCCCCCATGTTAAAAAACGCATGCCCTAATAGCAAAAAAGCATGTGTGACAGTACCATGCGTTTTTGGTGCATTTCCAAAAACGCATGCGTTTTTTAATAAGGGGCCTTATGAGAAACGCATGCAAAAACGCATGTACAATTAGTGCCATTCAAAAACGCATGCGTTTTCCATAGGAGCCCATGTTTAAAAAACGCAAGCGTTTTAGAAAACACATGCGTTTTTGAATGGCACTAAAAGGTACTAATGTACCATGCGTTTTTGCATGCGTTTTCCATAGAGGCCCATGTTATAAAAACGCATGCGTTATCTACAAAAACGCATGCGTTTTTCAAAACGCACCAAAAAATAGTACATGCACTATTTTTTGGTGCAGATTTAAAAGCGCAGCCAAAAACGCAGGGAGCCATCAGACACCTTAAAAAACTCATGCTGACATGACAAAACGCATGTTAAAACGCATGAGTTTTTAAAAGGCATTAAAAAACGCATGTCATCTGTGACCCAGCCAAAGTAAAGAAAAATCAACTATCATAAAGTTTTCAAGCAAAAATAATGTAAAATCCTTGTAGGATCGATCGTAAAATTAGAGAGACTGAATGACATAACGCGTAGATGAAGTATGTGCTGTCAACTGATCTACGCTGGGAGATCATACCAAAAATCAGGCTGGAAATGATATTATTATGTAACTTGGGGAGTTGTATAGTCGATAAACAAATGTGTAGGCAACAGGTAGGTATACATTAGATAGAGGTAAAAGTGTAAAAACTATGGCCCGTAGGTATCTTTGCCATTTCCCTTGTTTTTCTAGAGCAATTTGCTCCTTTTTAGTGACTTTACTGTTTATGCTTTATTATCTATACATTTTGCTCCACATTTTAAGTTGTCAACAGCTTTAATTATCCAGGTGTTTAAGACGGATTCATGAAACTTGACTTTTAACAAATCTTGCATTTTTTGGGTACATTTCACACAAGTCCCTGCCAGGACTAAGGTTATGGAGGGGTTTTCAATTTGACTTTTTTTTTGCAACTCTTTAAACCATTTGTAACTTTTGGTACTTAAAACTGACAAAAACTGGTTAAAGGGAAGCTGTCATGTCCCAAATGCTATTAACTGGCATACATGGGGTTAATCTGCAGATTATTAGGTTGTAAAGGTTCCCGGATGCCATATTGAAAGCTAAGTTACAGGGAAGAAATTAACTTACTATCCCCTGAGCAGCCGCTGGCTTTCAGTCATAGAGATGTGCTGGCACGGCTTCAGTCACAGCTGAATACACAGTCAATGATGGCTGTAAGCACATACCCGAACATTGATTGACAGCTGTCTCTGTACTGATATACTGCACAGACTGCTGTCAGTCATTGTGCCAGGCCATAATTACGGCCGCTATTCCCTATGAAGCTACTCCGGCACACCTCTATGACTGAGGCTGGTTTCACATTGCGTATTTCTTCCTATCTATAGGATCCTACTCTTTGCAGGACCCCACGGACAGTAACGGACACCATAGGAGGTGACCTATTTCTGTGTTCGGGGCCATTATTATCATGGATCCGGACACAGAAAGAGATGACAGGAAGCAGCGGGCACTTTCATTTCCGCAATGTGTACATTGCAGAAGTGAAATTTAGTAAAAGAAAGGGTTAAAAATAAAAAATATGTATGCTCAGCTACCAGCGAGTCCCCCGACGCCTACAGCAAGCTCCGATGCTTACAGGACCTGCAGTTACGTCACAACCCAGCAGCGTCATCGGGTCAGATGACCGCAGTTACCGCGGTAAGCGGTCATGTGACCCAATCAGCTGATCAGGTTGTGACGTAACCACAGGTCCTATAAGCATGCGGACCTTGCTGGAGGCATCGGGGGATTCGCTGGAAGATGAGCATACATATTTTTTATATTCAACCCTTTCTTTTACTAAATTTCACTTCACATTGCGGAAATGAAATAAGATGGTTAGGAGCAGTTTTAGTGTACTGAGCATGCTCAGTACACTAAAATCGGGTCCGAGAAATGAGAAACGATCCTGTATTTTCTTGGACCCGTTCTCCATTGGCCCCCAGGTTAAAGGCCGCGGATCGGGTCGGATCCGATTGGTGTCCGATTTTTTGCTGTGCCCAAAATCGGAGCAGTCTCTGATTTTGGGCACAGCAAAAAATCGAACACAAATCGGATCCGACAAAAATCGGATGGCAATTAGGCCAAATCCGTCTGATCCATGCCCCTAGGATAACATGGGGGCCAAATCGGATCCGTGGCTGTCCGTTTTACAATAGACAGCCACGGATCCTCAAAAATCGCTATGTGAAAGCAGCCTGAGGCTGCCAAAATTAAAATACTGTTATTTCTCACCTGCTTTTAGTGCTGTGGCCAGGCATCTTTAGAACAATATCAACTTGCATATTTATCCCATGTTAATAGCATTTGAGGACATGACAGGTTCCATTTAAAGGTGAAAATTATGAGTTTTTTTAATTTGATGAAAATGTAGCAAAAAACTTCAGTGAAGATCACAAGTCCTATTAGTATAGGTAAATATGTTCCCCGTACTGTACATTGACATTCTTATACTGAACCTTTCCAGCTTTTTTCTTAGATCTTTTCAGCAGCTAAAGCAAGATACCATATTTGTTCTTGGATCAGATAGCCGATCTCTTCTCCTGAAAGTCTTGCTGTGGGTGTTTAATTACATTCACATCAGAGTTGCACTAATCAGCTCTTTCATTCCCTTGGTAGATGGGTAAATTAGGCAGATTCAGCAAGGACAGAAGGATAAGAACCTAAGTTGCTTATCAGGCTCTGAAAAGGACCTTACAATATTGAGAACAATTCACTTTTTTGTCAATGTGATGAGAGGTCTATGTTGTTTACTAATTTTTGTATCGCATGGTAATTATACGTTTTAAAGAAGACGTGTCGACAGGTCGAACGTGGCTATTTTTCCCCCTAATTTTATTCTCGCTTCTCCTCTGAGTAAGGCTAGGGTCACACTAGCGCTATGAATGCGTTTAGGGGGTTGTGTTAAAAATATAGAATCTGGTAGCATTGACGCAGCGTAACAGTAATGGTAACGCTGCCGATACAATCCTATGGGTGACGGACCCCTGAGCGCAGGTCAAACGCTGGCATGAAAGTGCTTGAGTTTGAAACCTTGTGCTATTTCCAAGCAGATCACATGACGCACGCTTCCACGCAGCCTTCAGTGTGTGAATGTGTTGTGTTATTCTACTGCACTTTTACTCACCACACCGCGCTTCCCCGGTGATCTCCAGCGGTGTTCTGTCATCCTCGGAGGCCACAGTGTCGCTGCCCTTAGGACCCTATAGCCTGCACATGTGATGGGTGATTTCACACAGTCACATAGTGCAGTGCCAGGTCCTCCCGCAGGTCCTGCAGCCTCGGTATGAGGGGACATCGCTGGAGATCACTGAGGGAGCGTGGGGAGATGAGTAAATAGCGCATGTGAAAAACATCAAATAATTGAGATGCTCATTCTTTTTACTGATTCGTTATTGAGCCCAAGAATGGATCCGTAAAAAGTGCAGTGTGTGAATGCCAAATTGTGAAATGCATTAACTTGGCTGGGACAGCTAAAGTCACTGCACTTCACTTAAAATAGCGGATCCGTAAGGAACCCATCAAAAACGGTGCACTAGCGCCTTATACATGCAGGAGTTGCAATCGAACCCCGACCCAAGAGAATACCTTTAGAGTATATGAAAAGACTATTAGTATTAAAGACCTGTATCAGTTGGCGACCGTGTTGGAGATTTTGCAATTCACTCCATGAGCTTCTTGTTACCCCAATGGTAAGGGGAGTCAACTTTAATGTAGTAGCTGGATCCTTTTCTTTGACATTTTTAAGGGTGGACAAATGGTTTTACAATTAATTCAGAAGATGTTGGAGGAACTAGAACAGAATATGACAGAGCTCATAGCACTAGTACAACACAATGGGTGTTTTCACATCTATGCGCTCACTGCGTTAGGCTGCCCTGCGCCAGCCCAAATGCAAGTGCAGGGACACATAGATGCCCTGCATTAGCGCTCAGCTGCGCTCAGTGCCCTCACTATAGCCTATGGCCAAGCACAGGTGAGCGCGCGCTCTGTATACTCTGAAGCGCAAGTGAAAGTGGCAGAGCGCACTGCGCATGCACCTGTCACTTAGCACCTGGAAATGCCCAATTGAGCATTTTTCGGGAGTGTCTGACCAGGCGCATGCGCCGTGCGCTCTGCCACTTTCACTTACGATTCAGAGTATACAGAGCGCGTGCTCGGCTGTGCTCGGCCATAGGAGATAATGGGGGCACCGAGCACAACCGAGCGAACAGGAGGCACTAGTATGTGTTTACAGAAGCTGTAAACGCCGCCCCACAGTGCCACAAGTCACCTCTGCCCCTGGACCTGCGCCAGCGCGACCAGGCTGGAGCAGGTGATGTGGCCAGGCGCCGATGTGTGGAACAGGTCAATGACTCCCATGCTTAAATATAAGCCCTAATAAAAAGTTTATATTGCCTAAGGCTGTGGTCACAGTACCATTTTTCACATGCATTTTTGGAGACCTGCGTTTTCAAAAACGCGTGTAAAAAACGCACCCATAGACCCCCATGTTAAAAAACGCATGCCCTAATAGCCAAAAAGCATGTGTGACTGTCCCATGCGTTTTTGGAGCATATCCAAAAACGCATGCGTTTTTTAATAAGGGGCCTTATGGAAAACGCATGCAAAAACGCATGTACAATTAGTGCCATTCAAAAACGCATGCGTTTCCCATAGGAGCCCATGTTAAAAAACCGCATGCGTTTGCGGAAACGCATGCGTTTTTTTAACATGGGCTCCTATAGGAAACGCATGCGTTTTTGAATGGCACTAAAAGGTACTAATTGTACATGCGTTTTTGCATGCGTTTCCCATAGGAACCCATGTTATAAAAACGCATGCGTTTTCTACAAAAACGCATGCGTTTTTCAAAACGCTCAAAAAAATACTACAAACACTATTTTTATGTGCAGATTCAAAAACGCAGCCAAAAACGCAGGGAGCCATCAGAGACCTTAAAAAACTCATGCTGACATGAAAAACGCATGTAAAAAAGCATGCGTTTTTAAAAGGCACTAAAAAAACTGTGACCACAGCCTTATTTGTTAAAACCAGTCTGAAAATTAAAGAAGTTATTTGATCAGTTAGGCCTGTTCTACACCTCTGCGGATGACCACATCACCTGCGCCAGCCTGGTCGCACTGGCGCAGGTGCAGGCGCAGAGGTGATGTGGGGCCGCGTTTACAGCTTTTGTAAACGCATATCAAGTGCCCCTGTTCGCTCTGCTGCGCTCGGTGCCCCCATTATGTCCTATGGCCGAGCACAGCCGAGCGCGCGCTGTGAATACTGTGAAGCGCAAGTGAAAGTGGCAAAGGAGATCCGCACGGCGCCATGCTCCTGGTGCAGGACGACGCTCCCGTCCTCGCACTTCCTAGCCACAGATTAAGCTGCGGTACGCATAGGATATAATGGGGGCAAAGAGCACAGCCGAGCGAACAGGGCCCCAAATCACCTCTGCGCCTGCACCTGCACCAGCGTGACCAGGCTGGCGCAGGTGATGTGGCCAGGCGCAGAGGTGTGGAACAGGCCATAGCGCCTGATGCCGAACACAGACTTCTAACTGTATGTCTGTGTTACTGCTCAGGTTCGGCATCCCAATAAAGCTTGTTGAAAGGCTGACAACCTTGAAGCTAAGACAGCAGGGCTAGGGGTCTGCAAAAGAAAGCAAAATGGGAATTAAAGTAGGACAGTTATACATACCGTGTTTCCCCAGAAGATAAGACTGCTGCCAGACTGTTTCTTGGCCCCCTTATTAAACTTTACAAATATTCACTGCTATTCCCGCCCACCCAATGTGAAAGCATCTGTGATTGGTTGCAGTCAGTCTGCGGTTTCATACAAAGCTCTCACTAGTTCTCATTTTTGATAACAAGCACAGAAAAGCAGACAACTGATATTGCCGAAACTGCTCTGTTGCAGAGCTGCACAGCACAACTCCACTGACAGAATAATGGCTGGAAATGGCTGATCGGGGAGGGTGTCACATTGATCAGAAATTGATTACCTATCCTGAGGATAGATGAGAAATATTAAAAGTTCCAGACAACCTCTTTAAAGATTTGGTTTGATGTATAATAAGTGTTGTAAATCCATCCACCTGTGATATGAGTAAGGGCCACGTCACACACACAGATATCTGTGCAGATATTGTTCGCAGATCTCTATTTGCAGTGAAATCATGGACACATTAATCCATTTATATACAGTCACAAAATGGACCAATGTGTCCATGATTTCACTGCAACCAGAGATCTGTGAACAATATCTGCACAGATATCAGTGTGTGCGACGTGGCCCTAAGGGCCACAAAAGGTTGAAACGTATCATTTGATATGGCTTACTGCACTACTGAGAAGATTTAAATAAAGATTATAATTATTGATGTTATTCCACTTTAGACGCTGTAATAATTTCTTTGCCTTTTATATTGGCTCACTGCTGGCTGTGCACTCCCTGTTTCCAGGGTGAGCTGATTTCCTTTTTTCCTATATTTGTTAGCAGAGTTCAGTTGCTGAACTGTATAAACCCCACCTCACCACAGCTTTTTGTTTACATTGTAAAGAGAGAGCTGCTAGTCAGTGCTGGGACTCGTTGGGCAACTCTGCATGTGAGAAGTTGTTCTGTAGTGCTAATCACCTGTAGATAAAACGATAATTCTGCTGAAACAGCAAGACACAGTCCAGTAAATGACACATCCATGTAATCAGGGACTCCGCTTATACATATATATATATATATATATATATATTATGGTGTCTCCGATAACATAGCAAAAACCTGCTAATACAGTTGGGAATAGAAGTGTGTCATACACTGACAATTTTGCAATTTTTTTCCCTGTACAAAAGAAATGGGAAGGTCTGTAATGTTTATCATAGGTGCAGGAAAAAAAATCTGAAATAATCACATTGTATGATCTGTACATAACTAATTTGCATTGTATTGCATGAAATACGTATTTAATACAAAAGCAAACCATAATGTTTGGTACAGAAACCTTTGTTTTTCAGTTACAGAGGTCAAATGTTTCCTGTAGTTCTTGACCCAAGTTTGCACACCCTGCAGGAGCGATTTAGACCCACTCCTCTATACAGATCTTCTCCAGATATTTCATGTTTTGGGGCTGTTGCAGGGCAACATTTAGTTTCAGCTCCTTCCAAAGATTTTCTATTGGGATCAGGTCTGTAGACTGGGTAGGCCACTCCAGAACCTCAAAATGCTTTTTACAGAGTCACTCCTTAGTTGCATTCGCTGTATATTTTAGGTCACTGTCATGCTGGAAGACCCAGCCATGACCTATCTTCAATGCTCTTACTGAGGGAAGGAGGTTGTGGCCAAAATCTAAAGATACATGACCCCATCCATACTCCCTTCAATATGGTGCAATCGTCCTTTCCTCTTTGTAGAAAAGCACCCCCAAATTATGCTTCACAGTTGGGATTGTGTTCTAGGGGTTGTACTCATCCTTCTTCCTCCAACACGACGAGTGGAGTTGATACCAAAAAGTTCTATTTTGGTCTCATCTGACCACATAACCTTCTCCCATTCCTCCTCTGAATCATCCAGATGGTCATTCACGAACTTTAAACGGGCCTGGACATGTGCTGGTGTAAGCGGGAGAGCCTTGCGTGCCCTGCAGAATGTTAATCCATGAAAGCGTAGTGTGTTACTAATGGTAATCTTTGAGGCTGTGGTCCCACCTCTCTTCAGGTCATTGACCGAGTCCTCCCATGTAGATCCTGACCTTTCTCAGAATCATCCATACCCCACGAGGCAAGCTCTTGCATGGAGTCCCAGACTGATTGACCGTCATCTTGTGTTTCTTCCATTTTCTAATATTTGCAAAAATAGCTGTTGCCTTCTCACCAAGCTGCTTGCATATTGTGCTGTAACCAATTACTTCCATGTGCAGGTCCACAAACATGTCCCTGGTATCCTGTGATTGATTGATTGTGTGGCCAGTTGTTTTATATTCAGGTAATGAGTTCAAACATGTGCAATTAATACAGGTAATGAGTGTGGAGTAGGAGGGCTTCTAAGGCTGTGTGCTCACGATCAGTAAAAGCCGCTGCATCCAAAACGCTGTGTTGTACAGTAGCAGCATAGTGGATGGGATTTGTAGAAATCCTATGCCCACTATGCTTCTCCCGACCTCAGCTGCAGCTGCGGTGTGAATTTCTAGACTTCCACATCTTTGCATCATGTTAATTTCATGCTGCAGAATCGGGAGCGAACACCATTGGGTGAATGCAAGGAGAAGCTGCCCAGCATCCAGATCATGAGTACAGGGCAGCTGCGGTCTCCCTGCGCTCACCCGCATTTTCCCGCAGGTCCGGAGGCAATGTGTCCAGGACCCAGCACTTCCGGATCATGAGCACATACCTTTAAAGAAAAACACATCTGTTAGAGCCAGAATTTTCACTGGTTAGTAGGTGAGCAAATACTTTTTCCATGCAATAAAATGCAAATTAATTATGTAAAAATCATACAATGTGATTTTCTGGATTTTCCTTTTTATATTCTGTCTCTCACAATTGAAATGTACTTACGATAAAATTTACAGACCTTGCCATTCTTTGTAGGTGGGAAAACTTGCAAAATCGGCAGTGTAGCAAATACTTATTTAGCCCATCGTAGATTCCCTGTAAGATATAGCCAGACTACCTATCACAATGTAATGATGGAGCAACACTACAGATAAACAAATTTCATGCACATAATGACTGTATAATATATACTTTTAATAGGTATTAGTTTGTATTTTCTAGTATAATGGCATAATGGATTTCATTTAGATGATTTGCATTATTTCATATAATAAGGATTTAGTCTTGGTAAATTTAACAGTTGATGGCACTATTTAATTGATGTGAAAAGAGTTTGCTGTTGTTGTGAAATTATACTGAAAGTGACAAAATAAATTGTAGCAATATTAAGAGTTCATTTTTACAATAACAATAAGTGCATTAAGAATAGAAAACTTTCTAGATCCCTGGGTTCAGTGATGTCATCCCACTGGCACTGTGATATCACTTAAAGGGACACTGTCAGGCCATTTTTCACTATTATACTAATATTACCCTTGAATAGGGCCTGGGCAGACCTTTTAAAAGCATGTAATATCATTATTGTACACTTTCTAGTTTCAATGCTATAAGCATTTTCAGACCCTGCAGGGAGCTGGTACATTAGTCTTTTCCATTACATTCACAGCCGAATAGTCTAGTTGCTGTATAAGTGTTATTTAAATATCCACACCCATCCAAGCTGGTGTTTTGTCCCTCCCCTCTGTGCTAGGAGGAGGGAGGTGTTTTGTGCTGCAGCGTGTGCTGTCTGTAAGATTTCTATGTGTATATATAAAGTTTGGTTTTCCTGCAGACATGTAATGTGTGTATCTGCTGCACAAATGATCAAATATTCTCATAATGACATAGAAATATCTCAGACTGTACACACTGCACATATGTATCAGATACAAATGATGACATGAAGAGCTCATGGGTGCAGCTGAGATCACCCATCCTCACCCCTCTCTTCTCTGTCTGCAGTGAATGAGTCACACAACAGACAGATCAGAGAGGAGGCAGGACAGTGTAATGACGCATGAATATTCATTCTTTGGGGAGTGGACAGCAGACAGCTCACTGTGATAGACAGATGGAATTAATGGTTTATTTTGAAGTTTACACAAGATAGGAGGGAAGTATAAATAATAGAAATGCATGAATAGATAGAGCTTAGAGAAAGGAATTAGAAAATGATAGTAGTTACAAATGGATTTTTGACCTGATAGATTCCTTTTAATTGGACACACTCAACTATTATTGTCTACTGGGCAATCATTGCTGCATCTCTTCATGGAACAAAAGTGGATCTCTATAGGTTGGACGGTAGGTTGGCTCAGTGGTTTTCACAGTTTTTTTGCAGTACTGGGGTTTTTGGTGTAAATTCCATCAAGGACAACATCTGCAAAGAGTTTGAGTGGGTTTTCTTTGGGCTCTCCAGTTTTCTCCAACACTCCAAACACATCTTGATAGTGAAATATAGATTTTGAGCCCAACTGTCCCAGTAAGGATATCTGTGGAATATGATGGTGCTATAAAAGAGTAATAACATTTCTTGGTTGGGTCCTGCAACTATCCAGTTATCTAATATTCTTTAATTTAGGAACATTTGTTCAACATTTCCACAATGTAATAAAATACTCTCCAAGTTCATATAGAAGACAATTTATATCAACAGTAGAGTGAATAAAAAATAACATGACACAAGAAATGATACAAACAGCAATCTTATATCACAATAACTGAGAAGTTTCTACCATTTTCTACTTAATTTCCAAATCAGATTCAGCTTGTACTCATGGGTCCCTAGAGGACGAGTGAGCAATATTTTATGGATGAACAGGTTGACATTGTAACAGCTGCTCTGTGACCAATCAATAACCTATCATGCCAGAAAAGCTATGATCTTACTGGTGTTTAAGTATGTTTATACAGCAGGAACAAGCCTGAGCAAGTGGTAAAACACTGTGAAATGTGCCAGACAATAAACAAAGCGGACGCGTTATAGACACGAGTGCTGTATTCCACCCAAATATTTGTACATAAAAATAGCATAAATAGCAATTAAATATACTAGTGTATCTCAATGAATTAGAATATCATCAAAAAGTTAATTTAATTCCATACAAAAAGTGAAATGAATGTACTATATAAAGTCATTACAGAGTGATCTATTTCAAGTGTTTGTTTCTGTTAATGTTGATGATTATGGCTTACAGCCAATGAAAACCCAAAGTCATTATTTTAGAAAATTAAAGTAAGGAGGATTAAGAGTTAAAAACCGTGCTTGCTGTACTCTACGAGACAACAGAAGGTGAATATAATATTGATTTATTAGTCAACGCGTTTCAGGGCTCCAAGAAACGCCCTGAAACATGGCAATATTACATTGATTTTTGATGATATTCTAATTTATTGAGATGCACTAGTATCTCTGAGGTTAAATGTAAAAATTGACATTTATATTTTAATAACCTTGATTATCAAAAGGTACCCCCCCCCATCTGTTGCCATTTTCACTTCCATTTGTGCCCAGTACAGAAAAGTACTTCTTTATCATGTTATTAACATTGTTGACATGGCCAAAACATAGATGGAGAGGGGCCATATATACCTAGTGAAATAAGTAGTCAGCCAGCCCCCTTCACACACGGCACTGGTCACATTCTGACACAATGTGCTCTGTTCTGCGTCGCACAATTGCTAAAAGTGAAGCTACTGGCACCACACTATATGGACAAAACTATTGAGACCTCCCTCTTAATAATTCAGTTCAGTTTTGTTCATTCCACAAGTGTCCATTTGTCACAGGTGTATAAAATCTTGCCCCTCACCATGCAGACGGCCTTTACAAACATTTGTGAGAAAATGGGATATTCTAAAGAGATCACTGAATTCAAGCGTATTTCTGTTATAGGGTGTCGCCAAAATAAGTTCGTGAAATTTATTCTGTCCTAAATATTCCATGCTCAACTAAAAGTTGTATTAGGGTGCTTTCACATCTGCGTTTTTCGTAATTCGCGGCAGATGCGGTGAAAAAACCGCATCTGCCGCGTTTACCGCATAACCGTTCCACTTGCGGCGCGGTTGCGGTTATTTCTATGCAAAGTATAGGCATACTTGCGGCAGGTGCGGCAAGTGCGGTTTTGCACTTGCGGCAGGTGCGGCCACGAAAAAAACCGCGGCTTACTGCGGTTTTTTTCGCGTCCGCACCTGCCGCAAGTGCAAAACCGCACTTGCCGCACCTGCCGCAAGTATGCCTATACTTTGCATAGAAAAAACCGCAACCGCGCCGCAAGTGGAACGGTTATGCGGTAAACGCGGCAGATGCGGTTTTTTCACCGCATCTGCGCGAATTACGAAAAACGCAGATGTGAAAGCACCCTTATTGAAACATGAAAGTGATTAGGAACCACAGCATCTCAGCTACAAAAAGCAGACCACGTAAAGTAGCATGGTCTTGGTGGAGAAGGGATAATGCCAGTGGCATAACTGCTGTCCTATGGGCTCCTGTGCAAACTTAGGACCTGGGCCCCCACCAGCATAATGATCAGATGGGAAATTATACTGTAATAATGTCCACCATCTTGACTCCTAATGTGATATTGTCTCCCATCCTGTAATAATGTCCGCCAATCTGGCCCCTTTCATTTATACTGAACCTTACACTGTAATAATGTCCTTTATCGTGTCCCCTATCCTGTAATGATTTCCTCCATCGCTATACTGTAATAAAGTCCCTCTTCTGAACTTGAGACTTTAAGAATAATCCTCCATTCTGGCCCCTTATACTGTTATAGTTTGCCCCTTCCTGCACCCTATACTGATTAAAGCCCCCCTTCCTGACCTTTATACTGTACTATAAAAATATCCTTCATACTGGCCCCTATCCTGTACTAATGTTCCTTGTCCTGACCCCCTATTCTTTATTATTATTATTTATTTATATAGCGCCATTAGTTTCCATGGCGCTTTACATGTGCAAGGGCAAAAGAGGACAAGAACATAAAATGACGACAATCAGATCATACAGGTACAGTAGGGCAGAGTACCCTGTCCATGTGCGCTCACAGTCTATAAGACACAGTAGGCTTGTGTGGTGGGACAGGTCTCAGTGAAAGTTGTAGGCTTGTCGGAAGAGGTGGGTCTTCAGGTTTCTCTTGAAGGTTCCCAGGTTAGGGGATTGTCTGATGTGATGGGGTAGAGAGTTCCAGAGTATGGTGGATGCATGGGAGAAGTCTTGTATGCGGTTGTGGGAGGAGGAGATGCGGGGGGAGAAGAGAAGGAGCTCTTGGGAGGAGCGTAGGTTGCGCGCGGGTAGGTAGCGGATGACCAAGTCGGAGATGTATGGAGAGGACAGGTTGTGGATAGATTTGCATGCCATGGTTAGGGTTTTGAACCGGGATCTCTGGGAACTGGGGAGCCAGTGAAGGGCTTGGCAGAGGGGCGAGACAGGGGAGTAGCGGGGAGACAGACAGATGAAGCGGGCATTAGAATTGAGGATAGTTTGAAGAGGTGATAGCAGGAAGACTGGTGAGCAGGAGGTTGCAGTAGTCGAGGCGGGAGATAATGAGAGCGTGGACAAGTGTCTTGGCAGTGTCAAGGTCAAGGAAGGAGTGAATTCTGGAAATGTTTTTGAGCTGGAGTCAGCAGGCGGTGGCAAGGGCTTGGATGTGGGGCTAGAAAGAGAGAGAGGAGTCGAGGATAACCCCAAGGCACTTGGCATGGGAGACGGGTGAGAGTGAACAGTCGTTGACAGTGATGGATAGGTCGGGTAGGTGGGGAGAGTTACTTGAGAGGAAGACGATGAACTCAGTTTTGTCCATGTTCAACTTTAGGAAGTGAGCAGAGAAGAGGATGAGATGTCAGACAGGCATTGAGGTATTTTGAATAGTAGGGGAGGTGATGTTGGGGCCGGACAGATAGAGTTGAGTTTCGTCGGCATAGAGGTGGTATTAAAGGCCATGGGACTCAATGAGTTGGCCTAGGCCGACGGTGTAAATGGAAAAGAGTAGTGGTCCCAAGACCGAGCCTTGGGGAATGCCAACAGATAAGGGGTAGGGTGAGGAGGAGGTATGGGAGTGGGTGATGCTGAAAGTTCAGTCTGTTAAGGTAAGAGGAGATCCAGGAGAGGGCTAGGTCAGTGATGCCAAGAGATTCTAGAATTTGAAGTAGGAGGGAGTGGTCAACGGTGTCAACGACGGCAGAAAGGTCACGGAGGAGGAGAACGGACGAGTGTCGTTTGCGCTTGGTGGTCAGCAGGTCGTTGGTGACTTTTGTAAAGGCTGTTTCTGTGGAATGGTGGGGTCAGAAGCCGGGGGGTGGAGTAGGGAATTAAAGGT
The DNA here is from genome assembly GCA_033576535.1 of Allobates femoralis. Lineage (NCBI taxonomy): Eukaryota > Metazoa > Chordata > Amphibia > Anura > Aromobatidae > Allobates > Allobates femoralis. The sequence goes on from JARQOC010000006.1 coordinate 123,658,239, forward strand.
TTTGAATAGTTGTTTGGGGTTGTGCGACAGGGCAGTTATTAGAGAAGAGAAGTAGGCTTGTTTTGCGTCGGTGAGTGCAGTCTTGAAGTCGTTGAGGGACAGTACAAGGCGAAGTGGGCTGCGGAGTGGGATTTCTTCCATCATTGCTCAGCCACCCTGGACTTCCACTGAAGTTGTTTGGTGAGGGTAATGAGCCAGGGTTGTATGTGTGCGCGGGTTTTGTTGTATGAGAGGGGGGTGGCCATGTTGAGGGCCGTGGTGAGTGTGGTGTTATAAAGGGTGGCTGCCCTGTCAACATCTTGGGAAGAGGCTAAGTCTGAGAGAGGGAGCAGGGACTCAGAGAGTGAGTGGAAGTCAATGAGTTTGAGGTATGTGGGGATGAGGTAGTGTCCGGAGGGGAAGGAGCATAATAGGCGGGGGGAGGCAGGAGAAGGTCAGCAGGTTGTGGTCAGATAGGGGGAGGGGTGAGCTTCAGAGTTCAGTGAGGGAACAGGTGGGTAAAGATAAGGTCTAGCGTGTGGCCATCATTGTGGGTGGCAGAGGAGGACCATTGGGAGAGGCTGAAGGAGGAGGTTAGAGTTAGGAGTCTAGAGGATGCAGTGTGGGAGGCGTCAATGGGGATGTTGAAATCACCCATGATGATGGTACGGATGTTGGGGGAGAGGAAGTGGAGAAGCCAGGTGGTGAAGTAGTCGAGAGAGATGGAGGAGGATCCAGGGGGTGCTAGATGATGGCCAGTTGGAGGTTACAGGGGGAGAAGATGTGGACGGAGCGCGCCTCAAAGGAGGGGAGGAAGGCAGAGGGGGGCCGTGTAATTAAGGTGAAGGAGCAGCTCTTGGACAGGAGTAGGCCGACACCTCCGCCGTGGTTGTTGCTGCGGCGATCGAGTAGGAAAGCGTGAGTCTGCCGTAGGCGAGGGCAGCAGGGGAAGCGGTGTCAGAAGGGGTGAGCCATGTTTCGGTGATGCCAAGGAAGGAGAGTTTATTGGAGATGAAGAGATCTTGGATGAATGGGAGATTATTGCATACCGAGTGAGCATTCCAGAGTGCGACTGGTAGGAAATGGGGGAGGGGGGGGGCTGAGTGAATGGGAGTAAGGTTGTGGGGGTTGCGGGTGTTTGTAGTAGGGAGTGGGTGTTGGGTAGAAGTGACTCTGGGGATATAGTGAGGGGGACCAGGATTACGGGAGATGTCATCAGCAAGTAGGAGGAGGATGGAGAGGGTTAGAAGGTGGGGGCAGGAGAGTAATAATATCTGTTGTCCTGAGCCCCTATTTCATAATAATATCTCCTTACCTGGGCCTTCATTCTTTAATACTGTCCCCTATCTTGGTATAATGTCCCCCATCCAGTGCCCCAGCTGTTCTTCTCCAGTACATATTAAAAAGAAACAAACATTTATTTTTACCTTCTCCCACTACCACTGTAGTGACCCAGAGTAAGCACTACTAAAATGTTCCCTAATCTGACATGTGCTGCTCTATAATGTTGTGTATTACTTTTAACTCCTACACCTTAGCTCTGAGAGTTTTAGTATTTCTAATCCTACACTGCCCTCTGCTGGAATTTCTCAAAACTACAATTTCTTTATATGGCCAAAAGAAGTTAAGCCACAGTTGGGGATTTTCTGGCGGTTGAGAGCCAAGAGCATGGCTGAGCGGACATAGAAGTGATGACACATGCTCGGTGTTTTTAGGAAAGGTGTCCTCTAGTGATTGCATGCAATAAAGAGTAGGAAGGCTGCACTTTATTAAGAAACTTTCTTTGGAAGGGCAGAGTCCATGCTACAGTGTGCTTCCCAAATCAAGGTAGGACCGAACATAGCAGAACCTGGAAAGCCTGCAAGCTGTTCAAAGCAAAGTCAGTTAGCGATGCCTGCTGCTAAGGTACTCTCAGAGCTTGAATGAAGGAGAAGTTATTTTGCTGTTACTGAAAAGGACTGTAAAATAGTTTGCAGAAAGCAAGGTGTGGACAGACTTAAAGAGTGCATGGTCAACCTTCCAGTTTATATGGAGTACAGTTTATACTCTTTGTTCATGAAAACTATGGGGCTGTGTTTCTTATTGGACTGCAATCACCTCTTCTACTACTCTATGCTACATGGTCTGAGTGTCTGCGCATGGGAGAAACAAATAGAAAGTGTAACCAGACCGGGAACCTTAGCTAGTACACATAGATGGACTATGAAATCAACCCCTGAGATCAACCTAATTACCTTATCCTACTACTAAATCCCCTTTTACATTTCCCTCTCAACCTGTGGAGTGACAGAGCCATCAGAGGCACCGTGACAGGATTAAACTGTGAGTTCTAAGGCCCTGCATTCCTGCTGGAGGGTGTTGCACCACGACGTATGGTATCCTATTCTATAGCTGGCTCTAAAGCCTGTAGCTGACTTCTGAGTGCTGTCACAGGCAGCATATCACGTCATGTCATGTGTTGCCCATCACTAGCAAGCTGAGAACTGCTGCTGACGTTTGATTGGCCGGCAGCACGTATTGCACTGTTGTAATAAATTTCAGCTGGATGAACGTCCGAGGATGCACATCCAGATGAAATTGGTATCTGGGGCCTCCCTCGTGTATGGACCCAGTCGATATTTCATCCTCTGAGACCATGACCATTATGCCCCCGGATATTGATATACGGTTTTTCAGGTGTTGGCCTAGATTCTAGTACACCAATACGAGGACAGAAAGAGTTCACACAATATAAACATCTGAACTTTACAGCACACAGAAGACTAAGGGTGCTTTCACATCAGCGTTTTTCGTAATTCGCGGCAGATGCGGTGAAAAAACCGCATCTGCCGCGTTTGCCGCATAACCGTTCCACTTGCGGCGCGGTTGCGTTTTTTTCTATGCAAAGTATAGGCGTACTTGCTGCAGGTGCGGCAAGTGCGGTTTTGCACTTGCGGCAGGTGCGGCCGTGAAAAAAACCGCGGCTTACTGCGGTTTTTTTCGCGGCCGCACCTGCCGCAAGTGCAAAACCGCACTTGCCGCACCTGCCGCAAGTACGCCTATACTTTGCATAGAAAAAACCGCAACCGCGCCGCAAGTGGAACGGTTATGCGGCAAACGCGGCAGATGCGGTTTTTTCACCGCATCTGCCGCGAATTACGAAAAACGCTGATGTGAAAGGGCCCTTACTGCGCTATTAAAGCACAAAACTCAACTCTTATGAGCACAAAAATGAAAATATGAAAATCTATATCAGTAATAGATTTGAAGAAGTCTATCTGAGTGGATTAAATCCTATTTGCATGTTACAGAAATCAGTGTCTGACCTCACAAATGCTCTTGTGTATGAATGGACAAAAATATTACCAAACACTGCATATAATAGCTGTAAAGTGGAAACCATCTGCATATTAATATAATTGGATTTAAAATGGCATGGTATTAAAGCCCTGAAGTGTAAAATATTTAGGATTTCTCAATTTCTTTGTCCATATAGTATAAGGTATATGAGATTGGAACCTCTTTCTAAATACAGTAATACCTCGGTTTTCGTCAACACCGGATTGCAGGCTGGGCTGGGCTAAGCGGGAGGATGCTGGTAACCAGGGTAAACAACGGGTAAGTAAGCAGAGCGCGCTGCTTAGCTACCCGATATTTACCCTGGTTACCAGTGCCCAGCATCTAATGTGCGGCGCTGGGCACTAGCTGGGAGGTTGCTGATCGTTGGTCTCTCACTGTCACACACCATGATGCGTGCTGACCAGCGGGAGACCAAGGACCAAAAAATGGTCCTGAAAGATTTGTAGCGATTAGCAACCTCATAGCAGGGGCCAGGTCACTGATGCGTGTCACACACTGCAACATCACTGGAAACGTCGCTGTTGCGTCACAAAACCTGTGATGTTTCAGCGATATCGCTAACAATGTTGCAGTGTGTGAAGTACCCCTTAGACTCCAGTATGAAATGGAAAATAGTACTTTTTTATCCCTTTTTCCTTTTTTTTTATCTGCTACATTATGAATTCAGAGGCATTGGTGGCACAGTAAGTCCCTATAAACTGTTGTGGGTGTCAAACTACAGCTTCATATAAATCAAATCAAAGCAGAGGCGTATATGGACATCATAGGGCCCATAGCAGAATTTCTAATTGCCCCCCTCCAATAAAAAAAAAAAAAAATAATATTAGTAATATCATTAGGCTGGATCACATGAAGATATTTCAACTTCACAGTGCTTACAGAGTAATTATCCCCTCATTGAAGCCCCTAGATTCATTTGCACCCGTAAAATATGATGCACACAAAAGAGCCCAACAAACACTGTATTATACCCTCACATAGTTCTCTATATACTATAATGGGCCCCACATCGTCCTCCATATATTATAATGAACTTCTATAGTCCTCCATATATTATAATGCACATCCTATAGTTCTATGTATATTATAATGCACACCCCATAGTCCTACACCAATGTACTCACTGATTTAAAAAAAATACTCATGTCTTCTCTTTCCCCCGTGGCTCCGGTCTCTGCAGTGGCATGTGTTCTGCAGTGCCACATATCTCAGCACAGCGGGTATGTAGTAGTGATGTCATTGTGCCCGCTGCACAGGGACGTCACATCTCAAACACCGAGGGAGTATGATGGAGGAGGGAGTGGAGATCTTCCTCTTTCATCATTGCTTCCAACTGTCGAGCAAGGTGGCCATTGATTCAGAGGTCTGATACATCCTAATTTCAGTTTGGTCCCACTGCTAAGCAGCAATGCTAATTCTCATTTTCCCTGCAATATCATGCAGCACTCCTTGCAATCAGTGAGCATCACTTGTTTTAATGGATACTGGGATGATACCAGAAGTGAGTCTATCAGGTCAATATACTCTTTTAAGGTTTAAAGTTGGCTGTGTGAATGTGATAAACCCTTTAATTATAGTGAGAAAATATACTGTAAATACATTTAGAAACTGCAGCAACAGAAATATACCCAATACTTTATTGAATAATTTTCTTATGTATTTTTGACTATACTGTCAAAAGTGTAAGTGTATCCTAATGATACTTATTCACTTATAACTATCATTTTTTAATAACTCAGACTATGAGTTTACTTTATGTCTATACACATGAATGATAAAGTACCTAGAAGTATGAAGACCCCAGAATATCAATGCTGACATCCAAACTACATCTCTATCTTTGTAAAAAATGATGATGCCTTTAAACAAACTGTATTCCTATACGCTTAACTAAATAAACAGCAAATCTTCAATGAATTCTGAAGAGTTAAAATTGGGATTTTGTAAACTATGTTTCTACAACTTGTCTTATGCATATGAAAAACTTCGTTCTAGTTGTATCCATATTGTCACTCGTGTGCCCATTTCTTAAAGGGAACCTGTCACCCTGAAAATGCAATCTAATCTGTAGGCACCAAGTTATAGAATAAGAGGAGCACAGTCATGGCCAAAAGTTTTGGGAATGATACAAATTTTTTATTTTAACAAAGTCTACAGCTTCAGTTTTTCTAATGGCAATTTGCATATACTCCAGAATGTCATAAAGAGTGATCAGCTTAACAGCAATTACTTGCTAAGTCAATATTTGCCTAGAAAGTGAACTTTAACCCCCAAAACACATTTCAACATCATTGGAGTCCTGCCTTAAAAGGAGCAGCTAACATCGTTTTAGTGATTGTTCCATTAACACAGGTGTGGGTGTTGATGAGAACAGGGCTGGCGATCAATCAGTCATGATTAAGTAAGAATAGTAGTGAGTATACTCGCTCATCCCTAGCTGTATCATTACATCTCACACATTCAGATACCTAAGCTATGGTGGGGGCGTGTTCTTTTTGCTGTAGTTCTGCCTGCTTATTGTCCTAGAGATACTATCAGGACCTTGCAAACTGGCCAATCAGGTGGCCGCTAGTGATGACATGGTTGTGACGTGGCGCCATCTGATTGGCCAAATCGCTACCGGCCATCTGATTGGCTGGTAGTCACAGGTCCTTGTCCAGTGACCGGATGGCTTCTCTGCCGGTCCCGGTGCAGGCATCGGACAGGTGAGTATGTAATTTTATTATTTTTTACAACTTTTAATCACTTTTAGGGTACTTTCGCAGTGTATCTATAGATACACTGCGAAAGTATTCATACTCGCTATACTCGCAACGAGTAGCGAGCACTGGTACCTACTCGCTGCGAGTATAGCGAGTACGAATATTAAGGTACTCGCTCATCCCTAGATACAGCCCTGATCTTCAGATAACAGGAAGTCACAAAAACAAATCAACAAGCATAACAACCCAAGAGACAAAAATTGCAGGGTCAAATATGTGATAAAAAAGAATGCAAAAAAATAAAAAGGAAAATAACCTAATTCAGCTAATAGGTGCAGAAATGCTGCATCATAAACTTACTAAATGCTCATTGTTTTACTGTATTACACAATGATTGCCAGATTACTGTTAGGATCTCGACTTGATACACTGTTATCAGTAGATGAAACTGAAATAATTGAATTTGCTAATTAGAAATTAGCCTACCGTTCCTTTTTATTATGTGTTGTTTATAAATAACATAAAACATCTCATGCACATAGGAACTGAGGCTGTCATACTACACGTGAAGGTGTGATGTCAGTAATTTACACTGTGGCGTCTTACAGGGATGATTTTATGTTACTTTATATGAGCAGTCACATTGTCAGTTCCAGTTACGAAGCCCTGGTGTCAGCCATTGTGATATTTCTTGTATATTTCTATGTAGATATTTTGTCACCTCTTCCTGCTGTTGCTGATCTCATTTTCTCTTGCTCCAACCATTCTTCACATATCTCACAGATCCTCTGACATTTATTAAAAGTCATCTCTTCACTGAGGGACATAAACCAGTACAGGTTTGAAGAGATGCCCAATCCAAGCTGGCTTATGTGGTGGAAAACTAATAACTTGGGATGAGAGCAAACAATTCATAACATACTGATATTGTTTTCCTTCCTCCGTGTGCAATGTCTTACATGTAACATTTATCGAACGCCATACAATCATTCACAGCGGAAGTATTGGTAGGCTTTAGTGGTATGTTGGTAGTTTGGATACAAAATTACCCATGATGCAGTGAACATGCATAATTCACATAAATGTTAGCTTTCATTTAAACAAGAGTATTATATGGACGTGGGCTGTCTGTGTGCCACACGCCAAGAGCACATGCACCCAGTATAGCCAATGAACTAGTAGACAATTTCTCATGCAGACCAACCATCTCCATGGAGAAAATCTCAGCATGCACCACTGTTATGTTGAACAGTTTGAAATGTTCACTAGTTGCCTGCTCCTGGCCTAATAGATATGGACCAAATACATGCAAGAAAGGTTAACACCAGACACACAGTCAGATGTAAGCTCTCCTCGGTCAGGCTATGGCACAGCTCCAAGAGAAGTTTATTAAAACAGGCATGGATTATATAAACTCAGTAAAGAGCTCAGTTAGCCCTAGAATGCGAATAATTGGATGTATTCATTGGTTAGTGCAGGGGTCCCCAACGGCCGGGACGCGGGGGTCCCTGTGCCGGTCTGCGGCACTGCCGCAGACCAGCACTGCCACCGCGGACCAGCACTGCGAAGTGAAAGTGTGATCTGCGTGCGGCGGCTCAGAGCCTGCTTCCCCGACCCTCAGTGACAAGACTCCCAGCAGAGGAGCCAGCAGCCAATCAGAGGGGAGCATCTAACGTTATGCGATGATGTTAGATGCTCCCCTCTGATTGGCTGCTGGCTCCTCTGCTGAAAGTCTTGTCACTGAGGGGCGGGGAAGCGGGCTCTGAGCTGCCGGAGGACCGGTGAGGAAAGTGCGAAAGTGTGTGAGTATGTATGTGAGAGTGTGTATATATGTGAGTGTGTGTATGTATGTGAGTTAGGCCAGGGTCACATTTGCGGTTGGACCCTGGCCTGCCGGATTCCGGTTTCAACTTAGCAATTTTTCCATCACCGCATAGCGTTTCCGCTATGCGGTGCTGGAAACCGCAGTCCCTAGTTACCCGGTGTTTACCTGCACGACCTGTCACACAGGCAGCGGCTCGGAGGGCGTTTTACAGCGCCGCACAGGAAATCGTGTCTGCAACGGTTTCCTGTGCGGCGCTGTAAAACGCCCTCCGAGCCGCTGCCTGTGTGACAGGTCGTGCAGGTAAACACCGGTAACTAGGGACTGCTGTTTCCAGCACCGCATAGCGGAAACGCTATGCGGTGATGGAAAAATTGCTAAGTTGAAACCGGAATCCGGCAGGCCAGGGTCCAACCGCAAATGTGACCCTGGCCTATGTGTATGTATGAGTGTGTACATATGTGTGTATGTGAGTGTGTATGTGAGTGTGTGTGAATGTGTGTATGTGTGAATGTGTGTGAGTGTATGTATGTGTGAGTGTGTGTATGTGTGTGTGAGTGTGTGTATATATGCGTGTGTGTGAGTGTGTGTATGTGTGAGTGTGTGAATGTGTGTGAGTGTATGTATGTGTGAGTGTGTGTATGTGTGTGAATGTGTGTAAGTATATATGAGTGTGTATGTGTGAATGTGTGTGAGTGTGTGTATGTATGTGTGTATGTATGTGTGAGTGTGTGTATGTATGTGTGAGTCTGTATGTATGTGTGAGTGTGTGAATGTGTGAGTGTGTGCATGTATGTGTATGTATGTGTGAGTGTGTGTATGTATGTGTGTGTGTATGTATGTATGTATGTATGTGTGAGTGTGTCTGTGTGAATGAGTTTGAGTGTGTGCATGTATGTGTGAGTGTGTGTATGTATGTGTGTATGTGTAAGTGTGTGTATGTATGTGTGTATATGTATGTATTAGTGATGAGCAAGCATGCTCGGTGGCACTCGGTACACGCCCGAGCATCACAGTACTCAGGATGCTCGACGAGCACAGAGTACCGCCTAGATGCTTGACTCCTCATCCCTGCATGTTGGTGCTCTTTACAGAGCCAGCCCACATGCAGGAATTGGCTACCAGACAATGTAATGCCACAGCCATGTTGGTTGTGGCATTACAGTGATTGGCTGGCCGCAGAGCGCCATCAGCGCTGTGCTTGTGCTGGCGGCTGGCGATTTAAACATAGCTGATCTGACAGCTGTGTTTAAATCTCCCGCGTCGACACCCGCTGGGAGATGAGCATCACCCATCACCGGGAGATGAGTGGCACCAGTCGCTTATCTCCCGGCGTCAGGCGCCGTTTATCTCACGGTGGTGGCAGCCGCTCATCTCCTGGTGGTGTTGGCACAGGAGCTTTAAACACAGCTGATCTGACAGCTGATTCAGGTCCTTGAACCTGATATTGATCATCTGATCAGTTTGCCAGCCAGCAAACCGATCACATGGTATTGGATCCGGATTGGACGTCATGGGACCCTCGAACCTGGACTACATCGGAGGGGGTGGGGTTCTTTTCTTTAATATAGATGGAGGTCCCTAATTGTGTTCTGTTTTTTTCTAATAAAAATATTTTTTCTCTGTGTTGCATTTTTTTCAGTATGATTACTAGAAATTCATGGCGGTCATGTCTAATGTTGGCGTGACCCCATGAATTTCGGGCTTAGGGCCAGCTGATAATAAAAAGCTGGCCCTAACCCCTTTATTACCCAGTGAGCCACCGCACTAGGGCCCTGGATGAGTCGGGTACAGTGCCAGAAGATGGCACTTGTACGAACGCGCCATTTTCTGGGGTGGCTGCGGACTGCAATTCGCAGTTGAGGGGCCCAGAAAGCTTGGGCCACCCTGCGCTGTGGATTCCAGCCCCAACTGCCTAGTTGTACCTGGCTGGACCCAAAAATAGGGCAAAGCCACATGTATTTTTTTTTTTTATTATTTCATGAAAATCATGAAATAATTAAAAAAAGGGCTTCCCTATATTTTTGTTTCCAGGCAGGTACAAATAGGCAGCTGGGGGTTGGGGGCAGCCAGTACCTACCTGGTGTACATGGCTGGCATATCAAAATAGGGCGAAGCCCATGTCAAATTTTTTTTTAATAGTTCATTAAAAAACAAAAAATTACACAAGTACATTTAGGGACTGCATCTGTATTAACCCCTCGACCCTCCTGTCTGTGCTGAACACTCTGCTCTGCTACATCAGAGACCAAAGGGATGAACAAAGCTTCTTTCCCCTTGGTCCCTGAAGTAGAGCCCGAAGTGTTGGGGCATCGTAATACTGTAGCGCTCTGGTCTCTCGTTCAGGGACCACGGGGATAGAAGCTTTGCACGTCCCCTTGGTCTCTGATGTAGCAGAGCCGTGAGTTTTCAGCACAGACATGAGGGTCGAGGGGATAATAATGATGCAGTCCCTAAATGTTTTTGTGTTTTTATTTATATTTTTTTTTATGAATTATTAAAAATAATTTGACATGGGATTCGCCATATTTTTGTATGCCAGCCAGGTACAGCAAGTGCAGTGCAAGGTTGAGGTCTCAGTGCATGCCCTGCCTCCCTTCTGACGACCACCACAAGGACTCGCAGAGTGAGGATTTCATGAATGGCACGAGCGAGGTGGCGAGGACATGGGCGGCACAGAGACGCAGGTGGCGTGAAATGCCCCCGTGGACGAGGTGGCTCAAGCACAAGGGCCCGCCTCCATGGATTTTTAGTGTAACGTTTTTATAAGCCTATATATCGGGGTAGCAGCCCCACAGAGCCATGGGGGACCCCTTGCCTGAATGCAACAGAGATGCTGTATTCCGTGCTAGATTTAGATTCTAATCCTTGGGGGAAGGGGGTTACAGGTCCTCTTTAACACCACTATGGTCTGATTTACAGACCAGACCAGGGTTTAGAAGTATCAAGCAGACATGTCACGTTCATGGTGCGGACGAGAATGTGTGATTTGTACGCAAGCATCCACATGCGTACAAATCACACATGGCGGGCAGTGGGTGCACACGGCCATGCACAACCGAGCTTATACACTGTGCGTCCCCATGTTAAATATAGGGATGCGCGGTGTATACGCTCGGCTTGCGCTCCCACGCCGCAATACACAGCGGTGGAGAACGCAAGTGTGAAGCCAGCCTTACAGCACCATTACAAACTTGCCTTTACATTACAAAATTTTGGCAACAGGTTTTCTTAAAGGCTAGAGTTTTGTACTCTGGTCTAAATGAGGGGCGTGCAGGTGTGAGATGTATCTAATTAATCAGGAGATGCCCCACACTAAATAAAAGAGGTGCATGTTATCACTGCTGTGTGGTCATAGAGTGGAATAATGTATCTGGTGCGAGCTTTATCTCCTGCTGTCAATCAGTGGAGTGTAGGGGGTGAGGCTAGCCCTCCAGATGAAGAATACAATGCAAGCGCTGCAAATAGAAATCAGCATGCCTGTCACATCTTTATAATGCCCTAGGAGAGTATACCAAAAAAGGTGCAAAAGATATACAGCTCAGTATATTTAACTCCTTAGTACTATGATTTGTTGCATTCCATAGAACAAACCAATTTTAATTACTTTTTGGGAAATGTATAAAAGATTTGTTGAAAAAAATTTTTTTTTGCATTTTTTAGTCTTTTAATTTTCCTAAGAGCATCTAAAAAGAATGTGATGGCGTAGCGCTGATCGGAAAGCAGTGAAGAGTGGAGCACAGCGGGCCCCGGAGGGCCGTATTACTTATATATGTACACACCAGAATATTCTGTTCTGGCTTGTTCTTTATAAGCCCTGAGCAGTTGTAGTCTTATAAAGAAAATAACAAATAACATTCCCGGCACCGGTAGGAATCTTGCTGTATCTGCTGAATAGAAATGCTGAATGTCAGAAGCGTCCTATTGTGCTATGATTTATGCATGTTATGGATGCTTTGGGGCAGGTCAGCAGGCAGATTGCAATAATATACTAGAGCGGGAAATTCATCGCAACGTTTGTAGATCAGCACAATTACTCAACTTCCGAATAATCGTTCTCAGGAATCAAGAGTAACAATCTGATGAGCGTGAAGAGGCTTGGGACGTCTCTTCACCTGCGGGTAATAGCATTTACATTGTACTGTTATAGTAATGCAAATAATTGAACATAACACTACATTACCTGGAGGTTACAGTTGAGGTGTAGATGAGATAGTTAATGGGCAGAAGGAAGTTATGATGATTGTGTGTGTCCCACAAAATTGCATTTTCGATTGAAGTCCCTGGACTGTGACGTCTGTTCTCTGTGTCATTTACAAACATAGTAACCGAGCATTCGGGGTAAAACACTACAGAGTATCTGTGTGATATATGCAAAATTGGAAACTATAACATGCTAATTTTTATATACTGTATTTATGAAAAGTTATATTGTGTTTTAGAGTCTGGAAGCGTATTAGACTCTATACTCTCCAGTCATGATGATCATTTGCCGCTGTAAGATCTGCCTCATTCATTAACAAGATGTGCCCCGACTAATGAATTTGGTGCATCTTTCAGCCTGCCGTCATCACTACCTGGAACCTGAAATGTTACTACAGTGGAGTAGATTTTTGCATTAATTGTCAAGAATTAGTTTGGTGCTCTTGTCAACAGCCAGTTTTTAAACATCGGCAAAACTGGCCTAGACTGGCGTAAAAATGCCAAATATCACTAAAAATGTCACATTTCAAGGTTTTTTAAGGGTGGAGGCACACTATCATGCATCAAAAATGCCGCATTTTTGATGCATGACAGTGATGCGAGTGCTGTGCATGTTTGTGGGTGTGTATGGTGCGAGTATTGTGCGTATGGTGAGTGTGGCATGGCTGTATGTATGTTAGTGTGCTGTGATTGTGAGGTGTGAGTGGTGTGTGCTCGTGATTGTGATGCTGTCCACGTCCTGAAGGACCGCGGACAGCATTTGTCGGGAATAGAAACTCGCCGGCTGTCAAAGCCACAGAGTTTAAACTTCCCGCTTTGTGGGTACAGTAAGCTATCATCTTGTACTGCTGTGACACAGCAGTACAAGATGTTTAGCTAAGACAATGATGATTGTAGTAAAATAATGTATTCTGGGGTTATTTTACTGATTAACCCCATCAGCATCCTGGCACCGCATGTGTGCACAGAGGATGCTGTGGCTCTAAACCCAGTGCTGAAGGGGTTAATATGCAGCTGGTGTAGTGACACCATGTATTATGTGAGAAGGTGTCCTCACCATGTGTGTGAAGGGGTTAATTTTTAAGTATAATGGGTTAAAAGAACTGTCGGATTTATAACTTCAGAGAAAAGCCGGCTTTATGTTACTGTCTATGGGGATGTGACTTCAGCACCATGAGAGGGGACAGCTCCCCATAGACAGTAACATAACCGGCGCGTCAGAATCGCGTGCAATCGCAGCATGCTGCGATTGCACTCGCTTCTGACTCGCAGTGCGAGTTAGGTGCGTGGACTCGCACCAGTGTGCCCTGCCTGATAGGGCAACACTGGTCCGAGTGCAATGAGTTTTTTTCACGCATTGCACTCGCGCGAGTCTCACGCCAGTGTGCCTTCGCCCTAAATCAAAGTTAGGGTGAAAACATATTGGTGATTTAAGCCTTATTGGCCCAATTCATTAAAGGACTGGTATTGTACACCCAAGCCTTAATGAAAGGACGTTGGGGAGTGAGATGCACCTATTCATTAGGCCGGCTTCACACCATTGTGTGATCCGGTCGAGGCTGTCGAGCCCTGACCGGATTTGCAAACAGAACCAGAGGGCAAATATGCCTCTGATCTCAGCCGTAGCTGCTGTAATTTACGCTAGCTGCGGTCCTGAAATCAAGCAGGGAACTGCTGGTGGTGCTGAAGTTTAGCAGCGCTCCGCTCAACTTCAGCCGCTAGTGTACAGTTCCCAGATCCGATGTTTTTATCGACCGGGGCGATCCGGCGCCATAGATTCCCATGTTAGGGAGCGCCGGATTGCCCTGTATCCGGGAGGATCTGATTTGGGCAGATTTTCGCCCCAAACACAAAAACATTGCAAGCAACGGTTTTGTGTCCGAAGAAAAATCTGAATTCACCGGATCCTCACGGACAGATGGATACCGGATGGCACATAGCTGCCATCTAGTTCCATCCGTCCCCATAGAGCTGTATTATGTCAAAATTGGGTCTGGGGCTGTCCGGTTTAGACCAGACAGCCCCGGACCTGATCACACCAGGTGTGAAGCCGGCCTAAATGTTAAATGAATTAGATGGGTGAACTAACCACTCCCCATCAAGCCCCAGCTCTATCCACCAAAAAAATGGCACTTTTGGGGGCAGAGCTAATCCCTTCTCTCCCTGCATTTTCTCCTTACAATGCGCACTGACAGAGCACACTCTTGCAGTCTTGTCATTTCAATTGCTGCCATCAGGGAGTGCACTGTCACTGTGAACTGAAAGAATCTTGCACAGTGACAAGGGAGCTCTACTGAACGTTGGAAATGGCAACCTATGTAAACTGAAATGGATATCACTGATGACATTTTGAATCAGGGTGGGGACGTAGGCTACACCCTTGATTGTAGCCTCTGCCCTCTGATGATGTCCCATTTGAGTCTCCCAAGATGCACTAGGGTTCTCAAATGAAATGTCATCAAAATAGAAGTACGAAAGAAAGAAAGCAGTTAGATGGATTAGAGATGGCATGGTAGGGACGTGTTAATTAAAGTCATATTAGAAAATCAGTTAGATTACATTTAGTAGACAGACTGTTAGGATTAAGCCAATGGTAGTTTCGAACCACCCCTTTAAGGTATTTGTTAGGATCTGGGAATGCATTTAGGGTCATCACATATTCACCTTTGTGACCACAGACCTGTAATCCATACCATTTTGTTTTTCACAGGATGACTATATCAAGAGTTGGGAAGACAACCAACCAGGAGATGAAGGTAGGACAATACCTTTAAACATTATAATTAATGTTTCTATATGTTAATACCAAAGTAAGAAAATATGGTGGCCTAAAGTGCCTCATACTAATATTTTGTTATTTTGATCACAGCTGAAAGTTAATAAAATGTGGGAGATAAAATAATAAAAGACTCAGCCAACCATTGGTCTCATTCTGCACACAGCTAAGGCCAGTAATTAATGGCAGGGGTCATGTGCTCACCATCACTACAGCAAAGAGCAGAGAATGGGGGTGAGCGGGGGACAGTGCTGGAATGGCGAGGGATTTACCAGGTAAGTACTGTGCACACAGAACAGATTGGGAGCACAATAATATTGTCAGATCCTATGTGCTCAATTCACTTTTCTATGAAGGGTTGGGTATTCTCATCTTCAATTTATAAGAATAGTTGAACCCATAACATCAATACGATTATCAATACTTATTTATTATATGTACTTGTGTAGACTTATATACACTTATAAAATACTAAATATAAATATAGGTTGAATGTAAAAGAGAAACAAAAGCTTAGAATGTTCAGTCTTGGAGATGAGTACAAAAGACAGGCATTGTCTAAAGACTAATTAGTAATCCACATCATGCCGGTCTAGTGAAGGACATCTAGCACAGGGAGCAAGATGTGCTGTTTCTTAATAATTTATATTCAGTTGCTAAACAAACTGTTGTAGAGCTCCAAGAAATTCAATCTATATTGCATTGAGCTCTTATAGAAGTCTCTATATACAGTTGTGGCCAAAAGTATTGACACCCCTGCAATTCTGTCAGATAATACTCAGTTTCTTCCTGAAAATGATTGCAATCACAAATTCTTTGGTATTATTATCTTCATTTAATTTGTCTTCAATGAAAAAACACAAAAGAGAATGAAGCAAAAAGCAAAACATTGATCATTTCACACAAAACTCCAAAAATGGGCCAGACAAAAGTATTGGCACCCTCAGCCTAATACTTGGTTGCACAACCTTTAGCCAAAATAACTGTGATCAACCGCTTCCGGTAACCATCAATGAGTTTCTTACAATTCTCTGCTGGAATTTTAGACCATTCTTCTTTGGCAAACTTTCCAGGTCCCTGATATTTGAAGGGTGCCTTCTCCAAACTGCCATTTTAGATCTCTCCACAGGTGTTCTATGGGATTCAGTCTGGGCTCATTGCTGGCCACCTTAGAAGTCTCCAGTGCTTTCTCTCAAACCATTTCTAGTGCTTTTTGAAGTGTGTTTTTGGGTCATTGTCCTGCTGGAAGACCCATGACCTCTGAGGGATACCCAGCTTTCTCACACTGGGCCCTATATTATGCTGCAAATTTGTTGGTAGTCTTCAGATTTCATAATGCCATGCACACGGTCAAACAGTCTAGTGCCAGAGGCAGCAAAGCAACCCCAAAACATCAGGGATCATCCCCCATGTTTGACTGTAGGGACCGTGTTCTTTTCTTTGAATGCATCTTTTTTTCTCCTGTAAACTCTATGTTGATGCCTTTGCCCTAAAAGCTCTACTTTTGTCTCATCTGACCAGAGAACATTCTTCCAAAACGTTTTAGGCTTTCTCAGGTAAGTTTTGGCAAACTCCAGCCTGGCTTTTTTATGTCTCGGGGTAAGAAGTGGGGTCTTCCTGGGTGTCCTACCATGCAGTCCCTTTTCATTCAGACGCTGACGGATAGTACGAGTTGACACTGTTGTACCCTCGGACAGCAGGGCAGCTTGAACTTGTTTGGATGTTAGTCGAAGTTCTTTATCCACCATCCGCACAATCTTGCGTTGAATCTCTCGTCAATTTTTCTTTTCCGTCCATATCTAGGGAGGTTAGCCACAGTGCCATGGGCTTTAAACTTCTTGATGACACTGCGCACGGTAGACACAGGAACATTCAGGTCTTTGGAGATGGACTTGTAGCCTTGAGATTGCTCATGCTTCCTCACAATTTGGTTTCTCAAGTCCTCAGACAGTTCTTTGTCTTTTTTTCTCCTGCTCATGAGTACACAGAAGGACGAGGACAAGGTTGAGTTAACTTTAATCCATGTAACTGCTGCAAGTGTGATTAGTTATTGCCAAACCTGTAGGTGCACAGTAAGTTACAGTGCTGTAATTACACAAATTAGAGAAGCATCACATGATTTTTCTAACAGTTCCAATACTTTTGTCACCCCCTTTTTTATGTTGGTGTGGAATTAATCCAATTTGTCTTTAGGACAATTCTCTTTTGTGTTTTTCATTGAAGACAATAAATGAAGATAATAATACCAAAGAATTGTGATTGCAATCATTTTCTGAGTATTATTGACAGAATGCAGAGGTGTCAATACTTTTGCCACAACTGTATACTGTGAATACAGCAGTGTTTCTGTTGTGTTCTACACAGTGATTTTCTCTACTGTAGATCAAGTTACTTGTGTACAACAAGAGAATGAGCTGTCTTCTGATTAATATCATTTATGGATTACCTCACAGAATGAATATATTATAATAACTAGGTATATTACAGAATATTTACGTAGTATTGCTTAAATTAGAGATGGTGCAAATCAATCCTCATTACCTGTCTAGTGAGCATCATTCCAGAGCAGGAGATTTAATAAACGTTGATGGTGCTATTTTACTGCTAGAGGCTTTGATAAAACAAGATATCACCTTTATACACACAGCTATACTGATAATGCTTTGTATACCTCTCCCTTGAAACTAATTTGTCTCAGAAGAGTATACTTTTCTCATAAAAGACTATATTACTTTATTGAAAGAAGAATCGCTAAGGTGGTGGTGCATGCCCAGTAGAAGTCGAAGTGTGCGCATGTTCAGTATTTGGTTGCAGACATTTCTGAAACAAATCTGCATCTCCTGGCAGAAAAACACTCTGAAAACAGGATACGTTTTTGATGCATATTCGGTGCTTTTGCATTGCATTCTTTGCTTGAGTTTTTTTCCATGTATACTGGGGTGGAAATACAATCCAAAATTTGCACCAAAAATTTACATGCTGCATATGTACAGGGTGGGTCATCCAATGGATACACCTAAATAAAATGGGAATGGTTGGAGATATAAATTTCCTGTTTGTGGCACATTAGTATATGGGAAGGGGAAAACCTTTCCAGATGGGTGGTGACCATGGTGGCCATTTTGGATCCAACTTTATTTTTTTCAATGGGAAGAAGGTTATGTGACACATCAAACTGATTGAGAATGTCATAAGAAAAACAATAAGCTTAGGTAAGAGAGTGTAACCTCAGTCCCATGAAGGTGCCAGCTAGCCCGAAACGCGTAGGAGAATAAAGAAGGATTGAACTTGGACATCGTCCACTCGTTTTCTTGATTTGAGTGCAACTTCTGGCATCTGCACCTGCAGATACACTCTACAGATACTTCCTAGCTATCTGGCTTTCGTCATTCACTTGTTTTGCAGACGGTGGAATAGCACACCATAATATTTACCAAACAGCTACAAACCAGTGTGGTCTCACAATGGAATGGTGAGTATTTCACTTTTTCACTTAAAAACTAATGGGTGTACATGTGATAGGATCAACTTAATATGGAACCTCTTGTACCATCAAACTGTTGTGTTATAAGAAAACAATGGGTGCTTGGTTTTAATGTAACATTGTTCTTTCATGAGCTACTTACAAGTTTATGACCACTTACAAAATGTGTTCAAATTGCTGCCCATTGTGTTGGATTTCAATGCAACCCTCTTCTCCCACTCTTGACACACGATAGCAATACTGCAGAAGAAATGCTAGCACAGGCTTCCAGATCCATTGTTTCAGATGCTGCACATCTCATATCTTCACAGCACAGACAATTGCCCAGGTTGGCTATTTATATGAATACTCCTAAATAAAATGGGAATGAATGGTGATATCAACTTGAAATAACTCATGGAAGTTGTGTTAAAACCAAGCACACCATTGTTTTTCTTACGAAATTCTCAATGAGTTTGATGTGTCACATGACCCTCTTCCATTGAAAAAATAAAGTTGGATCCAAAATGGCTGACTCAAAATGGCCGCCATGGTCACCACCGATATGGAAAGTTTTCCCCCTCCCATACTCCTATAATGTGCCGCAAACAGGAAGTTGATATCACCAACCATTCCCATTTTATTTTGGTTATCCATATAGATGGACCACCCTGTATTTCTGACCAAATCAGCAAGGAAATAAGAAGCAACATGTCCAGAACACTTCAGGATTCTCATTGACTTCCTTGAATAGGGGTGGCATGCAGTTTTGTGACAAAACTGCACCAAAACACACATCAAAAACGTATTGTGTGCACATGGCCTGAGATACAGGGGATTGAGCACTGGTATTCAGACACCTGTGTTGCCTGTAGATGTGTGTGTTGCTGAACGGACAGCTCTTCAAATATGGCGCCCTGTGAACTGACAGCCAATGGGAACACAGTAGCCTCCACCAATCATCACAGACGGGGCGCAGACTCATGCACGCTGTGGCACGCCTACGGGAAATCATAGGCGACGCAGATTCCATCACTATCGCCCTATCACACTCCAAAACCAGGAAATCTCGCCTTCATGATTGCGGCTGATTTCAGAGCAGTGCTCAGGAATCAGGCGAGAGGCGATTTATCGTCGTGACATTCCCCAATCACACGCCGCAACTGTGAGGCAATTTCACGCCGATTGTTCCAGGGCGACATATCGCCTTTAGGATTCCCAGCCGAAGTTGCGGCGTGTAAAGGTACCTTAAAGGTACCTTTACACGCCGCTACAGCATGGTGGAAACAACCGGGTTTATGAGACAAATGTATCTTGCACCGTCAAATCAACCCGAGGTAGCGGCGTGTAAAGTGGGTTGTTGCCACCCGTCACTTGCGGCACCTGTTTCAGAGCAGTGCTCTAAAACAGGTTGATTTCAACCCAATGGTAGTGGCGTCTAAATAAGGTAGGGTAAGGTTTTTTCGTCACCTAGTTAACTCCCTGGGGCGTGACACAGCCTTCGGGAAACCGCCCCCCTTCAGCGATCATTGGAGGAAGCTCCTGCGTTACGATTGGTAGTCGCTGCATAGGGCGGCATATTTAAGGAGCTGACCAGTCACACTACACAATTGCAATAGCGTCATGTATTAGCCATCCTTCCTGCGCTGGCTGGCCAATCATGATGCTATTGCGTTGTCCAATCATCGTACGAGTGTCTCGTAATCCACAATTCTGGCACGCCTATGTGTTGTCCCTGCTGCACCAGGTCCTCCCATATTAGCTTCTGTAGCGGCGTGTAAATGAGGTAAGGTGCTCTACAGAAGGTAACTTTAGGCACCCGGCGGTGCCTCCAGGGATAGATTAAACCTTCTGTACAGCACCTTGTTGCGGCGTGTAAAGGCGGTATCGGGTTCCGTTTTCAACCGTTGGTGCGTGCTCGTGCTCGTGCACGTGAAGCACCCGGTTGTTTCCACCATGTTGTAGCGGCGTGTAAAGGTACCTTTAGAGATGACAACCATTTGCTTCCGCTTCCCTAAAATCATCATGAAAATGGCATCACAACAACCAGACAGAAGGAATCACACTTTAAAAAAACTTTGATCGCCACTGTATAACTTGATATAAATGTGACATATAAGTACAGCAAAACCATTTTCTGGAAGCCACATTCACTTTTACCAAATATAATATATTTTTGGTTGTTGGCATTAGCCGAAGGAGGTGCCAAATGTCTCACTATATCTATTCACTTATGTGGATGACATCCTACACAAATAACATATGCATGTAGCACTAGCTGTAACCAGTTGAGTCATGCAAGTTGGTAGTGACTAGATTTGTAGTTGTACTTCCAGTTTCTTTTCCTTTCTAAAGTTTTTACTTTAAGGCACTAATAAAATTTATTTAATCCACTTACATTTTATATCTATCTGCGCTCTGTGAGTTTCTGACTATTCAATTCAATTTATTACAGCAATATTAACTGACTCATGAAATGTCATCCAATATACATATTAATATATCAAATATATTTATTAATTTAACAGGTGGGATTTAAAGAAGCTCTCAAATTAAGTTTTCATATTTATGTATATGTATATAGAGTAGTGTGATTATTCACATCCTCACCTACCTCTGCATTCTCCAGGATCCAGCTCTGTTCTGCTCCTCCTCTCAGTGACATCACCGCTCTTCAGACTATCTGGCTCATTCTGTATTGTATGCATGAGTTGAAAGCCTCTTTTACAATGTGAGTCTATGGAGCCTCATTTTGATGCACCATAGACTTACTTTGTAAAAAACACTCCCAGGTTACACAGAGCATGGAATCTGGGAAAAGTAGAAAGGCGCTGAATCCCAGAGAAGGTGTCAGTGTGTGTGTATATGTTAGACTCATCAGGTAAAGTGGATCCTCCAAGCCCCTAATGTACATGGACCACGAGCATCGGTGCAACCGCTAGGTGGAGCACATGGAACACGGACAGCAAAGGGACAGGAAACCATAGGTAGCTAGGTGGAATTCTGGAAACCAATGTGAAGTGAGAGACGTCCAGGAGACCACAAGCAAGTAGGTGAGATGCTGGAAACCGCTAGTAGGCAGAAGATATGCAAGAGACACAGATTTAGCAGGCGGGATGTTGGGAACTGCAGGTAGGCAGAAGATGTCCAGGAGACTGAAAGCAGGTTACAAAGATGCTGAAGGCTGCATGCACAGGAATACTAGCAGTCTTAATACCAAGACACAAGCGTGTGTCTGGATGAGCCTTATATTGGCCTAGGAGGATGCTCACATCACACCAGGTCATCTACAAAGCCTGTTATGGAATACAAAAGAGTGTCTAGCTGACTAGGGTGAGGGAAGCAAGTCACAGATAAAGGACATGTGTGTAAAAGTATATTCATACACTCACACTACACTACATGCACATATATAAACATTTAATAAACAAAAAACTTCATGGGAAAGCTTCTTTAAGTTACACCATGTTTTAGTAAAGCAGGAATTCTACTCCCAAGATGGAAGTGGCCTATAATTCATGTGAGGACCTCAAAGTCCCCGTCTCATACTACGATATCAGTAACGATATCGTTAGTACGTCACTGGTTTTCTCTAACGACGTAGTAACTACTTCGTTCAGTGTGACATGTACAAACGATCAATGCTAATCGGGCAGATCGTTGATGGGAGGTTGGTGAACCAGACATGAAACCAAACAATGAGCGTTCATTCAACCTGCAGCATGGGTGTGGTGACACCTCAATAACGATGACTTTGCCTATTGAGAAGTGAAGGACCTAGGCGAGCTAACGACCGTAAGTATTGTTTTCTTGTCGCGGGATCGTTGGTGCGTCATTAACGAGATCTATACGTGTGACATTTCACTAGTGATCATTGAACGTCGTTCTAGCGATGTAGGTCAAGTCGGATCGTTGGTCAGTTCGCCGACACATTGAAGCGTGAGACGGGACCTTAAAAAGCATCTGTGATTATTTAAATCTTTTTTCATATATATATTTTCTCCCTTTGATACATGTGCAACAGATCAGTGCGCTTTTGTTTCCGTTTACTCCCACAAATCACTCAAAAAATGTTCTGAATCCCACTGCTCAGCAGACAGAAGCAGTGAGGAGCTCCTGCACTGGGCTGTGTATGGGCTCAGAGACTTTCTGTCTGCCCTGATCTGAAGTGAGGGGAGAAGTGTAAAAAAAAATATATATAATACTTTGTAAACTTTCATTATATTGCTTTATATACTACTAGATGGGTGCCCGATGCACAATGCATCGGGATTCTAGCAGAGCGAGTCTCTGACTCGCAATGGCCGCTTCGCGGCCAATGCTTCGCGCTGCTAAGGCGACTCGCCATGCCCGCTGCGCGGGCATAGCGAGTCGCCTTAGAACTGCTCGCAATGGCCGCTTCGCGGCCAATGCTTCGCGCCGCTAAGGCGACTCGCCATGCCCGCTGCGCGGGCATAGCGAGTCGCCTTAGAGCTGCTCGCAATGGCCTCTGCGCGGCCAATGCTTCGTTCGTATCCACATGACCACGCTGAGTCGCATGTGAGTGTGGTGCGCGAAATCCATTCGTGATTATATAGTAGATAAACATACTGTTCTCATTTCAGGCCTGGACACCACAAAGGACCCCTGCCAAAAAGTGAAATGCAGTAGACACAAGGTTTGCATCGCCCACGGATATCAAAAAGCAATGTGTATAAGTCGGAAGAAGTTGGAACACAGGTAAATTCAGTATAAAAGACATAGACCAGGTCCATTGTCTTTTTCCCAAGAAGGAAATATGTTCTGTATTCTCCTGGTTTCTTTTTATTTTCTTTTGAATGGCCAGTTTGCGCCATTTCCAATTTGTATTCTCCTCTTTTGGAGGCTTCTTATATAAAAAAAAAGGCTAGTTTTTGATAATATCTTTCTCTTTAATTGTTACATAGTTTCATATATTGAAAAAAAGACACAGATCCATTACGTTCTATCTTTCTCCATCAATTATAAATTATCTATGGCTATATTATTTATAAGCCATGACTGTTTTTTGTGAGGTCTTTGTGAGTAATAAGTCATGTACTAGTTCCTTGTATTGACCACTCATGTACTTCCACATGGAAATTAGATTTCCTCTGACGCGTCTTTTCTAAGTTAAACAAGATCAAAATTTGTAACCTCTAATCACAGGAAAGGATTTCCATCTTTCCATCCCCAGTGGCGTAACGGCATGTGCCCTAGGAGAGGGGGGTGGACGGGAAGTGAGTGAAGCCTCACTTCCTGCAGCTGTGCTCGCCCCTGCTCCCTTCTTATCGGCCCTGAAGCTGACCGCGGGAGGCACCTTAAGGCAATTATACACCACTAGCACCCCCCCCCCCCTGTTCACCAACTCTGCATGACAGGATCTACAAACTCTAGCACCCCCCCCCCCCCCGCTCCTCACCTATGGGGCCCCGGAGTAAATCCTGCACCTGGGCCCGCAGCGGTGATGTTATGCTACTGTCCATCCCATATGTTTATTATCAAGTTACCTGCCTTTGATCCAACTTCTTTTTAGAATGTTGAGCCACAAATCTGGATCTCATAGTCAAAGTACAGGGTGGGCCATTGATATGGATGCAAAGATACTGGAAGCAAGGTTCCAGTGGATCTGCAGAGTGGCAGCAGTAACCTCACTGGGAACAGAGATCTGCAGTGCACCCTTTTATATACAGGTATCACAGAGTCCCAATTTGCAGGAAAAGAATGGAGGGGCAAACACCAGATGGAATTAACTCCATTATTTACACCGGTAACACAATATCAGCATAGTTGTGCAGGGGGGTGGGGAGGGTGCAGGAGGCACTGGACGACAGTGCCATTTCACACGTGTCTGGTGCTTCTACGGGTCCACACATGACATCCTCAAGCACCTCCATAAATACAGGTGGGTGAGGGGCATCATTAAAAATATGAATATTCAAAACCTGTACACAGGAATGCATGACTAACCAAATTACATATCATATTAAACAAAACCTGCTAGAGCTGCCAAGAGAAAGAAAGAATTAGGGCTTATGATTAATACAACTTAAAGAAAAATAGCCAAATCAATCCTATCATTTAGGCCACTGGCACCCTGGGCTTTCATCTGTAGGACCCATCTGGATTCGGACCTGAGTAGTTTTTATGTAAATCTCCTCCTTGAGGAAAGGGTGAAACCCTCTCTAGCCCAGCGAAAGATAGTGTCTCAGGGTTATCTGCATGACACTCTCTTACATGTTATATTAAATGGGGTGAACCTTTACCCGATTCTATGCCCACCCTGTAGTATCTTAAAATGGATTTATTGAGACATAATAATACAGGATGGGCCATTTCTATGGATGCACCTAAATAAAATGGGAATGGTTGATGATATCAACTTCCTAATTGTGGGACACTAGTATAGGGGAGGGGAAAACTTTTCCAGATGGGTGGTGACCATGGTGGCCATTTTGAAGTTGGCCATTTTGGATCCAACTTTATTTGTTTCAATGGGAAGAGGGCCATGTGACACATCAAACTTATTGAGAATTTCATAAGACAAACAATGGTGTGCTTGGTTTTAATGTAAATTTATTCTTTCATAAGTTATTTACAAGTTTATGACCACTACTCCCCTCATCCATCATTGCTGCCCTGAGGCAAGCAGTACTGCACTTAGCTGCATCCCATCACCTCAGCAGCCGGCCTGCAGCGCTGGTATCATCGTTACCAGGATCCACAGGTGGTGTCACAACCTTTCCCCACTTCCCTCTCCAACAATGAGAGCCAGGGCACGGAACTGGGAAACCAACCACCCATGATCCCCGTTACAGCCACGAACCCATCCTGGTATCCGAGTACCCCCCACTCTGTGCTCATAATTTTCACTGGCTCAGGATCTTCAGATCCATAGACACTACAACCCCCAGCATGCTCCATCATACAGTCTGCAGATCCAGAGACCCTACAACCCCCAGCATGCTCCATCACTCAGTCTGCAGATCCAGTAACACTATAACTCCCAGCATGCTCCATCACACAGTCTGCAGACCCAGAGACACTGCAACTCCCAGCAGGAGACGGACGAGACGAAGGGAGAGATAGGGGAGGGTAGAGTGATGAGTTGGGGCACACAGGACCTGTCTGGTAGAGTGACAGGAGGGAGGGAAAGAGGAGGGAGGAGGGTTGGCTTAGAGCAAACAGAGGAGTAATAAAACAGCCCCTTTTATTCTAATGTGCTAAAAACTCCGTCCCCCTGGTGCACATATTTCCCAATGTTTTGTAACTCTTATCTCTGCAATCATATATGTAATCATTGAAGTAAAGGTATGATTGCACTCAGCATCCCAGAGCCTGTAAGGAACTGCCTTCACTTTATAGCTGTAAAACATGCTGGTTGGTTCCCTTTAAATAAGGGCCATAATTGACATCTGTGTCTTCACAGAATGAAGGACCTCACTAACTGAACTCTGCACTGCTATTAATTAGAACAATCTATTTTACTTAATAAGTCAAATAATACACCCAATTAGCACCATATATGTCATGAATGTTGATTCTATTGGCCCATTACTCGCCTACACCTAGTCAAGAATTGTTTTCATGTTGTATGATCTTTTCTGCCAAAAACAGTAATTACACACATTAGTGATGTTAGACTGCTATTATTTTGCACATGACTATATATTGAATTAAATGATTAAGTGTATAATTAATTAAGGCTAGGGTCACACTTGGTAGGGTAATTGCGGTTACCGCATACAGATCCGGATGCGGTAAGCACAATTGCCTTCAGACGCGTTTTGTTCACAAAATGTGTCTGGCAAACCGCAATGCGGTAACCGGATTGCTCAGGATGTGTAATCTGGAGCAATCCGGTTACCGTATGCTTTGTTCATCCCTGCTGCCGCAGGGATGAACAAAGGGTTAATGTTAATAATCGATGTGGCAACATGTCTCTAGGGGGTGACCACCCTCCCTAGAGACATGCTGTCCACTCAGGTGGGCATGTGAGGGCTTAATCTTGGCATTTATAGTATTGCCGGCTATTGTCGGCATTTACTATTTTATGAATGAACCCGGCGGCTCCTCGCTGTGTAATACATACATGATGTAATGTATGTACTGTATGAGCCGCTATCCAGGGTCCTGAAAGTATTAACATTAGGTCTATGGGCAGCACATCGCTATAGACCTAATGTTAACGCTTTCAGGAACAAGGCTAGCGGCTCATACAGTACATACATTACGTACTGTACTACACAGCGCTAAGCCACCGGGTTCATTCATGAAATAGTAAATGCCGACAATAGCCGGCAATACTATAAATGTGTCTTGCAGCAGCTGCATGGGCTCCCGTAGGAGCCCATTATAGCAATCATGCTGCGGTTTGCAAACCGCTGCAAAAACTGCAGCCTGCATGATTTTTACCGCAGACTGCAAATCCGCAAGCAGTAACCATGCACTACATGCAATCCGGTTACTATAATGGGCTCCTATGGGATGCGGTTTCTGATACAGTTTTGAGCACTTTTACTGCTCAAAACCAGATCAGGATTCGTAGTGCCCTGCCGCAAATGTGACCCCCAGCCTAAGTGATCAGATAATTGCAGGTTAAAGTCTTTTAAGGGAACTAACAAGTACAGTAAAAAGTAAAAATAAAAACACATAAAAATTATATAAATAAATATATATGTGGTATCATTGCATCCATTAAAGTCTAATCTATTCAAAATATAAGATTATTTAACACCATTGGTAAACACTGTATACAGAAAAAAAAAATCAATATAGCCAAATATTGGGGTCACCACACTGCAAAAAAGAAATAAGAAGCTTCTAAAATGTCACATCTTTCTCAAAATGATAGATAAAAGGCCTGCTCACCACTTACAGAAACAAGCCAAAATTAAAAAACATTTCATTGTACAAATTTCTACTTTTTTGTACATTAAGATAATAAAAAAACAGGAAACGTTTACTGTCTGCATATTTGTATTGACCTGGAGAATCATGACGAAAGGTTATTTCTCCAACATACTGAACTCCAAAAAAACCTAAATTCCTCAAAAATGTTTTTTTTTACCATTTTCATGACGATGGGAATATCATTTTTGTTTTCCAACATATTTTATGGTAAAAATGAAAGGTGTCAGTAACCCTAAAGGCCACTTTACACGTCGCAATATCATTCCGATATTGCATACGATTTCACGGGAGCGCGCACGTTTTTGGCACTTGTCCAAGATTGCATAGGAGATGTTACACAGGGAAATATCGCCAGGCAACGCAACTACAATGTCGTACGCCCCTCTTGCACACTGCGTCTCATCAACTCAGGGAATGAGCAATTAACATTGGAGTGAATCGGGGAAGTTGCGCTCCATATGTAGTTGCGCTGTCACACAGCACGATCCTGCCAGATCGTTAAGCCAATATTGGCCAGTTGGAGAGCATGCACAATTCCCAAACGATATCATTTTTGCATTGTTTTGGCGTCGCGTTGCTCATTTACATCACACAACGCACAAACGATATCGGCGGCAACGCCCGAACCACGTGACTTTTTATCAGTAGTTGGGCTACGATATCGTGCCGTGTAAAGCGGCCTTAAGTGTCTATGTGGACAGGAAAATAAAGAAGTCAATCTTTTAGGAGAAGGGGTGGAAAAAATAAAAATGCCAAAAAAGCTACTAAATAAAATTGAAAAGGGGTAAAAGGAACTACTACTGTAATTTACTAATCAATGAGGTATTAAAGAGGAATAGTAGTAATCTGATGTACCATCTCTGAGGAATCAGAGGGCCAGCTCTGTTCTATCAATATCAGAACCCGTTTACGGGGCCCACATGACACCCGAGCCTCCAAACCAATCACCACTGCTTCCTTTCTCCACTTTAGGACACAAAGCAGTTAACAGGAAGTGAGTGGTAGGCGCAGTGCTCACTTCCTTTTAATTACTTAACCGTCTGAAGGCAGGAAAAAGGAACCGGGCGGTGATTGGTTGGGAGGCTCTGGTGTCATAACAATGTCATGTGGGCCCCGTAAACATGGGTTCTGACATTGTTAGAACAGAGCTGGCTCTGGAGGTGAGTATAGATTTTTTTTATTTTCTGGTGGTGAACATGGGGAATGAGAAGGGGTTTTCCAAGGAGTGGACCTCTTTAAATGACTTACACACTAGGCTGGAAGTGTATTGGGAGTGTCTATGCACTATGAATTAAGCAGTCAATCCCCAATGTACTTCTAGACTAATTTACTTGCTGTTTCAAAGTCTGATTTCTCAGTGATGGCACGTGCCAGGTATCATGTTTAATGCTGTTGACATGACAGGAACTCCATAGCAGTGGATACTGCTAATGACACCTGAAGCCATCCACGTAGGCAGCCCAGCATGCACCAGCATGAGCAACTGATGAAGGGCTACGTCTTCCACATTCTTGTACACTGGAAGATGCTGTAAATGTAATATTCACTTGAAAATCTGTTTGGGAGTGCCATGGGATATTTCATCAATTTAGGAAGTGGCCAGCAGCAGTTGAGTGGAGACTGGTGGAGAGTTGGCTACATGCATAAAAGTTCAACAAATTGCAAAATGGGCGGCAGGCGCCCTATGTTCTCTAGACAGGTGGAGGATCTGGAGAGAATATTCCCTAACTGTCCAAGATAGGGAACCACCAGGTGCTGGAGGTTAGATCTGACTTTATTGCTATTGACATAAAGCAGTGGAGGCAAAAACAAACGAATGGAAGTACGGTAACACTTTCTTTATCCATGAATTATTTGATTAGAAGCTAATATAATTACTTCTTGTGCATTGTGCATTCCAGCAGTGTGCAACCTGACATCTGCTAACTAGAGTCCCTCATCCGCACCATCTGTTACGTTTTCCTGGTAACATCGCGGTAGATAAAAGCTGTTTGTCGATACACAGTATCCATACAGACTGCTATACGGATGCCTCACATACATAGAGCTGTATATTGAGGGAGGTTGTCTATTACTCTTTGAAATGTTTTAAGGCATTCAATCTTGATATTAATCAGTAGGCTTACATTTCAAGCTTTTGTTCAGTATTCAATATTTAATTTTTCTATTGCTATTTTTTCTTCTCCAGAATTAAACAACCCAACCTCAAACTCCAAGGGAACAAAGATAACCTTTGCAAACCATGCCATGTAACTCAGCCAGCATCAGTCTGTGGCTCTGATGGACACACGTACAGCTCCGTGGTGAGGAGTATTTGCATTTCTAGGGGAATGTCTCAGTAATAGATATTACTCAATGATGAAAGGGGATGTGAAACATTCCTCCATAGCATATTAAAGGGAATCTGCCAGCAGCTTTTTGCTACCTCATCTGAGAGCGGCATGATGTAGGTAAATAGGCCCTGAATCCACAATGTATTACTTATATTACTGGGTGCAGTGGATCTGACACAATCAAAGTTTTTAGATTAAGCAATGCAGAAGAGCTTAGAGAGCTGCCCATCCCCCCAAACCATGCTCTGTGTGTACATTCCTATGGACAGGGAGAAGCTGCTAATCATAGGGGAGAGCATGCTGGACGTGGGCTCATGCATTGCTGTGTTTAAACAATAATAAGTTACTAGTGCTAAAACAAACATGTCAGGTAAACAACAACACATAAAAGCCTCATGGCTGAAATCTCTGTGTTAACCCCTACAGCATGCTGTCTTCAGATTACATAGCAAAAAGCTGCTGACTGATTATCTTTTAACTTCTAGAGTTAATTTCTAGAGTAAGCTGTAGGTTGCTATTTTGATTTGGGGCATTTTGCAACACTTTTGCTAATGCACACTATATGGCTGATTCTTCAAAGCTTTTTCGCCACAAAAGGAGCATATCAGCTTTGAAAAGTTGCACAATTTTTTGTGCAATGTGGAATTGTGCAAAAATTTGGCAGCTTTTGGTATTTTCACACCACATTAGATCAGCTCCGCAGAAATGGGCGTAGTTGTTGAGGAGTCAAACTTTTCTACACTGGAAATGCAACTCCAGTCCTAGTGCATTGCATGGTGGTGCTGAAAACGTAGAAGAGGTACCGAATTCTTTAAATGGCAGGTGCCTCTTAATGAATTGGCGCCATGTACTCCTGTCAGGACTAGTGCAAGGCGAGCTTGCATTAAGTCTTGACAAATCACCCCCGATTTGCTTGATAACACTAGCTGCACTCTTATGACTTAGAATATGTACACACAAACTATTCCACGTTTTTATGCTTTCAAAGCAAAATTGATAAGTTGTTCACATGTATTTGTTATGCTTTGGCAAAGCATTTATATAGTATGTATTTTATCACCATACATATTTAGAGCATTTAAAGGGAACCCATCAGCTTGTTTTTACCCTCAGACCTACGACTACCTGTCCCTGCAGCTTCCTAGTACATCTCTAGCCATCCCTGTCGGACCTAAAACTTTACTATAATGGTTGTAAAAAATGAATTTAATACTTACATCTCTGTATGGTAATTAGTCATTCTGGATGTTGTGGACAGCTGCATTCTCCCCCCTCACTCCAGGTATCACACCCCGTTGGGAGTTCTCCATGGCTGCATTCTCCCCCCTCGAGGCTGGGATCATGCCCCGGTGGCGTGATCATTCAGTCAGGAGTGCACTCCCGATTCAAAATTCTTGTTCCTCCTTCCGGGTGTGACACGCTGCCGGCCAGGCATCATATCCGGTCTGGTACATTGTGGGGGATTATCAGGTGTACGGGCTGCCTTTGGAACATGCACTGTGCATGCCCTGGAGCCAGACTGTACGCCAATACACCCACCACACTGCACAGGACCAGAAATGACACGCTGCCGACATCGCATCACACCCATAAAGAGTAACAAGAATTTTGAATTGGGAGCGCGCTCCTAAATCAATGATCGCGCCGACCGGGGCATGATCCCAGCATTGAGGGGGTAGAATGCAGCTGTGGAGAATGCCTAATGGGGCATGATACCAGGAGTGAGGGAGGGAATGCAGCTGTGGAGAATGCTCAGGGTGACTACATATGTAGTCGTCACGAAGATAAATTACTATATGGATAAGTAAGTATGAAACTCATTTTTTACAACCATTATAGGACAGTTTAAGGTCAGACAGGGATGGTTAGGGATGTACTAGGTAGCTGCAGGAACAAGTAGTGATAGGTTTGGGAGTAAAAATGAGCTGACAGATTCCATTTAAGTATGGGGGTCGACATATGGCCTGCACCCCCATTAGTTCACAAAGGAGAGGTGAACACGTATTTTTGGTCACTTTCTACTAAATACGCTTTAATAAATCATCACTTTATGATCAGCTGAAGCCCGATCTCTGTGACACCCTCTAATCCTGAGAATATCTGGGGCACAGGTCTAGTGTAACACTGTGTGCCTTTCTTATATTCTCATACACAAAGGTGCTCCTAGCCACCCAACAGGAATCTGTAGTGCAGCCCCAAACAGTGAGGGGAACACTGTGTTCTTTCATTTCATAAGGGACCTAGGGGGTTTAGAGATCAGATCTTAACTGACCATACAGCAATCACATAGCCTAGTTATGTAAGTTATCACTTTTAGAATTTTCAAAACCCCTTTTAAATCTTTATAAAGGCAGCTTTAGAGGGGTTGTCCAGTCTAAACTGATAATTTTACTTTATGTGACTGCAGACTTATCAATCCTCTCAGCTCACACATTGTGCACTACAAAGATTTGCGATTTCTAAACAGGGACTGTAGTTATGCAGTATGCATGTTCTCAACCAAAACCCCCAACTAGTGGGCGTGGCCTCGCTCCATACAAGCAGGGGCGTATCTACGGGGGTGCAGCCGGACCTTTTGCCCCGGGCGCAACTCAGCGGGGGGCGCCGGCGGCACCCCCCCCCCCCTCTTGCTATACCCGGCGGCCGCACACACATTATAGGGGCTGTTATTCTGATATTACAGTTTAGCGGCGCGGAAGCGCCCGACGTCACTTCCGCTTCTGCGCCAGTCTGGGGCCGCGGGGGCCACTGGGAGACTTGGCGGCAGCGGGTCCGGTGCGGGGTGACCGCAGGAGACACCGGAAACTGCGGCACTGGCGGCGGCGCCTCATATGTCCAGATTGGAGGACGGAGGAGAGACGGAACAGCAGGGGACAGGGTGAGTGACGGAGGAGGGGGGGACAGCAGGGGTGAGTGACCGAGGAAAGCTGACAGCACGCCCCCCCCGTCCTCACCTACCTTGGGGAGAGGGAGGGGGGGGGCGCCAAGATAGATCTGCGCTCCGGGCGCCATCATACCTAGTTACACCTCCGCATACAAGTGTATGGAGCAAGGCAGCACCCACTAGATGGACATTCCCACTAGTCGGACACTCTCTCCCTACACTTGTATTGAACGAGGCTGCGCCCACTAGTCATGTTGTTTCCGGGAAAAAGTATTTCACATAATTGCGGCCTGTACCTGGATTAAAAACCGGCGAATCCTCATAGTGCACAGTGCGTACGCTGGGAGTATTGATAAGTCTGCAGTCACACAGAGTGACTGCAGAATTATCAGTTTAGACTGGACAACCTCTTGCAAGAGATTTTCCACAACTAATGTGACTCTCTTTATTTTGTCCTAACCATGCCTAACTAACAGTTATCTAATATATTTTGGCTACCTGCCCTGTTCCAGTAAGCTTATCTCCAAGACGCTCATATATTAATACCTTTATTGTTGTACTAGCTTTAATGCTCTGGGCTGCAGAATGGAATCAGACAAACAGATCAGGGCACGTCACTGATGGGGCCGGGCTTCCGCTCCGTGAGTGACAGCAATACACATGCCCAGACCAAACTACACTCTCTTCTCAGCCCTCATGGCTGATGTGCCCTGCGTGGCTTGTCAGATTCCAGTCTGCAGCCTGGAATATCAAACAACAACAATAAAGATAGTTATGAGTGTCATAGATGTAAGCTTACAGGAGTAGAGTATGTAGCAGAAGTATATTGCGAGAGTGTTAGGCCCCTTTCACATCAGCTGTAATCGCTGATCATGGCAGTTTCAGTGAAAAAACCACAACTGCCGCGATTACCGCATAACGGCCTCACTTGCGGTTCACCTGTGGCAAGCCCCATGCAATGTCTATGGGGCTTGCGGTAGGTGTGCGGCAGGTGCGGCAAGTACGGTTTCGGCACATGCGGCTGCGAGAAAACCGCGGCTGACTGCGTTTTTTTTGTGGCCGCATCTGCCGCAAGTGTCGAAACCGCAACTGTACCGCACTTGCCACACCTGCCGCAAGCCCCATAGACATTGCATGGGGCTTGCCACAGGTGAACCGCAAGTGCGGCCGTTATGCGGTAATCGCGGCAGTTGCGTTTTTTCACCGCAAGTGCCGCGATCAGCGATTACCGCTGATGTGAAAGGGGCCTTAGTTAGGCATAGTTAGGATAAAAGAAAGGGGGTCACAGTAGTAGTGGAAACCTCTTTATTGAGGGGGCTATTTGTTGTTATATCCATTCAGCATAACGGAAGGTAATAGTGAATGTATTGCCTCCCTTCCACCAAGGATGGAGCCACCACAGATATTTTGGAATATCCTATCTAAATCAATGAGAATTGTGCTAGGAATCTATTTAATGTGCACTGAAAATAGGAGTACTCATTAAATACTTAAAACACTATTTAACAGCTCATTAGAAGCACATTTACATGGGTGCAAATTATTACTATATGTTTCTAGTTATTCAGAATTTAAATGGTAACATTTTGCAGATATCCTTATACATAATAAAATGTGAGTAAACCGCTGTTGCCACCGTAATAATATTGCTGGAACGTATTATCACATCTAGTGACCGTGATGATATTGAACAGCTCTGGACCTTCTGGGAATGGTATTGAAATATATACTTCCAATTACTGGTTCAAAAGCAAGTCAGGTTGTTTGAAATAGCTGCCGGCAAATTCACACGTTTCTCTGTAGGGATTGGCATTGCAACCCTCTGATCATGATTCTTTCTCCCTTTATTAGTGTAAACTGGAGCAGCAGGCATGTCTTAGTAGCAAACAACTGACTGTTAGATGCCAAGGTTCCTGCCCGTGCCCAACAGAAAATACTCCCACTACAACGACCTCCACCACTGTGGATACCAGCAAACAAGGTGAAGCTCTTCTGCTACTAATTGAATTTGCGGAAATATTTGTAATAACTTTACTGTCGGCACAGAAGCACAGCAATTATATTAAAAAAGAAAAATCATCAAACAAAAAAAAAAAACAAGCAGTGACAATAACTTTATCAGTCAAGATATAAAGCCAGACTAGACAAGTACTAGAAGCGAAGAACACCAGAGGTGTAACTACAATAGGTGCAGGGGTAGCAATCACAACCGGGCCCTCGAGCCTAGGGGGCCTCAAAAGTACATTTGGCCTATAGAAACAGACTATGGATATTAAAGATTTCCAATAACTGGGGGCCCCGTTGGAGCTTTTGCATCAGGGCCCATGAGCTTCAAGTTACGCTACTGAAGAACACCATAGACAAATGGTATGATGGAAGGCAAGTGGTTTAGTTGGAGCATTGCTAATTGACATGAAAAATCTGTATTGGGATTAGTTCTTATAAAGAGATAAATAGAAAGAGGAATATTACAAGATCAGAAGGTTACATTAATGACAACGGGAAGTTGTGTTTAGCAGTCAATTAATAGTGAAATAGTGAATATTTGTGGCAGGGAATATGGATGGATAAGAGACAATTAAAAGCTTTTTGCCAAATATGACCATATAGAGATAACACATAACTGATTATATAGGTCAACCTTTCTCCACCAGCTATGCAGTCCCTATTGCTAGATTAATTTATTCATAACCCACAATGCCATTTTTAAATGCTGTTATAGTGTCTGCCATTAATACATCTTGTGGTAGGGCATTTGATACTCTGGCTGCTCTAACTGTAAAGAACCCTTTCTTATTTAGTAGACTGTATCCCCCTGCTTCCACTCATAATGAATGCCCCTTGTTCCTTTATCTAGCCTTTGAAAGCAACAAGTCATGTGGCAGTCCTTTGTTTTGACCACACATGTATGTATACATATAAATTAGATCATTGCTGAGGCATCTTTTTCTAACCTAAATAACTATTCCAACCTGTTATTATAGGAGAGACCTTCCATCCCATAAAATAATCTAGTTGCTGCCTTTGAACTGACTCTAACTTCTGAATATCTTTTATGGAACCCCAAATTGGATCCCATATTCTAGATGTGGCCCTGCAACTAATTGAGGGGTAATAATAGATACCCTGATTTAAAAAAAATTGTCTGTACTTACAGTATCTACTTGATACAAAGGCCAGACATGCATATGATAACTAAGTTCTTCCACTGCTTGTTTTCTTCAAAGTCGTATCTTATCCTATGCCATCCACAGAATGAAAAGAGCTGGGATCAAATGCCGCGCTGACCACAAAGATAAACACAGAGTTAATCACACACTCTGTTTATTTTGCCTACACGTGTTTCATGGTTCATAGGCCACTTGGTAGGATGTGATTAACTCTGTGTTTATCTTTGTGGTCAGCGTGGCATCTCATCCCAACTCTTTTCACTTTTATCTGGATTCTTCAGTTCTCAGCTGGGAGCCTGCGGCGACCTCCTGTGTGCTTTTATTGTAGTTGTGACACTCACAACTACATCAGATGAGTTTAACCATTTGGGGTCTGAGGGACCTGTATAATAGCAATACTACTCTATGTGCGCTTCCTTTCTCTTTTAATTTATCCACAGAATGATCAATTACTGCAAACTTGAAAAATGTTCATGCTAAAACTGTAAAACCTGTAAGGCTGTGTGCTTACTATGAGGGAACGCAGCATTTTGGACACAGCGTTTTGCCGCTGCTTCCAAATCACTGTGTTGTACAGGAGCAGCATAGTTGATGAGATTTGCAGAAATCCCATCCTCACTATGCTTCACCCGACCGCAGTGTTATTTCAGCTGTGGGTTGCCGGACTTACCCATCACCGCAGTATCACAGAATCTGGAGCGATGACTGTCGGGTGAATGTAGGGAGAAACCGACAGATCATGAGTACAAGGCGGCTGTGGTCTCCCTGCGTTCACCTGTGGGTTCCAATGGATCCAGAGGCACTGCGGCCAGCATGCAGTGCCTCCGGATCGTAAGCACATACACTAATACCTCTCTTGAGAAGCAGATTTTCATTATCTCACTTCACCATCAGACATAGCACAGATATGCTCTGTGGAATTCATGTCTCATATTCTGTCCGCCCATCTTAGGTCTTTTTAGTAGTGTGACAAAGAGCTCCTTGATCAGAGCGTATGTTTTGTTTAGTGGCCCATCCAAGAACATGCTATAGTTCCGTATTTAATGATTGGTTTAGGTTACACTTGAGATATCGTCTTAACGTTTTTATATTTATTCCTTCTTGAGGAGAAACATGCACTGGCCAGGATTTAGCGGATCTTGGGGACCGTTTACGGGATTGGTTCCAGCTGCTTCATGAGAATTCAAAGCAGAATAACACAGGAAATCCAGGAGTAAAACAAGTGAATGGTATGTTAGCCATTATATTGTCATGGTCAATGTTTTCTAAATTGGCATGTCACTAGAATAAATAATAAGTAATATTCAGAGCCATATCTCAACCATAGCCACTGGTGGTTCCGTGCCTGGAGCTTTTAGGCAGTAAATCAAGCCCCATCACTAACCTTTACTTCAGTGACTTTTTGTTGGATCTTATGTCTTATTGTGATGTTAATGAAACCACTGAAAAGTGTTCTATAAAGAACAGGAAGTGTAAGCCTAGTATAAGGCCTAGAGGCAACTGGGATATTGTAAGATAGTCTGATTTCTTTTAATATTGATATTTGGTACAGAAAGTAGAAAAAAAGTACATATGAATATAAAAACCCAATTTAAACAATAGGTCATGTTCTGATTTTTGACATACCGGTACTTACTTTAATGAACCAGCACTAAATCTTGCATTTCATTGACGGCTATTAAACAGACTGAATTTCCTTGGGGTAGTGAGGGCTAGATGAAATCTGTTGGGAAGGTTTGGATTTAATTAAGGAAAAGAGGATCCTATCATGTATTTATTTACCAATTAGAAAAATATATGACATAGGTGTGAATAATACTGAGATGTTTATTCATTTTTATATTGGCATGTGCTGAATTAATTCAGAGAATATTGCAATGTAATATTCATGTACCAATATAGGTGGTGACATTGCAAAGCATATACAGAATACTGGATTTACTATGACTGTACTATGAAAATATGAGTCTATGAATTTCTATGCTACATGATATATATATGGTCTTTCTTTTTTTGAAGGAGCCAGAATAAAGCAATTAATGAATATGGTTGAGACATATGTAGCAAGTAGTGCGGGTGTCAATTAAAAGATTCAGATGAAGCATCTGGCCCTATGCGAGAAGCAGTTTGAATGAAACTCTGGCCAATAATTTATTGGAGCACTTCACATTCCAAGAAAGCTTGATCGGTTCTTTAGAGAAATGATTCACTGCTTAATTAGCACCTCGTTAGTAAAGCAAAACATTTTAGAAGTTAATTATCAGAATATCCTGGCATGACACTAGGACAATAGTGCCACCGAGTGATATTGACAAACAGTTTGACATGATCCCGTCCAGGACATAAGCACATATGGAGTCTATCTGACATGGCGTTTCACAGATGTTACACAACTGAGTCCAGACCTTAGAATATTTGCTTAAACCCAAGAAAAATGCTAATCTTCTGCAGATTGAGGCCATAGTCTTAATGAATTAGACAATGCATTTTCTGTCCGGTAATATTCATATTCTTATTTGTTCCATTTTACCTTTAGCACAAGGTAAATTGTTGTGTGCAGAATAAATAACCCTCTTTATGCAAAATTAAATCCTTGTAAGTGGATTTAGCCCTGAATGGACGTTGTGTTTAATCCCCAATCGACTGTATCAGAGTAGAAAGAGAATAATTCTGACTATAGAATCCCAAAACCATTAACAACCATTATCACTTTATATAATGATGTTGATGTTGGCACTGAGGGAACTAAGTTAGTAGTGACTAAAGCTGGTCTGAATGACTGGAAATCGATATAAAAAAGGATAAATAGGGAGCGCACATAGGGCGTTATCGTCTTAATAAATAGTCCAGTCCCCCCAATCGGTGTAGGAGCCCACTGAAGATAAATGATTTCCACGAAGAAAAAAGCTGGGCTTTGTAGTCCGCGCTGACCAATTAGAAAACTTCCTCCGAAGAAAAAAGCTGGTCTTTGTAGTCCGCGCTGGCCTCAAGAAACTTCCTCCTGTAGAGAACAGAAACTGACTGGGCTTTGTAGTCCGCGCTGAACTCAAGAAACTTCCATCCGAAAAAAAGCTGGGCTTTGTAGTCGCGCGCTAGACCTCAAGAAACTGCTATCCACACGAAGAAAAAGCTGGGCTTTGTAGTCCGGCTGACCTCAAGAAACTTCCACTGAAGAAAAAGCTGGGCTTTGTAGTCCGCGCTGACCTCAATAAACTTCCTCCGAAGAAAAAGCTGGGCTTTGTAGTCCGCACTGACCTCAAGAAACTTCCTCCGAAGAAAAACCTGGGCTTTGTAACCCTGATGAAGTGGCAGATTTAAAGCCACGAAACGCATAGGCAAATAAACCAGAACCTGATTGACCCTTATTGGACTGGAAGTTTCTTGAGGTCAGCGCGGACTACAAAGCCCAGCTTTTTCTTTGGTGGAAATCATTGGAAATCGATATCAGCATTTACATTTATGCTTAACATTAATTGGGGTGTCCAGGAATTATATATTGATGACCTTCCTTTGGAATAGGTAATCAATATGAGATTGGTGGGGTGCTGACACCCGTTACTCCAGTTGTTTGCAACTCCTGATGCTGCCGGATGTACAGTGAAGCACTCAGCTCCATGCACTGTGCAATGGCCATTCTTGGATATTGCAGCTCAATTCCCAATTCACTTCATTAGGAGCGAACTGCAATTCTCGAGAATGGCCACTTCACAGTGAATGAAGCACTTCTTGACCGACCCCATAAACTGCTTACTTCAGGCCACTTTGTCATAAAGCAGATCAGTGGGAGAGCGGATATTGGTCATTATTTTATATACTGGGTATGGAAAGTATTCAGAGCCCTTTAATTTTTCACTCTTTGTTTCATTGTAGCCATTTGGTAAATTCAAAAAAGTTCATTTTTTTTTCTCATTAATGCACACTCCGCACCCAATCTTCACTGAAAAAAACCCCAGAAATGTAGACATTTGTGCAAATGTATTAAAAAGGAAAAACTGAAATCTCACATGGTCATAAGTATTCAGACCCTTTGCTCAGACCTCATATTTAAGTCACATGCTGTCCATTTCCTTGTGATCCTCCTTGAGATGGTTCTACTCCTTCATTGGAGTCCAGCTGTGTTTAAATAAATTGATAGGACCTGATTTGGAAAGGCACACACCTGTCTGTATAAGGCCTCACAGCTCACAGTGCATTTCAGGTCAAATGAAAATTATGAGTTAAAGTAACTGCCCAAGTAGCTCAGAGACAGAATTCTGGAAAGTCATAGATCTGGCCAAGGTTACAAAAGAATTTCTGCAGTACTCAAGGTTCCTAAGAGCACAGTGGCCTCCATAATCCTTGAATGGAAGACGTTTGGACCACCAGAAGTCTTCCTACACTTGGCCATCCAACCAAACTGAGCAGTCATGGATGAAGAGCCTTGGTGAGAGAGGTAAAGAAGAACCCTATGATAACTGTGGCAGAGCTCCAGAGATGCAGTAGGGAGATGAGAGAAAGTTCAAAAAGTCAACTATCACTGCAGTCCTCCACCATTGAGCCTTTATGGCAGAGTGGCCCGACGGAAGCCTCTCCTCAGTGCAAGACATATGAAAGCCCACATACGGTTTGCAATAAAACACATGAAGGACTGTCAGACTATGAGAAATAAGATTCTCTGGCATGATGAGACTAAGATAGAACTTTTTGGTGATAATTCTAAGTGGTATGTGTAGAGAAAATCAGGCACTGATCATCACCTGTACAATACAAGCCCAACAGTGAAACATGGTGGTGGCAGCTGCAGGGGGACAAGGACGACTAGTTGCAATTGAAGGAAACATGAATGTGACCAAATACAAATATATCCTGGATGAAAACCTCTCCCAGAGTACTCTGGACCTCAGACTTGGCTGAAGGTTCACCTTCCAACAAGACAATGACCCTAAGCACACAGCTAAAATAACAAAGGAGTGGCTTCACAAACAACTCTGTGACCATTCTTGACTGGCTCAGCCAGAGCCCTGATCTAAACCCAATTGTATGAGAATTAAATCCAAGCCATCAGGTTTTTTCGTTTTGCTTAAAGGTGATTTATTTCAAAACAAACACAGGTGTAGTACGTGACTGGCAGGACAACGTTTCGGCCTCCAATTAGGCCTTGTTCACAGAGTCACTGCTATATTCACAGTCAGGGAGTCATAGTGTTAGGCTGGTGTATAGATAGTTTTAGGTATCTGCGGGCTTTTGACAAACTTATAACCTGTGCTATAGCTTTCCAGGTGTCTCACATGTATTTTCAGTGGTTATGCTGGATATTTTTAAACTCCAGTATGTTTTGTAGTAGGTGTCCAGAAGCTGGTTATGATGAACAGGTTATGGTTAATATCCTTCATAGAGTACCTTAAAATTAGTGACTTGGTCCTAATCAGTGAACCCCCTGGTATGTATTCAGTTCTGTCCTCTTATGCAGGGTCAGATAAACCCTTGGATTCGTGTCAGTGCATCCAGTGCCTTGGCTAGGACTCAGGTCTTTAACGACTATTTTCTAAACCCCAATTGAGCATCTCACGAGAGACCTGACATGGTTGTCCACCAACATTCACCATCCAACCTGATGGAACTGGAGAGGATCTGCAAGGAGGAATGGCAGAGGAGTCCCAAAAATCAGGTGTGAAAAACTTGTTGCATCATTCCCAAGAAGACTCATGCCTGAACTAGCTCAAAAGGCGCTTCTACTGAATATTGAACAAAGGGTCTGAATACTAATGACCATGTGATAATTCAGTTTTTCTTTTTTAATAAAATTGTAAACATTTCTACCTTTCTGGGTTTTTTTCAGTTAAGATGGAGTGCAGATTGTAAACTAATGAGAAAAAAAATTAACTTTTTTGAATTTACCAAATGGAGGCAATGAAACAAAGAGTGAAAAATGTTACGATGTCTGAGTACTTTCAGTACCCACTGTATATCCTGGACAACACCTTGAAAAGGATTTTAGCATATCACTTATCTAAAAATTAGGTGAAAAGGGTATGATCACTGGGTAATCACTGGGTGTTAAAATGTGATATCCCCATGTCAATCTTCGTAAGAGTCACAGAGTTTCCTGTGTAAATGGAATGGTAGTGCGTATATATGACCACTATGTCCGGAAGTGATGGAGATTACTGAGCGTTTGTACCAATAGACACCCAATGTAGCAGTAGCAGCAACAATCTTGCATGTCTATACCTCTCATTGAGAGGGAACAGGAGTTTGAGAGTTAGTACAAATTTTTGTCTTCATGACAACCCCCTTAAAATATTATTTCTCCATAATAATAATAAAGCACTAATGTGTCTAGTTATGAGGATGTCTTTCAATTGTATTTTTCGATGTGACCAAAGTTTTCCAATCGATGTCTTCTACTGTTGCTGTTAGAATTTATACATTCATAGACGTAATGACTGACACTGTTCTTTATACAGTGCTGGACAAAACCCTGGTAGCCAG
The DNA here is from genome assembly GCA_033576535.1 of Allobates femoralis. NCBI lineage: Eukaryota > Metazoa > Chordata > Amphibia > Anura > Aromobatidae > Allobates > Allobates femoralis. The sequence goes on from JARQOC010000006.1 coordinate 123,700,291, forward strand.
CTGCAAAGACTCAATAGGCTGGATGTTCTCTAAGCTGGACACCAACAATGACCTCTTTCTGGACCAGGCAGAGCTGGCAGCCATCAACCTTGACAAGTATGAGATCTGCATCCGGCCCTTCTTCAACTCCTGTGACACTTACAAGGATGGCCGAGTATCCACTGCTGAGTGGTGCTTCTGTTTCTGGAGAGAGAGTAAGCAAGAACTTAAAAAAAGACTTTATTACATTATTGCAGTGGCATTAAAATGATACAATTATGTAACATCTCAGAAAAAAATGTGCACAGATCTGTGATTGATTCTTTTGTCCAGTAGTCCATCTTATCATTCATTCGTGTTACAGTTGATCATATTTATTCCATTGCTAATACTAAATAATTTGCTTCCTCCTGGACAATGTTATATCCTACCATTTTATCATATATAGGCAAGATGCAAAATCTATATTTTTTTATTCACAAATTAAAAAATAAGGGGGTATGTTTTCTATTAAAGTATACAAAAGGTTGATCAATCCCAAGCTTCACCTTAGTTGGGTAAGTACAGTGCTTAACAGCAGGGCTGCCACTAGGAATGTCAGTGCCTCTCACTGGCAACATTTTGTGGCCCCCATGAGACTCCACCCTAGCTCCACATTCACCCTATCTCTGCCTCCCACTATTGGAACAACTCCACTTCTGTACCACATCCTCACCAATCACACATTAACGGTTCCCATCAAACACAAGTCGCATAGTGAGCCCGTGGAGATCACTTTAATCCTCCATACAGCATAATTCAGCCTCTATAGTCCTCCATATAGCATAATGTAATTATAAGTAATTACACTGACTGCTGGGCCCCTCTCCATCCCCGGGCCCCTCACAGGAGTCAGGGCAGGCATACCCTGATGGCGGCCCTGTTTAACAGATCTAATTCCTGTAGTAACAAGAAGCTGTGATAATGAACTACGTGTCACGCTGGGGGAGCCGGGGTACCCAAAAGTAGGATGGAGCTGTGCGTAGGGAGTCAAGGGAGCCTGCTCTGGCCCTGATACTGGGGTCCCTGACTCGCCCTGTACTCGGAGGTACCTCTGAAGGTGAAGAGGTCCGAGCTGCCAGCCTAAGAACCCTAAAACTCCTGAGAAGCCCTAGGCATAAGCGTCTAGCTCCACCCATGGACCACGGAATCCAGCAGCTTCCAATGGAAGCAGGTCACAGTCCAGAAATGAACTGAATCAGCAAAAGCAGGTGATGTGAGCTGGTTCACTTATGGCCGAGGCGTGGGGAGCAACCAGCCAAGGCACACCCCTCAGCTCACCTAAGCATCTACTGATATATCCATGACACAACAACTAAAGTACCGTATATACTCGTGTATAAGCCGACCCGTGTATAAGCCGACCCCCCTACTTTTGCCCCCAAAACCTGGGAAAACCTATTGACTCGTGTATAAGCCGAGGGTGGACCCCAGCACAGGTATACAGCCCCCAGCAGTGTGGTATACAGGCCTCCCCAGTGGTAGTATACAGCAGCCTCCCCAGTGGTATGCAGGCCCCAGCAGTATATACAGCAGCCCCAGTGGTATACAGCAGCCCTTAGGTAGTACACAGCAGCCCCAGGGGTATACACATCAGCCCCAGGGGTATACACATCAGCCCCAGGGGTGTACACAGCAGCCCCAGGGGTATACACAGCAGCCCCAGGGGTATACACAGCAGCCCCAGGGGTGTACACAGCAGCCCCAGGGGTGTACACAGCAGCCCCAGGGGTAGTACACAGCAGCCCCAGGGGTAGTACACAGCAGCCCCAGGGGTAGTACACAGCAGCCCCAGGGGTAGTACACAGCAGCCCCAGGGGTAATACACAGCAGCCCCAGGGGTAGTACACAGCAGCCCCAGGGGTAATACACAGCAGCCCCAGGGGTAGTACACAGCAGCCCCAGGGGTAGTACACAGCAGCCCCAGGGGTAGTACACAGCAGCCCCAGGGGTATATACAGCAGCCCCAGGGGTAATACACAGCAGCCCCAGGGGTAATACACAGCAGCCCCAGGGGTAATACACAGCAGCCCCAGGGGTAGTACACAGCAGCCCCAGGGGTAATACACAGCAGCCCCAGGGGTAATACACAGCAGCCCCAGGGGTAATACACAGCAGCCCCAGGGGTAGTACACAGCAGCCCCAGGGGTAATACACAGCAGCCCCAGGGGTAGTACACAGCAGCCCAAGGGGTAGTACACAGCAGCCCCAGGGGTAGTACACAGCAGCCCCAGGGGTGTATACAGCAGCCCCAGGGGTGTATACAGCAGCCCCAGGGGTAGTACACAGCAGTCCCAGGGGTATTTACAGCAGCCCCAGGGGTAGTACACAGCAGCCCCAGGGGTAGTACACAGCAGCCCCAGGGGTGTATACAGCAGCCCCAGGGGTGTATACAGCAGCCCCAGGGGTAGTACACAGCAGTCCCAGGGGTATTTACAGCAGCCCCAGGGGTAGTACACAGCAGCCCCAGGGGTAGTACACAGCAGCCCCAGGGGTAGTACACAGCAGCCCCAGGGGTAGTACACAGCAGCCCCAGGGGTAGTACACAGCAGCCCCAGGGGTATATACAGCAGCCCCAGGGGTAATACACAGCAGCCCCAGGGGTAGTACACAGCAGCCCCAGGGGTAATACACAGCAGCCCCAGGGGTAATACACAGCAGCCCCAGGGGTAGTACACAGCAGCCCCAGGGGTAATACACAGCAGCCCCAGGGGTAATACACAGCAGCCCCAGGGGTAGTACACAGCAGCCCCAGGGGTAGTACACAGCAGCCCCAGGGGTAGTACACAGCAGCCCCAGGGGTAGTACACAGCAGCCCCAGGTCCCCCTCACTGTTTGGCGCCCCCACCGCTGCGCTCATACATTACCGGTCTAGCAGCTGTCATCCTCCGGTGGCGGATCGCGGCTCCCGGCTCCGGCTTCCATCTTCTTCTGTGTCTTCCTGCATTGTGACCGGGGCGCATCGCGATGACGTCATCGCGACGCCGGCCGGTCATGTGACATGCAGGAAGACACAGAAGAAGATGGAAGCCGGAGCCGGGAGCCGCGATCTGCCACCGGAGGATGACAGCTGCTAGACCGGTAATGTATGAGCGCAGCGGTGGGGGCGCCAAACAGTGAGGGGGACCTGGGGCTGCTGTGTACTACCCCTTGAGATTTTTTTTTTTTATATATACTCGCGTATAAGCCGAGGGGAGACTTTTCAGCCCAATTTTTGGGCTGAAAAACTCGGCTTATACGCGAGTATATACGGTAGGTTACTGTACCCCATACACATTGGACTTAAGGTACCGTTACACATTGCAATTTTGTAACGATATCACTAACGATCTCATGAACGCGCGGTCGTTAAGACATTGTTTTGACATCATTGGTGAGATGGCACATGTCTAGATATCATGGACTACGCACCAACAATGTAGTGAGCAGGTATCGCTCAACCCAGCGAACGATACTTGTTCACTGATCTCAAAGTGCAAAGACGTGAACGACATCATTATCGCGGTGTCACACAGAACGATGCAGCAGGTTGGCTGATCGTGGATTGTTTGATTTGAGAACATGTTCTCAAATCTGCCATCAGCAATCCACCGATTTATCGTAGTCGTATCTTGGTGTTACACGCAATAGCGTCCTAACGATGTCGCTTGACTCCAAACTTGTGACGTTTAAGCGATATCGTTAACCATCTCGTACAGTGTAACGGTACCTTAACGTGATCTGTAAACGACAATTGTTGATGTATGGGGGGTGCACGACAAATGATTGTCGGAGGAATTTATGATCCAACATATCCACTATTAGACTTCTGACCCTGTTGATCTCCCTCAGATTAGCTGCTGTCAGATACATTGGGCAGCATCTTTTTCATAGATAACGCAACAGCACTTGGCAGAGCTAGTGATTCTGTGAGAGGGGGAGACTGCTGAAAAAATGTCATCACTTCATGGTATACCTGTCATGAAAATTGAATGCTCGCACCGGGAGTAATGAACCTCCCTTATCTGTAGCATTGTCTGTGTCTCACTTCATGTTACTCATAGACTCACAGTATTAATGTTGTGATCTCTGTTTTTAGAGCCTCCATGTCTTGCTGAACTTGAAAAAGTACAGATTCAAGAAGCAGCAAAGAAGAAACCTGGTAAGCTGCATATGCCACGAACATGGTCCAGATCATCTTTGTACTTATGGTATCTGCTAAGGCAGGGGTCCCCAACCTTTCTGACTTTCAGAGCCACATCTATCTCTGGAAGATGGTTGAGAGCCACATTTAGCTCTGAGAGATTCACGAGCCACATCCAGCTCCATCCTCTTCAAAGTAGTGACACCCAGAGCCCCCTTACTATTATGACAGAAAAAGCTACCCCTACCCCTATCCAGACCTGCTTTACTATATGGAGCTATTCACATAAGTTACCATCTTTAGACTTTTTTTCATACCTGTTTGCTAGACCTGGAGCTTATGCACCAAGCTAGACGACAGTGACGAGCCATGTATCATGGACCCGCTAATCACATGTGGCTCCTGAGCTACAGGTTGGGGACCCCAGTGCTAAGGTATTGTCACCACCTGCACCCCACACTATACAGTACATTATTATTGCAGAGTATGACAGTAACATTATAGTATAGCGTTATTATTGAGGTAATGGCTATTTATGTATATTTGTAACATACTGTATGGCACTTTTAATCAGCCTTTGTTCTAGTTTCTGTAATCTCGATGAATTTGACAGAGGTCACGATGTCTGTCCATACACTAAACTCACAGCAGAATCTAAAGGAAAAATGTTGTTTTCTAATCTTACACATATAAGTGGGTCTCAAGCAGGCAACCCCTCTATGACCTCCATATGCCATAATGAGGTATATGAACAAGTGATTACACATTGTACAATATTGCTATTTCTCTCCTTGTGCTGTAAGGTGTGATAAAACCTTGTTATAAATGTTTCTTCTGTAAACCTGGGTTAAGGATCATGCACATAATAAAGCCCTGTGCATGAAGCCGGTACAGCAGTGCATGAAAGCTTTATGGCTTGTTCATACAAAACCGTGCAATGATATTTCTCCCCTAGTAGCAAAGGAATGATAGAAGTATACATCCACCATCCGATGGAGTGTGCATTGTTAAGAAACTGACAGTATAAAAACAAATGTTTGGAATTGGAGGCATGTAGACATACAGTAGAAATCTCATGGACCTTTATGGCAGCTGTTACGGCTCAGAACAGAATGAAGCCTTTTCTTTAATCACTAAAGTTATATAAAGCTGGTGAAATAAGTATTGGACATGTCCCCAATTTTCCAAGTAAATATATTTCTAAAGGTGCTATTGACATGAATTTCTCACCAGATGTCGGTACAACTAGTGGCGTAACTAGAGTACAAAGGGACCCGGTGCGAAATTTGGATCCGCCCCCCTTCCCCCGCGCGCCCACATTGGTCAGATGTATGGGCCCCATGTAACGTTCCAAATCATATAAAGAGTCACTAATTGACCCCTCTCCCCTTTATTATGTATTAATGTCCCTTATCCTGCTATATATGGTCCTCCTCCTGGAATATACTCTTATCCAGCCCTCCATATAGTATTATGCAGCCTCACAGCCCTCCATATTGTATAATGCAGCCTCATAGCCCTCCATATAGTATAATGCAGCCTCATAGCTCTCCATATAGCATAATGAAGTCTCATAGCCCTCCATATAGCATAATACAGCCTCATAGCCCTCCATATAATATAATGCAGCCTCATTGTCGTCCATATAGTACAATATAGCCTCATAGTCCTCCATATACACTGTGTGCAGAATTATTTTGCAAGTTATATTTTAGAGGATTATTTTTATTATTGATCAACAACTATGTTCTCAATCAACTCAAAAGACTCAAATATCAAAGCTTAATATTTTTGGAAGTTGGAGTGTTTTTTTTTTTTAGATTTGGCTATCTTAGGGTATCTTATCTGTTTGTGCAGGTAACTATTACTGTGCAGAATTATTAGGCAACTAAATAAAAACCAAATATATTCCCATCTCACTTGTTTATTTTACCAGGTAAACTTATATAACTGCACAATATTTAGAAACAAACATTTTCTGACATGCAAAAACAAAACACAAAAAAATTAGTGACCAATATAGCCACCTTTCTTTATGATGACACTCAACAGCCTTCCATCCATAGATTCTGTCAGTTACTTGATCTGTTTACGATCAACATTGTGTGCAGCAGCCACCACAGCCTCCCAGACACTGTTCTCAGAGGTGTACTATTTTCCCTCCCTGTAGATCTCACATTTTAGGAGGGACCACAGGTTCTCTATGGGGTTCAGATCAGGTGAACAAGGGGGCCAAGTCATTATTTTTTCTTCTTTTAGACCTTAACTGGCCAGCCACGCTGTGGAGTAGATGGATGCATGTGATGGAGCATTGTCCTGCAGAAAATCATGTTTTTCTTGAACGATACTGACTTCTTCCTGTACCACTGCTTGAAGAAGTTGTCTTCCAGAAAGTGGCAGTAGGTCCGAGAGTTGAGGTTCACTCCATCCTCAACCCAAAAAGGTGCCACAAGTTCATCTTTGATGATACCAGCCCATACCAGTACCCCACCTCCACCTTGCTGGCGTCTGAGTCGGAGTGGAGCTCTCTGCCCTTTACTGTTCCAGCCTCTGGCCCATTCATCTGGCCCATCAAGAGTCACTCTCATTTCATCAGTCCATAAAACCTTTGAAAAATCAGTATTAAGATATTTCTTGGCCCAGTCTTGACGTGTTATCTTATGTTTCTTGTTCAAAGGTGGTCGTTTTTCAGCCTTTCTTACCTTGGCCATGTCCCTGAGTGTAGCACACCTTGTGCTTTTTGATACTCCAGTAACGTTGCAGCTCTGAAATATGGGAAAACTGCTGGCAAATGGCATCTTGGCAGCTTCACGCTTGATTTTCCTCAATTCATGGGCAGTTATTTTGCACCTTTTTTGCCAAACACGCTTCTTGCGACCCTATTGGCTATTTGCCATGAAACACTTGATTGTTCAGTAATCACGCTTCAAAAGTTTGGCAATTTCAAGACTGCTGCATCCCTCTGCAAGACATCTCACAATTTTGGACTTTTCAGAGCCCGTCAAATCTCTCTTCTGACCCATTTTGCCTAAGGAAAGGCATTTGCCTAATAATTAAGCACACCTTATATAGGGTGTTGATGTCATTACACCACACCCCTCCTCATTAGAGAGATGCACATGACCTGATTTACTTAATTGGTAGTTGGCTCTCAAGCCTATACAGGTTGGAGTAGGACAACTTGTATAAAAAGTATGTGATCAAAATACTAATTTGCCTAATAATTCTGCACACAGTGTAGTACAATACAGCCTCACAGCCCTCTATACAGTATAATGCAGTCTCATAGCCCTACATATAGTATAATGCAGCCTCATATCCCTCCATATTGTATAATGCAGCCTCATAGCCCTCCATATAGTAAAATGCAGCCTCATATCCTTCCACATAGAATAATGCAGACTCATAGCCATCCATACAATATAATGCAGCCTCATAATCCGTCATATAATATAATGCAGACTCATAGCCTCCCAGATAATATAATGCCACCTCATAGCCCTCCATATAATATAATGCAGCCTCATAGCCCTACAGATAATACAATGCAGTGTTATAGCCCTCCAGATAATATAATGCAGCATCACAGCTCTCCAGATAATATAATGCAGTATCACAGCCCTCCACATAATATAATGCAATGTTACTGCCCTTCATATAATATAATGCAGCGTCACAGCCATCCAGATAATATAATGCAGTGTCACATCCCTCCAGATAATATACCGTATATACTCGTGTATAAGCCGACCCGTGTATAAGCCGACCCCCCTACTTTTGCCCCCAAAACCGGGGAAAACTATTGACTCGTGTATAAGCCGAGGGTGGACCCCAGCACAGGTATACAGCCCCCAGCAGTGTGGTATACAGGCCCCCTCAGTGGTATACAGCAGCCTCCCCAGTGGTAGTATACAGCAGCCTCCCCAGTGGTAGTATACAGTAGCCTCCCCAGTGGTATATACAGCAGCCCCAGAGGGGTATACAGCAGCCCCAGAGCTGTATACAGCAGCCCCAGAGCTGTATACAGCAGCCCCAGAGCTGTATACAGCAGCCCCAGAGGGGTATACAGCAGCCCCAGAGGGGTATATAGCAGCCCCAGAGGGGTATACAGCAGCCCCAGAGGGGTATACAGCAGCCCCAGAGCTGTATACAGCAGCCCCAGAGCTGTATACAGCAGCCCCAGAGGGGTATACAGCAGCCCCAGAGGGGTATACAGCAGCCCCAGAGCTGTATACAGCAGCCCCAGAGGGGTATACAGCAGCCCCAGAGGGGTATATAGCAGCCCAGAGGGGTATACAGCAGCCCCAGAGCTGTATACAGCAGCCCCAGAGCTGTATACAGCAGCCCCAGAGGGGTATACAGTAGCCCCAGAGGGGTATATAGCAGCCCCAGAGGGGTATACAGCAGCCCCAGAGGGGTATACAGCAGCCCCAGAGGGGTATATAGCAGCCCCAGAGGGGTATATAGCAGCCCCAGAGGGGTATACAGCAGCCCCAGAGCTGTATACAGCAGCCCCAGAGGGGTATACAGCAGCCCCAGCCCCAGAGGGGTATATAGCAGCCCCAGAGGGGTATACAGCAGCCCCAGAGGGGTATACAGCAGCCCCAGAGGGGTATACAGCAGCCCCAGAGGGGTATATAGCCGCCCCAGAGGGGTATACAGCAGCCCCAGAGGGGTATACAGCAGCCCCAGAGCTGTATACAGCAGCCCCAGAGGGGTATACAGCAGCCCCAGCCCCAGAGGGGTATATAGCAGCCCCAGAGGGGTATATAGCAGCCCCAGAGGGGTATATAGCAGCCCCAGAGGGGTATACAGCAGCCCCAGAGCTGTATACAGCAGCCCCAGAGGGGTATATAGCAGCCCCAGAGGGGTATATAGCAGCCCCAGAGGGGTATATAGCAGCCCCAGAGGGGTATACAGCAGCCCCAGAGCTGTATACAGCAGCCCCAGAGGGTATAAGCAGCCCAGCCCAGAGGGGTATATAGCAGCCCAGAGGGTATTATGCGTCCCAGAGGGGTATACAGCAGCCCCAGAGGGCTTATTTAGCAGCCCCAGAGGGTATACAGCAGCTCTCGTACTGTAACTGCAGCCCCGCTGTATACAGCGATACCGGCTGTATACAGCCTCCCCCCTGGTATACGGGCCCCTCTGTGGCCACTTAAAGGAACGATATATACTTATCGGGTCGCTGTCGCGACGCCAGAGCCGACGCTCTGTCACCGTCCGTCAACCGCGCTCCTTCCGTCTTCTGCTTCCTCATCGGCGCACAGAAAATTGACTCATTTCCTGTGCGCACGGTGAAGGAAGCATGAAAAGAGCAAGAGCGCGGTGACGGCACGGTGACAGATGAGGCGGCATGGCGCGACACGACCCGATAAGTATATCATCGCTTCCGTTTACGGGTTGCCACAGGGAGGGACCGGTATCAAACGGGGGGGGGGCATGTTGCAGCGCGGTTATAATATATACTATTTTTTTTATTACCGTATATACTCTGTATTAATCGAGGGGGGACTTTTCAGCAATTTTTGTGCTGAAAAAACTCGGCTTATACACGAGTATATACGGTAATGCAGCGTATCACCCTCCAGTAATATATGCAGCGTCAACAGCCCGTCATTCAATAATATAAGCGCTACATACAGCCCTTCATATAGTATAATGCAGTAATTAGCCTACAATACACCATTTATAGCATACATCCATCAGGTTGTTCAGGATGTACAACCTGAGTGGGTCAGGTCTACCATCCTGTTCAAAGCTGACCCACTCACCCAGTCACACTGCACTTGTACAGCCTCTGCCACACAACATAGAGCACACTGCCCATGTAAACCCCACACCCATCACTGCCCTAGTACAGCCCCACACACAGACACATGTCCCTCTATACAACACCCCTCAACAACAGACACACACACTGCCCCCTGTACAGCCCCCCGCCACACAAAGAAACTGCATCCTGCACAGCCTCACACTCACAACACTGCCCACTGACAGCCCCCCCACCACACAGCACCACACTGCCCCCTGTCACCAGCCCCACAACACCCACAGACACACACACACAGACACACTGATCCCGATACACGCCAACACTCCCCCCACACACACACAACATAATCTCCCCTTCCCCCTCCCTCTCCAGAAGCAGTAAGCGCTCTCCTCTCTGAATGATGCTCACACCCACCGCTCCGCCGCAGCTGCGTCCCGACTGCGAAGAGGTCACAGACCTCATCATGGTGCAGCAGAGGTCACGAGAATTTTAATGGTACAGTGCTTACAGCTCTCGGGAAAGTCGTACAGCTCGGAGCGGACAGAGCGATACAGCCCGGCAGTGACATGGATATGCGTCCTCAAGGCCGCACATCTATGTAAAGCAGGCACATGGCGACAGGGTTTGGCGAGCACTGGGCCCTTACACTTGGTGATCCCTGCGACCACGGTTGTTATGCCACTGGGCACAACCCATCCAGTCCACACAGGGAAAAAAATCCACCCATAGATGTCCATTAATTATGTGTAATAATGAAAAATCACAGGGAAAAAGTATTGAACATGATTATTGAAATGTATTTAAAGAAAATCTGTCACCATATTTGACCTATCTAAACTATTAATATCGGCATACAGGTTATACACTGCTGGAAAAAGCCCTACCTGTCTTACTCATATCAGATGCCTTGTGGCGAAATCATCTTTTATCACTTTATGCTAATGAGATGTCCCAGGCTATGGGGCGTGTGCTGCCTGAAACGTAACTCCTCCTTGAGAGATTATTATAAATAGAAGGGGACGTTACCCAAAAATGGTGCGTATTATGGCATCCAAAGATTTAGATTTTGGTCCCAAATGACCAGACTATGTTCTCCCAGTAATTAAAAGGCTTGTCTAAAAGTTGTTGAGCAAACTGTAAATACACTTGATGCACTTAAACATAATTTTCGGTCAGCAATTAAGTTTTGTGTAGTGAGTGTGCATACAGGCTGTAGAGGTTGAGTGCATTACTTATTGCTTTCATTGAAATAATTGCTCTATAAATAAATAATAATAATAATACCTGCTGATTCCAGCTTTTCACTCCTGTGTCTGAAATCTTGCGGGGAGCACCTAGTCGTGGCCAGATTATGGTGAAATGATGTTCTTTCCACTTTCAGGTTAAGGCCCCAACAATACTCACTGGAATCTTCAGTAGTTAACAAATTTTTCTGTAACTAATACCATCAGTACATTTTGCAACAAGTTTGTGAAGGTCTTGAGACAGCTCACTGGTTTTACCCATCACAAGATGTTTCTTGTTTGGCACCTTAGTAATGAGATACCTTTTTACAGGCCATCAGTTAAACCAGCTGATATTATTTTTCACTAAGTAGCTGGATTGCTTTGTAATTACTGATACATTTCAGCTGGTGTCACGATTTTCCATTGGTTTTTGCAACTCTTTCTTCATGTGTGAGTACATTTTTCCTGTGTGATTTCTCATTGTAAGGTCTCATGCACATGTCCGTATTTTGCATTAGTTCTTTTATGCTAAATCCTGATGTGAACTTCCAGAGAAAAGCTATAATTGTAAGATTTGACACTTGTTCTGTGTTTTGGAGACACTCCTGGTATGGCATACAAAAACTAATAAATTCTGATAAAAAATATTGATGTGTGAATTAATCCTTACACATAACTTGATTTATGGACATCTATGGTTTGATTTCTTCCCTTTGTAGATTGGATTGGTTGTTACCAGCATCTGGTGAGAAAATCATGTCAATCGCATTTTTAGAAATATATTTACTTCGAAAATTGGTGACGTGTTCAATACTTATTTCACCCACTGTATGTCTTAGCATTGCAGTATATGTACAGATTTTTAATGATCATGCCTGTATTGTAGGAGTGTTTATTCCCAGCTGTGATGAAGATGGATATTACAGAAAGATGCAGTGTGACCAGGCCAGCGGGGAGTGTTGGTGTGTGGATCAGCATGGCTCTGAGCTAACAGGCACCAGAATACATGGGAACCCAGACTGTGGTAAGAGTTACTCAGGTATTGTTCCAAGTCCAACACTTATTGTTCTCTCCAGAGAACACATATCTAAAACACAAAAATGACAATGCTACTGAAAATTATTATATTATTATAAAAATGATGGTTTGTGCTTTGGGCTGCATCTGCCATGATGCAGATGAGAAACTCACATAATGACCACCTTTGGTAACTTTCAGGGGTCCGCACAATCTTTTTTCTCCTGACTCTAGCTAGCCAGTGCTGCACCATCATAATGTTCCATGTGAGTGGCACAACCCTCCTGCAGCAGGACCATTGTTTGGTACCCCTGAGAGACACTACCCAACAATGCAGTAAAGGCTGGTTAGAGTCAGGAGCATTCCTTACATAGGATAGAAGTACTTGCCTCTCTGGCAGTCAACAGTGGAGCCACAATGCTGAGCAGCTAATATTTCTTTTTTAATAGCGTCACAGCTGTCATCAGGAAATGTATGAAACGTCATCAGGAAATGTAGGAATTGTCATCAGGTAATTATGTAGGGTAGGTGTGGAGCTAAATGGAGGGGACGGAACTAAAATGAAGTATGGAGAAAGAAAAGATGCGGAAAGAAAGAAAAGAGCTATTCATGCCTGGCTTGAAGAGGGGGCATGCTGGAGTCAAAGGCAACAGATTCATTAGCGACACATTGCTCTTATTGAATTATGCATGTCGAAATTTTACTAAGGGACTGGAGTAAGATTTGTGGCATAAGGTATGCCACTTTACATCTAAAGTTAGACAAGCTGAGGCATCACACCGCCAACTGCCCCCTGTCTCATGCCAGTTCCTCCCATTTTTGGCTAAGCTGGGTGGAACTGGAGTGAAAGCTCCAAAAATAGCAAAATGTATTCCACGTTATACAAAAGTATTCAGACTTTTCAAAGTGGTTTATGCCAAAATTTGGGTGTAATTGCTTTGAAGAATCAGAACCATAGTTTTCAGAATTTTCCTGGGGTGTACATTTGTCACATTTGCAATTTGTCTGTCATATTAGGAAACAGTGCATCCTGCGTTTATTCCATACAAACCGTAAGTCCATGTAGAAAATAGACAGCAGACAAACTGATTGTACACTCATCAGAACGAGCCTTTAGGCTGAATTCTCTCTGTATCGTATGGTTCATGCTTGCACAATGCTGTGAAAACTGGCTGCAGGTTTCCTGAACTGAACTCACAGCCTCATAGCTAGTCCACCATAAAAAAAACTCTATCGGTACCTTTACACGCCACCACAGGAAGGTAGAAGCCGCCAGGCATCGGACACAATTGTGCCTGTTGCCATGAAAACACCACGATGTGGCGGCGTGTAATTCAGGAATTTCCTTCCTGTGTCTTCGAATACCTGTGTCTGAGCCATGCTCAAAAACAGGAAGGCATAATCCCCATGGTGGCGGCGTGTAATTGGGGCACAGGCAAGGTATTTGCGTGCCCTAGTGAATTCCCTGGGGCGTGCCGCGCCGGATGTGACGTAGTGGCCGGTGCATACTAGCTGTACAGAGGGCGGGAGATTCCAAATAGAGGAGGCGGCGATGAATAAAGAATAATGCCGCCCAGCGGGGCGTGCGCTGCCGGATCGAAGAGGGGAGAATGGAGCCTGGGCCCGCCTTTCCAGTTTCCAGCCTCAGGGACTTCTGAAAGTTATAAGTTATAAGCAGCTAGGAAGGTGTAGGGACAGCTAGTGATAGTGTAGGGGCTTAAATCGAGGTGACAGGTTCCCTTTAAGACAAGTGTCTGGGGATGTAAGAAGACCCTAATTATCCCAAATCCAGGCACTGCTCGCACATGGGCCCACAGGCTAAGTTTACATGAATCAGATTTTCCACAGATTTCAGTTTAAACTCTACACCAAAAAATACATGAAATTTAACAGCAATCTTAATCCCGTGTAGGTGTAGGGTGCTTTCAAACCCTGTTCAAAAGCAAATGAAAATATCTCTCACCAACGTGGATTAGCCCCATTCTACATCATTTGGATTTCTGATGCAGATCTTGTGTTTGTACAAAATGTGTTTTGTACAAACCCAATACATGTGAACATACCCTAAAAGTGCTACTGTCCTAGTGAGGATTACAATAAATAGGACATCATCTTCTGTAAATTACATTTGGTGTATGCTACTTTTTGTGTGAATTGTTAAAAGCATTAGTAATTTTCTCACGGCTTATAGATGAAAGACCATGGCCTCCCCAAGTGGGTACAGAGCAGAGCAGGGTGGGCACAGTTTCAGATTTGCATTCAATTAGCCCCATTAACAACGGCTTGTTTCTAAGTTAAAAAATGTCACAACTCCTGTACTTTATTAGTTAACTTCAGTAGGGTGAATCCTCACTCTTCATCTATGTTCCACGTTGTCACAGTCAAGGTGCATCCACCAAAGCCACCACAATATTTAAATCACTGGGTCTTACTTACAACAGCGGCTAAAAGCACTTTCATTGTTAAAGGCCATTACTATTTTGTTGAATATCTGTGCGGCCACGAACAATAAAAGTTATGAAATATTATATTATATGATACTTAGTACAGTCATAACGTCCAGTGCTGAGCGCTCTGTTGGCTGCTGTTCACAACATCTTGACACTTTCTTGCATCAGGTCAGGGCCGGCGTCAGCACCCGGCGTACCCGGGCAAGTGCCGGGGCCTGACTGCTTGGAGGGGGCCCACCGGGCCCCTGAGGGCTAGGGTCACACTTGTGTTGTGACCCTAGCCTGACGCAAGTATTGTCTGCTGCAGCGCAGAGCGTTTAATGCTATGCGCTGCCAACAACTGAGCCCATAGAAACCCGACGTTTACATTGACAACCAGTGGTTGTCAAGGTAAATGTCGGGTTTCTATGGGCTGCCTCCAGCACATAGCATTAAACGCTATGCGCTGCAACATACAATACTTGCGTCAGGCTAGGGTCACAATGCAAGTTTAACCCAGCCTCAGGGGCCCCTGAGCACTGCCCCCACACCCAGAGCCATATCCAGGGGGCAGCTGCGGGGTCATTTTCAGGCTCCTGCAGCACCGAGGTCTCCCTCCTCCCCCCTCCACGGGAGCCGACAGAGCTGCACACACTCTGTGCTTACAGGACCTGTGATGATGTCACATGGAGGGGAGGAGTCAGGGATCACATGATCAGCTCCTCAGTGTATCCAGGACTGTGCTGGCCACCATGAATGATGCTCAAATAAGGTGAAGTTTGTGTGTGGTCAGGAGGCATTTACAGTGTGAATGTAGCAGAGTTGAGTGTGTACTAGGTGCATGGAGCGGAGCCGTGTGTGTGTACGAGGTGTATGGCAATTAGGTGAAGGTTATGTGCGGGGTCAGGAGGGATTTACAGTGTGAATGTAGCAGAGGCGAGTGTGTACTAGGTGCATGGAGCGGAGCCATGTGTGTACGAGGTGTACGGAGCAGAGCCATGTGTGTACGAGGTGTACGGAGCGGAGCCGTGTGTGTACGAGGTGTACGAAGCGGAGCCGTGCGTACGAGGTGTACGGAGCAGAGCCGTGTGTGTACGAGGTGTACGGAGCAGAGCCACGTGTGTACGAGGTGTACGGAGCAGAGCCATGTGTGTACGAGGTGTACGGAGCAGAGCCATGTGTGTACTAGGTGTACGGAGCAGAGCCATGTGTGTACGAGGTGTACGGAGCAGAGCCGTGTGTGTACGAGGTGTACGGAGCAGAGCCATGTGTGTACGAGGTGTACGGAGCAGAGCCATGTGTGTACGAGGTGTATGGAGCAGAGCCGCGTGTGTACGAGGTGTACGGAGCAGAGCCGCGTGTGTACGAGGTGTACGGAGCAGAGCCGCGTGTGTACGAGGTGTACGGAGCAGAGCCATGTGTGTACGAGGTGTACGGAGGCAGAGCCATGTGTGTACGAGGTGTACGGAGCAGAGCCATGTGTGTACGAGGTGTACGGAGCAGAGCCATGTGTGTACGAGGTGTACGGAGCAGAGCCGTGTGTGTACGAGGTGTACGGAGCGGAGCCGTGTGTGTACGAGGTGTACGGAGCAGAGCCGAATGTGTAAGAGGTGTACGGAGCAGAGCCGAATGTGTAAGAGGTGTACGGAGCAGAGCCGAATGTGTACGAGGTGTACGGAGCAGAGCCGCGTGTGTATGAGGTGTACGAAGCAGAGCCGCATGTGTACGAAGTATGTGTACCAGTGGTAGCCCCCCGCTGATTCCGCTCCTATAGTCCCAGCCGCCTTTGCCAGCAGCATTCTTCTCCAGAGTCTCTTCTGCCGCTGTCTGCATTCTGCAGCTCAGCATGGAGGGGCACGATGTTGTCATCACTGTGCTGATAAGTGCAGAGCGACCGGAGGAGACCGGAGCGGCAAGAAGAAAGGTGAGGAGAAAGAGAGATCTGGACGGCCAGACACTCCGCTTAGCTGCTGTGCCACCATATGGCAGTGCGGCTCCATTGAGCTGCTTGCATTATTTGTGTGCTTGAGAATGCTTGTGTATATACCAAGCATCCTCAGACGCACAAAAATGCAACATTTTGCATTTGAAGGGTATTTTTAAAAAGCGCAAGGGAACGCAATCGCATTTTAGCCCGCTCCTAACAACGTGTAATATACCCACTGTCAGAAACAGCTCTTGCTGGTTTCATCAGTCACTGTTCCTGTAAGGGCCCTTTCACATCAGCGGTATTTTCAAATCGCGGCAGATGCGGTGAAAAAACCGCATCTGCCGCGATTACCGCATAACCGCGACACTTGCGGCACACTTGCGGCAAGCCCCATGCAATGTCTATGGGGCTTGCGGTAAGGGTGCGGCAAGTGCGGTTTCGGCACTTGCCGCAGGTGCGGCCGCGAAAAAAAACGCTGCTTGCAGCGGTTTTTTCGCGGCCGCACCTGCCTCAAGTGCCGAAACCGCACTTGCCGCACCTGCCGCACCCTTACCGCAAGCCCCATAGACATTGCATGGGGCTTGCCGCAAGTGTGCCGCAAGTGTCGCGGTTATGCGGTAATCGCGGCAGATGCGGTTTTTTCACCGCATCTGCCGCGATTTGAAAATACCGCTGATGTGAAAGGGCCCTAAGGCTGCCTTCACATAGGAGTTTTTTTTTAAATGTGGCAGTTGCGGTAAAAAAAACCCCGCATCTGCCGCATTTTCCGTCTAGCGGCTGCACTTGCTGCATGTTTGCGGCAAGCCCCATGCATTGTCTATGGGGCTTGCGGTAAGTGTGCGGCAATATATATATATATATATATATATATATATATATATATATAGTCCGCGATATGTACTTAAAGGGGGCCCACTGAGATCTTTTCGCCCGGGGCCCACAGAAACCTGGAGCTGGCCCTGCATAAGGTCCTTGTGTTCTTGGTGTGGATGGCCAAAAGACCCACAGGACTCCCAGGTCTAAAGCGCTCCTTATTATCCATTATCCTTGTCCATTACATACACTGGGGGACACATGCCCTCCTGCCTATCCCTTTGTACTTTCCTCCTCTCCTATAGCCTGTTTTCCCCCTTGATAATTTTCTCCTTTTTCCACTCATGAGTGTTGTGTATGACGCCCCCCTTTATCACTGCTGCTACATGTAATACTGAGAGGAGGGAGCTGCGAGCAGAGAGAGTGGACAGGAGTAGGGGAAGCAGCTCTGACAGATTTGTAACATTTTTGCAAAAGCACTCAGTTAAATAAAAGTACTCACAAATATTCAAGAAAATGTTGACTGTAGAGTATTTAGAAAGATTTTTAGTTTAACAAAAGAAATTGAACAAGAAAAAGATCTACACAAAGGTGTAAATATCTTTAACTGGTCTAAAGATAATTGAATGCACTGTGCTGTACTTTAATTCCAACATTTTTAGCATTAATTTTCTTCTTTCTTGTGTTTTCTTTTTGTGTCATGGTTTTCCATTTTATTTAACTATTTACTGAGCCCTCAATGGTCAAATTCTAGTGTTACAAATAAATTACTATGGGACAACCAGTCTCTTTTAAGGTTTTTATATTCAATATAAGGAGGTTTTGATCAAATTTGCCACCGATCCCATGTGTCTCCATCTCTGAAGCTCTGCTTGTCTTTGTTGGACCGGGAAGTGATGACATCTCATCTATTGGTCACTTTACCTGAAACCTGCTGTCACAGAGAATGTGCATCTGCTCACAGAGATATACAGCAGGGCTGAAGATGTTACCTGTGAATTATGTCGGACAGAAATTTTTTTGTTAATTAAAAATGGGAAACAAGGTTGTCTTGTATTTTTCTTCTAAATGTTTTTTTCTACGTGTTTTTTTTTAACTGCTTACACTATGAATTTCAGGCTTAGTTCCAGCAGCCGATACAAAGCTTGCATTAACCTCTTTATTACCCAGCATACCAACACCACTAGGGCCACTGAAAAAGTCATGGTACAGTGCCAGAAAATGGTGCTTCTATGAATGTACCATTTTCTGGGGCAGCTGCGGGCTGCATTTCACAGTGGGGAGGCCCCAAAAAGCATGGGCCACTCTGCGCTGAGGATTCCAGCCCCAGCTGCCTAGTTGTACCTGTCTTGAAACCAAAAATACGGCAAAGCTTCATGTCATTTTTTTTTAAATTATTTCATGAATTTCAAAAAAGGACTTCCCTATATTTTTGGTTTCCAGTCAGATAAAAATAGGCAGCTAGAGGGAAGGGGCTGCCTGTACCTTCCTGCTGTATCTGGCTAATATATAAAAATACGGTGAAGCCCCACATAATTTTTTTAAAAACTATTTCAAGAAATAATTTTCTAAAAAAAAGCTCAAGCATATTGCGGTTTTGGTGCTTTTTTTGGGCCAGGAGATGCAGATGAACACATTGAACACAAAGCATACAGCTTGTGTCAAAATTGCACCAACAAAAGTATGAAATCCGCAGTAAAAAAACGTATCGCAGTTTTGGTGCTTTTTTTGGCCAGGAGATGCAGATGAACCCATTGAACACAATGCACCAAAAAAGTGAAATCTGCAGCAAAAACCGCATTATGGTTTTGGTGCGTTTTTTGGCCAGGAGATGCAGATGAACACATTAAACATAATGCACGCAGTTTTGTACCAAAATTGCACCAAAAAAGCATGAAATATGCAGCAAAAACCATGTGGCGGGTTTGGTGCTCTTTTTGGCCAGGAGATGCAGATGAACACAAAGAACACAGTGCACCAGAAAAGCATGACATCTGCAGCAAAAACTTCATTGTGGTTTTGGTGGGTCAATAATCTGTGACCGTATCTGTGATTGGCTGTTGAGTCCCTCTGCAGTGAATATCCAGGAAGTTAATGAGCGGCCCCAAAAGTAAAAGCGGGTGGATGCCGATAAGTATAATGCTGTTTAATAACTACCGTATCTTCTGTCTTTTACAGCCTCCTAGCCCACATCCCATAATTTTACATTCCGAGTTCGGGGCTCGGAGTCAAGTTCGAGCCACTTTCAACCCAGAACCCGAACTTTAAAGAAAAGCTTGGGCAAGGTCATTGAACCCGAACATTGTCAGGTTCACCCATCACTATCTATAAGAAGTACACTGCTCAAAACAATAAAGGGAACATTTAACATGTATACATACACTGTGTTCCAAATTATTATGCAAATGTTCTTTTTCTCTGATTTTCCTAAATGGTCAGTGCAAATGACAGTCAGTGTAATAAAAGTCATCACCTGTTAGAGTATACATCACATTTTATAGAAATCTCCCAATGATAACAGTATAATCTTAAAAATTAAAAAAACTCTAAATGCACTGTTCCAAATTATTAGGCACAGTGGAGTTTCTAAACATTTGTTATGTTTTAAAGAACTGAAAATGCTCATTTGTTGAATTTGCAGCAGTAGGAGATCACATTCACTGAAATAAAAAGCTATTTAACTCCAAAACATCCTAACAGGCCAAGTTACATGTTAACATAGGAACCCTTCTATGATATCACCTTCACAATTCTTGCATCCATTGAACTTGTGAGTTATTGGAGAGTCTCTGCTTGTAATTCTTTGCATGATGTCAGAATAGCCTCCCAGAGCTGGTATTTTGATGTGAACTGCCTCCCACCCTCATACATCTTTTGCTTGATTATACTCCAAAGGTTCTCTATAGAGTTGAGGTCAGGGGAAGATGGTGGCCACACCATGAGTTTATCTCCTTTTATGCCCATAGCAGCCAATGGCACAGAGGTATTCTTGCAGCATGAGGTGGTGCATTGTCATGCATGAAGATGATTTTGCTCCAGAAGGCACGTTTTTGCTTTTTGTACCATGGAAGAAAGTTCTCAGTCAGAAACGCTATATACTTTACAGAGGTCATTTTCACACCTTCAGGAAGCTTAAAGGGGCTTACCAGCTTTTTCCCAATGATTCTGGGCCAAAATATGACTCCTCCACCTCCTTGCTGACATTGCAGCCTTGTTGGGACATGGTGGCCATCCACCAACCATCCACTAATCCATGCCTCTGGACCATGCAGGGTTGCTCGTCGCTCATGAGTAAACAAGACTGTTTGAAAATTAGTCTTCATGTATGTCTGGGCCCACTGCAACCATTTCTGCTTGTGAGCACTGTTTAGGGGTGGTCAAATAGTAGGTTTATGCCCACCAGCAAGCCTTTGAAGGATCCTACACCTTGAGGTTCAAGGGTCTCCAGAGGCACCAGCAGCTTCAAATATCTGCTTGCTGGTTTGTAAGGCCTTTTTAGCAGCTGCTCTCTTAATCCGATAACTTGCCTGGCAGAAACCTTCCTCATTCTGCCTTTATCTGCACAAACACGTCTGTGCTCAGAATCAGCCACAAATCTCTTCACAGTACGATGATCACGCCTAAGTTTTCATGAAATATCTAATGTTTTCATCACTTGGTCAAGGCATTGCACTATTTGTTGCTTTCGGCTCCAGAGAGATTCTTTTTCTTTCCCATGTTACTTGAAAACTGTGGCCTGCGTAATATTGTGGAACACCCAGTTTTCCTTTTATTGGGCTCACCTGCCAAACTAATTATCACAGGTATCTGAGATTGATTTCAGTGATCCAAAGAACCCTGAGACACAATACCATCAATGGGTTTCATTAAAAAAAAAACAAATAAAATAACCCTATGACACTTAAAACCAATTTGCATAATAATTTGGAACACAGTGTATATATATATATATACCATATATGGCTTTCAGTCACTACTAAGAGGGGCATAAAGGTTTTCTGCTCACTAAAAGGATATGTGCACATGGTAAAGGGAACCTGTTGTTAGGACTATTCATGTTGAGGATTAGCAGCCAAACTTCAAATGCTGATTAAACAACAACCAGGATGTGGATTTCTTTACTGAAGGTATCTATTGACTTCATGGTTATGGCCATACCTTTACTTAACATGAAAAACCCTGATGTCAAATTCCCTTTAAGTATTTTCACCAATTTTTTCTACATGAAGATCCAGAATGGTGGCAGGAAAAACGCTTAGTAAAGTATGCATATCTCTATGCGCTTTCAATGGTTAAAATCCATAAATAAAACATAAGCAGAATGTACATAAAATTTCAGAAATCTCATTCACTTTGCTGGTATTGTAAAATGCTGCATTTCTTTCTGCTGCAACTCAAGGATAGAACGATGTATGGTAAACTTCTAAGTCTTGGATACTGGCCACAAAATATTATCATTCAAAAAATAAGTCTTAAGATCTTGAAGCTATGTAGATAACAAAAATGGTGGTCGATGTTCACTTGAACCTAACAACTAATTTGCACCATGAAACCAAATTTCTGTCTTCTTTTTGTAACCAGATGATGTTGTTGGATTCTCTGGAGATTTCGGTAGTGGCGTTGGCTGGGAAGATGAAGAAGAAAAAGAACAGAAGATGCCGGAGAGGAGGCAGAAGAGGAAGAGGGAGAAACAGGCGAGGCAGATGATGGGGGATACATTTGGTAGACCCTGAGCAGCACAGCCCTGTATGGGCCATGCCACCAAGTTTGGAAGACTGCAGTAAATAGTAATCAGATGCCACAGTGATCAGGAAACACAGCTGAATGTACATTATATTTCAACCGAAATTGTGTGTGTGAGCATGCAAGTGTGCCTGTTGACTGACTGCTTTGAAATTGCAGCTCATTTTCTCCCCATAATCTAAGAGCTGTTCTACGACAGACAAAAGAAACCCATTTATTCATTTTCCGTTAAATCACATGGAGTTGACGGCATATAATCTAACACTGGATTATGCTATTTGTTATTTCCCGAATCAAGCACACATGTCCGGAACACTCTTCTTCTCCGGGTGAGGAACTAGTTTTTAGCTGCAGGAGAACAAGAAATATACTTATATATACTAAACAGTGTTTCTGTAGTTCACAGGTTTGGAAACAACATACAGTTATGTAGGTAGACCATAGGAACACATATCTCAGTGTATATCTTGACGATAAAACTTTTCTCTAGCTTGATGACCAGTCTTCACTGGGGCTTAAGACATTGACTGTATATTAGACATTTATGTAAAATTTGTGCTTGGTGATAATTAAATATAAACTCCCCAACACCTGTAATATAATGTCACAATGTTTGGGGTGTTACACCATCCTGATTTGCTTTGAAGTAATATGATTTGTAGGCTTCCATCCACCGTTGTGTTTTCTCCATACGTTGTATATTGCTGATGTCTACCTATACAGACGCACTTATCTTCTGCCTTCATTAATATGTGCAGCTTGTAATCACAATTACTGAATTATTCAATTAGATACACTGTGGTCTTTTGTGTTTGCCCTCTATATTATCATATCCTTTGACAACAGAAAAATTAATTAACATATTCAACAGTGCACGTCCTTTGACAAAAAGAAAAATGTGATAAATGGGAAACAAGTCACTCACCATACACAAGGCGCAACTGTGTAAAAAAACTATCACAAAATGTGTTATTTTTTTTATACATATAACATTTTTCTAACAAACACAACAATAAAAGGTGTCAAAGACAGTTACAATTATGTATTTTTTTTACCTACGTGACTTGTATAAAAGAGAATACATGAAAAACAAGCTGGCCTGTCCCGCTGCTTTCCAATACTGTGAATAGGCTTTCTAAGTACAGTAGCTCAGTTCTATTAAAGTGAGCGAGAGTTACCTGCAATACCAGTCACAGCCTACAGACAATAATGGCACTATCTTGGAAAAAAAAATGTTTTCATGTAGGACATGACCTTACAGGATATGGCTTGTGTGATAAATTATTAGCAATTACTGGTTATAGAAAATTTACTGAAGGCCCCCATACACATAAGATAAGCTATTGGCCAATTCTTTTTCTGTCAGCTGCCTCTCCTGAATCCCCGAACCTAAGGGCAATTGACTTGGTTGAATGATCCTCAGTTCTTTGTGAGCGAGTCACCAAGGACTACTCTGGCTTGTCTCCAAGGAGAACAAAAGAATTAAATGATGAAATTAAAGAGGCTGGATCTGTTAACCCCCAACAGAATTAGGTTGACCAGTTCATGGTAGAAGATTTCTGTGCCCCAATCCCTTAAACTTGTGCTATCTTGGGGTAATTCTCCAACTTATTGCCCAAAAACCTAGAAGACCTTTCATGGAACCGATGTATTCTTGAATAAAATTTATTATTGATCACAAAATAGAACGTTAATGCCATGATGTTTTGGCAATAGACAGCTGTCTATCAAGCCATAAATATGTTACTTTTCCAAGTATAGATTGTTGAAGGCCACCTGGGCTGTAATGTTGGAGTTTTAATTTTATATATTACGATCTATAAAGAAGTCTATTGAGGAAAATGCCAGGTGCCTTGGATCTTCATGTTGGATTTGAGAGGACTCATACACTCCGACTTAAGTCTAATGTGTTTGGGGCTTTGGACTCAGACATATTTTTGGTATGTTTTTGTAGACGTTTACACCAGCTCTAATCAACCAATATGATAGGCATAGCCAGACATTTTGATCAAAATCAGCCTATTCCTCAGTACTTTCCATGGACCAAAAACACTGTATGATAAATATATGTGCACATATACATATTGCATAGAGTCTGTCGATTGTTCATTTATGCTCTGCATTTGTATGCTTCATTACTTTACATATATCTGTTAGATAAAGATAGTTTTTTTCAGAGACTCACATCAGGACAAAAAAGTTGGTTATCGGTCTTCAAAGTAGAGCGATGCTACATATCTATTAAAGGATGGATAAATTAATTACTTTCCATGGGACTTTCTTACTTTTACCACCCCCGTGGCTTAGCAGCTTGTTAACAAAAGAATCCATTTAGTCTTATAACTTTTCATCCTGCCAGCTAAATATTGTAGAGTCCTGGCAGACAGCTGTATTGGGAGCCTCGTTAAGAGTTGCTTTATAATTTTCATTCTGCCTCCAAGAATATTCTGCCATTGGGACTGTTCTCTTGTTCTTTCTACTGTTTCAAGTTATGCGCTGTCGTCTGAAATGTTTGAGCAAATATGAGGCTCATAGAAAAGCCAAGCCATAAATTGGTACCATATCAATTAGAATATTTCAGAGAATTATACATTGATGCCACTTCATACCTCGCGGCTTTCATCACATCTACATTCTGTTAAGATCATTTCATTCTGCAGCTCTAGCTGTTTTATCTTTCACCAATGGGCCACTCTCTGCAGATTTGACTATGTAGAATCGAATTAGACAAACATGGCTGTTTTTTCATCCAGAAACAGCACAACTCTTTTCCATGGGCTATTTCTTGTAGTGAAGCTCTGCACCGTTTACCTCAATAGGCACAGACTGAAATAACC
Source organism: Allobates femoralis (assembly GCA_033576535.1). Taxonomy (NCBI): domain Eukaryota; kingdom Metazoa; phylum Chordata; class Amphibia; order Anura; family Aromobatidae; genus Allobates; species Allobates femoralis. The sequence goes on from JARQOC010000006.1 coordinate 123,725,203, forward strand.
ATGAGTATGATGATGATGTTTTATGGCTTTCTAATTTCACCCATCCATTTAATTTCTGGGTAAGACATCTGTACATTTATATCAATGGTATAGCCAATGAATATCTAATAGATACATGGGGGCCAATCTCTGGGACTGGCACTTCGAGAGTAGGATTTCCACAAATCCTGACAAAACTGATGAAGCAGCTACTAGCTGCCACATCCAAGCGAAAAATGTGTAAGATGGCAGCATATGTGCTGAACATGACAGGTGACACTTGTCCTCCACATAGGTTTGGGACTCAGAGGCATATATTTATGACATAGTAAGTGGATATGCCAAAAATGTCTTAGATAAGAATACCCCATGAACTAAATGTAGGCATATGTCAAATAAAGTCATCAAATCCATGGACGAAACAGCTGATTCCTTTAAAATTGTTCCAGAAAATGAAGTATTTCATGAAAATTATTGCAATTACACATTTTTATTATTTAAACAACACAAAAAAAACTTATAAAAAAAAGCAAATTAGACATAATTTCACTCAAAACGTCGAAAAAAATTGTTGCAACTTTTGAAATATATAATTACCATCAATCACTTCCTATAGCCATCAACAAGCTTCTTACACCTCTCAGATGGAATTGTTTTTCTTTGCAAACTGTTCCATGTCTCTCATATTGAATGCGCCTTCTCCCAACAGCAATTTTAAGATCTCTCCACACATCTTCAATGAAATATAGATCCAGACCCATTGCTGCCACTTCAGAACTCTTCAGCGCTTTGTTTCCACCCAATTTGGGGTCATTGTCCTGCTTGAAAACCCATAACCTAGGACGCAAACCCAGCTTTTTGACATCTGACTCTGGGCACCACCTTGTGACCCAAAATCTTTTGGTAATCTTCAGATTTCATGATGCCTTGCACAGAGTACGTGAGACAGCAAAACAAACCTAAAACATCTGTGAACCTTCACCATATTTGACTTTTGGTACTGTGCTGTTTTCTTTGTAGGCCTCACTCCATTTTTGGTAGACAGTAGAAATAATGTGCTTTACCAATGTATATGTGTCAGCAGTGGGTTTCTCCTGGGTTTCCTGCTATAGTGTGTGATTTCATTCAAATGTTGAGGATAGTATAGTACGTGCTGATACTGATGCTCCTGAGCCTGCAGGACAGCTTCAATTTCTTTGGAAATTGATTGGGGCTGCATATTCATCATCTGGGCTAATCTGTGCTGCAAATTTTCATCAATTTTTTTCTAACGTTTATGTCTAGCTGCAGTGCCATTGGTTGTAAACTTCTTGATTATGTTGCACATCGTGGACAAAGGAACATCAACATCTCTGGAAATTGACTTGTGACTTTGTGATTCTTGATATTTTTCAACAATTTTGGTTCTCAAGTCCTCAGACAGTTCTCTTTGTTTTCTTCAAGGTTAGTGTGGTACATCCAGACACACAATGCATAGATTGAGTCAACTTCTTTCGTTTTTATCAGTTTTCTACTGTGATTTTGAAATGTAATTATTTTCTGTGAGAAACACTTCATTTTCTGGAACTATTCCAAGAGGAACAATACTTTTGGCCATGACTGTATGTGGCAACTTGGTTAATTGGAATTAAAAATAAAATCATGTGGTCAATGGTAATTGAAGGGTTTCATTCCATCCTGATCCTAACTAAATGTTTCATATTTAGGCTTCTATGAAAAATTTAGAGTGCAACATTATTATCGCTATAACGAAAAGATTTTGTCTTTCTTAAGAAAAATACAAATAAAAAGAAAAATGATTGCTTATAGCTCTATTTATTATTATAACCTATAAATTATGCTAAAAAACTAACTTATCGTGTCTCATATGCCATAAGTTAATACTTTGGAGATTTTAAAAGTAACAGATATCTCAAATTGAAGGTAATGGAAGAAATTAACCACTGGTGAGGATATGACATGGGACTAAAGTCCAGGAAGGAGACTGTGTTTTGCAGGGAGCGACCATTGTATGTTGTGTTACTTTGGCACTGGAGTCTCCATGGAAGTTAGAAGCAGAATAGGTATTGGTATTAGAATAGATAAACGGACAAATAAGATAATCGTTCTAACTTATTTTTGGAAATCATTATAAACTCTTCTCAATGTATCAATATTTTGCTGGTTAAACGCTAACATGTACAAATGAGCGGATCAGGCAAAGTATGACTTTGCATGGTTGCCTAGATTTTTTAAGGAAATTTGATTTGCAGAGATGTTATTCTCCACAAATGTAATGTCTCTCTTGGTCCCAAATACTTATACTTAGCTCAGCACTCACCTCTCCGGCCCCTTCGCTCCTCACTGTCACCCATCCGGGCACTGTCATGCTAGGCTGAGACTTCCTTCTCTGATGAGGCCAGGCAAGCGTACGTAATGTCATGACATTAAAACGTGTGACCTTGCACCCTTTGCAGAAACGCCCCAGCCTGGCTTGGAAATGCATTGGGATTCAACACTTGTGACAGGTATGAGAAGATGTGGCGAGGGCAAGATGGGTAATCAGCAGAGAGGTGAGTGGCAAAGTTAGTATAAGTATTTTTTTATTTGTTTATTTTTATCCTTTTGATAGCCATTAATGGCTCAGTAGCTGCAACTTTGCTGAACCCATGAGGAAGAGAGTTTTAAATTCTCTGCATTTTGGTGATTGCCAAATTTTGGAAAATTTGAGCAGAAGTCAATATTTGCGCATCGCTACTTATCTGATTATATTGATTGCCAAAAAATATGTTTTCCTATTTGTGGACAGAGTGTATCAGAAAGTAAACTAAAATAGACTGTGAGACATAGTTATTGACTGCTTTTGGTTTTCTACTGACCAAACTGAACACAATAAATTGGAAATTATATTAAATAGCTGTCCAGCTAGATCAAACATTATACAGATTACTACTAAGGCAATAGGTTTCTTAAACCCTTTAAAGGCCGGATTATCACTGACATAGGTCAACCATTGAGTACAAAGCCTCCTTTGCTTGACTTCATAGTGATGCTTTGACCTAACCCCAATGGGCAAATATCTTACATGATATTGAATTACCCAAGAATTACCCAAGAAGTACCCAATATCTCTAGAGTCCACCATTTGACCAGCATTTACACCCAGACTTTGGAACATTACTCCCAGTTCTGGCTGAGATCTGCGTGGAAAAGTGAATGAGTGTCCTTCTGTTCAAGGTCTATGTCATCATCTGGAAGAGCTCTAAGTGTGTCGTATTATAAAGGCAATGTCTAAAATAGGTCTCATGTGTGCTTGATTCTTATTTTTATGTACTGACCTGTTGACGTAGAAGGTATGTCTATGAAGGTTGCAGAACAATTGCATGCATGTATCCATACAAGCCTTTAATATACATAGTTGTATATTTTGAAGGTGTTAATCTTTTTCTTTTATTCTGTGCTTAAAAACTAAAGTCCTGAAAGATTAAACAAATACTGCTTTAGTCTAAAAACACGTCTTACCATGTGCAATACCTTTGGAAATTAGAATAAAAACCATATGTAGGTACTAGGACTTCAGTTTGTATATTTATAAGTGCTGACATTGTATCTCTCGGTAATTTTAGATGTAAAACAACAGTGTTAGAATGTATATGTACTAATAGGGCGCCAAGTTCAAATGTTTAATGATATTTGCTCGCCGATATAATTCATCACAGTCCAGGCGACCCTCACAGTGTCTTTAACTGCCTATTACCTATGATTCAGTGAAACTGATATACACTCGCAAAAGTCGAAACATATTTTTAAAAAATAAAAAATAATTTAAAAAACAAATTGTGTTTTAAGATTTGTTGAAAATAACATTTCCGGGTCTGATTGTATTCAATAAAATAGGACCCGATGTTCTTTGAGAAATAAAGGTATGTTGTTTTTTTTAATAAAAACATTGATGCCATATCCTATCAATGGTTATTTGGGCACTTTAGAAATCTATACACATGGCAGACATTATAGATTACAACCAGTGGCGTAACTTCAGGCCCTGGGGCCCCGATGCGAAAGCTCCAATGGGCCCCCAATTTTTGCAAATCTTAATAGTATTCGACTTTTTCTATAAGCCAAAGGGACTTCTGGGGCCTTTAAGGCTGCAGGGCCAGGGTGCGATTGCAACCCTGCACCTATTGTAGTTACGCCCCTGATTACAACAAGGGTCTTATGGTAAATGTCCTATGGCCAGGGCTGTTGAGTCGGAGTTGTGGAGTCAGAGTCCATTTTGCGTGCAGTCGGATGTTTGGCTTACCGAGTTCACAGCCATGGTTGTGGAGTCAGAGACGATGTCCATTTTGGGGGAGATGGAGTCGGATTCAGGGAAATTGAGGAGTCGGAGTTGGATGTTTGGCTTGCTGACTCCATCTAGCAATGATGATGTCTATACTATAAACTTGGATAAGATACCGTACTTTACTGTGTAACATAACAAAGGCCAAATTCATCAAAATGAGCAATCAATGTGTAATGAATTAGTGCAATTTCAAAGATGCTTATTTATTAGTTTTTTTGCTCTTGAATATAAACTCTCATATCCTTTTAATGAGCTTTAATATGTCGCACATTAATCTTTAACTGCGCACACACATAAAAAATGTATTTTATTCCCTACCGAGGTACTGTAGTACAATTGTGCAAATATTTGTGACATTTCGAAAAGTCACAAATGATGAATTAGGCAAAACTAAGACCACGTCCATCATGGTGAACAAAAAAAGACAAACCAAGTAAAGGTAAAAATAAGCCACAAATTAAATAATGAAGTGTAAATTTAAAAAAATCACTATTAGAACCATTTTATTTCAGAATAAAAAGTGAAACATCAAAGCAGCATAAATATGACTTACACGAGGGCAGTTTTTCTATTATAACATTATAAGCTGCATAAAAGATAAAAATAAGTCACACACACTATGAGATTTACATGTGCACAAATGCCTATGTGGCCAATATACAAACATACTCATACATATTGCAGTTAATAAATGCATGAACTACACTATTGTAAGGCTGCTTTCACACCAGCGGTAATCACTGATCGCGGCAGTTGCGGTGAAAAAAACCGCAACTGCCGCGATTACCGCATAACAGGCCGCACTTGCGGTTCACTTGCGGCAAGCCCCATACAATGTCTATGGGGCTTGCGGCAAGTGCGGTATCGGCACTTGCGGCAGGTGCGGCCGCGGAAAAAAACGCGGTATACCGCGTTTTTTCGTGGCCGACACCAGCGGCAAGTGCCGAAACCGCACCTGCCGCATCCACCTTACCACAAGCCCCATAGACATTGTATGGGGCTTGCCGCAAGTGAACCACAAGTGCGGCCGTTATGCGGTAATCACGGCAGTTGCGTTTTTTTACCCCAATTGCTGCTCGATCAGCGTAAAAGGCTGATGTGAAAGGGGCCTTAGTCATGTTAAAAACATAAGGTAAGGTACTTGAAGTGGTTGGATGGCTTTTGCACTTTAAAAAAAAAAAACCTGTTAACTACCTAACGTTTCCAACATTTACAGCATTAGTGAAGTTTAAAGGGGTTGTCCACTACTAGGGCAACCCTTTCTGATTCCACTTGTTTCCCCCAGTTAAAATGAAAGAGCTTGTACTCACCTCCCTTTGTGACACTGTTCCTTCACTGATGGTATTCGCATTTCGGGGCTTTCATGACATTGTGATTTCACAGACACTTCACAAAAAATTCAAACACTGCTGGCTTTTCTTTCCCCGCCTTCGGACCAAATGAGCAATCAACAGGAAGCAGCAGTGTCACTTCCTGTTGGTTAACTTATTTGTTTGAAGGCGGGGAGACAGACTGGTCATGGGGCTCATGCAACGTTACAATGTGACACGAACCCCGAACTGTGATTGCTGGAAAGGCATCAGAACAGGAGGTGAGTACAGGCTCTTTTATTTTAACTTTGGGAAACAAGTGGAATTAGAAGGAGTTGTTGTAGTAGTGGACAATCCCTTTATTGTATTCATACTTCATAGTGAAGTGTACAGTATGTATAAGTTTTCCGTATTATTATCATCCCAAAACTGGAAATCTTATGCACCACCTGGGTGATGCAAAAAAGGCAATAACCTTCAGACTGAGCAAAATTCCTTGACAGGGGCTAAATATATTGGAATCTGAGAGTCCTTCTGTGGTTGATACCTTTTAATGGCTAAATGAAAAGATGGTAAACATAGCAAGTTTCGGGACACTGTGTTCCTTCGTCAGGCAAATAATGAGACCACAGTGTCACGAAAGCTTGCTATGTTTACCATCTTTTCAGTTAGCCATTAAAAGGTATCAACCACTGAGGACTCTCAGATACCAATATGTTTTTCTATCTACTGGCTAATACGTACACACATTTTTTACCTTGACAGGGGCTGGAAGACATAAATGGTTTACCCTACCAACGCCATCATGCATAAGCATTATGTGATGGTTCTTGTATCCATTGAATATCATCACCATGGGATTTATATTACAAGAAGAGTTACATAAGTGTCCATGTAATGGAATTTATATTACAAGAAGAGATATGGAAGTGTCCATGTAACTATAGATTTTAGAAGACAAGGAAGAAGAGGTGATGATCGTAACACTTTCTACGTTTTGACAAGCAATTAAAGTTCTTCTGTGACATGATATTCATGTGCTGAGGCTTCTAGACTACGCTGGTGAGGGCATTAACCTAGAACTGACTAAAAAAAAGTTGACATAGGAAAAATCGAAAAATGACTCTTAAGGACTAATAGAAAGAACATGCAATGACTGTTCTGGAATTCTTTTCACTGGATACTGTTATGAATTAATAGGGCTATTGTCTAATAGATGAATTACCCTCAACTAATTGGAGTAAGCTGACATGTTTCATAAGTGCATTATGTTAATTAGATGGATTCTGGTTTGTATGTTGCGGCGCTTCCAAATAGAGCCCAGTGGTTATTTTCCTTCAGAAATGTATTCATGCATATATAAAATAGCAGGTACAACGCATTTCAACTCATTACAGAGTCTTCATCAGGTACAGTTTCACAATCATACACATAGAGAGTCTTTTCATTATATAAAGCTACTAGCTGTAGTACCCGGCTACGCCCGGGTTAATAAATAACTGATGTTAGGTATAGAATTTGAATATGTGATATTAATGACCTGTAGAAAAATAGAAGCTGAGCTGTGATTGATTGCTATAGGCAGCCTAATAAATCTCCAGCCAATAGTAAACCCTCCCACTGGCCGGGCAGTATATGTTACCTCACACATACACATAATAGACAGCTCATGTGACTGACATCTGCCTTAAAGGGAACCTGTCACCTGGAACTAAGCCCCTACACTATCACTACCTGTCCCTGCACCTTCCTAGCTGCTCCCCATCTATTCCTCTCTGAGCTAAATCCGCCCTATAAAACTGCAGAAAAATAACTTATAACTTACAGAAGTCCCTGAGGCTGGGGACTGAGAAGGCGGCGCCAGGCTCCATTCAGCCCCTCCTCCATGCAGCAGCACACGCCCCGCTGGGCGGCGTTATTCTTTCTTCATCGCCGCCTCCTCCATTTGGAATCTCCTGCCTGCTTTACACCTATCATGTTGTGGTGATGCGACCTCGATGTGTCCCCTGACTGAGACACAGCATATGGGAGATTGTATCTTCTGCTCAGTAGCAGCACACACAGGGTGAGCTGCTACTGGAGCTAAGTGCTGATTGAAATCACTGACCCCCAGGTGTGCGGGTGAATAGGAGATGATATGTGCTGCCCTGGGCTGTGGGGAGGGGGTGGAGTGTGTCAGGACAGCAGCAGGAGCTGCTGGGATTGTATGAGGTTCTACTCGGCTGTGCCCCGGTGTAACAGGCCAGACTAACCCCCCCGACCAGAATATACTCGGGGTTAAAGTGGCCTAGGCCAGATTATACCCCTCCGTATACCACAGCAGCTGTAGATCAGGGCTCCAAGCAACACATGGGCAGAAAGTGGCCCTACGCAACATACAGGGGCCCCAGGCAGTGCTAGGGCCCCAGGCAGTGCTAGGGCCCCAGGCAGTGCTAGGGGCCCCAGGCAGCACAAAGTGGCCCCAAGCAGCACAAAGAGGCCCCAGGCAACATACAGGGGCCCCAGGCAGTACTAGGGGCCACAAGCTACACACAGGATCCCAGGCTACACACAGGGGCCCCATGCAGCATACAAGGACCCCAGGCAGTGCACGGGGCCCCAGGCAGTGCACAGGCCCCAGGCAGCACAAAGTGGCCCCAGGCAGCACAAAGTGGCCCCAGGCAACATACAGGGGCCCCAGGCAGTACCAGGGGCCCCAGGCTACACACAGGATCCCAGGCTACACACAAGGGCTGCATGCAGCATACAAGGGCCCCAGGCAGCACACAGGGGCCCCAGGCAGCACAAAATGACCACAGGCAATATACAGGGGCCCCAGGCAGTGGGCCGCCCGGGGCCCCTGTGTGCTGCCTGGGGCCCCTGTGTGCTGCCTCTGGCCCCCATGCGCTGCCTGGGACGCCTTTGTACTGCCTGGGACGCCTTTGTACTGCCTGGGGCCCTTGTATGCTGCATGGGGCCCCTGTATGTAGCCTGGGACCCTGTGTGTAGCCTGGGGCCCCTAGTACTGCCTGGGGCCCCTGTATGTTGCCTGGGGCCACTTTGTGCTGCCTGGGGCCACTTTGTGCTGCCTGGGGCCCCGTGCACTGCCTGGGGCCCCGTGCACTGCCTGGGGCCCCGTGCACTCCCTGGGGCCCCGTGCACTGCCTGGGGTCCTTGTATGCTGCATGGGGCCCCTGTGTGTAGCCTGGGATCCTGTGTGTAGCTTGTGGCCCCTAGTACTGCCTGGGGCCTCTGTATGTTGCCTGGGGCCTCTTTGTGCTGCTTGGGGCCACTTTGTGCTGCCTGGGGCCCTGTGCACTGCCTGGGGCCCTGTGCACTGCCTGGGGCCCCTAGCACTGCCTGGGGCCCTAGCACTGCCTGGGGCCCCTGTATGTTGCATAGGGCCACTTTCTGCTGCCTGGGGCCACTTTGTGCTGCCTCGGGCCCCCATGTGTTGCTTGGAGCCCTTATCTACAGCTGCTGTGGTATACGGAGGGGTATAATCTGGCCTAGGCCACTTTAACCCCGAGTATATTCTGGTCGGGGGGGTTAGTCTGGCCTGTTACACCGGGGCACAGCCGAGTAGAACCTCATACAATCCCAGCAGCTCCTGCTGCTGTCCTGACACACTCCACCCCCTCCCCACAGCCCAGGGCAGCTCATATCATCTCCTATTCACCCGCACACCTGGGGGTCTGTGCTTTCAATCAGCACTTAGCTCCAGTAGCAGCTCACCCTGTGTGTGCTGCTACCGAGCAGAAGATACAATCTCCCATATGCTGTGTCTCAGTCAGGGGACACATCGAGGTCGCATCACCACAACATGATGTGTAAAGCAGATATTCCAAATGGAGGAGGCGGCGATGAAGAAAGAATAACGCCGCCCAGTGGGGCGTGTGCTGCTGCATGGAGGAGGGGCTGAATGGAGCCTGGCGCCACCTTCTCAGTCCTCAGCCTCAGGGACTGCTGTAAGTTATAAGTTATTTTTCTGCAGTTTTATAGGGCGGATTTAGCTCAGAGAGGAATAGATAGGGAGCAGCTAGGAAGGTGCAGGGACAGGTAGTGATAGTGTAGGGGCTTAGATCCAGGTGACAGGTTCCCTTTAATTCCCTATATGGCACATATGTTAAACATCTGATTAAAAACAGCCAATGTGCATGTTTGGAAATTAAAGATAGCACACGTATGAGGCGAGTTGTGTGAGGTGATTTGTGCACATCTGTGTCTGTCTGTGTGGTGTGTGTGTCCCTGGGGTGTGTGTTTGTGTGTGTCCCTGTGGGGTGAGTGCATGTGTCCCTATAGGGTGTGTATGTGTGTGTGTCCCTGTGGGGGGGTGTCTGTGTGGGATGTGTGTGTCTCTGTGTTGTGTGTGTCTCTTTGTGGTGTGTGTGTGTCCCTGTGGGGTGAGTGCATATGTCCCTATAGGGTGTGTATGTGTGTGTCCCTGTGGCGGGGGTCTGTGTGGTGTGTGTGTGTCTCTTTGTGGTGTGTTTGTGTCCCTGTGGGGTGAGTGCATGTGTCTCTATAGGGTGGCTATGTGTATGTGTCCCTGTGGGGGAATCTGTGTGGTGAGTGTGTCTGTGTTGTGTGTGTCTCTTTGTGGTGTGTGTGTGTGTCCCTGTGAGGTGAGTGCATGTGTCGTTATAGGGTGTGTGTGTCTCTGTGTTGTGTGTGTCTTTGTGGTGTGTGTGTGTTTGTTCGGGTGTGTGGTGAGTATCCAATGTTGGGGCTGCACCTTAGCGACTATACACTTGCTGTTACTCTTTGTGTGCGTGTGGTGTGTATATATGTCCCCGTGCGTGGTGAATATCTCATGTTGGGGCCCCACCTTAGTGACTATATGCTGGTATGTGCTGTTAGTCTTTGGCGCTATCATTAAGCCCCTCTCATTCACAACTGTCAACTGGTAACTGTCACTTTTCCCCCATTATGTAGATAGGGGCAAAATTGTTTGGTGAATTGGAATGCGCGGGGTTAAAATTTCGCCTCACAACATAGCCTATGACGCTCTCGGGGTCCAGACGTGTGACTGTGCAAAATTTTGTGGCTATAGCTGACAGCTGTCAATTTTCCTCCAACACTTTTCCATTCTCTTTTTCCCCATTATGTAGATAGGGGCAAAATTGTTCGGTGAACTGGAACGTGCAGGGTTAAAATTTCACCTCACAACATAGCCTATGACGCTCTCGGGGTCCAGATGTGTGACTGTGCAAAATTTCGTGGCTGTAGTTGCGACGGTGTAGATGCCAATCCCGGATATACACACATACATACACACACATTCAGCTTTATATATTAGGTGGTCTGGTTAGTCAGGGTCATGACCCGCCCAGTTAATTAGTCATGTTAATTGAGTTGCTTAACGCAGGTGGTTACTTAGTCCTGCAGTCTAAAATTGTATCTAGTAAAGTACCGTATATACTCGCGTATAAGCCAAGTTTTTCAGCCCAAAAATTGGGCTGAAAAGTGCCCCCCTCGGCTTATACGCGAGTCAATACGGCCCCCTCAAAGTTTGGCGCCCCCACCTCCCTTTCTGGGCCCCCCCGCATGCAGCGCTGCGCATATACATTACCGGTCTAGCAGCTGTCACCCTCCGATGGCGGATCGCGGCTCCCGGCTCCGGGCTCCATCTTCCTCGCTGTCTTCCTGCTTGTCAGGTGACCGGCCGGTGTCGCGATGACGTCATCGCGATGCGCGATGAGCCCCGGTCACAAAGCAGGAAGACAGCGAGGAAGATGGAGCCGGGAGCCGCGATCCGCCATCGGAGGGTGACAGCTGCTAGACCGGTAATGTATATGCGCAGCGCTGCATGCGGGGGGCCCAGAAAGGGAGGTGGGGGCGCCAAATTATGAGGGGGGCCCTGCTGGGGCCATGTATACTACCACTGTGGCTATATACTACCACTGGGGCTGTATACTATTACTGGGGCTGTATGAATATTACCACTGGGGCTATATACTACCACTGGGGCTGTATACTACCACTGGGGCTGTATACTACTACTGGGGCTGTATGTATACTACCACTGGGGCTATATACTACCACTGGGGCTATATACTACCACTGGGGCTGTATACTATTACTGGGGCTGTATGAATACTACCACTGGGGCTATATACTACCACTGGGGCTGTATACTACCACTGGGGCTGTATACTACTACTGGGGCTGTATGTATACTACCACTGGGGCTATATACTACCACTGGGGCTGTATACTACCACTGGGGCTGAATATACCACTGGGGCTGCTGTATACTACCACTGGGGCTGTATACTACCACTGGGGCTGTATACTACTACTGGGGCTGTATGTATACTACCACTGGGGCTATATACTACCACTGGGGCTTTATACTACCACTGGGGCTGTATACTACTACTGGGGCTGTATGTATACTACCACTGGGGCTATATACTACCACTGGGGCTGTATACTACCACTGGGGCTGAATATACCACTGGGGCTGCTGTATACTACCACTGGGGCTGTATACTACTACTGGGGCTGTATGTATACTACCACTGGGGCTGTATACTACCACTGGGGCTGTATACTACCACTGGGGCTGAATATACCACTGGGGCTGCTGTATACTACCACTGGGGCTGTATACTACCACTGGGGCTGTATACTACTACTGGGGCTGTATGTATACTACCACTGGTACTGTATATACCACTGGGGCTGCTGTATACTACCACTGGGGCTGTATACTACCACTGGGGCTGTATTTACCACTGGGCTGCTGTATACTACCACTGGGGCTGAATATACCACTGGGGCTGCTGTATACTACCACTGGGGCTGTATACTACCACTGGGGCTGTATATACTACTGGGGCTGCGTGTATACTACCACTGGGGCTGTATATACTACTGGGGCTGCGTGTATACTACCACTGGGGCTGCTGCTGTTATACTACCACTGGGGCTGCTGTATATACCTCTGGGGCTGCTGTATACTACCACTGGGGCTGCTGCTGTAACACTGCTGGGGCCTGTATATACCACTGGGGAGGCTGCTGTATACCACACTGCTGGGGGCTGTATACCTGTGCTGGGGTCCACCCTCGGCTTATACACGAGTCAATAGATTTTCCCAGGTTTTGGGGGCAAAAGTAGGGGGGTCGGCTTATACACGGGTCGGCTTATACACGAGTATATACGGTAAATACAAATTATATATATGACAAGAAAAGAATATAAAACATAGCAAAAGAATATAACACATGCTGTGTTTTTTATTCTTTTGTTGTGAAAACAAAAAGAGAGATCGATTGCGCCAATAGTGAGGACCTGTTTGACAAGGGGCTTATTACTGCAAATGTAGCGGTATCCACTCACCTGGACCAGTTGTGCCACGGCCTGCGCACAACTGGAGTGTATGCTGTCAGGTGAGGGACAAGGTGACCTCCTTTGGAGCACAGGCTGTGAGCGTTGTTTGTGAGCGCTGTTCCTCCGGCGGTGATCCTGGCACCCGCTGCACTAATCAACACACAAATCCTTCTGTTATATTCTTTTCTTGTCATATATATAATTGTTTTTTACTTTACTAGATACAATTTTAGACTGCAGGACTAAGTAACCACCTGCGTTAAGCAACTCAATTAACATGACTAATTAACTGGGCGAGTCATGACCCTGACTAACCAGACCATAGCTTTATATAAGAAGGCTGTTATCTCGTCAAAGGTCATTGGTAAGGGAGGGAGGGAGGAGAGCATTTTACATTGTAGTCTTGTCTGTGAAGATAATGAGACTGCTAATAAAAATTGCCTGTAAATAACAGAAAGTGTGAGTTTAGTAGATTCTTATAGTGATAAAAGAAAAAATTGGGGAGAGTGCACATAGGGCTTTATCCTTTTAAGATTGTGTCGACAGGTCCCCCCGATCGGTGTGACTCCGCTTGGTAAGTTGTGTAAGTCACAACAAGCTGGAAGAAACCTGAGAGGAATGGCCGCTGCAGATGCCCCACCGGGAACTGTGTATAATCCAAAAGGAGAAAGAAAAGAAGCCGGGCTTCAATCCGCGCAGACCAAGGGACACATCATCTGTCTGACGTTTCTCTTGGTCTGCGCGGAGTGAAGCCCGGCTTCTTTTCTTTCTCCTTTTGGATTATACATATAGTGATAAAGAAATTGGATAAGTTTAATATAAAACCTGTTTTTTTTATTCTTTTTTATTAAGTTTCACAAATAGCATACAGTTGTATAACATAATATTCCCCACATGTAAAGCTTTTAAAGTATAAATTGTCCATGCTTGGAGATGTGTGTCTCAGGCCTGTTTGTATTCCATGTGGCAGCACACATGTCGTTGTCTGTATTTAGTTTGTGAGCTTAGTATAGTAAGATTTTAGCCCCCCCCAAAAGAAAAAAGAAGAAAAGGAAGAAATGTGAAAGAGAGAAAAGAAAGAACAGAGGGGAAAATAAAAAGAAAGAGGATCCCTTCACCCCCACCCCCTGCCCACCCCTTAACTCACTCCGTATAGAAATGCTGATAATTGTTCCACCTCTCAATAACTAGCTCCGCCACTCCACCCAGCGCCTACCACCACAATACCGGTTATGCTTTATGGTTGTTTCTCGTGGTGCCTGTGACCTTCAGTGGACCAAGCATGCCATGTAAGTCTTTTGAGTTATACCATGCCGTGTTACGGAAGGACATACTAGTCGGTGGATGTCACCTCCAGAAAGTTGATCTATTATGAAGGGTTTCCATGTCGCAAAGAATGTAGTTGTTCTGTTGTCCCTGTCCCCTTCTGCTTCCACCTTCTCAACCAGCATTGCCCCCTTCAGATCAGTCAATAGTTCTGATAGCGTCGGTGTCACTGCTGTCAACCAGTGTCGTAATATCAGTCGTTTGTGTAGTACCATGATGGTGTGTAGCAATTTCCTCTGTGCTTTGTCTAGACCCAGATCCACCAGGTTGTGGAATATCCACAATAAGCAGTTGAGTGGGACAAGATATCTTCCAAAATAACCTGAGCTTGATTCGCAGTGCCTTCCAAGCCACCCTTGTGTCTTTGAAAATGATCCAATTTTTGACCCAAGGGTCCAATGTTGCCCCCGTTGAGTGCAAAATGGCTACTGGGTCCCAAGGGATGCACCACTCTGACTTGAGTGTTTGCTAGAGTGTTTCAGACAGTCTAAAATATGTCTTGTCATACATGCTTTGTTATAGCCCCGTATATTAGGTAACCCTAGTCTACCTTAATCTCGAGGAAGCATCAGTGTGTGTCCCCTAATTCTTGTTATTTTACCCCTCCAAAGGAAGGTCGTAAAAGCTCTATTTATTCTATTTATGTCAACATGGCGGAGTAAAAGAGGGATGGTCTGGAGTGGATATAAGAGCCTAGAGAAACTGCACATCTTAATAAGGTGAAACCTCCCTAGCAAGGATAGTGACAAATCACTCCACCTTTCCAATTCTATCTCTATTTTGTTGATTAACAGGGCATAATTAAGTCTGTATATGTCTCTCATGTCTCTCTATAAGTATACTTCCAGGTCTTTAATGGCCCTATTGGCTAGAGGGACATTGCAGAAGCTCTCTTTAGTACCCCCCATCTCTCTCCACTATCCTTCTAAGTTTTTTAGTGGAAGTATCTCAAACAGATTTGTTCAGGAGGAATCCAAATATTTCCCCGATAACCTCCAACTGTGTTAAGAGGCTGGGGAGATCTCTACTAGCATCCGCCTTATAAAGTATGACATTGTCTGCAAAGAAGCTGGATGTGATTTCCTTGCTGCCTATGTGAATCCCCTGGAAGCTTTGGCCCTCATTTATGAACCGTGATAATGGTTCGATCGCCAAATCGAATAGCAATGGCGACAATGGGTGCCCTTGGCGTGTACCCCTTCCCAGCCGTATCACATCTTACAGGAAGCCTGGTGTGTTCACTCTGGCCCTCGGGTTCTTGTAGAGAGAGCGCAAGAATGTCCTAAATGTCCCTTGCAGTCCTATCTTGTCTAGCATGGTTTCCAGCCATGGCCAGCTGACGCTTTCAAAAGCTTTCTCCATGTCCAACATGACCGTGGCCGGGGCCCCCTCTGATTTGCCCTCCCTCAACCTAACCGCTTCCAGAAACATCATGGCCCTGCGTATGTTTCCGACCGCCGACCTTCCCTTAACAAAGCCAGCTTGCTCCCGGTTTACTAAGTCTGGGAGAAGAAGAGCCAGCCAGTCTGCCATGATTTTAGTCAGCAAGATGGGCCTAAAGCTGGCCGGGCCGTCTGACACTTTGTCTCCCTTGGGGAGAAGCTTTATGTATGCCAGTGTTCATGTGGTCTGGAATTTCTCGCCCTGATAAGAATCCATTGTAATAATAATAATAATAATTATTAGTATTATTAATAATATAATCAATAATAATGATAATAATAATAATAATACAATCATACAATAATAATAAGCCATTATCCCCTGTAAGTGGAGTAGTATCTGGTCTTTCAGGATCATATAAAAAACCGGCCCCATAGCCATCTGGGCTGGTGCTTTACGTATGTTCAGGTTGGTTATTACCCTTGCTATCTCCTCTTTTGTTATTTCTCCATTTAGGCCGCCCAGGCCTTCTTCCGTGACACTGTAACCATCTCTCGCTCACCTGTTTTTCAGATGGTCTTGCTCTGTACAAAGTAGCATAGTATTTTCCCAGAATGTTGTTTATATCTCTGGGGTTGGTCGTCATCGAGTTGTCTGGTCTTTTGAGTGCGGTTATGAGTGTCGTGGCTCGTTTACCACTCACTAAGTTAGCTAATAGGTGACCCGCCTTATCCCCGTAATTGTGTAGTTCAGCGTCTTGTAGGATTTCCCAAAGAGTTATCCTTCCTGCACGCCTTCCCTGAGCTCCTGAGCCGTAGACCCCTCCTACTCACAGACTATGCATGTGGATCATGTCCTGCTGGGGCAAATAGGTTTCCTGAAGCAGGATTATGTCTCCCTTCAATCTCTTGCGGTGTCTAAAGGTACCGGTACACGCAGCAGTATGGCTTGCAATTTCACTGGCAATTTGCTGGTTGCAGTGAAATCATGGACACATTGTTCCATTTGTACACGTCAACAAAATAGAACAATGTGTCCATGATTTCACTGCAACCAGCAAATTGCCATTGAAATTGCAAGCATTATTGCCGCGTGTGACGGTACCTTAAGTGCCATGGCTCGCTTTTTAGGTGACCTCAGGCCCGCCACGTTCCATGATATTATTTTAACCATATTTCCCTTTGGGTGGCCAACCTGCGGTCAGACCATTACATGTAGCGTGTGGCGCACGTGGTGACTCTGGGTCCCATTCGTCATTAAGTTTTGGCATTTGGGGTAGCCTGGGTGGTGGTTTCAGATGTGGAGCGGTATTCTCATTTACAGCATTATACAAAGTAAATCATTGGGCATGTGTCGATGCCCCAACAGCCAGTCCCTTGTACCAATCCCTCCAAACTCTCGCATTACTAGCAACTTCCATGTTTTCCAGTGTGGAAAAAGAAACAAGAAAAAAAAAAAGAAGAGAAACAGCCACTTCGCTCACATTGATTCACCTTCTGAGAAAGTGGGTTCTTTGGGGGCCATGTGAAAGAAACAGGTCAATAGCAACAGCTTACTTGGGATCTTGTCCTCTCGTTTTCAGTCCCCCCCATTTCAGGGGGGCTCCGCGTCTCTAATTAGGTAATACCCCCTACCGCTCTCCTTCCCTTGGCACATTTCTGTTGGTGTCATATATGATACAGTCTATATAGAGTCTAATGCATGGGTATAATGAGACACATGAGACATATGCTTCTTAAGCAGCTCTTGTATTACTTCATACAAGTTAGTGCATCAACAGGATAACATAAATGTAGTTGCAGAGTGCAAGGCAAAACAACCCAGGACATCAGAGCATTAAAGCATAGTACAAGTCTCAGGGAAAGCATTCAGAGTTCATTACTTCTCTGTCAGATATTGCTGGCACCCAGGATTCTGTGTTCATAAATGATTCCAGGCAGAATGAATCCAGGCTTCAGAGAGCAAGACACAGACAGATTGCAGGCCTGATTCTGGAGCACAGGTTAACCAGCTGAAGTAGTTTAAAAGGGCAATTGGCAAGAAACAGGGCAGGGACATCAAAGCCGAGGACTCCATATTGTTTGAGGGCAAGAGTCATTACACATGACAGGAAACAAGATGGCCGACGACAAGCTGAGAACTCCATATTGGTTGAGGGCAAAAGTCATTACACATGACAGGAAACAAGATGGCCGACAAAATACACTAAATGCAAACATAACAACAGATATAGCAAAAAAGACTGAAAACCTTACAGTTGGTGTACCCACGGATATGGGCACTGAACGGTGTGGCGGGTCACCATATCCAGCCTAGGCATGTAGGCTTGTAGGCTCCATCCAAAATAAAATAGCTGAAAAAGTTTTTTTTTAAAAAAAGGGCGGGGGGGGGGGGGGGGGGGGGAGGAGGGGGGAAAGAGAAGAAAAAGAAATAAGAATAAAATAAAAAAATAAAAGATGAGGTAAATATTAGTACCAATGGTGGAGGGGGGGCGGAAACACTCCCCGCTCAGGGTATCAGGATCAACAATGGGAATCTTCACGTAGCCAGTCAGTCTTGCCAATCCATTGTGGGTGTCAACCGATCCAGCCCTGGTGGGGTGTCAATCTCCTTGGATTGTGGGGGCGCGTTTTCCTCTCTAGTAGGGAATTGTCGCACCGGTGTGTTCGATGTTTGCTCAGGTCGATGCTCGCCTTCTTGTTCTGCATCACGATTCCTTGCGGGTCCTCGCCACGGGCTGGTTGTAAAGGCACGAAAGGCCTCCTTGGGGTCGTTCCAGGATTTGAACGATCCATCTGGGCCTCTCACTTTAAGTGTTCCTGTGTACAGGAGCTGGAATTGAATGTTGCGTTTGAATAGAATGCTGCACACTTCGCCAAATGTTTGCGCTTTTTTGTCACTTCTGCAGAGAAGTCCTCGAAGAGGATCACCTTGTGACTTCTGAGCATCAGGGTTCCTCCTCCTGTTCCTAAAGATTCACAGTATTTTCTTATTTTCTTTAAAGTCAAGGTATTTGGCAATAATTTGCCTGGGTCTCTGGGAGTGTGGGTAACCTGCCCATTGGTATTATGGCCGTTACATGACCCCCAGTTCGGCGGATCTACTCTGTGTGCCCTTTCCACCTTGTGCTGGAGTTGGAGAGGGAGGTCTAGCTCGCATATTTCATCCCGTTGTTGGGGCGGGTATCGATTCTGGGAGGCCCACGATTCTGAGATTGTTCCTTGTCGGCCTATATTCTATATCATCTATTTTATCCCTCATCCAACTGGACTGCTCCTTCGATAGTGTTAAGTCGTGCTCCATTGTGGCCAGCTTATCTTCCAAGTCTGACACACGCTGTTCTAGGTAGTCTTGTCTGCTTGCATGTTATGCAGAAGTCTCCTGGAGCTCTTCCAGGGCCTCTCTTACTGCCTCCCTCCCCGCCTTTTTAATGTCACTGGCCAGGTACTTTGCCACCTCCCTTGCCATAGATCTGTACTCTGTGGATGGGTATGGAATTGTATTTGGGTGCCCAAGTGGCTCTTGGTCGGGATGGTTGCCCTCTCTCCGGCTCTCTCTAGCAAACCCCAAGGCCCTGTCGTTCTGACCTCTCTGATATCCACTGGTTCTGTGACTCGTTCAGCGCTGCGTCTTTCTTCCATGCACCCTGCGACATCATCTTCTTGCTGGTTCACACGGCTGTTCTTTTATCTCCCGCCGTTCTGTCCTCCTCCCTGTACATGCTTCGGAGCCACTTATCCACTGTCCTGCAGGTGTCTTCTGTGTGAGCAATTCCCAGCGTTGGGTCAGGAGTCTGTCGGTGGGTCTTTTTTTTTTTGTCAGTCATCTTCACGCTGGTGCCGGAATTGGAAATCGCCAATTCCATCTTGTAAGACATCAGAGTTATCAAGATGTATCAGATAATTATCTAATTTTTTCAAGGGTGTGTTGTTGCCCTCAGTGGCCATTAGATGTCGACAGTGGCTGTAAGGTATGTACAACACGGGAGTCTGTGTGTGAGCAATTGCAAAGATAGATGGCATTTTGACTTTATTTGTGGCCTGGAAGCAGGAGCCTTTCTCACATATGTCTTTCCAGGGTCGTATCCAGGCCACGTCCTCCCGTAAACCTGTATGCCTCCTGCTTATATCTGGGATTATAGGTGTATTGCTTCCCACTGGGCTTCTGTGGTGTTAAGCCAGGAGGGTAGGTGACTCGATGGTAGGTGGATTAGACCGGGATATCGATCAGAGTGGAAGCCACCTACCAGCAGCAAGATATCCCTGACAGTGCCTTCTGGGAGCAGGCAGGGAGTGTTTCGTCTAGGCTGTAGTCAGGCCTATCAGGGAATGGTGGGAATAACCTATGTCTCTGTGTCAGCAAAGCAAGGCCGGTGACCCATCCAGAGGTGAGGGCCGTGGTATATGGAGTTTTAGTATAGGCACAGTATAGGGAGCGGCATATAGCCTGTGTCTGGTTGGGGTTTTTGGATGTGGTTGTTAAGGTCCTGTCTTTGCAAAACAGCCTTGGTGTCAATCTCCACTTAAGCAGTGCAAGGTCGAGTGTGTTAATGAGGCTGATCGGTCACCGCTGCTGCTCTTTCTGAAGCCTGCTGTGAGATAGTGTATGCAGCGCAAGGGGCACCACTCGTGGGAGAGGGGAGCGGGAGCTGCACTGTGATGGAGACCGCAGCTCAGGTGGAAGTGGAGGCCCGGCCTATTGCAGGTACTTTATTTGGGCTTCACAGGTACAAATGATTGAACAGCACTGGCTGTTGAGGAGTCAGGTGGAGCAGTGCCGGTATGTAGCACTCTGGCAGGCTGATGGCGACAGGGTGTCAGGCTCAGAGGCGCGGTCTGCAGCTGCAGTGTGTGAGAGCTGGATAGATGCTGCGGTGGCTGAAGAAGCCCAACCTCCTGTTAGTTTGTCTCCCACTCTTCTCCGGTATCTCCAGTGGACTAGTATAGCGCTGGGCACTGTGGGGGAGTGGAGGAAAGATCTTTCACCCGGGCCAGCATTTGGTCAGCATGGGGAACAGGTTTCAGGTTCAGCAGTTGGTGGGCAGCGGCTGTAAGGAAGGATGGTGATGCCCCTGGTTGCTGCATGCAGGAGGTCACACTGGGAGCAAGGCTGGGGCTTGGGCGGAAGTGTAGGCCCCGATAGATGCCGGCCTTAGTGTGGGTTGGAGACCTAAAGCAGGCCAATAGCGGACAGGGGAGAGTGAGGACTCTCTTACGTAGGTGCCCATGTAATCATGATTCGGCTGCGAGACGGCGTCAAATGGCTCCAGATGTGCGGTGGCATCGATGGCAAAGAGGTGAAGGGTGGATGGGCTCTCCTCAGGCCTGGGTGCTGCGGATGCAGGGTGGATGGCAGAGCTCAATTAGACACGTCTGCTCTGCTCCTTGGCCATCTTCGATCTCATAAAACCTGTTTTAAACCATAGATCATTTTCTGATGACACATTACCTTTATAGGGGTTAAAGCTCCATATTTCTAATACATTATCAGGAGCTTAGAAGATTTCTTCTTGAATGTTAATACAGAGTATTATGCATTAACAGATAGAGTTAGCATTTAGGCTCTACTTAGTGATATTGCCAGCTACCTATAGGTTGTCAAATATATATATATATATATATATATATATATATACTATACTGTATACATTGTGATGTCACGAAAGGTGAAGGTCCTCTGCGATGTGAACTTGGGAATGTTCGCCCTGGGACCTGTAGTTCCACGAGGGTTAAATATTACATTCAGGGCCAGATTGACAGGATTGTCACAAAATGCTGGGAGAGACTGACCATTCACATACCTCCCATCCATGGGTGTGTCTCATAAGACATAATGAGCCTGTTTTGTTTGTCACATGGTCTCTGTATTGAAAGGTCCTGGAAGGGGACAGATTTCATGAAAAGCTCATGGAGAGAAGAACATGTGTACAAAGCTGGTGGTGGCTCTGAGAATTCAGGAAGTGGCAGAATCTTCTGAGGGTCTGGACTAATGACAGGTGCCAATAAACAGAGCAAGTCCAAGTACATGGTTAGTGATCCCAGTAAGACCATCTTACTGGATGTTGGGACTGGCTGGAGCCAGTCTGTGAAGCATGCAAAGCTTCAGGCAGGTAACCCCAAAGAAAGGGGCTTGTGTGACTGACTGAGGTCAGTGTATGAAAGTCTGCTTCAATCTTTTCTGAGCTACTCGGGCAGAGTTATAGCCAGAGTGTGCAGACGTATCAGCGGAAGTAACAGACTCTACATGATGTATGTGCTGTAAAGCCGAAGTACAATTTTGTGTGCTGACTAGCGGTTTATGTGTTAATAAACCGGCTGGACTAAGTAAATAGAAATCATTCCTGTATTTGTGCCTCAATCTAGCAGCCAAGCAAGTGTCCCCTAATGCATACAGTGAGCGCTGCCTCACAACATATACATATACATATACACAACGCAGACCATGCGTTGGGTCAAATTATCTTTTATTTATTTTTTTTTAAACAATCAAACACTCATTGTCTGCAGTACTTATAAATATATGATGGGACAGGCCTGAGACGGGGACAAGGGAGCATCTTCTACATCGGGACAGTTCAATCATAAAGACAGACATGGATTCTTTACTGTAAGAGCAGTGAGACTATGGAACTCTCTGCCGTATGATTAGACACAAACTAATGAGCCATGCACACAGTGAACATGTCTGTAAGACAGTGTTCACACCACCAAAAGAATGAATCACAAAAAACAGTCAAACATGTAAAAATACTCTGTTGTAACGGTGCTCAAGTGGTTAGCACTGCAGCCTTTGCAGCGCTGGGGTCCTGAGGTCCTGGGTTTAATTCCCACCATGGACACTAAGGACAACACCTGCAAGGAGTTTGTATGTTCTCCCCGTGTTTGCGTGGGTTTTTTACGGGCACTCCGGTTTCCTCCCACATTGTAAAGACATACTGATAGGATATTTAGATTGTGAGCTCCAAGAGAGACAGCATTAATCATGTATGTAAAGTGCTATGGAATTAATAGCGCTATGTAAATGAATAAATATTATATTATATTATATTGTAATAAAAAACAGTAAAAAGCAAGTTCTGCTAAAAAAGTAGTATAAAGGTAACCCGTATCAGAGCAGTCCGTATCTGATGTATTTAAAAACCTGACCATATATATTGGAATATGAGCAGGATTCAGACAGGTCCAATGGCTGACATGGACAGTCTGCAGAAGATGGCTTCTTATGTGCAGGGCTCAAAGGGAGGGGTGGGAGGCTACCTTATTTTGCAGAAGCAAGAAACAAATTAGACACAATTAGACTCTGATACGGGTTACCTTGGCATTGGTAGAGCGGCTTAGTACACATTGTCTGCAAAAAACATAACAACTAAATACCCTGTTTTATACTACTTTTTTAGCAGCACTTGCTTTTTACTGATTTTTTAATAAAACAGAGTATTTTTACTCGTCTGTTTGACTGTTTTTTGTGATTCTGTGCCGTATGATGTAGCAATGGGTGATTCACTAATAAAAATTTAAGAAGGGCCTGGATGCCTTTCTTGAAAACTATAATATTACTGGTTATATATACTAGATTCCTTGATAGGGCGTTGATCCAGGGAATTAGTCTGATTGCCGTATGTGGATTCAGGAAGGAATTTTTCCCCAATGTGGAGCTTAGTGTTGCCAATGGGGTGTTTTTGCCTTCCTCTGGATCAACATGTTAGGCTATGGGTTGAACTAGATGGACTTAAAGTCTTCCTTCAACCTTGAAAACTATGTTACCATGTATGTATATTACCTGTGCTGCCGAGATTGATATGTACTGAACACTTTATTGTTGATTGTTCTGTTTGCAGCCAAAGCACGGTCAGCTTATCTGAACAGACAACTAACAATGACCGCTAATGAACACCACACTTGGATTTTTGTTTATTAGTTCTACCCTTTTTATGCATATTTTTCAGATACAAACTGATTAACATCATACCTCCTTATACTCAATGCCCATGTACTGTATACATTGCTTATGTATTGGGTCATATAGGCATACATATATATTGCCTAGTCTGTTTTATATTTTTGCATATTTTTACTGCTTGCCAACCCTGCAAATGTGACGACTAAAGATATCTCATGGGCTCTTCTTGCTTCACTTATTGGTGATGACTTTCTGAGTTGTAGTAACTGATAATTGACACTACCAGGTTTTCATCTTGCTCAGACATCAGAAGATTGCAGGTTTGAATTACACTTGAAATCAATTTTAGAGGTGACAGTAATACAGGAGCCGGCAAAGTATATATAAGGTTGATGGGAGAGCCGAGCTCATCTTTAGCTCGCTGATTTTTTTCTAAGCTCAAGAGAGCTCTACAGAAGTAAGGATATTATTAGAGAAATCACAGTAGACTATTGTATGAGTTGTATGGAGTTACAGTAACTGACACCAAAGAGTTGGGGAAACATTGTATGACTGCTAAAAGCAATAGGGACTAAAGTTACAGTGCTGACCCTTACCATACAATGCCATGTTGTTTCTTCTCCATCATTTTCAGACAGGTTGACCTCAAAGAAAACATGTTGATTACCAGAAATGAACCGTTATGGTCAATTGATCGATTTTGAAGCAATGCTAGCAGGGGCATTTTTACCATGGGTAGCGTCATCTAATAGTATAACTAGGTCTTCTGTACAGGCCAAACATACATGTTATGGGCCTTACTGCAAAATATGTGGGGAGGTTTGTATGTTGGGCAGAGAAACGTTTTGGGTTCCTTTATGTTCTAGAGCAGGTGTGAATACATCTCCTTTAACCTTATACGTAACATTTTAGACCTCTACTTACTTCATACTTAGGCATTAGGAAAATATACTCAACATGAATGCTGGTACCAAAATAAGATATATACAAGCAACCAAAAATATCCGTGCTGAAATAATATATAATAATAGTAATAACGAACACTCCTATGGGAAAAGACAGTAATAATTATTGTGAATGCCTAAAAAATTCTAATAAATAATAAAGTTGAGTCAGATCCTATAGGGCTTAATTTTGCTTGTGTAATTATTCAACGTACCAACACAATGAGGTCATGTATAAAAAGTAGTGCTGAGAAACCAAAACAGGAGCTTGGCCCTTAACTCAATGAAAGTATTGATTTTTTTTTTACATTTATATGAAGAATTGCAATTTGAGATTTAGGGACACCAATATCATTATATACCCTATATTTTTTATGTAATATTCAGTACTTGTAGCATGCAATTTATCAACCCACTTTTAATACTATATAATCTTGTGAATTTGAAATCGGCAAATAAAAAGGATTTCCTCAAATAATCAGATTAGATTTTAATCCGTTATTATGACTGTGGAAAATAATATTGTTCCAAACTAAACATTGCCAGCAACTTCTACTTCAATGGTAATATCTTTAAAGGAATTTAAGGGCTTTGGTAAATGAATGGTATACCATGTTTAATCCACCTACTTCCAAAAAAAAACTCTCTTGTGGGTTTATTTTCACATTGTTAAGGCTGTGTCCACATGATCCAGAGACGTTGCGTGTTGGACATAGTACCTCCAGACCTGTGGGAACCCAACTGTGAATGCAGGTAGACCACAGTCACCCTGTGCTCACAATTTGTGTTGGGTGCAGGACGGCTTCTCCCTGCATTCACTCGCTAGTGTTGGCTTCCAACTCTTCAGCATGAAATTAACATGCTGCGGAGATGCGGAAGCGTGATAACCCGCACCACAGCTGAAACAACGCTGCAATGGGGAAAAGCACAGTGGATATGGGATTATTTAAAATCCATCCACTATGCTGCTACTGTACAACGCAACGTTTTGGATGCAGCGGCAACACTAATAATACTACAATACCAGAAATGCAAATTACCTTGTACGTATAGTATAATGAGAATGATGAGGCCAGAACACATTTACGCTCCAAACCTCATGGTGTCACAGGGAGGATTAAATATTATGTATACAATCTAGAATAGTAGCCTCTGGAACAATGGCTAGAAGCGATTTTTAGGATTTAATATAGAATTAAAAAAATAGCAAGAGAGATATCTTGGCTTTTTTTTTTTAAATCAATCCAGGAATACCCTCATGGTGCTTCTGAGCATAGAGACTGATCTAGGGGCTAACCTAGCAAATGTTAATTGTATTAAGTATAAAATTCAGAGCAAGAGAGAGTTCTTATTTCACTTTCTCACTTCAAGGGATTTATTAGGTTTTCATGTTAGACATTGTAGATATTGTCTAGCAGCAGTCAAAATATCTGCACTAAGCCACTTTTTTTGGCATGAGGTTTATCTGAAAACCCAATATTTATTGGCACCATACTGGCGTTGACTGTAGGCGATGTCCACTAAGATTAGATATCTTACGAAACACTACTTTCCAGAATCAATGTATTTTACTATAAGATCACCAAGAGTGACAAAATGATCCCAAATCCATGCACCCCTTCTAGCACAAAG
This sequence comes from Allobates femoralis, assembly GCA_033576535.1. Classification (NCBI taxonomy): domain Eukaryota; kingdom Metazoa; phylum Chordata; class Amphibia; order Anura; family Aromobatidae; genus Allobates; species Allobates femoralis. Next base: position 123,751,317 of record JARQOC010000006.1, read on the forward strand.
GTGAGTATTCAGGAAAAATCTGAGATTATCTATTTGGGTACAAAACTATCTAAGATACATTTTCTTGGATAATTCTACATGGTTTGTCATAATGTAATGGTAAAATAGAACCAAACTATTAGAAACATGGATCATAATTTGGAAATAAAACAAAAGCTTACACATTGTGTCTGACCTCTGTTCAGCTACTACGACCCTTGTTGGGAATTGAACTGGTACATCTGCTGGAAAGCAAGTAGAAAGTCTGGGCTCTGTCTATACCAGAGGTTGAGAAGTGACAAATGTATCATATCAGGAGATAGCTCTCCTTGTCTTCAGAAGACCTACAAGTTGTATCTTTTTTGACTGGCGTAAACCGCACATATATGGGAAACACATTTTTGGCATTGTGATCTCAAGGGGAATGACATACATGTTCTTACATATTTGTGCAATTTCCGCATTAGCCCCAAATTAATATCAGCTCAATGGATGGATTTGCATAGGCCATATTTCTTATCTATAGAAAGTTGAAATCATGATAGGTAATAAATATGGAAACATACAGCTCTGGGACATAAGAAAAAGGGAAACATTGTCTACTAGAGAAGGTAAACACAAGAAGCTAATGTAGAATGTGACAGAAGAAAGAAGGCATAGCAAAACTAGTTAGGAATATTTATGTGAGTCTGATAACCAATGACGAGGTGTTCTCCTGTATCAGGTACCTAATCTAATGCCTCTGTCTGCAATTGAGATGCATGTGTCGTCAGTTAGGAACCTGGCTAAAATAAGATGGTGAACACATCATGGCTATGGGGCAGGGTGGGGCGAGGGTGCTCAGTCATAAAAAAAATATACTTACAATATATGAAAAAACTGACTGGAGACACAAGCAAATGTGAACAGGTGGCATCTGAAAAAAACACATCAATAAGGAAGCATACAGCTGCAGTCTGGGACACAAGAAAAAGAGAAACATGGTCTAGCAAAACTGCTGTGAAAATACCACAGAAGGTAAAAGCATGAAGCTAATGTAGAATGTAACAGAGGAAATAAGATCTAGCTAAACTGCTTAGGAATGTATGGAAAATGAAGAAACTTGCTTGATGGATTGGCCAATCCATGTGAGCCCTATCATCAAGGTGTTATAATGTATCGGGAATCTAACCTAATGGCTCTATGTGCAATTAAACTTTTAAAAAATGTGGCCAGTTTATTCAAATTTTTCCTGGTCTTTTTTCCCCTCCAAAGGGGGCAGTGTCTAACATACCCTATGTATATATGTCTCTATTACGCCTTATCATTTGTATGTGATTTTTTTCCTGAAGAAGGAGCCATTGAGTTCTCCGAAACGCGTAAAAAAATAAATCACTGTCTGTAATATCCACACCTTTGAGGTTTCTCCTGGCAGCGCGGCATTACACTTTTTCCCTGGCTTTTGTTTACCTCTACCTCGTGATGGTTGCTGCTGCAGTCAGGATTATATACGTTTATAGTGGTTGTTGTTGGCACAACCTACCCAGGTAAGCCCTCACTATATCCTGACCTTTTTTCTACTTACAAAGATAATACCCTATGCGCACTCCACTTGTCATCCGCAGCTTTTAATACTCTGTGTGATTAAAATGTGCAGTTAGGAACCTGGCTAAAATAAGATGGCGGATACACCATGGCTATTTGGCTGGGGTGGGTTTAGAGTGTTCAGTCAGAAAAAAAATATACTAACAATAGATGAAAAAACTGACTGGTGACAGCAGCTCTTCCAAGCCAAAAGTGTAGATTGAGAAGAGTAGGGGTACTAGAAACGGAACCGACAGATAGGGGCGAGGTGAGGAGGTAGTGCCGGAGAGGAGACTCTGAATGCCCAGTTTGTTAGATATGCAGAGATCAAGGATAAAGCCAAGTCTGTGATACCAAGAGATGAGAGAATATGTCACAAGAGGGAATGGTCTAAAAGGAAGAGGACAGAGTAGTGTTGCTTGCTCTTGGCGGTTAGTAGGTTGTTGATGGCTTTAGTTACGACAATTTCAGTTGAGAGATGTGGTCAGAGGCCAGATTGTAACTAGTCAAAGAGGGAGCAGGAGGAGAGGTTGGAGGATAGTTCAAGATGGACATGCTGTTCCAGCGGTTTTGAGGCACAAGGGAGAAGTGAAATGGGTTGATAGCTAGACACAGAATGGGTCAAGAGGGGAATTTTTGAGTATGGGTGTGATTGAGGCATGTTCAAAGGATGAGGGTAAAACACTGGTTGTTAGTGAAAGTTTGAAGAGATGGGTTAGGGTTGGGATGAACACTATGGTGAGGTTGGGGATGAGGTGGGATGGGAGTGGGTCAAGTATGCAGGTTGTGAGATGTGATCTTGACAGAAGAGAGGCGAGCTGATCTTTTGTTATAATGGAGAAGCTAGTTTTGGAAGAAGAGGGCTGATTAGTTATGAGGAGGGGTTGTGGGGACTGTGGGCCAAAGCTTTCTCTGATGTTATCAATCTTCTGCTTGAAGAGAAAGGCAAAGTCTTCAGCAGAGACAGGAAGAGAAGGAGGAGGTGCTGGGGGACAAAGGAGAGAATTGAAAGTCTTGAACAGCTCAATATCATCAATTTCCAGATTTGACATATGCAATATAGCATGATTGATGCTATCTACTTTGTAACAATTATCTATACAGAAAAAAATGGAATAATTTCACATATCATGTGATCTTGTGCAAAACAGTACAAAAATTGTTTATTTGACACATACAAAATGACATCAAATGTTACAAACAGATAGTGTCTGCAGAAATTGAACCAGATCGATATACAGATACACAGAGTCCAATGTGTTACTAAGTATATGTAACTTGCAGTAAATCGATATACATCTACTGTTTTTTTCAGATTATAAAAAAACGCTTTTGTTCCCCTAAATTTTGGGGGGAAGTGGGGAATGCATTTTATAATCCAAATCTACTGCACTGCAGGGGAAGGCGGCTCTGGAGCAGTGTCTAGGAGCTGGAGGAGGCTGGCAGCGGACTCATATAATATTCACTGCACCCGCCACTGTCACCTCTCAGTACTGAATTTGTGCTGGGAGATGGATGGGGGAGCAGCACATATTATGTGAGCCTGCACTCATCCCCTCTATTCTGAATATGCACCCATCACTCTATATGTCCCCATGCTGGAGTGCACCCAGTAAAATAATAAACAGCTGATAAATTACCATCCGCCACTTCGTGCTTACAGCTCACCACTTCCTCCTGTCTCTGTGTTGCTCGGTATCTGATCATGTGACCGGGGCCCACAGTGATGACATATGGGGGTCATATTCAGAATGGAGGGGATGAGTGCAGGATAAGGGGCTATGTAGCATCTCAGGGGACCATATCCAGGATGGGGGGGCTATGTAACATCATTGGGTATGATAGCCAGGATGGGGGTTATGGACCATTACTGGGCCCACAACCAGGATGGGGTTTATATACCATCATTGGGGGCCATAGTCAAGGTGGAGGATTATGTACCATCGCTGGGGGCATAGCCAGGATGGGGAGCTATGTACCACCACTGGAGGCCATAGCCAGGATAAGGGGCTATGTAACATCACTGGGGGCCATATGCAGGGTAGGGGCTATGTACCCTCACTGGGAGCTCTGAACCATCACAGGGGGCTATGTACCATCACTGGGGGCTGTGTACCGTCACTTGGGGCTATGTACCATACCTATGTACCTACCCTCACGCAACCTCCGCTCCTCCCAAAAACTCTTCCTCTGCTCCCCCCTCATCACCTCTTCGCACAACCGTGTCCAGGACTTCTCCCGGGCATCTGCCTTACTCTGGAATTTCCTGCCCGAACACGTCAGACACTCTCCTACCCTGAGTAGCTTCAAGTGTCACCTGAAGACTCACCTATTCCGTCAAGCCTACAACCTGCCATGAGACCCAGGTGACTGCCCCATACCTGACATTCCCCATCCTACTGTATTCTAATCCGCCCTTATAGACTGTGAGCCTCGTGGACAGGGTCCCTGCCCCTCCTGTACCTGTATGTCCTAATCGCCTAGATTTAGTATACTTGTTCTTGTCTCCCTTATCGTCATGTAAAACGCCATGGAACCTAATGGCGCTATATAAATAAATAATAATAATAATAATAATAATGTACCATCACTTGGGGCTATGTACCCTCAGTGGGGGTTATGTACCATCACTAGAGGCCATGTACTGTCACTAGGGGCTATATCCAGCATGGGAGACCCATGTATCAGAATGGGGGGATATATATACAAGATTGAGGGACAAAAATACTGATTTTAAGACGGACATTAGCATTTTAAGATGGACCCCATTTAACTTTAAAAAAAAATATTTCCAAATTTGGGGGTGCATCTTATAAAGCGAAAAATATGGTATATCCAGAGTCCTCAGTAGTCCCGTAAATACACAGCAGAGAGATCTTACGGGGTTAGTGTATTAGGAGGTAATGCACAGTGGCAGGGTATAACTCATTCCCCAGAATACAACTGACTCAACAAAGTCAAGACATGTGAGCTATAACATTCTGCCTTAACATGCACAGATAGCCCGGGTGTTCTATTGGTAAAAGCAATAATGATAAGTAGTCGTATACTGCAGTGGTTACCTATTTTCTCTGTTGAAGGACCTGTGAGCCTGTGTGGAATGCTTAGTGCTTGGGGCCCCTAAGCACCCTTCGCCATAGCTTCTTCACGGGGCGATCTGGATAAATTGCTGGAGTCACTAAGGCCCCTTTCACATCAGCGGTAATCGCTGATTGCGTCAGTTGCGGTGAAAAAAACGCAACTGTCGCGATTACCGCATAGCGGCTGCACTTACGGTTCACCTGCGGTAAGCCCCATGCAATGTCTATGGGGCTTGCGGTAAGTGTGCGGCAGGTGCGGCAAGTGCGGTTTCGGCACTTGTGGCACATGGAGCCGCGAAAAAACCGCGACTGACCGTGTTTTTTTCACGGCCGCATCTGCCGCAAGTGCCGAAACTGCACTTGCTGCACCTGCCGCAAGCTCCATAGACATTGCATGGGCTTGCCGCAGGTGAACCTCAAGTGCGGCCATTATGCGGTAATTGCGGCAGTTGCGTTTTTTTCACCGCAACTGCTGCGATCAGCGATTACCGCTGATGTGAAAAGGCCCTTAGTCTGTTTTTAACATTTTATGTCATTTTGTATGTGTCAAATAAGGAATTTTTGTACTGTTAATGTTGAATAGCTGTTTAGGGTTCTTAAGGAGGATAATTTTGTTTTGTGGTAGTGAGTGTTGGCTTGAAGTTGGTGAGGGATTGCTTGTATGCAATGAAGTGCTTGGTGGAATGGTATGTCTTCCATCTCTGCTCAGCAACCCTGGAAGCCCATCTCAGTTCTTTAATCAGGCTGGTCTGCCATGGTTACCTGTTGATTGTGCAAGCTTTGCAATGCGTGAGGGGGGTGGCCGAATCGAGCAGTGTTGTTATCTATCTATCTATCTATCTATCTATCTATCTATCTATCTATCTATCTATCTATCTATCTATCTATCTATGTATCTAGGAATTACAGATTAAGGAGCAACATGATATAGAAAGTGCTGGCAAATCAAACCTTTCTTCACAGGTTCTAGATACAGTCCGTCCAAAGAAGAAATGCAGCACTGAAGTTCTTAAGTGAAAAGAGAACTTTTTATTGTGGTTGGCACAAACAGGCCTGTTTGTGCCAACCACAATAAAAAGTTCTTTTTTCACTTAAGAACTTCAGTGCTGCATTTCTTCCTTGGACGGACTCTATCTATCTATCTATCTATCTATCTATCTATCTATCTATCTATTTATTTATCTATTCTAACTTTTTACAACAGGGGAAAGACCATTCTGTGGTCTGTGTGCTGTGCTTGTGCTGTGTGATTTTTTTTTATTGCGCTCCTTCACTTGCTTTGGGGGATTCTCTGATATACAGCATGATGCAAATTTTTCCTCAGCATGTTTCTCACTGATGAAAAAATTCACAGATGGGCATTGCACTATAGTTTAACCTTGTTGCGAGTGCAATTCGATGTTTTATCAGATTGCACTCACCGAGTTTATATACAAGATGTAAGCGCATTCTTAAAGCACCACTACAGCACTGAAAAGTTAAAAAAACGCTGGCTAGATACTTTATGCATTGAAAAAAAAATGCTGGAATGGTGTTTTAAAAAAAAAGATAATGCTATCATCAGAAAATAAATTATTGATTAAATCAGGTTTTTATGTTACATGTATATATACATGTATATATACGGCATATGTATATATATATGAAAAATATAGGGAGCTGTATTTTTTTTTTATTAAATAATTAATAAAAAATTGGCATGGGCCCCGTCATATTATCTATTGCCAGCCAAAGTAACCCAGGCAGTTGGGGGCTGGAATTTTCAGCGTGGTAAGTCCCAAGCATTCTGGGCCCTGCACGCTGAAATTTGCAGGCAGCAGCTGCTCCAGAATTGGCGCCTCAATGAGAAATGCCAAAACTGGCGGTTACCCCACTCTTCTGGCTGCCCTAGTGGCAGTGGTAGACTGAGTAATAAAGGGGTTGATGTCATCTTTTTTTGGCAGCTGACATCAAGCCTTTTTCTAATGTCAGCTGTCAATATGACAGCTGGCCATTAGCAATACTTTCAGTAAAAAGAAAAAAGAACACAACACAGAGAGAAATCCTTTATTACATACAAAATAGACAGAGACACCTTGTTATCCACTTTATTAGCTCCCACCATATCCCCCTCCACTGTAATCCTGGAACTACTGTAATCTTGCAATGGGGATGGTGTGATGGTCATGCCATCACCATCTTTGTATAACCAAGTGTCCAAAAATGGTGGACATGTAAGTATATGTGCATGTGTGTTTATGTATATGTGTATGTGTGTATATATGTGTATGTGTCTGTGTTCCTGTCGCGTGTGTGTATACATGTGTATACGTGTGTATATGTGTGTGTACATTTGTGGACCAGCTGCACATCACCCGCCACCTGTGGATGTGTTTGTATATATGGAGGGAAAAACTCACCATAAATCAGCCATGTCAAATATCCATGGCACTCTGCAGCCGGCTGCCAGCTGGGTGCAATAGATATTTGACCTGGCTGATTTTTTTTCTGAGTTTAATGTCCTGTTTCGGTGATTTTTTTATAAGTGGAGGGAGTGTGCATATGTGGAGTGAGTGAGCATATGAGGTGTGAGTGGGCATATGTGGAGAAAGTGAGCATATGTGGAGTGAGTGGGCATACGAGGAGTGAGTGAGCATATGTGCAGTAAGTGTGCATATGAGGAGTGTGCATATGTCAAGTGAGTGCATATGAGAAGTGAGAGTGCATATGAGGAGTGTGTGTGCATATGTGGATAGTGCGCATCACATGACCAGCCGTTTTACTTGACTCCCGCATCACACAGGTCCATGTGGGCTGCTTGGAGTAGGTGGTGGTAAGACGAGGCGGGGGTGAGAGCGGGCGGGGATGACTCCAGGAAGACTGTTGGGAGTGGCCGGGGGTGAGACTGGGTGGGGTGACACCGGGTGGACTGATGGGAGCGGGCTGGGGTTGGACCAGGCAGGGATGAGACCAGACAGACTGCTGGGAGCGGATGGGGGGAGCGTGCACCGGGCTGCAGTTGGCAATGCAGCGGGTTCCTGTTAACAGCTGCACTGCTAGTGGCCGCCATATTCCCATATTTCCACACCATCCCATCCCTTGGGTGTGGAAATATGGCTGCACGCAGGAAGTTGGATGCGCGAGATACAGGAACATCTGGACGGAATTCAGGAACAGATGGGACAGCGTGATTATGTAAGTAGATATATATATATGTAAACTAGATGTTGGCCCGATTCTAACGCATCGGGTATTCGAGAATATGTATGTAGTTGACATGCTGTGACTGACAGAACTTGTTCAGTCAACGTGAGTGTACTACATATATATATATATATACATATATATGGCAGCGCTATGGTATATGGTGGTACATTACAGCACATGTATAGAAGCACTATAATATATGGCGGTACATTATAGTAAATGTATAGCAGCGCTATGGTATATGGCAGTACATTACATGTATAGCAGCGCTATGGTGTATGGCGGTACATTACAGTACATGTAAAACGGCACTATGGTATATGGCAGTACATTACAGTACATGTATAGCAGCACTATAGTATATGGCGGTACATTACAGTACATGTATAGCAGCGCTATAGTATATGGCGGTACATTACAGTACATGTATAGCAGCACTATAGTATATGGCGGTACATTACAGTACATGTATAGCAGCTCTATAGTATATGGCGGTACATTACAGTACATGTATAGCAGCACTATAGTATATGGCGGTACATTACAGTACATGTATAGCAGCGCTATGGTATATGGTGGTACATTACAGTACATGTATAGCAGCACTATGGTATATGGCGATACTCCGCTCCTCGCGGCCCCTCGCTCCTCCACAGTAAAAGTAAAAAAATCCTCAGTGAGGATACTCACCTGTCCGCCGGCTCGCTCCACCTCCATCTTCTAGGTCCTACAGGCCTTTAGGACCTGTCGTTCCCTGGGATACCGATCAGGATGGAGCAGGGGGGCAGGATGGTGACGGGGGGAGGGGGGGCAGGATTGTGTCAGGGGGCAGGATGGAGCGAGCGGGGCAGAATGGAGCCGGGGGGGCAGGATGGAGGGAAGTGGGCAGGATGGAGCCGGGGGGCGGGAAGGATGGAGGCGGAGGGGGGGCAGGATGGAGGTGGAGGGGGGGCAGGATGGAAGAGTAGGGGGGCAGGATGGAGGCGGGGGAGCAAGAACAGCGGGGGGCAGGATGGAGCGAGCGGGGCAGGATGATGGGAGCAGGGCAGGATGGAGCGAGTGGGGCAGGATGGATCCGGAGGAGCAGGATGGTGGTGGGGGGGCAGGATGGTGGGAGCGGGGCAGGATGGAGCGAGCAGGGCAGGATGGTGGTGGGGGGGCAGGATGGTGGCGGCAAGGCAGGATGGTGGCGGGGAGGCAGGATGGAGCCAGCGGGGCAGGATGGAGCCGGAGGAGCAGGATGGTGGCTGGGGGGGCAGGATGGTGGCTGGGGGCGGGGAAAGGATGGTGGCTGGGGGGGCAGGATGGTGGCTGGAGGGGGCAGGATGGTGGCTGGGGGGCAGGATGGTTGATAGGGGGGCAGGATGGTGGCTGGGGGGGGGCAGGATGGTGGCTGGGGGGGCAGGATGGTGGCTGGAGGGGCAGGATGGTGGCTGGGGGGGCAGGATGGTGGCTGGGGGGGCAGGATGGACCAAGCGGGGCAGGATGGTAGCGGCGGGGCAGGATGGAGCTGGCGGGGCAGGGTGGTGGGAGCGGGGCAGGATGTAGCCGGAGTAGCAGTATGGTGGCGGGGGGGGGCAGGATGGTGGCGAGCGGGGCAGGATGGAGTGAGCGGGGCAGGATGGAGCCGGAGGAGCAGGATGGGGGCGAGCAAGGCAGGATGGAGCGAGCGGGGCAGGACGGAGCGAGCGGGGCAGGATGGTGGCGGGGGCAACATGGAGCAAGCGGTGCAGGATGGCGGCGAGCGGGGCAGAATGGAGCGAGCAGGGCAGGATGGTGGTGGGGGAGCAGGATGGTGGCGGGAGAGCAGGATGGTGGCGGTGGAGCAGGATGGTGGCGGGGGAGCAGGATAGTGGTGAGCGGGGCAGGATGGAGCGAGCGGGGCAGGATGGAGTGAGTGGGGAAGAATGGTGGTGGGGGAGCAGGATGGTGGCGGGAGAGCAGGATGGTGGCGGGGGAGAAGAATGGTGGCGAGGAGCAGGATGCTGGCGAGTGGGGCAGGATGGAGCCGGCGGGGCAGGATGGAGCCGGCAAGGCAGGATGAAGCGAGCGGGGCAGGATGGAGCGAGCGGGGCATGATGGAGCGAGAGGGGCAGGATGGAGCGAGCGGGGCAGGATGGAGTCGGAGGATCAGGATGGAGCCGGAGGAGCAGGATGGTGGCGGGGGGGCAGGATGGGGGCAGGGCAGGATGGTGGCAAGCGGGGCAGGACGGAGCGAGCAGGGCAGGATGGTGGCGGGGGGGCAGGATGGTGGCGGGGGGCAGGATGGAGCGAGCGGGGCAGGATGAAGCGAGCAGGGCAGGATGGTGGCGAGCGGGGCAGGATGAAGCGAGCGGGGCAGAATGGAGCTGGTGGAGCAGGATGGTGGCGGGGGAGCAGGATGGTGGCGAATGGGGCATGATGGAGCCGGCAGGGCAAGATGGGGTGGTGGGGCAGGATGGTGGGAGCAGGGCAGGATGGAGCGAGCAGGGCAGGATGGAGGAAGCGGGGCAGGTTGGAGCAAGCGGGGCAGGATGGAGTCGGAGGAGCAGGATAGAGCCGGAGGAGCAGGATGGTGGTGGGGTGGGGGGACAAAATGGGGGGAGGGCAGGATGGTGGCGAGCGGGGCAGGATTGAGCGAGCGGTGCAGGATGGAGCGAGCGGGGCAGGATAGTGGCAAACGGGGCAGGATGGTGGCGGGGGGCAGGATGGAGCGAGCAGGGCAGAATGGAGTCGGGGAGCAGGATGGTGGCAGGGGAGCAGGATGGTGGCAATCAGGGCGGGATGGAGCGAGCAGGGAAGAATGGAGCCGGCAGGGGCAGAATGGTGGCGGGGGGGCAGGATGGTGTCGGCGGGGGGGGGGGGCAGAATGGTGCCGGCGGGGAGGGGGGGCAGTATGGTGCTGGCGGGGGGGGGGGGGACAGGTGTGTTCCGGCAGGGGGGGTGCAGGATGGTGCCGGCAGGGGGGGCGGGATGGTGCCGGCGAGGGGGGGCAGGATGGTGCCGGCGGGGGGGGCAGGATGTGAGGATACTCACTCATCTGCCGGCTCGCTACACCTCCGTCTTGTAGCTCCCAGGACAGGACCTGTCGTTGGCTGGGAAACCGATCAGCTGATCGGTTTCCCAGGCAACAACAGGTCCTCAAGTCCTCAGGACCTCGAAGATGGATGTGGAGCGAGTCCGCGTACGGGTGAGTATCCTCACTGAGGATTTTTTATTTTTATTATCAAGGTGGAGGAGCGGGACACCTGGAGGAGGAGCGGGGACACCGGGAGGAGGAGCGGGGACACCGGGGAGGAGATGTCCCCGCTCTGGGGAGAAAGAGCGGGGACACCAGGAGGAAGAGAGGGGACACCGGGGAGAAGGAGCGGTGGACACCGGGGAGGAGGAGCGGGGACACTGGGGAGAAGGAGCGGGGGACACCGGGGAGAAGGAGCGGGGACACCGGGGAGGAGGAGCGGGGGGCATGAGGTACAGGGGGAACAGGAGAAGCGGAGGGGCCTCGGGGGGGGGGGCAGAGGGAGGGGTGCCATGAGGAGCGGGGGGGGCAGGAAGAGCGATTTCTGTGACCGACAGAAGCCTTAGACAATTATATAGTAAATTGCCAATGTTTTCTTTCATGTCACATTTTTTATTAAAAAAAATATATATAAAATTCATAATCTTACAATTTTCACATAGGCCACTGAGGCTTTTTTAGACTCAGTCTTCCTGTCTTTTCACCTAAATTTTCTTATCAGCAGAGGTAGGATTATAATGGCACATAACCCCTCCATACACTCCTGCTAACCCAGGATCCATCAATCACACAGGTGACATCATAGCTGTCCCTGATCCACTTCACAATGACTTTTAGGCTGGTTTCACATCGCGTTTTTCTTCCTGTCCGTGGGATCCTACTTTTTGCAGGACCCCAAGGACAGGAAAGGAGGTGAGCCTTCTGCTGTTATTTCTGTGTCCGGGTCCGTGATTTTCACGGGTCCGGACACAGAAATAGATGTGCGGGGCACTTTCACTTCCGCAATGTATATCCATACATTGTGGAAGTGAAATTAAGTAAAAGCAAGGGGTTAAAAATAAAAAAACTCTATTCTTTTACCTTCCAGCGATACCCCGACGCCTCCAGCAAGCTCTGGGTGACTACAGGACCTGCCGTTACGTCAAAACTTGACAGCGTCATCGGATCACATGACCGCAGTTACCGAGGTAACCGGTCATGTGACCCGATCAGCTGATCGAGTTGTGACGTAACGACAGGTCCTGTAGACACCCGGAGCTTGCTGGAGGCGTCGGGGGACCGCTGGAAGGTAAGAATAGAGTTTTTCTTATTTTTAACCCCTTGCTTTTGTGGCGCCCCTACGACCAGGGTGGCCACATAGGGAACTGCAGCCAGGTAGAAAGATAGACAGTTTTTACACTAAACACCCTCACGGTCACACACACACCACTAGAGGCAGCACCCAACCTGGAGCCCGGGACTCTAGGCGGGCAAAGGGTGGTGGGTTTAGAGAGCAACTGGGTGGAGAAGGTAGGTCAGGTGACAGATAGCATAAATAGAGGAAAAGAGGAGGAAGGAGTTAGTAGGCCAGAGTGAGCCGAGCTGTAAAGACATCAAGCAGAGAGTGACACACATTCTGGTGGGGTTGGGCTTCATGGAGATGCAGAATCCACAGAGTTACAGAAACCATGGAGAGAAAGCTAGTCCATAGCCGGCATCCCAGGGGAGTGTGAGGAAAGAGACCGAGTACTGGGTCCGAGGAACACGGCAGCACCAACCAACTACCGGTGGAGTAGCTTTTTCCCTAGTTTGGGCTGGAATCACACGGGTTAGATGGAGTCTGGTAATGCCTTGCAAGATAGGGTTACTGTAGACTAGGCATACACCAGAGTGTTGGCTCTGAGGGGAACTGAGATTCCATACCGGCTTCCCAGAAACTGACGGGGAGCTTGAACTCCAGTTTGGAGTTCCCAAAAAAGGGGTTAGAAGCACAGCAGCAACCACGAGGACCCACAAGGGTCCGTGCTGCCGCTATACAATCCGGAGAAAGAACAGGAGAGAACAGCCTGAATGGACACTTAGAAGGAGTGAGGGGTCTCAGAGTGACAGCCTGGCTGCAGAGGGCTCAGTGTTACCGGAGTTAACTGAACTGTAACTTGTGTTGAGAACTGTACTGAGAACTGCTGTGAACTGAGTTGAAGAGCTTACAAGTAAACCCGGTAAACCCTGCCTGAATGTCCGTGTCTGATTTCAGGTATAAAGAACTGTTATCATACCTTTTATCCTGCCAGGAGCAGCCCGACCCGCGGCGGGCTCATCCATCCAGCTGCAGCCCATCCATCCCTCCATCCTCCTGGCAGAGCAGTGCTGCAGCAGTGGTCTCATTATTCACCACAACCCATGGGTGGCGTCACGACAAACATTATCCTTGTAAATACCCCTTTACTTGTGAGAACCCGGGACACGGACCGGACCAAGACCTCTGTGACATCCCCAGCAGTACCCTGGTCCGGTACCGAGTACCCCGTCCCAGTGGGCTCCACACTTTTACTTAATTTCACTTCTGCAATGTATGGATAGACATTGCGGAAGTGAAATTAGATGGTACAGAGCAGTTTTAGTGTACTGAGCATGCTCAGTACACTAAAATCGGCACAGAGAAACGATCCTGTGTTTTCTCGGACCCGTGCTTCATAGGTCCCATGTTAAAGGCCGCGAATTAGGTCAGATCCGATTTGTGTCCGATTTTTTGCTGTGCCCAAAATCGGAGCATTCTCCGATTTTGGACACAGTAAAAAATAGGACACAAATCGGATCCGACAAAAATCGGATGGCAATTAGGCCAAATCTGATCCGTGCCCATAGGATAACATAGGGGCCAAATCAGATCAGTGGCTGCCAGTTTTACAACGGACAGCCATGGATCCTCAAAAATCGTGATGTGAAAGCACCCTTACAGAACATGATTAGAAACTTCAATATAACAAATAGAGTCTTGTCTACTGTGGCTATGTAAATATGGTATTTCTTTAAACAAAAGGAAGTACAAGTCTAAAAAAAGCCCTAGTGGACTGTATGAAAATTGCAAGATTTCTATTTCTTATTTTTAATACAGATTATATGTAAAAAAAAATGACAATTGTATTTTTTTAAAAAATACAGTTAACACAAGAAATAAATTTTTTCAAAAGGTCACTTTCTGAAGGTAGATTCCCTTGAACGGTATTTCCCTTTCTATACTTTTTGTTCCATTATACCATTGGGTGTTTCTCATATGAAGGAACAGCTCCTGGCCAAATGTGAAATTCATCTGCTTGAATTTCAATTGTGAAGCGAGGAACAATTAGTATATATGTCGTACATGGTGCGTCACTCCATCCATAGAAGTCTTGCTTTGCTCTGTTGCTCTATTTCAGCTTGGCAGACATAGACTTTTTAGTAACCTCAGTGAGGCGCTCAGCTATTGTGGGAAACTGAGGAACAAACCTGTAATGTCCAGCTATACCCAAAATGGCTCTGATCTCTTTGTAAACAGGTTTAGGCCAGTCTTAAACCACTTTATGACCTTGCCTTTTCCCTTTTTTGCACTTTTGTAGTTACCTCCTCTTCTTCCAAGAGCCATAACATTTTATTTTTCCATCAATATAGCCATATGAAGGCTTGTTTTTTGAGTTGATCGTTGATCCGTCCGCACCTGTTAGCTGCACATGTTGGCTGATCTGATCACTCGGCATGAGCGGGAAATGATACCAGCTCAGTGTGTGAACTCATATCAAAGCGAGGAAGGCAACCCATGATGTACCCAGTACGTATTGGTTGTGAAGGGGTTAATAACCTAAATGTTGTCAGTCTAAACCAGTGTTCCCCAACTCCAATCCTCAGGAGCCACCAACAGATTATGTTCTCAGGATTATCTTCATATTGCAGAGGTGATATTTTCATCACCTGCAAAGGTAATGAATGATTAAAACACCTGTGCAATAAGGAAAATCTAAAAGTATTGCTATTGGGGAATTGATGAATGCTGATAACTGAGCCAGAACAGTTATCAGTATTATCAGTATTCATTTAGTTTCTTATTATGCAAGATGGGAAGTGCCCCACCCCTTCCTTACTAAGTCAGACACATAAGTGCTGTTTCTACTCTGTGCCCATATTGGATTCTGGCCCTGCTGCATCCTGCATCTTTGAGGTATGTTCACATTAGATCAGGTTTTAAAAATGTTTGTTTAAGGACTGTTCTGATAAAGGGTCACCATGACGTGGTAGAATGGCTTTCGTACATTTTTTGCAAAAAATGTATTAACTAAGTTCCCTGTTATTAATACATTTTTGCACTAGCTTTTTACTTTTACTTATATAGCAGAGTAATTGTGGATTTTTTTTGTGATATATATGAGGGAATGGAGCTGGGGAACACAGGTCTAGGGTTTGATGACCTTTTGCACAATGTTGTATTTCAGACAACGAGACTCTTCTAGGCCTTTTGCACACCTTCTGAGTCAGTGGGTAGCTGGCCACCCAAATGGAGCTCAGGACTATTTGCACCTTAAGTAGATGAGTCTTTACTGAGTCTCAGCTGCTACATATTCTTAGTGGAGCTGCAGATTTTGGTTCATCTACCCCTGGAAAAGGGGGCGGGAGACCATTTTAACTAAAAAGTCCTTGTCATCCATGCTGATGGAAAAAATGGACATGTCTCCATATGTTTTGCATGTACACATGGCCCTTGTAAAAACACAGACATGTCAATAGCACCACTAGTTATAATGGGTACATACTGTATCCGTAAAAAAACCCAAATACAATATGTACATGCAACACAGGCATGTGAGTGAAGCCTAACTTAGTGTTGATTCAATAGGCCATCGGTCCTATAGAGTTGGAAAACCCCTTTAAGTTCTGTTGCATTTATAAAGTTTTCCAAAACACATATTCTGTATATAAAGTGTACCAGATTTGTAAAGTTTGGGTGTAAGCTCCAACATCTATTTTTCATAATCTTAATATGTAGTAAAATACCTTAAAATAATATTGCTGAGCATAAAATCGGTAACATTGCTGTCAAGGCTAAAAATCCTAAATCTACATGTGAAAAACTGGTAAAAAAAACATGTTGTAATATGTTTTACACAAAATGGTAACATGTAGCAGGTGCATAGATTAGAGCTGACATGACTTAGATTAGATGGAGAAAGAGAGCAATCAATGCCTGAGTAGTTATTGACTTATTCCATTAGTTGCAGCTTCTACAATCCTCAAAATCCAAAGTGAAATAGAAAACCCTATTAAGCACCACGTTTTATCTAGAATAGCATATGTGAGGAAGAGTGGATTTATCTGGTAGGATTTCCACTAATACAATTGGCAACCCCCAGCAGTCCTGACACTGACACCACAGGAAGGTCTGAAATCAAGTTCGATTCAGATACATTAACCACGCTGGGCAGAGGTTTTAGGACTTGGAAGAAATCCACAGGAACACCTTGGTGGGGAATAAGATGAATTGGAGGAGCCATGTGTGAGTAACGCATTCATACTGTGTGTCAGCATTAAGCTGGCTTCTCTAAGGAGCACAGATTGATCAAAAGATATTTCTGATATCATGTAAAATGAAGTGAGAACCAAGAGAAAGAAGTGCATCTGATCAAACTGTAACCTCACAGGGGTACATCATGTTCCTGGGGAACCTCAAGGTACCCAACTTCAAAAAGGGCCAGATTTCTATACTCACCTACAGTATACAAAGTGTCTAGTGTGGGATACAGATAGAGGGGTGGAACTTTACTTTGCTGGTGACTTTTTAGTAACTATATATATATATGTTAAAGTTTTATTAAGAAAAAACAATATAGTTTACCAGTACTCTTCTTTAATAATTCTATTTTTTTTTACTTTTACTGTAACTATTAATGACTTGGAGATCTTTTTTTTTTTTTTTTAATTTCATTTGATAACAAAGCAAGATTATATTAGGATGTAGATAAAATTGTGAAAAACAGTGTTATTTTACATTGAAATTGAGAGCAGATCCCTTTGCTTTAAATTGAAGCTGACAGCAAATACATGCTGCCAGATTCATGGGCCACACAATTTTAGCCATGTATTTTTGACTATGAAGGACTGGGGTGGTTCATATACTTTAAGGCTGGAGTCACACAGTCATACAGTTGTGGCCAAAAATATTGACACCCCCGCAATTCTGTCAGATAATACTCAGTTTCTTCCTGAGAATGATTGCATTTAATTTGTCTGAAGTGAAAAAAACACAAAAGAGAATGAAGCAAAAAGCAAAACATTGATCATTTCACACAAAACTCCAAAAACACAGGTCAACAAAAAAAATTTTTTTTTCTGGTGCCCAAAATATTTTAATGAATTTGGGGTATTTTTGGGGTGTTGATTCTGAATATGCTATCAGTTTTGCCAGATTGGCTCAAGTTTTTGAGATTTTTGGTATCTTATTTATAGCACTTGTTGGTAAATGCGACGCATCATCTCATTAATTTCTTTGGATTAGTACTTGAACTGAGCAGTTCTCAATATAGTTTTGTGTTAATTAGTGTTCTAAAAGTTTGTTCATAGCTTGATTTTTGCACTAACTTTATGTTTGTTGTCTGTTGTCCAGTGAAAAGCATGAACTCATCAAGAAGAAGTTGTCTTAACGATCCAGACTCATTCTGTTACATTTGTGGTGAATATACACTGACAAAACATAGAAGAAACATAACAGACTTCGTTAAAAAAGTAGCAAAAAACGTCTTTTTTGTTACACATTTTACGAAAAATCTCAAAAACTTGAGCCAATCTGGCAAAACTGATGACATATTCAGAATCAGCACCCCAAAGTTACCCTAAATTCAATGAAATATCTTTGGCACCAAAAATGCTGTTGACCAGTAAAATGGGCCAGACAAAAGTATTGGCACCCTCAGCCTAATACTTTGTGGCACAACCTTTAGCCAAAATAACTGCGATCAACCGCTTCCGGTAACCATCAATGAGTTTCTTACAATGCTCTGCTGGAATTTTAAATCATTCTTCTTTGGCAAACTGATCCAGGTCCCTGATATTTGAAGGGTGCCTTCTCCGTACTGTCATTTTTAGATCTCTCCACAGGTATGGGATTCAGGTGTGGACTCATTGCTGGCCACCTTAGAAGTCTCCAGTGCTTTCTCTCAAACCTTTTTCTAGTGCTTTTTGAAGTGTGTTTTGGATCATTGTCCTGCTGGAAGACCCATGACCTCTGAGGGAGACCCAGCTTTCTCACACTGGGCCCTACATTATGCTGCAAAATTTGTTGGTAGTCTTCAGACTTCATAATGCCATGCACACGGTCAAGCAGTCCAGTGCCAGGGGCAGCAAAGCAACGCCAAAACATCAGGGAACCTCCCCCATGTTTGACTGTAGGGACCGTGTTCTTTTCTTTGAGTGCCTTTTTTTTCTCCTGTAAACTTTATGTTGATGCCTTTGCCCAAAAAGCTCTACTTTTGTCTCATCTGACCAGAGAACATTCTTCCAAAATGTTTTAGGCTTTCTCAGGTAAGTTTTGGCAATCTCCAGCCTGGCTTTTTTATGTCTTGGGGTAAGAAGTGGAGTCTTCCTGGGTCTCCTACCATACAGTCCCTTTTCATTCAGACGCCGACGAATAGTACGGGTTGACACTGTTGTACCCTCGGACTGCAGGGCAGCTTGAACTTGTTTGGATGTTAGTCGAGGTTCCTTATCCACCATCCGTGTTGAAATCTCTTGTCAATTTTTCTTTTCCGTCCACATCTAGGGAGGTTAGCCACAGTGCCATGGGCTTTAAACTTCTTGATGACACTGCGCACGGTAGACACAGGAACATTCAGGTCTTTGGAGATGGACTTGTAGCCTTGAGATTGCTCATGCTTCCTCACAATTTGGTTTATCAAGTCCTCAGACAGTTCTTTGGTCTTCTTTCTTTTCTCCATGCTCAATGTGGTACACACAAGGACACAGGACAGAGGTTGAGTAAACTTTAATCCATGTCAACTGGCTGCAAGTATGATTTAGTTATTGCCAACACCTGTTAGGTGCCACAGGTAAGTTACAGGTGCTGTTAATTACACAAATTAGAGAAGCATCACATGATTTTTCTAACTGTGCCAATACTTTTGTCCACCCCCTTTTTTACGTTTGGTGTGGAATTAGATCCAATTTGGCTTTAGGACAATTATTTTTGTGTTTTTTTCATTGAAGACAAATTAAATGAAGATAATAATACCAAAGAATTTGTGATTACAATCATTTTCAGGAAGAAACTGAGTATTGACTGACAGAATTGCAGGGGTGTCTATACTTTTGGCCACAACTGTAGATTCTTTCATGTGAGAGATTGTGCTAGGTATGGTGGCTCAGTGGTTAGCACTGCAGTTCGGGTGTCCTGGGTTCAAATCTCACCGAGGACGACATTTGCAAAGACTTTGTATGTTCTCCTTATATTTGTGTGGGTTAAAGTAAATAAATATATGCTAATATCTGGATAAGTGTTCGATCCGAGTGTCAGTTTAGTGTAATCTGATTCTCTTGGGTGAGAAAATCAGAGCACATTGTCAGGAGGAAGAGAAAAAAATGTATCCATCTTCTCCTGTCTGTTGAAACTGCACTGCCCTTGAATATCATCAGCAATCTGATGATTTTCACGCACCCGTAGACTTTTTTAAACTTTGTTTTATTTATTAAGATATTATAGATCAAAAACTAAAAACCATATTGACATCCGATAATAATCATAGGAAGATCACAAACTACATGCCTGTTAAGAATACTCAAATCTGTCTATAGTCTCGACATTTGAGATCTGAAATGATGACATAAAGAGAGAAAGCTGTCTCAGTAATTAAAAGTCTGATTTCACAGGACCATAACCATGAAGATATAAGATTATCGAAATAGACACAAAATAATACAAAGAAAGAGAAAAGAATTGAAGAGTAGAAAGAACAACAGTGTACAGTCAAGAGAAAGAGAGGAGGGAAGAGAGTAGGGGAAGGGGCAAAATGTCCACATGACTGGGTTGGCCCCAAGATGGTTCCACGGACCCTGATAAGGTTTCTCCTAAGAGAGATTGATAGTCATCTGAAAGGCTGAATTCCAGTAGAACCAAGTTTTTAGGAGGCGGTCATGAGAACTATTTATTATTGAAGCAAGATTCTCCATCAGCCTCACCACATTCATTTTAACAAACCAGAGTGAGATTGTTTGGGCCAATGTCTTTGTTCCACATGAGGGGAATGCATGCCCAAGGAGTCACAATTAAATGTTGTTGGATTGATTGCTTATATGTCTTTAATGGAATTTCGCAATGATGGAGAAGGACAAGAGCTGGGTCTAGGCCAGAGGTAAAATTTGTAATTTTCTGAATTACCTGCTGCACTTTTCCCAAAAATGTGTATCATGTTACACTCCTCCTCCCCACATCGCCATCACAGGGACTCACCTCGGGGAACATAGTGTGCTGCCCCGCATGGTCAGACGTCACAGAGGGGTAATGCAGCCGTAAAAGAGGTGTAATTATCCCTGTGGCAAGTGAATGGGGAAGTTAAAATATGGCTTCCACACACATCCTTAGCTCAGGGGACTATAGGGTTAATTCCTTTACTAGGAGACCCAGCCCCGATGGGAGGAGTTCAGGGCAAGCAGTGTGAGGACCAGAGGGAGTTAGAAGGCAGAACGTGAGAGGAACAGACAGGAAAGGAGCTTTCCAGGAGAGCAGCCGATCTGGGAACAGAGGAGCCGGTGACAGGTTCTCCCAGACGACTTACCGGGCACCGAAGCCTGCAGACTGCTGGAGCTACAAGCGCAGCAGAGAATCCGGATTACCGTGGAGTCTTCAAGTGTCCTGGACACCAGAGCAGTCCACATTAAGGGGGCCAGGCACCGCCTGAAGAGAGAGCGGCCAGCCATTAGAGGGTTACCCGACGACAGCGAAGGTGAGAGGGCACAGGAGGCCAGGTTAGATTTCAGATCAGCCGGGCTTCACACCAACCTGGAAGAGCAGTAAAGGAGGGACACCTAACCAAGCCACATGGAAACAATCCGTTCACTTGCCACCACCCATTGAGATACCTGTTTTTTTAACATATGATGCTGGACTGTGAACTTTGTTTGATGCTGCTACAAGTTGAAAGTAAAGTACCCGGGAGAAAGTGACTTTGCCTCTGCGTGTTTTCCTACATCAACCTGTTCCTTTTCAGGAACGCGTCTCCGGTGGAACAGTCCTACCTGTAGGGGGCTTTGTCAACTCAGCCACACTACCATCTACCTCCAGCAGACTGTGGCGGAGCTGGTGACCCATCACCAGGTACTACAGGTGGCGTCACATGACCAACTCTTATCCCCTGTAAATACACCCTTTTTGAAGTGTCACCCAGGCCACAGGATCAGGCGCTGCCACCCGTAACATCCCTGGAACAACCACCGAGCCTGGTACCCGAGTACCCCAGGGCCTGGGGCTCAACAATATCATCTAGCTCATACAAGCTGGAGAGACGTTTATATGCGACTTCTTGAAAACGAGAGCTGATGGATGACTTATGTGTCAATGTTCACATACGTTTCCATTGGTCTTTCAAGAGTGAAATCCCCAAGTCTCTCTCTCATTGGGCTTAAAAGCGGGTTTTTGGCTTGTCTGGGGATCGTTTATTAGGCAAAGGATAATGTATGTCTTAATGGCCAAACATTTGCACAAGCACCCATAGACCTGAATATGTCCACACCAACCAATTTGTGCTGACAATTGCAGCATGCTGTGCTTTTGTTCTCATGCTTAATCAGTATGAGAAAGAAAGTAATGATTGGCACTATACCGTAGTGTAACATTAGAGTGAGTGCTATCCAACAAGCCCTCATCCATGCTAATTTGAGAAAGCCCTAGAAGCTGCCCGGGACCAAGCTGAACAGGAGACTAGTCAGATAGGTGGGTTCCTGGCAGCTTCTCTCCACCTGCTCCTATGGAGGGGCATGTCTGTACCTACACACACATACAGGCAGAGACCTGTAACTCCAGGTGAGCAAGCGGGGAAAAGCCACCGGGGAATCATCTTTGACTCACTGCAGCGTTTTAGACTTAAACATACAGCTAAAACATACATCTAAATGAATTAGAATATCATGAAAAAGCTAATTTATTTCAGTAATTGAATACATAAAGTGAAATATAGAGTCATTACAGAGTGATCTATTCCAAGTGTTTATTTATGTTAATGTTGATGATTATGGCCTATAGCCAATGAAAACCCAAAGGCCATTATCTCATAAAATCAAACTAATGAATCGATGGAATAACGTAGAACTAATGGTATAGGGTCTGTATGTTTAAGCTTTTAAAATGAATTGCACTCCATTGCCTAATGACTGTCTATGTGTCCTGTGGGTCGCACATCCCTATGGCTAGCTGTGATCCCTTATTAAGCAGAACAAAGTGCAGAAATTGAAAATGCAGATTAGAATACACTCACAGAACGTATGTCTGATAATATTTCACATTATTTATTGTGAATCCAAAATATATTTTTTAATGGGACTTGTCTTTGAACCCTGTAAATAAACAAAATAAAGTGGTGAGTGCCGCTGTTTTCTTTCTTAACAATTATAATATAATAATATCCAATATTGTTGGATGTCTTTAAAGTTGGGAGTGGCACCTAAACAGCCTGGTAAAGCAGATGGGACAGATCACACCAAGGGTGGAGTGCAGCTTTGATGTCTCTATCATTATAATTGACTGATTTGTCTTAACGGTTTACTACGCACATTACCAGCCCAAGCTGAACCCCGCCAATCTCCAGCTTTATCTGGAGAGCTGTAAATATGCTCAGTGAAATGTGGTAAACTGGCAGGAAAAAAATCATCTGGTCACAGTTTGTGCCTCCCTGCGGCACTGACAGCTTGTCAGCTCCTGAAATCTCTGTACTCATGACATGAGCGCTAACTCTTGGTGATGCTCGTCTGTTACTTGCCACTTGAAGACTAAATAGCAGCACCCAGTGTGAAGAGTAGAGTCAGCTCGCCTGAAGGACAAAGCTTTGTACTATTAAAAAAGGTTGTCGTCAAACAAGAATAATTATGTAAAACTGGCATAGCTCTCATCAGGGATATTATCACATTCAAACCTATGAAGGATTTCTAATTACATTATGTGATGGCATAAGTGATCATATTTGAATCATTTGTCAGTTCCAGTTAAAATGATGTATTATCTACTCTTCTAATTAATATCATTATCTAGACCAGAGACAATGGGGAAGATTCATTAATGTATATAATGTATATTCAGTGCTGCTCACCATTATAGACACCCTTCATTTTTTTTTATAGACTGTACAATATACTCAGAAATAAATGGAAATGTACCTGACACACCCACTCTTGGACCATGGGTACTCGGAAACTGGGCAGCTTGTTGTTCTTCACTTTCGGTTCTTTTCACGGGGACGGACGGAGGCCTACACCTGGTCCTGTGACCCTCGCGGTGTCATTTTAATAAACAGGGGGGAGATGACAGGGATGCCAGGGAAAAGGGGTATTCGTGACGCCACCTGGGTCATTCCATGTCAAGTGATCCAAAAATGAATATTTTTTTTCCCTGACGTCCTCAGATTTTTTTAATTTTTTTTCTATATGAAGAACAACTTTAGTTAATTACAAAAAAAAAGTTTTGAATTTTTTTCTTTATCAGTTAATTTTTTACAGATTTTTAAAGTTTTAAAAAAGTGCGAATTTTGGTCTGGTATGGCTTTACATTTTTTATCATATCTCGGGCTAGAAATAAGATAGAGAAACAAAATAAACACCAGTCTACTCAGAACTATACAGGCTTTCACCAGATATGTCACAAGAGGATCTTTGTTAATATTTTACCCATGTGATCGCAAGCGCAAAACTTTAAAACGCATTTCCGAAAAATCGGCGCGCTTTAAATATTTCAAAAACTGCCCATGTGTCTGCTTTGGTCTTAGCCACATCTGTACCAAATTTCAAGTTGGGATCGCGATGGGATCATATTTTAAAATATTTTAATATTAATAGCGTCAATGGGTCATTCTATATCAAGTGATCTAAATATGAATATTTTTTTTTTACCTGACGTCTTTAGATTTTTTTTTTATTCTTTTTCTTTATGAAGTACTGCTTTAGTTAATTACAAATTAAAAGTTTAGAATTTTTTTCTTCATCAGTTAATTTTTTACAGATTTTTACAGTTTAAAAAAAGGGTGAATTTTGGCCTGGTATGACTTTACATTTTTTTTTATCTCAGGCTAGAAATAAGATAATGAAGTGGGAGAGGCATCATTTTACTCAGAATGGTAACAGCTTTCATTTGATATGTTACAAGACTATGTTTCTTTATTTCAAATTCAAACTATTGACGGGCAATTGTGAAAAAATGACTGATTGTGTTCTTGGTTATATTTGTGCAGAGATTCAACTTGGGACCTGTCAAATTTATATATTTTTTATTTTATGGTTGTATGAGTTATCACAACTTATTGAATAAAACATTTATATGCAACAAAAAAGAAACACAAAAAACAAATCCCATAAGTGCCAGGATAAATACATCTTAATCATCAGAACACAACGCTCAGCATTTTCAACTTGAATGTATTGAACAAACCAAAAGAAGAAAGGTGATCATATCTTCAAGTTTGATTAAACAAGATTAAAACAACCAAAAATGTTAACCCCTATTTATACATATAAATTTGTTTTCTATTCTATCACTAAACATGTGATTTATGAAGTGTTTAATAAGAATAGTACAGTAGTTAAATCATCGTTCTATAAATTATGAACTAATCAAACAATTAATAGTATGTTTTTAAAGTGGCATTTTATCAATTTGTCCCTTCTAGTGGGTGAAATGTAATCTTGTCCATAAACGCTTACTAGCAATCGCCATTTCCTTGTGTGTCAAACAGTATGTCCGGCCTGTCACGGTGTTAGGCTCCGCCTGAGTTAATATCTGATTTTTGTGCACTTTTAAAATGTCTGGCTTTCTTGGATACACAAAGGATGGCGCTGGACCGGAAGGATGCAATAAAGTCAATGCTACTTCTTCATTTTCACAATCTTTGGAGAGTACAGTAGCCAGCCACCACGCCAATCATATTCATATTATTATTTATCAAAATACAGTTAATATTAAGTAAGGAAAATAGGTAATAAAAATAAAGATTTACAGTACACTTGAGATAGAACTGTATTACTATAAAGTGAGTTTTAGGGCTAGCGCGCACAGTTTTTTCTGTCTGCAGATACACGCTGAAGTTTTGGTGGGGGGTGGACAAGGAGGGCTTGGATGTCAGATAGGGCTCATCAAACCTGGAGTCACTTTGTCGTACTTGATGAGCAAGCAGACATTGGCCAATGTATGTACTAAGAACTCCAGATTAGAAGAAATATTATTGAGTTTTTTGAAAAAACGTAAGTTTTTGAATTTTTTCCTCAAACACATATGGCTTGTTAGCACTGTGCATCATTGGTGGTAGCTGTGTGCTGCATGGACTTTTACTTGGTTTGTTTAATCTCTGCGTCCTATGCTTGCACCAGTTCACACTGGTCTGCTGAGTGCTGTGCAGCTTTTCTAAACTATAGATAGATAGATATCAAAATATTAGCAGCATCCCTGGTAATGCCAATCACATGCAAACACTGATGTTCCCAGAAGATGGACAAACAGTAGTAAAAGTGCTAACCGTACAAGGACGTAAATCTGTGATGGAGCCTGTTTTCTACTATACAGCTTTTCTATTATACAGGTTATTTTATTTTATCCAGAACCAAAACTCACCAAGTGCAAGAAAATATGTCTTCACCCAATGAGTGTTCAAAGACAAATGATTGATATTGACACAGCATGGTCTTTTACAGCCACTGTTCCATGACATCACATAAGCCATTGTGACATCATCCTATGCAAATGAGCACGACATAACAGGAAGACCAAAGCCACAGAGCAAGTCACATGATCAGCTTGACTGATAGGCCTGAGTTTGACAACAGTTCTAAAGTCTGTATATTTATATAAAGCTGAATGTATGTGTGTGTATCAAAGTTCCGTCCCCGGTAGGGGCATGGTAGGACAGGGACCCATCAGATCTAAGCTCACCTTGTCATGGTTTATGGGCAAACAGTTACTGGCCAAAATGTGTACTAAGAACCTTACTTTACAAAGATAAAATATCCCCAAAAAAATCCAAAAATTTAGTTTTTTTCAAAAAACGCATGTTTTTATATTTTTTCTCAAATGCATAGGTGTTTTACTTCTATCTATCCATATGTGTATATACACACATGATTGGTAGTGATTGAGTGCTGCAGTGAACCTTTTTTTGTAGATAGATAGATATAAAAAGATGGAGAGATATAGGTAGTTGGATAGATAGATAGATAGATAGATAGATGGATAGATAGATAGATAGATAGATAGATAGATAGATAGATAGATAGATATCAAAATATTAGCAGCACCCTGGTAATGACAATCACATGCAAACACTGATGTTCCCAGAAGATGGACAAACAGTAGTAAAAGTACTAACCGTACAAGGACGTAAATCTGTGATGGAGCCTGTTTTCTACTATACAGCTTTTCTATTATACAGGTTATTTTATTTTATCCAGAACCAAAACTCACCAAGTGCAAGAGAATATGTCTTCACCCAATGAGTGTTCAAAGACAAATGATTGATATTGACACAGCCTGGTCTTTTACATCCACTGTTCCATGACATCACATAAGCCATTGTGACATCATCCTATGCAAATGAGCACATGACATAACAGGAAGGGGTCATTCCATGTCAAGTGATCCAAAAATGAATATTTTTTTTCCCTGACGTCCTCAGATTTTTTTAATTTTTTTTCTATATGAAGAACAACTTTATCTAATTACAAAAAAAAAGTTTTGAATTTTTTTCTTTATCAGTTAATTTTTTACAGATTTTTAAAGTTTTAAAAAAGTGCGAATTTTGGTCTGGTATGGCTTTACATTTTTTATCATATCTCGGGCTAGAAATAAGATAGAGAAACAAAATATACACCAATATACTCAGAACTGTCCAGGCTTTCATCAGATATGTCACAAGAGGATCTTTGTTAATATTTTACCCATGTGATCGCAAGCGCAAAACTTTAAAACGCATTTCCGAAAAATTGGCGCGCTTTAAATATTTCAAAAACTGCCCATGTGTCTGCTTTGCTCTTAGCCACATCTGTACCAAATTTCAAGTTGGGATCGCAATGGAATCATATTTTAACATATTTTACTAGTAATAGCGTCAATGGGTCATTCCATATCAAGTGATCTAAATATGAATATTTTTTTTTACCTGACGTCTTTAGATTTTTTTTTTTTTTTTCCTTTATGAAGTACTACTTTAGTTAATTACAAATTAAAAGTTTAGAATTTTTTTCTTCATCAGTTAATTTTTTACAGATTTTTAAAGTTTAAAAAAGGGTGAATTTTGGCCTGGTATGACTTTACATTTTTTTATCTCAGGCTAGAAATAAGATAATGAAGTGGGAGAGGCATCATTTTACTCAGAACGGTAACAGCTTTCATTTGAGATGTTACAAGACTATGTTTCTTTATATCAAATTCAAACTATTGACGGGCAATTGTGAAAAAATGACTGATTGTGTTCTTGGTGATTTTTGAATTGACACTATAATAGTTAAATATTTTGCACTTAGGTCCAATGAATGCGTCCATGGGGTCAAGCTGGGACAGAGTCATCACAAATTAGCCTTATTTGCAGATGACCTGCTACTTTACATCTCCCAGCCCCTGGTCTCCATCCCTTCGGTCTTAATGGAGTTTGAACGGTTCGGACAATTGAGCAACTTTAAAGTGAATTGCTCCAAAACTGAGGCACTTAATATTTCTTTGCCTGGAGAATTGGTTTCTCATCTATCTAAACATTTCCCATTTAAATGGAAAGTAGAAGCCATTAAGTACTTGGGAGTCCTTATACCAAAAGATCTTAAACAAATATTCAATTTAAATTATCAACCCCTTTTGACTAACGCGGAATCTGCATTTACCTCCTATAGACAATTAAAGCTATCCTGGTTCGGGAGAATAAACGTAGTCAAGATGGATGTCTTGCCCCGACTCTTATATACTTTTCAGACAGTTCCTGTTCTATTGGATAGAGGCTTCCTCTCCAAAATGCAATCTATGATCCTTAGATTTGTCTGGGGGGGCAAGAGGTCCAGATTGCGAATGAATATCCTATCCTTGCCCAAGACCAGAGGAGGGGTTGGACTACCCAACATACGAGCGTACTTTGTGGCTTCCTCTCTTGTTAGAGCTCTAGATTGGCATTATCATGCGTCCTCCAAGAAATGGGTAGGGGTGGAGCAAGAGGGTTTGGGGATTCCGCTGAAACACCTGCTTTGGATTTCCCCTAAAGACTCCACAGACCTAGTACCTTTGACAGACATGACCAGAAACACCTTGAAGGTATGGCACCTAGTGACGAAAACCCTCCGCTTAAACGACAGACTTAGCCCTTTGACTCCCCTTTTTTCCAACCCATCTTTCCCACCCAGATTTGACAGGCAGAGATTTTTATGTTGGCGGAGTGTGGATGACACCCGAGTAGGACAGACTCTGTCCAGTGGTGGTTTGCCCCCGATGGCAGAGCTACAACTCAAAGAACCTACAAGACCTCTTAAGTGATTCGAATTTCTCCAATACAGAGCATACTTATATTCAGCTGACCACTCTTGCAGGGTAAGATTGACGCCCAACGTATTGGAGAGGTTATTCCAACTGGAGGCTCCACCAAGGCGCAAAATATCAGTTCTATACCAGGCCTTAGGGTCCATGAGAGAGCAGGGCACCCTTTACTTCCAACGTGCTTGGGAGAGGGAATTGGGGTGTAGCATTTCAGAAGCTAATTGGCAGAAATGCTTTATATTTACTCACTCACTAGCTAGCGCTTGTTCTGCACAAGAAAGAAGCTATAAGCTGCTCACTAGATGGTACTTGTGCTCGACGACACTCCGGAACATGTTCCCTGGAACCCCTGATACCTGCTGGCGCTGTGGGGAAGAGAAGGGTACAATGATACACATTTGGTGGAGTTGTGGGGAAATCCGGCGGTTCTGGTCTGAGGTTTTCAATGCATACGCCCCGGATAACAGGTAAACAAGCCGAATGCTGCCCAGAATCGGCAATGTTATCCATTTTTCCAGGTCCTATTGGGCTACAGAAGAGGAATATTCTCCGCTTTTGCATCTCGGCTGCTCGTGCTGTGATCCCGAGGTTCTGGAAATCAAGCCGGGCTCCATCTCTACTTGATTGGTTCAAAGAATTGATGGACATATATCGAATGGAGGAGCTCGCAGCTGATGCGTCGGGATCTCGGAACAAATTCTTAGGGATTTGGGTTGAATGGATTCTTTTTCACGACTCTGCAGAATTTAGGAGTATCTTTTCCAGCACAGATAATATGGCTCGACCTC
The DNA here is from genome assembly GCA_033576535.1 of Allobates femoralis. Taxonomy (NCBI): domain Eukaryota; kingdom Metazoa; phylum Chordata; class Amphibia; order Anura; family Aromobatidae; genus Allobates; species Allobates femoralis. The sequence continues at coordinate 123,780,603 of JARQOC010000006.1, forward strand.
TGGGATGAGTACCCTTTCTCCTTCCCATACCTCACCCGTCTCCCCCCCTCCTTTTTTTCTTTTTTTCTTACGTGGCTTTTCTTTCCCAGTATAACTTTTTCTAATGCTTTTTGTTTCTCTTCTTTCTCTCTTCTTTTCTATCTCTCTTTTCTTCCCATCTGATACATTCAGTCTAGGTATTTCCTTTCTACACCTATACCTTCAGAATTCTAGTGAACATTAGACAGGTATCGGAAACTCTGAGCTGTGAGTAGATCATTAATATTTCGGCCTTCCTTTCCGGTACACCAGTCGATAGACTATTCCAACTAGGCCTCAACGGGTAATGACCCACTTACGTGGTCAACCTGTTAGAAGGGGCCAAGTGATAAAAATCATTCTGCTGGGGCTGCTTGTCCCCTTGACATCAGAACATCTCAAAACCCTGAGAAAGGTTGTATACTTGAGTGTTTGGAATTATATTTAGATTGTAGTATATATTGCACCAGAGATAAGCGCAAAAGTAAATTTGCAGCTTATCTTAAAGTTACTAATAACTTTGTGAATTCTCTTTTTGTATATTTTATATGTCTCAAGATTTTGTTAAAAGATTGAATGTATGTCTTTCATATGTTTTTTCAAAATTTAATAAAAATGAGATTAACCATAGTTAAATATTTTAAAATATGATCCCATCACGATCCCAACTTGAAATTTGGTACAGATGTGGCTAAGAGCATAAAAGACACATGGGCAGTTTTGGAAAATTTTTATTAAAACCTTTTTTCGGAAATGCGTTTCAAAATGTTGCGTTTGCATTCGCATGGGTAAAAAATTAAAATTAACAAATATACTCTTGTGACATATCTGGTAAAAGCCTGGACAGTTCTGAGTAGAATGGTGTTTATTTTGTTTCTCTATCTTATTTCTAGCCCGAGATAAAAAAATGTAAAGTCATACCAGGCCAAAATTCACCCTTTTTTTAAACTTTAAAAATCTGTAAAAAATTAACTGATGAAGAAAAAAATTCCAAACTTTTAATTTGTAATTAACTAAAGTAGTACTTCATAAAGGAAAAAAAAAAAAAAAATCTAAAGACGTCAGGTAAAAAAAAATATTCATATTTAGATCACTTGATATGGAATGACCCATTGACGCTATTAATAGTAAAATATGTTAAAATATGATCCCAATTGCGATCCCAACTTGAAATTTGGTACAGATGTGGCTAAGAGCACAGCAGACACATGGGCAGTTTTTGAAATATTTAAAGCGCGCCGATTTTTCGGAAATGCGTTTTAAAGTTTTGCGCTTGTGATCACATGGGTAAAATATTAACAAAGATCCTCTTGTGACATATCTAGTAAAAGCCTGTATAGTTCTGAGTAGAATGGTGTTTATTTTGTCTCTCTATCTTATTCCTAGCCTGAGTTATGAGGAGAAACGTAAAGGCAGACAACAGCGAAATTCACACTTTTTCCGAACTTTGAAAATCATTTAAAAAAAAAAAAAATTTTTTTTTAAAATTTCTCTTCACATTTTGCATTGTCTGACATGCTATTATCAAATAACAAAATCTCAAAAGAATTAAAAATATAGAGGTAATAATCATTGGTTCACTTGACATGGAATGACCCGAAGACCAAAGCCACAGAGCAAGTCACATGATCAGCTTGACTGATAGGCCTGACTTTGACAACAGTTCTAAAGTCTGTATATTTATATAAAGCTGAATGTATGTGTGTGTATCAAAGTTCCGTCCCGATTGGGGCATGATAGGACAGGGACCTATCAGATCTAAGCTCACCTTGTCATGGTTTATGGGCAAACAGTTACTGGCCAAAATGTGTACTAAGAACCTTACTTTACAAAGATAAAATATCCCCAAAAAATCCAAAAATTTAGTTTTTTTCAAAAAACGCAAGTTTTTATATTTTTTCTCAAATGCATAGGTGTTTTTCTTCTACCTATCCATATGTGTATATACACACATGATTGGTAGTGATTGAGTGCTGCTGTGAACCTTTTTTTGTAGATAGATAGATATAAAAAGATGGAGAGATATAGGTAGTTGGATAGATAGATAGATAGATAGATAGATAGATAGATAGATAGATAGATAGATAGATATCAAAATATTAGCAGCACCCTGGTAATGCCAATCACATGCAAACACTGATGTTCCCAGAAGATGGACAAACAGTAGTAAAAGTGCTAACCGTACAAGGACGTAAATCTGTGATGGAGCCTGTTTTCTACTATACAGCTTTTCTATTATACAGGTTATTTTATATTATCCAGAACCAAAACTCACCAAGTGCAAGAAAATATGTCTTCACCCAATGAGTGTTCAAAGACAAATGATTGATATTGACACAGCCTGGTCTTTTACAGCCACTGTTCCATGACATCACATAAGCCATTGTGACATCATCCTATGGAAATGAGCACATGACATAACAGGAAGACCAAAGCCACAGGGCAAGTCATATGATCAGCTTGATTGATAGGCCTGAGTTTGACAACAGTTCTAAAGTCTGTATATTTATATAAAGCTGAATGTATGTGTGTGTATCAAAGTTCCGCCCCCATAGTGGCATGATAGGACAGGGACCCATCAGATCTAAGCTCACCTTGTCATGGTTTATGGGCAAACAGTTACTGGCCAAAATGTGTACTAAGAACCTTACTTTACAAAGATAAAATATCCAAAAAAAAAATCCAAAAATTTAGCTTTTTCAAAAAACGCATGTTTTTATATTTTTTCTCAAATGCATAGGTGTTTTACTTCTATCTATCCATATGTGTATATACACACATGATTGGTAGTGATTGAGAGCTGCTGTGAACCTTTTATTGTAGATAGATAGATATAAAAAGATGGAGAGATATAGATAGCTGGATAGATAGATAGATAGATAGATAGATAGATAGATAGATAGATAGATAGATATAAAAATATTAGCAGCACCCTGGTAATGCCAATCACATGCAAACACTGATGTTCCCAGAAGATGAACAAACAGTAGTAAAAGTGCTAACCGTACAAGGACGTAAATCTGTGATGGAGCCTGTTTTCTACTATACAGCTTTTCTATTATACAGGTTATTTTATTTTATCCAGAACCAAAACTCACCAAGTGCAAGAAAATATGTCTTCACCCAATGAGTGTTCAAAGACAAATGATTGATATTGACACAGCCTGGTCTTTTACTGCCACTGTTCCATGACATCACATAAGCCATTGTGACATCATCCTATGCAAATGAGCACATGACATAACAGGAAGACCAGAGCCACAGAGCAAGTCACATGATCAGCTTGACTGATAGGCCTGAGTTTGACAACAGTTCTAAAGTCTGTATATTTATATAAAACTGAATGTATGTGTGTGTATCAAAGTTCCGTCCCCGGTAGGGGCATGGTAGGACAGGGACCCATCAGATCTAAGCTCACCTTGTCATGGTTTATGGGCAAACAGTTACTGCCCAATATGTGTACTAACAACCTTACTTTACAAAGATAAAACATCCAAAAAAAATCCAAAAATTTAGTTTTTTCAAAAAACGCATGTTTTTATATTTTTTTCAAATGCATAGGTGTTTTACTTCTACCTTTCCATATGTGTATATACACACATGATAGGTAGTGATTGAGAGCTGCTGTGAACCTTTTATTGTAGATAGATAGATATAAAAAGATGGAGAGATATAGGTAGTTGGATAGATAGATAGATAGATAGATAGATAGATAGATAGATATCAAAATATTAGCAGCACCCTGGTAATGCCAATCACATGCAAACACTGATGTTCCCAGAAAATGGACAAACAGTAGTAAAAGTGCTAACCGTACAAGGACGTAAATCTGTGATGGAGCCTGTTTTCTACTATACAGCTTTTCTATTATACAGGTTATTTTATATTATCCAGAACCAAAACTCACCAAGTGCAAGAAAATATGTCTTCACCCAATGAGTGTTCAAAGACAAATGATTGATATTGACACAGACTGGCCTTTTACAGCCACTGTTCCATGACATCACATAAGCCATTGTGACATCATCCTATGCAAATGAGCACATGACATAACAGGAAGACCAAAGCCACAGAGCAAGTCACATGATCAGCTTGACTGATAGGCCTGAGTTTGACAACAGTTCTAAAGTCTGTATATTTATATAAAGCTAAATGTATGTGTGTGTATCAAAGTTCCGTCCCCGGTTGGGGCATGGTAGGACAGGGACCCATCAGATCTAAGCTCACCTTGTCATGGTTTATGGGCAAACAGTTACTGGCCAATATGTGTACTAACAACCTTACTTTACAAAGATAAAACATCCAAAAAAAATCCAAAAATTTAGTTTTTTCAAAAAATGCATGTTTTTATATTTTTTCCAAATGCATAGGTGTTTTACTTCTACCTGTCCATATGTGTATATACACACATGATTGGTAGTGATTGAGAGCTGCTGTGAACCTTTTATTGTAGATAGATAGATATAAAAAGATGGAGAGATATAGGTAGTTGGATAGATAGATAGAAGATAGATAGATAGATAGATAGATAGATGATAGATTGATAGATAGATAGATAGATAGATAGATAGATAGATAGATATCAAAATATTAGCAGCACCCTGGTAATGCCAATCACATGCAAACACTGATGTTCCCAGAAGATGGACAAACAGTAGTAAAAGTGCTAACCGTACAAGGACGTAAATCTGTGATGGAGCCTGTTTTCTACTATACAGCTTTTCTATTATACAGGTTATTTTATATTATCCAGAACCAAAACTCACCAAGTGCAAGAAAATATGTCTTCACCCAATGAGTGTTCAAAGACAAATGATTGATATTGACACAGACTGGCCTTTTACAGCCACTGTTCCATGACATCACATAAGCCATTGTGACATCATCCTATGCAAATGAGCACATGACATAACAGGAAGACCAAAGCCACAGAGCAAGTCACATGATCAGCTTGACTGATAGGCCTGAGTTTGACAACAGTTCTAAAGTCTCTATATTTATATAAAGCTGAATGTATGTGTGTGTATCAAAGTTCCGCCCCCGGTATGTGGTATGGTAGGACAGGGACCCATCATATCTAAGGTCACCTTGTCATGGTTTATGGGCAAACAGTTACTGGCCAAAATCTGTACTAAGATCCTTACTTTACAAAGATAAAACATCCAAAAAAAATCCAAAAATTTAGTTTTTAAAAAACGCATGTTTTTATATTTTTTCTCAAATGCATAGGTGTTTTACTTCTACCTATCCATATGTGTATATACACACATGATTGGTAGTGATTGAGAGCTGCTGTGAACCTTTTATTGTAGATAGATAGATATAAAAAGATGGAGAGATATAGGTAGTTAGATAGATAGATAGATAGATAATAGATAGATAGATAGATAGATAGATAGATTAGATAGATAGATAGATACATAGATAGATAGATAGATAGATAGATAGATAGATAGATAGATAGATAGATAGATAGATATCAAAATATTAGCAGCACCCTGGTAATGCCATTCACATGCAAACACTGATGTTCCCAGAAGATGGACAAACAGTAGTAAAAGTGCTAACCATACAAGGACGTAAATCTGTGATGGAGCCTGTTTTCTACTATACAGCTTTTCTATTAAACAGGTTATTTTATATTATCCAGAACCAAAACTCACCAAGTGCAAGAAAATATGTCTTCACCCAATGAGTGTTCAAAGACAAATGATTGATATTGACACAGCATGGTCTTTTACAGCCACTGTTCCATGACATCACATAAGCCATTGTGACATCATCCTATGCAAATGAGCACATGACATCACAGAAAGACCAGAGCCACAGGGCAAGTCATATGATCAGCTTGACTGATAGGCCTGAGTTTGACAACAGTTCTAAAGTCTCTATATTTATATAAAGCTGAATGTATGTGTGTGTATCAAAGTTCCGTCCCCATAGTGGCATGATAGGACAGGGACCCAACAGATCTAAGCTTACCTTGTCATGGTTTATGGGCAAACAGTTACTGGCCAAAATGTGTACTAAGAACCTTACTTTACAAAGATAAAATATCCAAAAAAAAAATCCAAAAATTTAGCTTTTTCAAAAAACGCATGTTTTTATATTTTTTCTCAAATGCATAGGTGTTTTACTTCTATCTATCCATATGTGTATATACACACATGATTGGTAGTGATTGAGAGCTGCTGTGAACCTTTTATTGTAGATAGATAGATATAAAAAGATGGAGAGATATAGATAGTGGATAGATAGATAGATAGATAGATAGATAGATAGATAGATAGATAGATAGATAGATATCAAAATATTAGCAGCACCCTGGTAATGCCAATCACATGCAAACACTGATGTTCCCAGAAGATGAACAAACAGTAGTAAAAGTGCTAACCGTACAAGGACGTAAATCTGTGATGGAGCCTGTTTTCTACTATACAGCTTTTCTATTATACAGGTTATTTTATTTTATCCAGAACCAAAACTCACCAAGTGCAAGAAAATATGTCTTCACCCAATGAGTGTTCAAAGACAAATGATTGATATTGACACAGCCTGGTCTTTTACTGCCACTGTTCCATGACATCACATAAGCCATTGTGACATCATCCTATGCAAATGAGCACATGACATAACAGGAAGACCAAAGCCACAGAGCAAGTCACATGATCAGCTTGACTGATAGGCCTGAGTTTGACAACAGTTCTAAAGTCTGTATATTTATATAAAACTGAATGTATGTGTGTGTATCAAAGTTCCGTCCCCGGTAGGGGCATGGTAGGACAGGGACCCATCAGATCTAAGCTCACCTTGTCATGGTTTATGGGCAAACAGTTACTGCCCAATATGTGTACTAACAACCTTACTTTACAAAGATAAAACATCCAAAAAAAATCCAAAAATTTAGTTTTTTCAAAAAACGCATGTTTTTATATTTTTTTCAAATGCATAGGTGTTTTACTTCTACCTTTCCATATGTGTATATACACACATGATAGGTAGTGATTGAGAGCTGCTGTGAACCTTTTATTGTAGATAGATAGATATAAAAAGATGGAGAGATATAGGTAGTTGGATAGATAGATAGATAGATAGATAGATAGATAGATAGATAGATAGATAGATAGATATCAAAATATTAGCAGCACCCTGGTAATGCCAATCACATGCAAACACTGATGTTCCCAGAAAATGGACAAACAGTAGTAAAAGTGCTAACCGTACAAGGACGTAAATCTGTGATGGAGCCTGTTTTCTACTATACAGCTTTTCTATTATACAGGTTATTTTATATTATCCAGAACCAAAACTCACCAAGTGCAAGAAAATATGTCTTCACCCAATGAGTGTTCAAAGACAAATGATTGATATTGACACAGACTGGCCTTTTACAGCCACTGTTCCATGACATCACATAAGCCATTGTGACATCATCCTATGCAAATGAGCACATGACATAACAGGAAGACCAAAGCCACAGAGCAAGTCACATGATCAGCTTGACTGATAGGCCTGAGTTTGACAACAGTTCTAAAGTCTGTATATTTATATAAAGCTAAATGTATGTGTGTGTATCAAAGTTCCGTCCCGGTTGGGGCATGGTAGGACAGGGACCCATCAGATCTAAGCTCACCTTGTCATGGTTTATGGGCAAACAGTTACTGGCCAATATGTGTACTAACAACCTTACTTTACAAAGATAAAACATCCAAAAAAAATCCAAAAATTTAGTTTTTTCAAAAAATGCATGTTTTTATATTTTTTCCAAATGCATAGGTGTTTTACTTCTACCTGTCCATATGTGTATATACACACATGATTGGTAGTGATTGAGAGCTGCTGTGAACCTTTTATTGTAGATAGATAGATATAAAAAGATGGAGAGATATAGGTAGTTGGATAGATAGATAGATAGATAGATAGATAGATAGATAGATTGATAGATAGATAGATAGATAGATAGATAGATAGATAGATAGATATCAAAATATTAGCAGCACCCTGGTAATGCCAATCACATGCAAACACTGATGTTCCCAGAAGATGGACAAACAGTAGTAAAAGTGCTAACCGTACAAGGACGTAAATCTGTGATGGAGCCTGTTTTCTACTATACAGCTTTTCTATTATACAGGTTATTTTATATTATCCAGAACCAAAACTCACCAAGTGCAAGAAAATATGTCTTCACCCAATGAGTGTTCAAAGACAAATGATTGATATTGACACAGCCTGGTCTTTTACAGCCACTGTTCCATGACATCACATAAGCCATTGTGACATCATCCTATGGAAATGAGCACATGACATAACAGGAAGACCAAAGCCACAGGGCAAGTCATATGATCAGCTTGATTGATAGGCCTGAGTTTGACAACAGTTCTAAAGTCTGTATATTTATATAAAGCTGAATGTATGTGTGTGTATCAAAGTTCCGCCCCCATAGTGGCATGATAGGACAGGGACCCATCAGATCTAAGCTCACCTTGTCATGGTTTATGGGCAAACAGTTACTGGCCAAAATGTCTACTAAGAACCTTACTTTACAAAGATAAAATATCCCCAAGAAAATCCAAAAATTTAGTTTTTTTCAAAAAACGCAAGTTTTTATATTTTTTCTCAAATGCACAGGTGTTTTACTTCTACCTATCCATATGTGTATATACACACATGATTGGTAGTGATTGAGTGCTGCTGTGAACCTTTTTTTGTAGATAGATAGATATAAAAAGATGGAGAGATATAGGTAGTAAGGGGGCCGTCACACGGTGAGATATCTTGCCCGATATCGTTTAAGCGATCTCCTTTTTGATCGCTTAAGCGATATCGGGCAAGATATCGTTGCATGTAATCAAGCGATTTACGATGGTAAATCGCTTGATCGTGACATCGCTGATCTGAGGTTCGGTTCTCAGATCTAGCGATGAACGATTTCACGATCTCCTTCATCGTGGTGTATGACACCACGATGATCCATCTCCCAGCGACCGCGCCTATGCTGGGAGATGGTAACTATGGTACACGTCGGGTAACTAAGCGATGCGCGGCGCCTAGTTACCCGATGTGTACCATAGTAACGAGCGAGATCGCGGCTCCGCATCGCTGGTGAGTCTGTCTGTGTGACATCTCACCAGCGATGTGAGCGATATTGTAAGCGATCGCGCGTGCACGTGATCGCTTACAATATCGCTAAAGATGTCGCAGCGTGTGACGGCCCCCTTAGATAGATAGATAGATAGATAATAGATAGATAGATAGATAGATAGATAGATAGATAGATTAGATAGATAGATAGATACATAGATAGATAGATAGATAGATAGATAGATAGATAGATAGATAGATAGATAGATAGATAGATAGATATCAAAATATTAGCAGCACCCTGGTAATGCCAATCACATGCAAACACTGATGTTCCCAGAAGATGGACAAACAGTAGTAAAAGTGCTAACCATACAAGGACGTAAATCTGTGATGGAGCCTGTTTTCTACTATACAGCTTTTCTATTAAACAGGTTATTTTATATTATCCAGAACCAAAACTCACCAAGTGCAAGAAAATATGTCTTCACCCAATGAGTGTTCAAAGACAAATGATTGATATTGACACAGCATGGTCTTTTACAGCCACTGTTCCATGACATCACATAAGCCATTGTGACATCATCCTATGCAAATGAGCACATGACATCACAGAAAGACCAGAGCCACAGGGCAAGTCATATGATCAGCTTGACTGATAGGCCTGAGTTTGACAACAGTTCTAAAGTCTCTATATTTATATAAAGCTGAATGTATGTGTGTGTATCATAGTTCCGCCCCCATAGTGGCATGATAGGACAGGGACCCAACAGATCTAAGCTTACCTTGTCATGGTTTATGGGCAAACAGTTACTGGCCAAAATGTGTACTAAGAACCTTACTTTACAAAGATAAAATATCCAAAAAAAAAATCCAAAAATTTAGCTTTTTCAAAAAACGCATGTTTTTATATTTTTTCTCAAATGCATAGGTGTTTTACTTCTATCTATCCATATGTGTATATACACACATGATTGGTAGTGATTGAGAGCTGCTGTGAACCTTTTATTGTAGATAGATAGATATAAAAAGATGGAGAGATATAGATAGCTGGATAGATAGATAGATAGATAGATAGATAGATAGATAGATAGATAGATAGATAGATAGATATAAAAATATTAGCAGCACCCTGGTAAAGCCAATCACATGCAAACACTGATGTTCCCAGAAGATGAACAAACAGTAGTAAAAGTGCTAACCGTACAAGGACGTAAATCTGTGATGGAGCCTGTTTTCTACTATACAGCTTTTCTATTATACAGGTTATTTTATTTTATCCAGAACCAAAACTCACCAAGTGCAAGAAAATATGTCTTCACCCAATGAGTGTTCAAAGACAAATGATTGATATTGACACAGCCTGGTCTTTTACTGCCACTGTTCCATGACATCACATAAGCCATTGTGACATCATCCTATGCAAATGAGCACATGACATAACAGGAAGACCAAAGCCACAGAGCAAGTCACATGATCAGCTTGACTGATAGGCCTGAGTTTGACAACAGTTCTAAAGTCTGTATATTTATATAAAACTGAATGTATGTGTGTGTATCAAAGTTCCGTCCCCGGTAGGGGCATGGTAGGACAGGGACCCATCAGATCTAAGCTCACCTTGTCATGGTTTATGGGCAAACAGTTACTGCCCAATATGTGTACTAACAACCTTACTTTACAAAGATAAAACATCCAAAAAAAATCCAAAAATTTAGTTTTTTCAAAAAACGCATGTTTTTATATTTTTTTCAAATGCATAGGTGTTTTACTTCTACCTTTCCATATGTGTATATACACACATGATAGGTAGTGATTGAGAGCTGCTGTGAACCTTTTATTGTAGATAGATAGATATAAAAAGATGGAGAGATATAGGTAGTTGGATAGATAGATAGATAGATAGATAGATAGATAGATAGATAGATAGATATCAAAATATTAGCAGCACCCTGGTAATGCCAATCACATGCAAACACTGATGTTCCCAGAAAATGGACAAACAGTAGTAAAAGTGCTAACCGTACAAGGACGTAAATCTGTGATGGAGCCTGTTTTCTACTATACAGCTTTTCTATTATACAGGTTATTTTATATTATCCAGAACCAAAACTCACCAAGTGCAAGAAAATATGTCTTCACCCAATGAGTGTTCAAAGACAAATGATTGATATTGACACAGACTGGCCTTTTACAGCCACTGTTCCATGACATCACATAAGCCATTGTGACATCATCCTATGCAAATGAGCACATGACATAACAGGAAGACCAAAGCCACAGAGCAAGTCACATGATCAGCTTGACTGATAGGCCTGAGTTTGACAACAGTTCTAAAGTCTGTATATTTATATAAAGCTAAATGTATGTGTGTGTATCAAAGTTCCGTCCCCGGTTGGGGCATGGTAGGACAGGGACCCATCAGATCTAAGCTCACCTTGTCATGGTTTATGGGCAAACAGTTACTGGCCAATATGTGTACTAACAACCTTACTTTACAAAGATAAAACATCCAAAAAAAATCCAAAAATTTAGTTTTTTCAAAAAATGCATGTTTTTATATTTTTTCCAAATGCATAGGTGTTTTACTTCTACCTGTCCATATGTGTATATACACACATGATTGGTAGTGATTGAGAGCTGCTGTGAACCTTTTATTGTAGATAGATAGATATAAAAAGATGGAGAGATATAGGTAGTTGGATAGATAGATAGATAGATAGATAGATAGATTGATAGATAGATAGATAGATAGATAGATAGATAGATAGATATCAAAATATTAGCAGCACCCTGGTAATGCCAATCACATGCAAACACTGATGTTCCCAGAAGATGGACAAACAGTAGTAAAAGTGCTAACCGTACAAGGACGTAAATCTGTGATGGAGCCTGTTTTCTACTATACAGCTTTTCTATTATACAGGTTATTTTATATTATCCAGAACCAAAACTCACCAAGTGCAAGAAAATATGTCTTCACCCAATGAGTGTTCAAAGACAAATGATTGATATTGACACAGACTGGCCTTTTACAGCCACTGTTCCATGACATCACATAAGCCATTGTGACATCATCCTATGCAAATGAGCACATGACATAACAGGAAGACCAAAGCCACAGAGCAAGTCACATGATCAGCTTGACTGATAGGCCTGAGTTTGACAACAGTTCTAAAGTCTCTATATTTATATAAAGCTGAATGTATGTGTGTGTATCAAAGTTCCGCCCCGGTAGTGGTATGGTAGGACAGGGACCCATCATATCTAAGGTCACCTTGTCATGGTTTATGGGCAAACAGTTACTGGCCAAAATCTGTACTAAGATCCTTACTTTACAAAGATAAAACATCCAAAAAAAATCCAAAAATTTAGTTTTTAAAAAAACGCATGTTTTTATATATTTTTTCTCAAATGCATAGGTGTTTTACTTCTACCTATCCATATGTGTATATACACACATGATTGGTAGTGATTGAGAGCTGCTGTGAACCTTTTATTGTAGATAGATAGATATAAAAAGATGGAGAGATATAGGTAGTTAGATAGATAGATAGATAGATAGATAGATAGATAGATATCAAAATATTAGCAGCACCCTGGTAATGCCAATCACATGCAAACACTGATGTTCCCAGAAGATGGACAAACAGTAGTAAAAGTGCTAACCGTACAAGGACGTAAATCTGTGATGGAGCCTGTTTTCTACTATACAGCTTTTCTATTATACAGGTTATTTTATATTATCCAGAACCAAAACTCACCAAGTGCAAGAAAATATGTCTTCACCCAATGAGTGTTCAAAGACAAATGATTGATATTGACACAGACTGGCCTTTTACAGCCACTGTTCCATGACATCACATAAGCCATTGTGACATCATCCTATGCAAATGAGCACATGACATAACAGGAAGACCAAAGCCACAGAGCAAGTCACATGATCAGCTTGACTGATAGGCCTGAGTTTGACAACAGTTCTAAAGTCTGTATATTTATATAAAACTGAATGTATGTGTGTGTATCAAAGTTCCGTCCCCGGTAGGGGCATGGTAGGACAGGGACCCATCAGATCTAAGCTCACCTTGTCATGGTTTATGGGCAAACAGTTACTGCCCAATATGTGTACTAACAACCTTACTTTACAAAGATAAAACATCCAAAAAAAATCCAAAAATTTAGTTTTTTAAAAAAACGCATGTTTTTATATTTTTTTCAAATGCATAGGTGTTTTACTTCTACCTGTCCATATGTGTATATACACACATGATTGGTAGTGATTGAGAGCTGCTGTGAACCTTTTATTGTAGATAGATAGATATAAAAAGATGGAGAGATATAGGTAGTTGGATAGATAGATAGCTAGATTGATAGATAGATAGATAGATAGATAGATAGATAGATAGATAGATAGATAGATATCAAAATATTAGCAGCACCCTGGTAATGCCAATCACATGCAAACACTGATGTTCCCAGAAGATGGACAAACAGTAGTAAAAGTGCTAACCGTACAAGGACGTAAATCTGTGATGGAGCCTGTTTTCTACTATACAGCTTTTCTATTATACAGGTTATTTATATTATCCAGAACCAAAACTCACCAAGTGCAAGAAAATATGTCTTCACCCAATGAGTGTTCAAAGACAAATGATTGATATTGACACAGACTGGCCTTTTACAGCCACTGTTCCATGACATCACATAAGCCATTGTGACATCATCCTATGCAAATGAGCACATGACATCACAGAAAGACCAGAGCCACAGGGCAAGTCATATGATCAGCTTGACTGATAGGCCTGAGTTTGACAACAGTTCTAAAGTCTCTATATTTATATAAAGCTGAATGTATGTGTGTGTATCAAAGTTCCGCCCCCGGTAGTGGCATGATAGGACAGGGACCTATCAGATCTAAGCTTACCTTGTCATGGTTTATGGGCAAACAGTTACTGGCCAAAATGTGTACTAAGAACCTTACTTTACAAAGATAAAATATCCAAAAAAAAAATCCAAAAATGTAGCTTTTTCAAAAAACGCATGTTTTTATATTTTTTCTCAAATGCATAGGTGTTTTACTTCTATCTATCCATATGTGTATATACACACATGATTGGTAGTGATTGAGAGCTGCTGTGAACCTTTTATTGTAGATAGATAGATATAAAAAGATGGAGAGATATAGATAGCTGGATAGATAGATAGATAGATAGATAGATAGATAGATAGATAGATAGATAGATATCAAAATATTAGCAGCACCCTGGTAATGCCAATCACATGCAAACACTGATGTTCCCAGAAGATGAACAAACAGTAGTAAAAGTGCTAACCGTACAAGGACGTAAATCTGTGATGGAGCCTGTTTTCTACTATACAGCTTTTCTATTATACAGGTTATTTTATTTTATCCAGAACCAAAACTCACCAAGTGCAAGAAAATAGTTCTTCACCCAATGAGTGTTCAAAGACAAATGATTGATATTGACACAGCCTGGTCTTTTACTGCCACTGTTCCATGACATCACATAAGCCATTGTGACATCATCCTATGCAAATGAGCACATGACATAACAGGAAGACCAAAGCCACAGAGCAAGTCACATGATCAGCTTGGCTGATAGGCCTGAGTTTGACAACAGTTCTAAAGTCTGTATATTTATATAAAGCTGAATGTATGTGTGTGTATCAAAGTTCCGTCCCCGGTAGGGGCATGGTAGGACAGGGACCCATCAGATCTAAGCTCACCTTGTCATGGTTTATGGGCAAACAGTTACTGCCAATATGTGTACTAACAACCTTACTTTACAAAGATAAAACATCCAAAAAAAATCCAAAAATTTAGTTTTTTCAAAAAACGCATGTTTTTATATTTTTTTCAAATGCATAGGTGTTTTACTTCTACCTTTCCATATGTGTATATACACACATGATAGGTAGTGATTGAGAGCTGCTGTGAACCTTTTATTGTAGATAGATAGATATAAAAAGATGGAGAGATATAGGTAGTATAGATGATAGATAGTAATAGATAGATAGATAGATAGTAATAGATAGATATAGAATATCAAAATATTAGCAGCACCCTGTAATGCCAATCACATGCAAACACTGATGTTCCCAGAAAATGGACAAACAGTAGTAAAAGTGCTAACCGTACAAGGACGTAAATCTGTGATGGAGCCTGTTTTCTACTATACAGCTTTTCTATTATACAGGTTATTTTATATTATCCAGAACCAAAACTCACCAAGTGCAAGAAAATATGTCTCACCCAATGAGTGTTCAAAGACAAATGATGTATTGACACAGCCTGGTCTTTTACTCCCTGTTCCTGACTTCACAAAAAGCCCTTGTGAATCATCTATGCAAAAGAGCACATACATAAAGGAAGCCAAAGCCCCAGACAAGGGCACATGTCAGCTTTTGGGTGATGGCCCGAGTTTGACAACAGTTCTAAAGTCTGTTTTTATTTATATAAAGCTGAATGTATGGTTTTGTATCAAAGTTCGCCCCCGGTAGGGGCTGATAGGACAGGGACCCCCTCAGATCTAAACTCATTTTAGGTTTATGGGCAAAAAAGTTATGGCCAAAAGTTACTGAACCCTTATTTAAAGATAAAAAAATCCCCAAAAAAAAAAAAAAATTTTTGTTTTTTTTTAAAAAACGCAAGTTTTTATATTTTTCTCAATGCACAGGTGTTTTATTCTACCCCTCCATATGTGTATTAACACATGATTGGTGTGATTGAGTGTGCGGAAACCCTTTTTTTTTAGATAGATAGATATAAAAAGTGGAGGTATGGTGTTGTAGATAGTAGATAGTGATAGATAATAGTAGATAGTAGATATAAAATATTGCAGCACCGGTAATGCCCAAACAATGCAAAACTGATGTTCCCAGAAGTGGCAAAACAGTAGTAAAAGGTGCTAACCCTTTTAAGGGCGTAAAAACTGTGATGGAGCCCGTTTTCACTATAAGCTTTTTTTTAAACAGGTAATTTTTTTAAACCAGAACCAAAAAATCCCAATGCAAGAAAATATGTCTTCACCCAATGAGTGTTCAAAGAAAATGATTGATATTGACACAGATGGTTTTTTGCCCCTGTTCCATGACTTTCCCTAAAACCCTGTGAAACTCCTATCAAATGAGCACATGACTAACAGGAAGCCCCCAAACCCCAGAGCAAATCAATGATCAGCTTTTTGATAGGGGCCCCAGTTGAAACGTTTTAAAGTCTTATATTTATATAAAGCTGAAAGTATGTGTGTGT